>CM062815.1:502133239-502733239 GCA_031772625.1 Pinus tabuliformis
AACTATAGCCATGTTAGCAAACTCTAATCGAATCCGCAATGCAGGGTAAGGATTACTATCATCCACTATCTCAATTACTTTGAAGTCAGTGGTAGTGCACACTCCGTCGATGTCCACTGTGACTTTAGACAACCTTCCTAGGGCAAGATTTTGTCGTTATTTTCCATCTTCGGCTGAATAGTAGATCATTGGAGCTTCAACTTACCCACTGATTCCCAAGTCTGCCTTAGAAAGATGTTGGCATCAAATCCCAGATCCAATATTACTTGGTCCATGTCATGCTCTCCAATCTGCATTGTAAGCCTCATTTCCTTCCCAGTTCCATTTTTGTGTCTATCCCAATCGATTATTCACTACGCTAATCACGCTCTACGGTACCTCCTTAGAATAACAAGAGTCTATCAGTTCATGTAATCCCTCCACATCCTTTTGATTCCTCATCAACTTTATGCAAGTTTGTAGAAAAAACTTCAGGATATTTGGATCCACTTACTGTGTTGCAACTGATACTATCTCAAGGTCATCCTTCTGAGTTAGCTGTGCCATAGAGGCCGAGCCCCCATCATGCATAAAACTTCACCTCACCTCCATGAATGCTTTCTTTTCTTCCAGGATATAAAATGCATGAGCTTTTTCAGAAGTTTTTAGTACCCATGTAGCTTCAGCTTTTTCCCATTGACCTTATCATTCCCTGTCACAGTTCTACTTCTTGTTACAATGTTGAAGCATGGTTGATCTTAGCTTGGCTCAGCTATAATCATTTGGACATTTTATGCAGGATTCTAGTTTATTTTATCCTGCATCTTTGGAATAAGGACATAACATTTTTTTATCATATGATCAAAATAATTACAGTAATTACATGTTGTAGTCAGCTTCTGACAATCTCTTGTGAAGTTTCCTACATATCCACTGTTAGCACCTAGATTGAACCTTAGGCTAAAGGAAGGCAACGCCAGGATAACCACAAACCACGCTTAGCCAAGTAGCTAGCCCTACTAGCTAGGAGAGGGCTCTCTTCATAAGGATCTCAACTAGATTTACTGGATCTAGAAACTGATATTAGGCTAGGTATAGTAGCACAATGTTTGATTTGATTTTTAATGGTTTTGCTGGATCAGGAGGAGCCAAACAGTTAGGGCAAGGAAATTACGTCAAAAATGCAGGGTGTTCAATTGGGAAAGCTAGGCACAATGATCAAAACCTTAGGTTTTGATGGATGAGGTGAAAATACAAGTGAGGATCTAGAAAGAGCATGTAAACCACATGGATTCTTCCTAAACTGAAGAAAACACACACTTTGAAATGTCTACCCAAAACAGAGCATAAAAGATATGGATTCTGCCTTTCAAACTTGTATACATTCATATAAAGGCAATGAAATTATGGAATGGAGTCAAAAATACATTCTAACACATGAATAAAAAAAGAAAAACTAAATTATGCATCATACCACATGGATCCTAAATAAATAGCTCCAATTTTTCATTAATCTCCTGTTGTAACTGATACAAAATGATATCTAATCAAACATAAGCATCCCACTGAGTCCAACCCTTTACAATGAGAATAAAAAGAAGATATAGACCTCAATTAAACCTCCTCCCATCCTTAGGGGTTGAATCCTTAAGATGAGGAACTAATCCATCAAAATCTGAATAAGAAACTGGAATCTAGGCAACCCTAACAACTTGCCTCTGAAAGGGAGGAAACTGATTCATTTGACTTCAAGAGAACTTTTGATCCAATGAATCTATGCTCCAGTAACTAATATTCATATTATTTACATGCCTAGTCACCATTTACATTAGTAAAAACATCATCCATGAGAGAAAACCTAAAAGTTGCAGTCATGGCACAGTAAAGTGAAAATTTAGCAGAAAATTGTCCTATGCACAACAATTTTTGCAGGGCCAATTTGGAAGCCTTCCCGGTGTCCAAATTTAGCTCATGATAACCCATTGGAAAGAATGTCATGTCTACTTTCCAAATATTCCTTTTGTTTCTTATTTAGAGTTGATCTGAACCCTAAAAAAGGGATTATCCAAACTGCTTCTATGTGCAATGCCATGGTCAAAAAGAGGGCAAAAAGGTCATTTTTTGGATATTTCTTGACCTTTTGACCAACCAGTTTTGCTCCAAAATATTAGAAAATGAATAGGGAGCATTATTAAATCATTATAAATCCAGCTATGGTCTTCTTGTGGCCATTGGATGCTCCTAGGAAAGGTGCAGTGCCACGTAGAGCCAAAATTTTTGTGTCAAAAACTGCTAAATTCTTCAAAAACGCAAAAATTCTCAAAACTTGCTCAAAATTTATGGGATACCACCACCATTAAGTGTCTAGGTCAGCCAAGGAAGCTTTAGCAAGAAACCGAAGCCCATCATCCTGTTTTTTGCCTTTGAGGGTTTGCTTTAGCCTTGTCTTCATTTGCTTGACTCTTATGTTACAAATCTTGCTCCGGGTCCTGTAATGGTGAGAAATGTGCCTGATGATTTGACTATCCCTGTTGGCCCTTTTCAGCAACTTCTCCAAATGAAAATTGAGCCTGCCAAGCCATGTTTCTCTATCCTCTTCAATCTCACTTTCAAGCCTTTGTTCTGTAGTCAAGGTTGCTGGGGTCTTTTCCTCTTGCATTACTAATTTTCCCTTGTCATCTTGCCTCTTTGTATTAAGAAGCTCTATCTCCATGAGGACATATTTTTCACATAGATTATTGTTCTCTTTCTCAAGGTATGAAATGACATACTTAGCTCTCGCCAAGTTTTCCATCAGTGCTTGGATCTGTGCATCTTTTTCCTTTATGATTATATTTTCATTTGTCTCCTCATCTTCAGCCTCCAAGTCAACTATCTCAATGCCATGATGAATGTGTGGCTGTTCTGGTTCATCATGTTCCATCAAATCAAGTTCCCTTTCCTCTTCATCATTGAGGCTTTCCTCCAACATCTTTTCCTTCCATTTTTGCACCTATTTCACCTGTTGTGTTGATGAAGAAGCAAAGCCCCTTCCACATCAAGTGGAATAAACACTTTCCTATCTGGTGTAAACAACTTTCTAGCACCTCTCTGATAATTCTGCCCCGTTTATGTGGTTTTCTCTAATGCTAAGGTTCATCTTCCATGCTTTCACTGCCATTGTTTTCCTCCTCCTCATAATCTTTATCCTCTTTATCCATGTTTTTGAGTTTGAAGCTTTAGAAACCCTAGAGAAGGTAATCAAGAAGCAGGAGATATGGTGAGTAGGCATAGGGGAAGGGGAGAAGAGTTTGTGTGATGTAGGAATGAGATATGTATGATGTCAGAGTGAGAAAGGGGGGTATTTTTTAGTAGGGAATATTTTGTAAGTACGGGTTTAGGGATTTTGTTTGGGGACAAGAGTATAGGTGATAAATGTATTTGACAGTAGGGAACAGGGAATAGGGATGATATTTAGGGATATGACAATAAGATATGGTAATGAATAGGAAAATGATAAGAAGAGAGGGATTTTAGATAACCTAGGGTTTGAAAATTTTAATAGCGAGCAAACTCAAAAATCTGAAATGACTACTGGGAGGACAACTTAGGGAGTATACTTGTTTGAGGCTTTATGTAGCAAAAGGAGTGATTTGGATGCTTGTTAGGATAGTTTTGATGGTTTTTGGCCCTATGCGTAGTGCCATGTATAGGTGCACAACACCCTGTTGTATGCGCAACACCATGCAAACATTCATAGGCATGCAGGCTTTACGTGTAGCTCTCAGGTTGTATGCGCAGCGCCCCGCCTACGTGCACAGCGCCTCGCTTAAACAAGACCTCCAACTCGCAAGTTGATTTTGATTACCTTCCCTGTGTCCAAATTGAGCCCATAGTAGCTTGTTGGAAAGATCTCTCTCGTGGCTACATAATGGACCTATCAAGAAATGAAAATGATAAATTATAGCCCCTAAAAGATCAATCTTTCCAAGACTGGTCAAAAAGTGTAGAATGAGGGTGCAAAAATGAAGTGTTCTCTTGCAAGAAACGTTTTTAGGTATTCCTCAACTCCAAATTGAGATCATGATAGCTCATGGGAAATATATTTCTCGATAGTTATCAGTTGACTCATCAAGAAATTCATTTGGACAATCCAGCTAGAAGAAAAAATTATTTTCCCAAAGTCACTGTAGCAGTGCACCAACTCTCTTGTAGCCACTGTATGTTTGACATTTCTCTAAAACCATGACACCTGTATAAAAAAAAGGATTTTTCCCATCATTGGACTATTATGGACAAAAAAATCTCTCACATTTTCCAAATTCATATATTCTTGGTCAGAAACATAATTTAAAGAAAAATCAGCCCTTATGTGTGGTGAATGACTTCTCCATTGGAATGACTTCTTAACAAATGATGCAGACCTGATGTTGATGATATTAAATGGCCTCACACCTACTGATATCCCTTATGCCTCCTCGATCCAGATATATCTGATTCCATATCAAACACTAGCCCAGTGGGAGAGGAAATTAGGGTTTAGTGAAGGGAAAACAGGGGATTTGTAGAAATGAAGGGAAATGAAGGGGATGGGGGATTCTAAATTCTTAGGAAAAATTTTGGAGGTGGGGTGGGATGTTAGGAAATAGGGGAAACTGGAATTTCAAATATTGAGTGAGGGTAAGGGGTCCAAAAGGGAAAAACATAGGCCTAGCATAAAAAATGTGTCAAATTGTAACAATAGGCTAGGGTTTGTTGGAAAATGTTGAATATGAGGGATATAAGTGATGGGAAGTGTTTAAGAAGTCTATGAAAGGTAGGGTAGGGTATATGAGCATTATGATATAAGTTTTGTTGATTTTTTTACCATCGTGGAACCAATAAAAATTCCCTCAAAACCCTAGGAGAGGGAAATGAACCTTAAAAACACAACTGAGGCAACAAGGTATAAGATGACCCACTCACTTAGAAATGATAGTTTGGAACCTGTAATAACGATGAAAACTTTTTTAATGATGGTACACTCCACTGAGGGGTGACATGGACCAGTACTTGGAAAACTTTGGAAGGAGTGAAAACAGTCCTAGACCTAATACCCAGTGACCAAAATTTTACTTGAATACTCGCTGAAATGAAAAAAAATGACTCTGACACCCTAACACCACTTTGTAAGAGCATGTTTGATCACTGGTGGAAAGCTGCAAGTACTGACACTAAAATTGGCCTTATTGGGGATGGCGGCTCCTTGGAGGTGTCAAGAAAATTGTAGACCAAGTGCCTAACCATGTGGGCCAACACGATAAAAACTAAAGAAACTTAGTAATTTCTGAAAATCAACATAACAACTGGACTCAATACTAAAACACAACTAACAAACTAAAAAATATGCTCAAAATGGAGCTAATTCAATAAAGCCCGCTCTAACTTTTCCATTCATCACTTGATCAAGTGAAATGAAACAACCAATGCAACCAATTAAGCACTCTGGTTGTTGTTTTAATTCTCCATAAGTTCTTGTTTATGAGCAAGAAGAGAGAACTACTGAAAGGAAACTTGCATGAAAAATTTTCAACCGATTGAATCTTGATGAAATTGCAAAGCATGAGCCCACCTACTGACCTCAAGAGTGCTACAAAAGTATCTTTGTAGAATACATATTGATTTCCAGCCCATGTAATACGTTACTGCTCCGCTCTAGGTAGTCTTTGTACTTTCGTTTAAAATTTCCCTAACATCTCTGTTTTCTTTCTTTGATGACTACAGAAAATTGAAAAAAGGATCCTAAAACTCATGAATGAATAATTTTTCTTGATTATCAACAACAAAAAAAAATCTTCTTCATTACTCTCCTGATATGACTACAAATCTTGGTATGAGCTTTGTAAAGAAACTCCTTCTGAACAAGACAATGAAGACGACTATCGAATCAAGTTTATATCAACATTCTTTCCGGGCTCATAGTTAACTAATGGAGGACTTTTACTACAGATAGCATCCAACACATCAACTATTGGGTCATGAAAAACTTGCAAATATGGTTGCAACCTATTTTCCATTAGTTTTATTGAGACTACATGACACTCTAGGGGTTGCTCATCCTTTGCTTTAGAGATATTATGAAATTTTTTCTTTAAAAATTGAAATGTTTCAAAACATAGTGGTACAGAGTCATATTGCATCATTTGATCATATGTTTCATCTTCCAAGCCTTCATGTGCCATTTTAAATTCAATGGAACACGGTGGCTGAAAATCTAGAGCTAGGGAGGCTTCTATGTCGCAAATGATTTCCTCGACCAATTCATGAGAAGGTTTATCCTTTATAGTGTTGACCACTCACTTATCTTCTTGCTTATAGTTTTCTCTTATCTTTGCAAATGAGGAGAAACACAAGGGTAAGGAGATTTGATAAAAAAAATTGATTAACCTTTTGATTGTCAAGATCAAAACTCAATGATTGTTGATTTCTGATCACATCAAAGTTACCTCTGATGAACTTAAATGAAGTAAAACAAAGAGGAAAATATCCTTCACTTACTTCCAAATTTTCTACACTTTCCTCATCACTATCATAGTCGATATGCTACAGTTGATTACTGTATTCGAGCTGTTGAAACTGAACTTACTCCTCCCACGAACCAGCTACTGATTTCTCTACAAAATTAGCTTTTATTTGGAGAACATAATAATTGTCGTACTGATCAAAATTTGGCAAATCATCAATATAAGTAATGTCACCAATCATACACATTATATTATTAGATTGTTTCTCCTCAGATTTATCTACAAATACATTTTCAAATATATGGTAGCTAGGATTAGCAGGAAAATTTTGAGGGTTAGCAATCTTCTCTTTTTCTAGGACAGGTGGGTCCTGGTGATCTTGAATAGAAAATTCATCTCTCGAGGTGATTCTTTGCATCATTTTTTCCATTTTACTTACCAAAATGTCGAGCTTTACCTATGAAGATGTTAGGTGCTCTACAATGTTCTCTGTCTCTTCTTCCTTCAGCTTTTCCCTTCTGATCAACAGATTATCCTCTACATCTACTGTATTGTTCTGCAACTTTTCAAGTGTTGCAAGGTTCCTTTCCCTCAGTTGAAACTCCATTTCTAGATCCAAGGTAGCCTAGTAGTGCAAGAGAGTGGATCCAGGAGGAGGCCTTATATTAGCAAGCATAAAAAAATAGACTTGGTTAAACCTAGCAGAAAATTGTTGTACTGTCTCCCTTTGCAGTCTTTTTAGCTGGTTGTACTCTTCTAGAATTAAGAAAGGGTTTTGTTTGACCACCCACTTGACGAGGAAAAATTTGACGAACTACTGGAAATCTGAGATGCTGGCATCAGGTAGATTTTTGAATCAACTCTTGACCTTTCCTTGCAAAGAAAGAGTGAATAGCCTGATACTGACATCCTCTTTCTTGACTTCAAAATGGTCGAGGAAAGTCTCAAAATTCGGCATATGTCTCTCAGCAATGATATTGTCAAATTCACCATCAAACTTCGGCAAGTATAGGTAATGATTTTCAGTAAAAGCATGGAGTATAGGAGGTAAGATGAGTGGTTTTGTATAGATCTGGAATTTTACAAGGGGTAGGAGTATGTACAGAAGTTGTAGAATCAGTCTTGGTCTCTTTAGGCTCATCAAGTTGAAGATGGTCATCATAAGATTCAAAATAAGGGTCTTGATCAAGATCAAAGGCGTACAAAGAATTTGTTTTCCCAATATTTAAAGGGAATGAATCACATGCAGGTCTAGGATATTTTCTCAAATAAAATATACTTTGTAAAACCTTTTTGACATTCTCGGAAAAGATAAATAAATAAATTGATGAAAAAGAACATAATGTCTTAGATGAAATTCCAACTTGAATACCTAACCTTTCCATATTGTCCTTTCATGTTTCTGTTGGTCGAGTTCATCCTCCAGTGAAGTCTTTGGATATGATCTCGAAACTAATTTGGAGTCACCAGGTGAATGATTTCAGCCTTCCCGTGTCTGAGCGTTGTCCACCATCAACAACCAAATCTAGATCTGAACTTTGATTATATTTCCTATGGAATACGAAACCTTTCGCTCGTTCTCTAGTATGGTCACCACTATCTTAGCACCTGGATAGAACCTCAGGCTGAAGGAAGGCAATGCCAGGGTAACCACAAACCACGTTTAGCTAAGTAGCTAGCCCTACTGGGCAAGAAGAGGGCTCTATTTGTAAGCATCTCAGCCAAATTGACTAGATCTAGAAACTCATATTAGGCTACGTATAGTAGCACAAGGTTTGACTTGGTTTTGAAGGGTTTTTCTAGATCATGAGGAGCCAAACAATTAGGGCAGGGAAAATAGGTCAAAACTACGGGGTGTTCAATGGGGCAAGGTAGGCACAATGATCAAAACCTTAGGGTTTGATGGAAGAGGTGAAAATACAGGTGAGGAGCTAGAAAGAGCATATAAACCACATGGATTCTTCCTAAACTGAAGAAAACACACACTTTGAAATGTCTACCCGAAACAGAGCATAAAAGATATGGATTCTGCCTCTCAAACTTGTATACATTCACATAAAGGCAATGAAATGATGAAATGGAGTCAACAATACATTCTAACACATGAATACAAAATAAAAACTAAACTAAGCATCATACCACATGGATCCCAAAGAAATAGCTGCATTTTTTCATTAATCTCTTGTTCTAACTGATACAAATGATATCTAATCAAAACATAAGCATCCCACTGAGTCCAACCCTTTACAATGAGAAATAAAAAGAAGATATAGACCTCAATTCAACCTCCTCCCATCCTCAGGGGTCAAATCCTTAAGATGAGGAACTAATCCATCAAAAGCTGGACAAGAAACTGGAATCTAGGCAACCCTAACAACTTGCCTCTGAAAGGGAGGAAACTAATTCATTTGATTTCAAGGGAAATTTTGATCCAATGAATCTACTCTCCAGTAACTAATATTCATCTTATTTACATGCCTAGTCACCATTTACATCAGTAAAAACATCATCCATGAGAGAAAAACCAAAAGTTACAGTCATGGCACAATAAAGTGAAAATTTAGCAGAAAATTGTCCTATGTGCAGCACTAGAAGGCTATGCACAAAACGTTTTGTAGGGCCAATTTGGAGGCCTTCCCGGTGTCCAAATTTATCTGATGATAGCTCATTGGAAATCCTGTCTTTTCTACCTTCCAAATATGGCTTTATTTCCCATTTGGAGTTGATTTAACACCTCAAAAACGGATTCTCCCAATACTTCTTCTATGTGCAGTGCCATGGTCAAAAAGAGGGCAGAAAGGTCATTTTTTGGGTGTTTTTGACCTTTTGACTAACCAATTTTGCTCCAAAGTCTTAGAAAATGCAAAGGGAACATTCTTACATCATTATAAATCTAATGGTGGTCTTATTGTGGCCATTAGATGCTCCTAGGAAAAGCCAAAATTTCTCTGTCAAGCACTGCTAAATTCTTCAAAAATGCAAAAAATCTCAAAACTTGCTCAAAATTTGTGGGAGACCACCACCATCAAGTGTCTTGGTCAGAAAAGGAAGATTTATAAAGAATACTAAGCCTATCACCCTACTTTTTGCCTTTGAGGGTTTGTTTTAGCCTTGTTTTCATTTGTTGACTCTTATGTTAAAAATCTTGTTTCGGGTCCTGTAATGGTGAGCCATATGCCTAATGATTTGATTGTCCTTGTTGGCCCTTTTTAGTAGCTTTCCAACTATAAATTGACCTTCTCAAGCCATGTTTCTCTATCCTCTTCAATCTCCCTTTCAAGCCTTTGTTCTATACCAAGGTGGTTGGGGTCTTTTCCTCTTGCATTACAGGTTTGCCCTTGTCATCTTGCCTCTTTGCCTTATGAAGTTCTAGCTCCATGAGGACCTGTTTGTCACTTAGCTACTTGTTCTCTTGCTCAAGGTATGAAATGACATACTTAGCTCTCACCAAGTTGTCCATCATTACTTGGATCTGTGCATCTTTTTCCTTTATGATTATATTTTCATTTACACCTCATCTTCAGCCTCCAAGTCGACTATCTCAATGCCATGATGAATGTGTGGTTGTTCTGGTTCATCATGTTCCATCAAATCAATTCCCTTTCCTCTTCATCATTGAGGCTTTCTTCCAACATATTTTCTGTCCCTTTTTGCACCTGTTGCACCTGTTGTGTTGATGAAGAAGGCAAAGCCCCTTCCACATCAGGTGGAGTAAACACTTGCCTATCCACTGCAAATAACTTTCTAGCCCCTCTCTGATAATTATGCCTCCCTTATGTGGTTTTTTGTGATGCTAAGGTTCATCTTCCATGCTTTCACTACCACTGTTTTCCTCCTCCTCATAATATTTATCCTCTTTATCCATGTTTTCGAGTTTGAAGCTTTAGAAACCCTAGAGAAGGTAATTAGGAAGTGGGAGTTATGGTGAGTAGGGATAGGGGAAGGGGAGAGGACTTTGTGTGATGTAGGAATGAGATATGTATGATGTGAGAGTAAGAACGCGGGGTAGTTTTTAGTAAGGACTATTTTGTAAGTAGGGGTTTAGGGATTTTGTTTGGGGACTAGGGTATAGGGGATAAGTGTATTTGATAATAGGGAATAGGGAATAGGGACGATATTTAGGGATATGACAATAAGATATGGGAATGAACACCAATATGATAATCAGGGAGGGTTTTTAGACAACCTAGTGTTTGAAAATTTTAATAGCAAGAGAACTCAAAAATCTTGAAATGAGTGATGGGAGGACAACTTAGGGAGTATACTTACTTGTTTGAGGCTCTATGTAGCAACAGGAGTGATTTGGATGCTTGTTAGGATAGTTTTGATGGTTGTCTACCCTATGTGTAGTGCCATGTATAGGTGTGTAGTGCCTTGTTTTATGCAAAACTTCGTGAAAAAATACACAGGCGCGTGGGCTCTATGCGTAGCGCTCAAGTTGTATGCACAGTGCCATGCTTGCGTGCGCACCGCCTTACTTAAATGCGATCTCCAACTGGCAGGTTGATTTTAACTTCCTTCCTAGTGTCCAAATTGTGCCCATGATAGCTCGTTGGAAATTTCTCTCTCTTGGCTACACAATGGAAATATCAAACACTAAAAATGATCAATTATGGCCCCTGGAAAAGTCAATTCTTCTAGGACTGATCAAAAAGTGCAGAATGAGGGTGCAAAAATGAAATGTTCTATTGCAGGAAACTTTGGGAGGTCTTCCTCAACTCCAAATTCATATAATCATAGCTCATGGGAAAGATATTTCTCTCTAGTTATCAGTTGACTCATCAAGCAAATCATTTGGACAATCCAGCTAGAAGAAAAATTGATTTTCCCAAAGTCACTGCGGAAGTGCAACAACTCTCTTGTAGCCACTGTATTTTTGACATTTCTCTAAATTTGTGATACCTGTGTAAAAAGTGAAGGATTTTTTTCATCCTTGCCATAGTGTGGACAAACACCTCTCTCACTTTTTCCAAATTCATATTGTCTTGGTCAAAAACGCAGTTTAAAGAAAAACTGACCCTTACCTGTGGTGAATGACTTGTCCCTTGGAATGACTTCTTGACAAATGATGGAGACCTGATGTTGATGATATGAAATGGCATCGTACCTACTGATATCCCTTATGCCTACTCTACTCAGATATCTCTGATTCCATAGCAAACCATAGCTCAGTGGGAGAGGAAATTAGGGTTTAGTGAAGGCAAAATAGGGGTTTAGAGAAATGAAGGGAAATGAAGGTGATGGTGGATTATAAATTCTTAGGAAAATTTTGGGAGGTAGGGAGGGATGTTAGGAAATAGAGGAGATTAGAATTTAAAATATTGAGTGACGGTAAGAGGTCCAAAAGGGAAAAACACAGGCCTAGCCTAAAAAAAGTGTCAAATTGTAACAACAGGCTAGGGTTTGTGGGAAAATGGTGAATTTGAGGGATATAAGTGATGGAAGTGTTTAAGAAGGTCAATGAAGGGTAGGATAAGGTATATGAGAATTAGGATATAAGTTTTGTTGATTTTTTTATCTTGGGATTCATGGAACCAAGAAAAATGCCCTCAAAACCCTAGGAGAGGGAAATGAGCCTTAAAAGCACAACTGAGGCAACAAGGTATGATATGACCCACTCACTTACAAATGATATTTTGCAACCTGTAATAATGATAACAACTCTTTTAATGATGGTACACTTAGCTGAGCGGTGACATGGACCAGTACTTAGAAAAATTTGGAAGGAGTGAAAACAATCTTTGACCTAATACCTACTGACCAAATTTTTACTTGAAGACTCACTGAAATGAAAAAATTTGACTTTGACACCCTAAGACCACTTTGTAAGAGCATGTTTGATCACTGGTGGAAGGCTACAAGTATTCACACTAAAATCCACAATTATAATAGATAATCTGGTCACGTCCTCGATGTAGAGCCTTGAACCTGTACCTCCTTACACACCCTCTCAGCCTTCTTTTCCCATTTATTTCCTCCTTTTTCCCACTCATTTCATCCACCAAGTTGATTAAATCATTGTATTTTAGGACTTTTTACATGGTTTTCTAACTACGCTGATGACTGTTGTTTGGTTTAGAATTTTGGTTCAGAGTGCTGCGTTTCCGCAGCCAACACAGGTTTCTGCAGCCAGCACAGGATTCCGCAGTTGTTTTATTAAATGATATGTTACAGGTGTCCTCCGAGAAGATGAGCCACATGGGCAAGTTCCAGGAGTCAAGGACATGGGATGTGTCCCTCCAGATCACCCAGAACAGCCATAAAAGCCCGCGGTCAACGAGGAGGCAAATACCGGTCAACAGAAGTGTTCAGCGGTGGCACGGCTCTGTGTTGCTCTATTTTTGGGCACGTGAAGCTAGGTGGCATCATCCTCAGCCACGGAGACAATATAGAAGCACGAATCCAACAGCCATACTCTCCAGATTGAATGAACACGATGACAGTTACCTAGATCTGGGGACGCAGAGGATTCACGTGTTTTTAAACAGCTGGTTGAATAGCATAGATCTCGTTAAAGTAGTTTGCTTTCTTATAAATAAAGTGTCCTTGAACGCTGTAGAGTTAATCGTTTTGTAATCGTTTTTAATGTAATTTTGAGCTCCCCACTGTACTTTTACATTTGCTTTCAATACATGAGAAGATTGTTTTGCATTTAAGCGTATAACTGCTCCTTGAACCGACTGAAGTAGGCAGAGGGCCCCTGTTTGCCGAAGCCCTGTACAGTAACCTTTAATTTCTTGCATTTCTTTTTCTTGTTTCATGTATATTAGCTGTACAGATGTCTTTTAAATTGCTGCATTTTTATTTCTTTTCAACATGTCTATTAGCTGTACATAAACTTTGATTTCTGTTGATTTACATTTCTGCACTTTTATGTTCATGACTGATCAGTGTTTTATGCAGGTTTCTTAGCCAAGCCCGGGACAGTTTTCCTTCTTTTCTTTTCATAACTAGTGGCATGCGTGATCATCTTGTCTATGTTGCTGACCTTCATTGTTTTGTAGTTTTGATTTTCCTTACTGTCATTTCATTAACTTGCATATTTACTTTCTGCTCTTAGATATCAAGTTGTTCATCTATTGATGGTTCCTTTTCCATAATCAAATAACTTTATTGGGAGCCAAAATATCACTTAGTATAGCTTGATTTAGTTGTTTTAGAACTCACATTACTTGACTTATTCATAACTGTTTCTTACATGATAAATTCAGTTGAAAGGCAAAAGGTTAAGAGAAAGTTAAAGTATTGTGACTAGTCTCTTTTATGTAGTTTCACTTAGATTTCACATTGCTTAACATTTCATGATATCTTTTCATAGAGAAGATTAAGTTGAAGAGTTGAAATAGTGTGAGATAGTTGTTCTTAATTTTAGTTGGATTTAATATAGATTTCATTTTCATTTTCATTCAGCAGCAGAGATACTGGGCCGATGTCATTAGTCCTTTATTTGATGTCTTTATTTTCCTTTAAGAGTTGATTTTATTGCAGTTGTTGTTCAAAGCTTTCTTGTAGAATACTTTTTAAGTTTTGAGAAATCACTTAGAGATCACCACAATCACCCACATTTCACTTGCTTTATTACATTTCCATCACATCACAGTAGGAAAGATACATTCGAAAACAAACTTAAAAAAGCTAAAAACGACAAAAGACTAAGAAAACGATTACCTAAGTACATATAGTACACCTCACTTCATCATCTTACGAGCCCCGGGTTGACATTTAAAAGTTGCAATTTAGACATCACTAAATTGACCAAACATTTTGGCGCCGTTGCCAGGGAAGTGAAATTAGGTAGCCAATTTCTAAAAAAAAAAAAATAAGAAAATTTCAAGGAAGGAAAATTGATAACCTCTCAAAGTATGCTCTCCTCTTGCACCTAGAGTGATCTGGAGGATCAGAAAAGAGAAAGTTATTGGTTTAATAGTTTCTTGAGTATGCTCTCTTCTTGCACCTAGAGTGACCTGGAAGATCAGAAAGAGAATTATTAGCCCGACTTGAAGAAAAAAAAATAAAAAAATGACATGCATAGAGCAAGAGATTCTAGGGGAAGGTTTTTAGCTAGAGCCAAGAGTTCGATTTTTACAAGTCCATCTACTTCAAGGAATAGACAAGAGACACCTCCATCATCTCCAACTTCCACTCCTAGCCCTAGGATTCCTGGAATTCAAGAGGCAGGAGTCGACTCTCCCATACCTTCCATCGAATCTGAATTAGAAAGAGATCCTTTCCTTCCTTCTACAGAGAGACAAATTGTAATTGAAGAAGTAGAGTCATCTGAAGAAGAAGAGGGAGAAATTCCTTCTCGTTCACCCTTAGTAGAAGAACCAGAAGACTCTGAAGTCTCCAGGGAAACTACTATGACAGAGGAAGGAGCAACTGGATTTGGTAGAGGTAGAGGAGGAGGAGGAGGAAACAATGGAGGAGGTAGAGGTAACATTGGGGGAAATAGGGATGGAGATAACTCATTTGGATTTCCTATAGTCGATGAGGACTCCCGAGCCACCATGAAAAACATCTCACCATCTGTCCTCCCAAACTTCCATGGGTTAAGGAATGAGGACCCTGAAACATTTCTATTTGAGTTTGAAGTCGTGTGTCGAACTTATGATTATCTGGAAGACTCTCAAAAACTCAAACTGTTTCCTTCAACATTGAAAGGAGCAGCCTTGAAATGGTTCATGGGATTACTCACTCAATCCATTAGGTCTTGGAATGATATGAAACAAACATTTTTGGATAGGTACTTGGACTATTGTATGCCCACCAATCACAAGGATGAGGTATTCAAAATGGTGCAAAGAGAAGATGAAAACTTGGAGGATTTACTTGAAAGATTTCAATACAACCTGAAAAGAGCAAAAATGAGTAACTTGGATGAGGAGACCTTGAAAACCCTTCTATTAAAAGCCATTAGAGATGAATGGATAGATATTTTGAACATGATGGGGAAGGGAGATATATCTCAACTTTCACTCAATGATATATCCGAGCTATGTGTCCATCTCTCAAGGGGGAAATCTAAAACTCAAAAAGGGCCTAGAGATCCTTTTCTCATCAGAGCAAACAAATCTGCAACTGGATCAATAAGTAGGGCTGAGTTTGGCAACATGCTTGATGAATTCAAAACTGACATCTTAGGGAGTCTTAGTGAACAATTAGACACCCTTAAGATTCACAATAAACAAAAAGCAGAAGCTGAGGCTTTGGCCATCTTTTGCCCAAAATGTAGGAAGAAACATGCTCTAAGGGAATGTCCCTTGGATGCAAAAGTTGTAGAAACATGTGTAATTTGTTCAGAGAATCATGAGACCAAGGATTGTCCTTCAATTCCTGGGCTCAAAGCTGTCTTTCAAGAAGATCCAAATACAATTGAATCTCTCTGTTTTGTTGCAAGGAGACCTTGGCAGGGGCAACAAAATCAAGGGTTTAGCAACTCTATGAATTTTCAACCCCCACCAAATTGGAATCCTTGGCAACAACCTTGGTCCCAACCTCAAAATCCTTTTCAATCATGGGTACAAGGTATGCAAAATCCTTATGGGATATTTGCTCAATTTTACCAATATCCTCCATCTTTTCAAAACCAACAAGCTCCACAACTTCCAAATCAAAATCCACAACTATCATTGCCATTTCCACAACAAAAACAAAAACAACCTTCTCAACAGAATCCAAATTCTCAACTCTTGCTTCCATTCCAACAGAAGTCAAATCAACTTCCTTCTCAGCCATTGCCAAACCCCAATAATAAAAACCCTCAAAATGCTTATATGATGGAAGGTCAACAATTTCCTACCTATATGATTGTTCCTCTCAATGAAGTACAACTCAGATCAGGTAGAGTCCTAGATAAACCTTCTATAAATGCTCAAAAGCAAAGCATTTTTGAGGAAGAGTCTCTTGAAGCCAATAAGGGTTCTGAAGCATCTCTTCAAAACCCAAACACTCAAAAAGAAAAAGAAAAAGAATTAACCCCCACAACTCCCATAGTTGAGCAACCTGCATCTTTATCCACACCTGCTTTTCCTGAAAGATTACAAATTGACAAAGGAGTGGAAAAAAAAATTTGGTTGCCTGACTATAATTTTCTAGATGAATTGAAGAATGTCTGTATCAAGATTCCCTTGTTACAAGCCATTAAAGAGATTCCTATTCTAGCAAAAACAATAAAGGAGTTAAGTCTTAAAAGACCAGGAAGGAAACCAAGAGATACCGGAAGGATCCACCTGGTAGGGAAAATTGCAGATATCATGATGGGAAAAATTACTATGCAGAAATATGTAGATCCCGATAGCCCAATTGTTAAAACACATATCAATGGGGTAGAAATACCAAATACTTTGATTGATTTAGGGGCTGCTATCAACATCATGAGTAGACAGACTATGGAACAGCTAAAACTTCCTAATCTTCTTTTTACACCTACCTTATTGCAACTTGCAGATCAATCAATTATTAAACCAGATGGTGTATTAGAAGACATTCCAGTCTCCTTAGACTCTTGGGAATATCCAGTGGATTTCATGATTTTAACTCCCAAGAGTAATCTAGGAGGACATCCTCTTATTTTAGGAAGACCTTGGCTAGCCACAGCTGATGCTTTCATAAGTTGTAGGTCTGGGGATATGTATATTTTTTATGGTAATTCGACAAAGAAGTTCAATCTGTATCCTCCAGCAAAAGCAATTACAGAAATAGGAGATAATGAGTGGGTTGATGATGAAGATACTATACAACCTGTCTTTACCATTTTTGAGATTAGTGAAGATAGTCAAATTCTGAACACATTAGAAAACTTTGAACCATATTCAGAATATGACCACACACAATTTCAGTTGGATTCTGACATTGAGTGTCTATCATCTAGACAAATGTCTCTTTTCTCTATGGAAGAGTTTGGTAGTTCTGCCATTGAGATTTTTCCAGGAAAAACATTGAATATCAACAGAAACTTGGAAAAATCACAACAGGGGGAGCTAACCAAAATCTTGCAAAAACATTCTACTGCATTTGCATGGGAGTATACTGATATGAAAGGTATTGAACCTAAGACTTGCATTCATCACATCTACATTGAGGAAAATAGTAGACCAATCAGACAACCTCAGAGAAGGATGAATCCAAACCTTAGGGAGATAGTGAAAGAAGAGCTCCAAAATTTACTTAATGTAAACTTCATTTACCCCATTTCAGATAGCCGGTGGGTTTCTCCTTTGGTTATAGTACCTAAAAAGAATGGTAAATGGAGGGTTTGCATTGATTACAGGGAATTGAACAAAGCAACTTTGAAGGATCACTTTCCTTTGCCCTTTATTGATCAAGTATTAGATACTTTAGCAGGAAAAAAGTATCTCTCATTTTTGGATGGTTTTAGTGGTTACAATCAGATTCAGGTAGCACCTGAAGATCAGGACAAGAGCACATTTACCTGTCCATGGGGAACTTTTGCTTACCGAGTACTTCCTTTTGGATTATGTAATGCACCCGCAACATTTCAAAGGGCAGTACTAGGAATCTTTTCTGATCTAATTCATGATTGTGTAGAGGTCTATATGGATGATTTTACAGTTTATGGTAATTCATTTGAAGAGGCATTAGAAAATTTGGAAAAAGTCCTTATAAGATGTAAAGAAACAAACCTTTCATTAAGTCATGAAAAATGTTTTATGATGTTTACTGAAGGGATTGTTTTAGGACATCATATTTCAGGAGATGGAATTAAAGTTGATAGATCAAAAGTTGAAGTCATCTCCAAGTTACCTATTCCAAATTGTCAAAAAGATGTTAGAAGTTTTCTTGGATTTACTAGATATTATAGAAGATTTATTGAAAACTTCACCAAGATAGCATCTCCGCTCTTCAAATTACTTACAAGAGAATGTGAATTCAATTGGGATCCTGACTTTCAATCTGCATTTGAAACTTTGAAAACAAGAATATC
This sequence comes from Pinus tabuliformis, assembly GCA_031772625.1. Classification (NCBI taxonomy): domain Eukaryota; kingdom Viridiplantae; phylum Streptophyta; class Pinopsida; order Pinales; family Pinaceae; genus Pinus; species Pinus tabuliformis. The sequence continues at coordinate 502,151,645 of CM062815.1, forward strand.
TGAAGCACCCATTTTGAGAGGGCCAAATTGGAAACTTCCTTTCCATATTTCTACAGATGCTTCAGATACATCTCTAGGAGCTGTGTTGGGTCAAAAGGATTTAGTTCCTTATGCCATTTACTACACCAGTAAAAATTTGACTCCTACTGAGTTAAATTATACTGTGACTGAAAAAGAGTTCTTAGCCGTTGTTCATGCAATCAACAAGTTTAGACACTATATAACTGGCTATGAAACTTTTGTCCATACTGATCATTCTGCAATTAGATATCTCATGAACAAACCTGTTACTAATGGCGAGTTACAAGATGGCTTTTACTTTTACAAGAATTCAATATTACTGTGTTAGATAGACCAGGGAAACAAAATACAGTAGCTGATTTCTTGTCTAGAATCCAAAATACTAACGAAGATTCTCCTGTAGAGGATAAGTTTCTAGATGAATATTTGTTTGCAGTAACTACTAAAACTCCTTGGTATGCAGCTATTGCTAACTATTTGGTTACAAGGAAGCTACCTCCACACTTATTTCCTAATGAGAAAAGGAAAATTATTCAGGAGAGTTCAAATTATTCATGGATTTCTAATGAATTGTTCAAAACAGGGCTAGATTGTGTGATCAGAAGATGTGTTTGGGAAGATGAAATGCCTGACATCCTTAAGGCATGTCATGATGAACCGTGCGGTGGACACTTTGCTGACAAGAGGACGGCCTATAAAATCCTTTCTTTAGGATATTATTGGCCTTCTCTCTTCAAAGATGCAAAACAATATGTTAGAAGGTGTGACAGCTGCCAAAGAGTTGGGAGACCAACTCTTTCAAATGAAATGCTATTACAGCCACAGGTACTCATCGAACCCTTTGAAAAATGGGCTTTAGATTTTATTGGACCTATTAATCCACCATCTAGACAAAAGAAGTATATATTGGTTTGCACTGATTATGTTACTAAATGGGTAGAAGCCAAGGCATTACCTTCTGCCACTGAAAATTCGGTTGTTCAATTTCTTTTTGAGGATATTTTTACTCGTTTTGGTGTCCCAAGAGAAATTGTGACAGATCAGGGAAGTCAATTTACATCTAACTTGATGGAGAAGCTGATGGAAGAATACAAAATCAAGCACAGAAAATCTACTCCATACCATCCGCAAGCAAATGGTCAAGTGGAATCTACAAACAAAGTTCTTGAGAGCATCATCACCAAAACTGTTCATCTCCACAGAAGAGATTGGACAGAAAGGCTTCCTGAAGCCTTATGGGCCTATAGAACTACATGGAGGAACACAACAGGACATTCTCCCTATGAACTTGTTTATGGGAAAGAAGTCCTGCTCCCCATTGAGTTTCAAGTCAAGACCTTCAAGATGGTAGTTCAGTTGGGAATGAATCTATCAGAAGCCCAAAAGCACAGAATGGAGCAGCTGAATGAGCTAGATGAAATAAGACAAGATGCAATTTTAAGGATTGATCTAGTTCAGCACCAAAGAACTAAGTGGCATGACAGATATATCAAAGAGAAAAAGTTTCAAAAGGGAGATTGGGCGTTACTGTTTGATTCGAAGTTTTTTGAGTTCAAAGGGAAATTTCAGACTCATTGGCTTGGACCATATGAGATTGATGAAGTCTTTAGCAATGGAGCAGTTCGAGTCAAGACTATTGATGAGTTTCAAACTCCTCTCATTGTGAATGGCCACCGATTGAAAATTTATCATAAGCCACTCTCAAAAGAGGACTTTGTCAAAATGTTTCAAGAAAATTCTGAAATGAGGCTAGTGGGGAAGAGTACTTCTCCTCCATCAGCCTAATCTTTGTTTCTTTCAGTTAAAAAAAAAAAAAAAAAAAAAAAAAAAAAAAAAAAAAAAAAGAGAAAAAAAAAAAATTCTTTTGTATAAGCCTGAAAACCAATCATGGATTGGCAGTCTTATACAGAAAATATAAAGTGAAAATCAGGGGCACCTTACACTCTATATTTTCCAAAAAAAAAAAATCTCTCTCCCTTTCCATCTTCACTCCACTTCACTTGTCATTTCATTTCACCTCCATCTCATTTTCATCTCCATTCCACTTCACTCCACTGCATTTTCATCTCATTCCATCAATAAAAGTCCCTCTCAGGACTATTTTATTCAGATGGTTCTTTTCCAATTATCTTTGTGCAGTTAAGGGGGTGTTGTCTTAGTTTCCGTAGCTAGAAACCGTTTCCGCATCTAGAACTAGTTTCCGCAGCCAGAAACGATTTCCGCAGCCAGCATCACTCTGTCTCTACAGCCAGCAGCACTCTGTTTTCAAAAAAAAAATCACAGTCAAAGGTTAGCATCATCATCACCAAAGGCAGTAAATATATGAGGCATCTGCAAGATCAAAGAGTAATAATGGGTCAGAAGCCTTAATCAACAAATGGCAAACTTCCAAAGGTATGACCAAAATCTCTACCAAATAACAATTTAATGTCATTGTATGCATAGTTATTAGATCATGGAAATTTCACTAAATATAATGATTTGATACGGTAAGATCCATATCACTCCTCTTCCACGATGATAATCCATCCACCTCATTCCTTTCTAACGGTCCCATAATCACTATTAATTCAAACTCGAAATGGGACTGCTCTTCCATTTATTGGTCGTACTTTGAGACGTGACCTACTGTACTATGGCTCTCCTCCACCATAATTTCTGCAGCCAACGTTGAGACGTGGCGTAAGTCATCCGATCCCAAAAGGACTCAGCCATTATTCTGCCATTATCACTCCACTCCCGCATGCATTGAACTCGTTTCTGTTATTTATCCTTTACTCCCTTATACTCATATTATTTCCTACTCTCCATTTCCGCTGCAACCTCCATAGCTTTGCTCTAAACCCTGATTACAATCACTGCATATGCTTTGCATTTCGATTACGGCCACTCCACTTACCTTAAGAATCTCGTAATCAGCTCGTTTTTCCCTTGAACGTCCACACACAGTAAAATTTTCAGCCGGGGTTGAAAGCCGAGAATGGGAAAGTTACTCAGAGCTGAACCTGAGGGCCCAAAATACCTGGAGGGGTATCTGCAGACGAAGGAGTCATTGAAGAAAGCAAAGTGGCTGAAATTTATTCAAAAGTTCAGAGGTTATAATAAGGAAGTGACTAAAGCTTTTGCCAGGTCCTTTACTAGACACGTAGTGGAGGTAGGGGATTTGAAATTTACAATAACAGAGGCCACAATAGCAGCAGCAACCAGTTTACCACAAGAAGGAGATAGATGGTTTACAAACAGAGGTCTGGATGATCAAGGATGGAAAGTCATGCTCAAAAACCCAGGTATGGTCTATGCTGTTATTACTTGTTCAGAAGTTTATTACATGCGAGGGTCGTTTTGGCACCATGTGCATGTATCATGCAAGGATTATGATGAATTTTATGGCAGGCTATGCCCTTAATTTACCTTACTTTCTGTTAGCAAGCCTGAAGAAAATGAGCTCTACTGTTCAGAAACATGTAGGCCATATTGAATCCCACCTTTACCATCACGGGCTCATCAGAATTCTCATTGAAGATCAATTGAAAAATAATAACGATACTTGGGAAAAGTTTTTGATCATAAATCACTTCCAAGAAGTGACTGAAGCCTCTGCCAGCAGTTCCCCAAAAATCCCAAAAAGAAGTAGGAGGAAAGAAAGAAATGTTATAACCCAGGACCTTCCTACAGTAGACACTCACGAAACTGTTCAGGAGGAAGAAGAGGAGGGAGCTAGAAACAAAAAGCAGAAAAAGGACAAAGGTAAAATAACTATTCAAGAGACATATCCATCCCCTGAACCATCTATAGAAGAAGAGTCTCAAACTCTGGCCGATAGATTAGCACATCTTCATGTTGCTACCATCAAAAAGAGAAAACAAAAAGAAAAACAGAGTGCCCAGAAAGAGAGCACTAGTCCACACCTGAGAAGGAGCACTAGGCTAAAAGGGAAGGGGAATAAAACCAAAGAAAAATAGTCTCATTTTATTGATTTGGATAAAGAGACACTTGAGAAATCTCCAACTCAGCCAATCATTGAGCCAAGTCCTCCACGTGAGGAAAGCCCTTTTCAGCAGGAAAGAGAAAACAGTCCTCCTTTACCAGAATTTGAGTTCAGGTCGAGAAAAACACCTGAGGTAGATTCCAACCAGCAAGAAGCATATAACTACCTAGATTCCTTGGAACAATCAGCTGCAGGACCAAGCACCATCTTGCCACTTGATGCACAAGTGCAGTCTTTAAAACAGGAAGTGTTTGAGCTAGAAGTCCTAAACAGGCATATTAAACAAGAAAACGAAGCATTAAAAGAACAGAGTAAGGTAGACAAGATTGTCCATGACAATACTATGCTCCACTTAGGACTGTGGCAAAAGAAGAATAGAAAGCTGAAGAAAAAGTGTAAGAAGCTGAGCAGGGCATTGATTAATTTGAAGTTCAGATGTCTAGTCAAGAAACCAAGGACCATTTTGGCATCAAGGAGAAAGAGAAGAAGGCTGGATGTTCTTGCAGAAGCATCAGAGCACATGGATTGAGGAAAAGAACTAAGTTTTGGTTGCATGAGGACATGCAACACCTTCACAGTGGGGGTATGTAGAGCCTTGAACCTGTACCTCCTTACACACCCTCTCAGCCTTCTTTTCCCATTCATTTCCTCCTTTTTCCCACTCATTTCATCCACCAAGTTGATTAAATCATTGTATTTTAGGACTTTTTACATGGTTTTCTAACTACGCTGATGACTGTTGTTTGGTTTAGAATTTTGGTTCAGAGTGCTGCGTTTCCGCAGCCAACACAGGTTTCCGCAGCTGATCCAGGTTTCTGCAGCCAGCACAGGATTCCGCAGCTGTTTTATTAAATGATATGTTACAGGTGTCCTCCGAGAAGATGAGCCACATGGGCAAGTTCCAGGAGTCAAGGACATGGGACGTGTCCCTCCAGATCACCCAGAACAGCCATAAAAGCTCGCGGTCAACGAGGAGGCAAATACCGGTCAACAGAAGTGTTCAGCAGTGGCACGGCTCTGCGTTGCTCTGTTTTTGGGCACGTGAAGCTAGGTGGCATCATCCTCAGCCACGGAGACAATCTAGAAGCACGAATCCAACAGCCATACTCTCCAGATTTAATGAACACGATGACAGTTACCTAGATCTAGGGACGTAGAGGATTCACGTGTTTTTAAACAGCTAGTTGAATAGCATAGATCTCGTTAAAGTAGTTTTCTTTCTCCTTATAAATAAAGCGTCCTTGAACGCTGTAGAGTTAATCGTTTTGTAATCGTTTTTAATGTAATTTTGAGCTCCCCACTGTACTTTTACATTTGCTTTCAGTACATGAGAAGACTGTTTTTCATTTAAGCGTATAACTGCTCCTTGAACCGGCTGAAGTAGGCAGAGGGCCCCTGTTTGCTGAAGCCCTATACAGTAACCTTTAATTTCTTGCATTTCTTTTTCTTGTTTCATGTATATTAGCTGTACAGATGTCTTTTAAATTGCTGCGTTTTTATTTCTTTTCAACATGTATATTAGCTGTACATAAACTTTGATTTCTGTTGATTTACCATTCTGCACTTTTATGTTCATGACTGATTAGTGTGTTATGCAGGTTTCTTAGCCAAGCCCAGGACAGTTTTCCTTCTTTTCTTTTCATAACTAGTGGCATGCGTGATCATCTTGTCTATGTTGCTGACCTTCATTGTTTTGCAGTTTTGATTTTCCTTACTGTCATTTCTTTAACTTGCATATTTACTTTTTGCTCTTAGATATCAAGTTGTTCATCTATTGATGGTTCCTTTTCCATAATCAAATAACTTTATTGGGAGCCAAAATATCACTTAGTATAGCTTGATTTAGTTGCTTTAGAACTCACATTACTTGACTTATTCATAACTGTTTCTTACATGATAAATTCAGCTGAAAGGCAAAAGGTTAAGAGAAAGTTAAAGTATCGTGACTAGTCTCTTTTATGTAGTTTCACTTAGATTTCACATTGCTTAACATTTCATGATATCTTTTCATAGATAAGATTAAGTTGAAGAGTTGAAATAGTGTGAGATAGTTGTTCTTAATTTTAGTTGGATTTAATATAGATTTCATTTTCATTTTCATTCAGCAGCAGAGATACTGGGCCGATGTCATTAGTCCTTTATTTGATGTCTTTATTTTCCTTTAAGAGTTGATTTTATTGCAGTTGTTGTTCAAAGCTTTCTTGTAGAATACTTTTTAAGTTTTGAGAAATCACTTAGAGATCACCACAATCATCCACATTTCACTTGCTTTATTACATTTCCATCACATCATAATAGGAAAGATACATTCGAAAACAAACTTAAAAAAGCTAAAAACGACAAAAGACTATGAAAACGATTACCTAAGTACATATAGTACACCTCACTTCATCAGCTTACGAGCCCCGGGTTGACATTTAAAAGTTGAAATTTAGACATCACTAAATTGACCAAACACTCGACCAAATCCTTGTCCTCATCCTCGTCCTTGTCTTTTAAATCATCCTCGACCAATGTGTTGGCCTTTCTCTTCATTTTTATGTCATTCAGCTTGTATTCTATAACTATTAGCAATGCGCTCCATCACTAAGTCATAACTTCGGTAATTTTTCTCATCATGGCCTACTGATCTACAGAAGTTACAAAACAATTACTTCAAGGTCTATATATACTTCTGTAATAGGTAGAAGTCTTCAAAGCAATGTTGACCTTTCGTTCTACAAATGTCACACCACAGACCTGGGTTTACTGGATTAGGCACTCCACTTGCAATATAATCTCTGAACACAAGGTATTGGTCCTTATAATGTCCCTGTACTTTTCATTTTGTACATCATACTTCTGATCTTTCTCATCTAACATCTTTACCCTTCTTTAGATACTGCAATTCCAAGGCCAGATTGGCTAGTTGACTCTGTATTTTTTTCACTCCTACATGAGTGTCTCCAACTGGTGAAGCTTCCAACTTCATCGCAATCTCCAATGCTTCGACTTGAATCATGATCATTTGTTATGTCAAAGGTAATCTAATATGTGGCAATAGCACGACTATGAACTATTCTTTGTGATGTTGTGGGGGTATTTCAAAGCTCACTTGACCCATCAACACCTTGAATTGCTAATCCAACTCCCACACAGATTTAGTCAATGCTTTCTTGATATCCTTTAGCTTCGTGATACACTATGATTCAAATTTTGGCTTCTTAAATTTTGACACCAAGACTTGCTTAATTTCATTAAACGTAGCATTCATCTTACTCATGGATCATTTCATATACCATGTCAGTGCTCTCTCCCATAGTGACATAAGGGGTTACGCCTTCTTTACATCATAATTACTAATTTGTCTCGTTGTCCATATTGCATCAGTTACAAACCAAACCCGGCCAAGGTCCTCTAATCTTAGTCCTTTAAAGAAATGTAGCTTAACGGCATTAACCATTCTTCTTCTTCTTGACAGGCTATGGTGGAGGTGGAGGTGGAGGTGTAGGGGAATTATGGGGAGGGGGATGGGGTGTGAGGGGGGTAGATGGATGGGGGATCCCAAAAGCACCTTGATTCTTCTCAACTGCTAACTTCGACACACCTTCAAGATGGGGAGGGGATGTCGTGGGGTTGTAGGGTTACTTATTTATTCTTCGCTGTCATATCCTAACAGAGGGCTATAGTCATTCTCAATATAGTTCTTCATCTTTGTTATATATCACTTTCCACTTCGTGTAGATCCTGGTTCCAGCTTATTTCTTCTTTGCCAAAACATTAATCTGACTACATCTGTAGAATCCTCTTTTCACACAATAACATCTTAATCCAGAGCTTCAGAGAATTTAATAAATTACCTCGTGGGCCTTTGAATAATCTTTTTTTAGCTTTGCTATAGGACACGATCACATCGATCGTGAGCTTGTGTTTATTTAATAATAATTTGCATGAAAGATTCTCTTATTTGGCTCAAAACATAATGTGGCAAAACTTGAAAAGGGAAATTTTGATGATGAATAATTCTTGACTAATCTATTTCCTCTTCTCTATTTTGGGTCTACATATCTTTAAAGTCAATGATGTCTGAATGGAAAATAAGATCAACTTGAACAGAAAGCCTTTGGTCAAACTATAAAGCCCGTATCTATTCTAGGATCCTCAATCCTCAACTCGACATTGTAGAGAAAGGATAAGTGGAAAATATAAAGTGAGAAAACCAATATCAAAGGTTTACATATACTTCTCTGAAGGGGAAACCTCGTTTTCTCTCAATAATTAGGGACCCCTCTTCTGCCCATTAAAAATATTAAGTGTCGAAGCATAGTACTATTAAATAAATGAAGGGTGAAATAATTGAAAGGATTCCTATGCAGGGAGGTGAAGCAGGTGACTTCATTAGGGTATTTTCCATTCTCGCTAGAAATGAAGTAATGCTTGTGATTCTGTAGTGACTTTTTCGGGGTACTTTCCATGCCTACTTGTAGTGGAAAAACACCAGAGATGAAACTCATACTCTGAATATCTTAAAATCTCATCAATATTATTCTTTCCTAGATCGAAACAATTAGTATTTAGCAAAACCTTGATATATGTTTAACCTAGTAAGGGAATGGAGGGGACTATATCTCTAACCAGGTTAAGTAGGGAAGCCAAGGTAATTCGCAACATGAATCATTACTTCCTAAAATATTGAGACCTTGCACTTAGAGAATTAAACCTAGATAGAGAAGTTGAAGTTCTACCAGTGTGTTTCCAAGTGTTTTCATTGCAATCAATGCCCTCCAAAAAATTTCTCACACTTGAATTTTGTAGCCTACTAAGGATCTTACAATCTGTCGCTATATGGTTACTCCATGGTCATTTGATGATTTGAAAATGATCCAGGTCTGGGTGTGAAGAAGGACCCTTCCAAGACCTTTTACTTTCGTGATGTGTTAAAATTGCATTTTAAAAGAACATTAATGAATACATCTGTATGTTGTAAAGAAGAGGAACATAACAATCATCAACACATGAAAACATAAGCCTTGATAACGGAGTTCATCCAGGAGGGACTATGTCTCCACGCCTCAGTGTCAAGATGGTGTAGGCTGCTGCATTAAGTGCTATCAATAATGGTGACGTACACAAGAGATGATGTCGCGGTCATACAAGGAAAAATGCCCTCATGTAGGAGTGGCTCTAAGAGATATTCCAAAACTTGGAAGTCTCAATAAAACTCCTATCAGTATGACACAAAAACATGCATGATGAATATCCCAACAACATGGCATAAAAGGGATTTCAAAACAAAACAAGCATGATGACAACAAGAGTATCCTAGCAATATACAACAAGGGATCTCAAAGCATAACATGGTGAGTTATGACAACAAGTACATCACATAAAATATTCTGCATAACATGAAGCAAGGAATCACGACAACATGTAGTAAACAAGATCCTGCATCAACATTAATCAAGGATCTGTGCAACATAATGGAATAAGAGGAAGTATATAAACAATAATCGTATACCTCACACCACGAGCCATCTCAAGAAGTGGATGTCTCATTGTTGAAGCTTCTCAGACCATCGATCTCAAGGCATCAACGAAAGAAGATGGCTACTAGCACAAGAATGTGGACATCTAAAACATAGCTGTCAACGTGCTGAAGCTTGCTGACACATCGATTTCACATAATCGATTGCAAGAAGAAGCAATCAAAATATGAATTGATCACAAGAAGAAGAATCGATCATAAAGAGAAGAATCAAGCAAAGAGAGAATACCTGCTTTGGACTCTTGGATCTATAGCTCACTAGCTATCCAGCTCTATAGCGCTCTGGCTTATGTCGCTACAGGTCTGCGATCTACCTAAATTTCAAGCGCTCTCTAGTTTCATGCTTCTCTATAGCTCTGCGACTCTACAGAGTTCAAGCACTACTCTGGCTTCTCTGCATAATTCACAACATTGTCAAGCTATCTCTATCATGCAGCCTCTCGCCTCAGCTCTCTGGCACTCTGGCTCTTCGCCTCTGTCAAGCAGCCTTTCACCTCCTCCCTATCTCGTCCCTCTACATCCATCGTGTTTTATAACACGGTTAGGGACAAGGCCACCTAGAAATCAAAGTTGTTTTTTCATAATAGAAGCCGTTTGCATAGAAGCATCGATGATGCAACAAAATCCTCCAAAAATGGCCTTTTTATGTTAAAACAGAAATACATAGAAATACTGAAAACATTGGAAATTCCGACCAAAATCATAAAAGACTGGACTTCAATATATATTAAATCAGCCCTATAAACTCTATCAAGTCCGCTTTAGTTGCTTATCGTGTCGCATAACAGATTTATTCTTAACCTATTTCTTTTCATGTTGTTGAGAGGGTTTTTCATGCCTCATGAGTGATGCCATTCTTTTCCAACACTTAGAAAAGGTATGGTTAGGTAAACCACAAAAGGTACATGTTTTTCGATGTCTTGATCTTTGTTCACTATTAACAACGTGATCATAATCAAAATGAACATTCGAAGATAAAAAATGGTTATACCTTCCTTTGCTATCTTTGATGTCATTATGGCAATCAGAGCTTGCCTCCACTCTCTTCCTGCAATGGAAGCTACCATGGGATGATGGGGATGTTTTCCCATCGTTCTCTTTCCTCAACGATGTCTCGGATGAATCTAACACCTTTGATCACTCTCCTTTAGTGTATCTCAAGCCTAAAAATGGATGTTCGTGCACAACCTCCAAAGGTGGAGTTATGCCTTGGTTATTAACACCAAGTCCTTCTTTCATCGCCTCATCCTTGTAAGGAGACTCATATTTGTCCCTGTAATTGGGATCTCCAAATCTCCAACAGACATCATACTATGAGAAGATGAAACTAAAAGGAAATCAACATCTTTTACCTTCTCTTTCGATTTTGAAAGATTTGATGAGGGTTTCTCATCATCGGTTGTTCCTAGTTCACTAACTATCTCAGCGCATTCCCCAACTTCTTTCCTGACATACCCAAGTCCTGCCTGACGGGCTAATTCCTACTTTGATGGGGTTGACAATGCCTTAGCAATTAATGCCCAAGCCTTTTCCTTCATACCCCATTCTCTTCAATAGTTTGGAGCCAATTCCTATGGTATGATTTTCAAAAATAGCAAAATCATCATCAGGAAACATACATGAAGATGGAGAACTACTTTTTACCTCACATGGGTCACGTTGCAGCTTTTCCAAGGCCTCGTCCTTTGCTTGCAGTTGTCGTAGCAAACCTTGGTCCTTTGCTTGTAGCTGTCGTAGAAAAATTTGTTTTTCCTCTTTCTCTTCATGTAGGCGCCTCTTCAATTCATTGTTCTCTATTTGAAGATTATGTTTGTTTTGCTTCAGTTCCTCTATGGCCTCTTTTGTGGCTTTCAACTGAAGTTGTAACTGCTCCTTTTCCTCTGTTTCTTTTTGTAGAGTTTCATACACAATTTCCACTTTCTTGGAAATGTCGAGCATGGTCTCACACATCTCTCTTTCATCCTCTATCATTACATGTTCCATTGTTCATGCTGAAATTCACATACACGTAAAGACCACTCTAATACCACTTGATCCATGTCCGGGTGTGAAGAAGAACACTTCCAAGACCTTTTACTTTCGTGATGTGTTAAAATTTTATTTTAAAAGAACATTAATGAATACATCTGTATGTTGTAAAGAAGAGGAACATAACAATCATCAACACATGAAAACATAAACGTTGATAACGGAGTTCGTTTAGGAGGGACTACGTCTCCAGGCCGCGGTGTCAAGATGGTGTAGGCCACTGCATTAAGTGTTGTCAATAATGGTGATGTACACAAGAGATGATGTCGCGATCATACAAGGAAAAATGTCCTCATGCAAGGGTGGCTCTATGAGATATTCCACAACTTGGAAGTCTCAATCAAACTCCTATTAGTATGACACAAAAACATGCATGATGAATGTCCCACCAACATGGCATAAAAGGGATTTCAAAACAAAATAGGCATAACAACAAGGGATCTCAAAGCATAACATGATGAGTTATGACAACAAGTACATCACATAAAATATTCCACATAACATGAAGCAAGGAATCATGACAACATGTAATAAATAAGATCCTTCATCAACATCAATCAAGGATCTATGCAACATAATGGAATAATAAGAAGTATATAAACAATAATCATATATCTCACACCACAGGCCATCTGAAGAAGTGGATGTCTCACTGTTGAAGCTTCTCAGACCATTAGTCTCAAGGCATCAATCAAACAAGATGGCTACTCGCACAAGAATGTGGAAATCTGAAACATAGCTGTCAACGTGTTGAATCTTGCCGACACATCGATTTCACAGCATCGATTGCAAGAAGAATTGATCAGAAAAATGAATCGATCACAAGAAGAAGAATTGATCATAAAGAGAAGAATTGAGCAAAGAGAGAATAACTGCTTTGAACTCTCGGTTCTATAGCTTGCTGGCTATCTAACTCTATAGCGCTGTGGCTTATGTCACTACAGCTCTGTGACCTACCTGAATTTCAAGCACTCTCTGGTTTCATGCTTCTCTATAGCTCTGTGGCTCTGTGGAGTTCAAGCACTGCTCTAGCTTCTCTGCATAATTCACATCATTGTCAAGCTATCTCTGTCACGCAGCCCCTTGCCTTCACTCTCTAGCACTCAGGCTCTTTGCCTCTGTCAAGCAGCCTTTCGCCTCCTCCCTATCTTGGCCCTCTATGTCCATCGTGTTTTATAACATGGTTGGGGACAAGGCCACTTAGAAATCAGAGTTGCTTTGTTCAGAATAGAAGCCATTTTCATAGAAGGATCGACAGTGCAACAAAATCCTCCAAAAATAGCCTTTTTCTATTAAAATAGAAATACACATAAATACTAAAAACATTGGAAATTCTGACCAAAATCATAAAATACTGGACTTCAATGTATACTAAATTGGCCCTATAAACCCTATCGGGTCCACTTTAGTTGCTTATCACATCGCATAATGGATTTGGCCAAAACCAAAATACATGGGAATACACTAGAAAGTCTGAATTCCCGGATCTCAAATTTTATCAAATCGGGCTTATAATTCCCATCGGTTTCACTCTTATCACTTATAGCTATTGCTACTACCAATATCAATGCATATTGGGGGATCGCCGATCGCCGATATGCTGATATGTCGATCACCGATATCGGCAATCGCTACAGCCCAGGGTCCTGGTCCTAGGCCTTTCGCCGACCAGATATGCTGATCTGACACTCCATCGTTGATTCACAAGTATTGATATCGCTGATCGCTACCTGAGTAGTGCCGATATCAGCCATCGCTTGCCTCCAATTGCAATTTGCCTTTTAAAGGCTTAAAACCCATTTTTAAAGGAAAATGCCTCATTTTCCCTAAGGAACAAAGCAACCTTCTTTTCACAATAACTTCATCGTCCAGATTCAGATTGAAGTGTAATTCATGTCATTGGAATTAGGAAAACGAGATCTACGCTCTAGTCCTAGGTCAACATCATTCCAAACACTTTGGTTTCTGAGCATTCCCATGCCATTGGGTCTGAAGATCCACCTGGACCATAAAATCATTTAAGCCTTCAAGTTAGTTGAACTCACATGCATAGTCTTCGATGAGTTCATGAGAACACTTCATTCATGCAAGCTTGAATAGGAATAGCACCATCCATCACAACAATTCTTGCATGATGGTAAACTCATGACAACAGTCAGTGTGCACTTTCATTGATATTCTCCCTCACTTTGGCTGTGATTGTACTTTTATTATGGAGAGTTTTCTTAACTGTAACTTTTGTGCACTTTCACTTTCACAAGTGTTACTTTCACATTCACAACCATTGTTTTTGCTTTTTTCACTTTAATAAGTGGAATTTTCAAGTTATCCTCACTCATGCATGTGTCACTTTAAAATTTGTTCACATTTTGCAAGTTTTGCCTTATGTTTTCCTCATGTCGCATGTGTCTCTTTTGCAATTTTCACTCCTCCATGAGTCACACCTTTCATATCAGAAAATTTAGTTCTGGTGCACCCTTTTGCATTAGATGGTCTTACATATAATTAGAATATGCAATAGACACATTCTTACAACCTAGTGCACCTTTTTGTCACAGTCGCCACTCTTGTGGTAACTTTGTTCTAAGTGTTGTAATGTGTAATTTCAACTATCATTTCAAGGTGCGATTAATGTTCATGCATCTTGTAAATTATGTTGGCTATTATTGACAGAATTTATGTGTGTGTTCCATGTTTGAGTCATGTTAGGATTCATTTCTTTCTCCTACTCTGCTGGTCCCACACTTAGCCATTTTGAGAGCTCTTCTTGGTTCTCTTTCTCAATGCAATTTGTAAATACATTGACCCTCTTACTAGGTCATGAGTGCAACTTATTTATGAGCCTCGTTGATGTATATTTTCCTCCCATACTTTTTCACTAATTATTTTATAAGATATCCTCCCCCTCACACTGTATTAGTACCTCCTACAATAAGTGACCTAGCCTTTTGTTGCATCCCTCGGTGAAAAGTTCATCCCACATGAACAAGAAGTCATTGTTGAAGAGAACTTTTCCCTCCCATTCTTGACTTCACTTCAAAACAAAAAACCACACTTTAGAAAAACGAAGTGTAATTCAGAAGAAGAAGGCCTTCTCTTCCTTCAAGTTCATGGTGCACTCACGAAGCATGAAGCCTTAGGGTGCATGGAACACTCATGAAGCATGAAGCCTTCATCCTTCCTTTTGAGTGCATGGCACACTCATGAAGCACAAAACCTTCATCCTTCCTTCTTACCTTTTAGCACATGGCGCAATCACGAAGCCTAAATCCTTCATTTGAGCACACTCATTCGACTTGAACAATTGCATCCTCCTTGTTCCTTTTGAGCACATGATCACACTAAGAAGTCTTGAAGCCTAACCCATTTATCCCTTCTTTGTGTTCCCTTGCACTGTCCATGGCCTCCTTGAGCACATGAGCACATCCCAAAACCATGAATTATTCTCATTCGTACTTTGGACCTACAACCTATGCCCTTGAGTTATCTCTCTCTCTCTTACTTGAGCACACAAGCATACATTGAAGGCATCTTGTGAGTCTTGACCATCCACTACCTTTAGCGTAGTAAAAATGAGTAGTGCAGCCTTCCTAATTGACTGATGAGTTAGAATGTGGCTTCCTAATCAAGCCTCCTTTTAAGTCTCTAACAAGCTTATCATGAGTTGATCTTTCCATGAGCTAGGTAGTGATAGAATAGATGTTCTTAAGACTAATTTCAATTCGTCATGAATTATTTTCATTGGTAGGAGTACCTTCCTAGCATGACAAGGTAATGCTCAAAACAGATAACAAGGAGAAAGCATAAAGAAACGCATGTGGAGAAGAAGCACCAAAGAAGAGCTATCATGGACAAATGAAGCAGATCATGGACCAAGATAGAAAGAAGACATTGCATGATGACTCATAGGATTCAAAAGCTCATCCAAGGCCCTTTGGAGGGGGAAGATAAGATGCAATGTGGATCTTTCATGAAGATGAATTATAGATCAGATCTACCATCAATAATGCAAGATGAAGTAGCATGGAAGACAGCTTGGCGTTGCCACCTCATCTTGAAGTCCATGTCATCATTTCCAAGTTACAACTTCTACAAGTGCCATCATAATAGTCAATGTGTGTCCATGTGTCATTTCACATTGTGATGTGGAATGTAATGATGTATATTCAAGGAAAAGGACAAAATTTTATGTGTGGAATTCCAAGAGTCATATGTGCAACATACAATGTGTCCTTCCTTCATTGTCACTATGTAATGGCGTGAATGTAATGAAATCAAATACTAAACTAATTGTAGAAATGCACATGCTCGAAATGGAAACCTTAACCTATTAAAGGAAAGAAAACATACTATAATTCCATAAATAAAATATCATGAAATAAACATCAATCATTACATTTCAAATATTTTTGATCCATTGACAGATTTTATTGGATTTGCCAATTAAGAAAATCATCATTGTATTATCGATTTCATACATATTTCCATGAACCCAATTTCTTGAGATGTTTTGCAAGGGTAAAAGGCAAGTCCTAAGTGGTATTTAGTCTTCCCTAATCATCGATTTAGAGCCTAGGAGTGATGTTCTACCCTAAGGGACAAAAAAAAAAAGTTTTTGGAGAAGCTCAAGGCAAGTATATACATGCTCGAAGAGTGCTACTGGAAGTTGTAGGTGCTGCTACAGGGAGTTACATATTTGCTACAAGAAGATATAATTCACCAAATGAAAAATAAAATCAAATCGAAATTGTATGGGACAAAAAAATATTATTTACTAGGATTTCTTAGGTCTCCATTCCAAGTGGAATCACTTAAAAATACTCTTGTTAACACATGCAAAAAAATAGCATAAAATTACTAGTCTAAAATTTAGAAATTTGAGAACTAGTGAGCTAGTTAAGCTATCAAATTCCTAACCTAATAAAGTGAAAATGCAATGGGGTAAATTTTTTTATTAACTAGAATGTGTTTGTGATCTAATGAAATTGGAATCAATTCGATTGAATCTCGTTAGCATGTTATAAAAAATAACATAAATTTACTAATATTTTCCACAAGGGACTTCCAGAATTTTGATTTGGGAATAAGAAAACTAACCCAAGTAGCTCAATGATTACTATGACCTTCCAAAGCTATTCCAAGAATCAAATCATTCTTGTGATCCTACAAAAGAAATTACTTCAACCATTTAACCTAATCCTACAACAAGAAATCATCAATACTAAATGCAAAAATAGAAAAAAACAAGAACAAGAGATGCATGTGAATAAGAAGTGAAAGGAGGAAAAGTAAATGATACAAAAGGCCTATGAGGATCCTAAGATGGCCAAGTTCAAGGAAAATCAGATTCCTCTTAAGGAGAACAATATTTAAAATGTGAAAATGGTACAAATCTTCATTATTTTCATCAATACAATTACATCCCTGCAAGAATGAAAGTGGAGTTATAGAAATACAAGTGTTCTGCACAAGAAGACTAAGAAAAATTAACCCCTAGAGGAAAATTGGACTTGGTACTTACACAAAATTATTAGGAAGAATTAACAATGAAAGGAGGAAGTTTTCCCCTCCAAAATCCCTCAAATAGTGGATTTGGTTCCCAACACTAGGAATCTACATTAAATGGAAGGGAACACATTTCTAGATTTTCTCAATCATTAGAGCTCCAGAATTTGTGCATGATTTCATGATATATTGTTGATATATTATTCAATATTGATCCTCCTGTAGTAGGGATAAAATCCCTAAATTATCTCCTCTTCCAAATCTTCATAATCTGCCTAATATTCTCACAATATTCCATAAAAGTAAATAATATTAGACACAACTATTCAATTATCCATAAACCTTCCTAATGAACATATTAAAGTTAAAAATACATTATCTAATGAAAAAAGAGATTTTTAATGTGCTAGAGTATGGTCATATGGGCCTCAATTTATGTTTAATTTGGAGGCCCATCAGATGTGCAAGCACCCACCCCCAAGATATGTAAGTTGTTACTTGTAGTAGGCTACAACCTGATTGAGGCACTAACATTGAAAATGTGCAAGCAACAAGTCATTGTAGGCTACAAACTAATTGAGGCACCAACCTCATAGATGAGAAAGATTTGACTTGATTTAGGCTTTGACCTAGTTGAGGCACCAACCTCAATGGAGGCACCTGCCTCCTTCTATAACTTCTTGTGGACCTATTTTCAAAATATTTCAAATTGGATCTACCTGGTCTTAAATCAATATAAATATTTAAGCTAAACAAATTGTTGTTTCCATACTGATGTCGACAACCTGTCATGTTCTATCCATACTATATTCCAACATGTTCATCAATTTGGTCACTAAAACCCTTCTCAGAACCTAGTCCTACTATATACTCAACATCAACTATAACATGCTCATAAACTCAAAAAAAAACATAATATGGATTCAGAACATCAAAAATACATCATCAAGACTCTTTTTGCCTCTTGGAATGTTCACCATTGAATCTTGATCATCATGCTTCTTTTGGAATCTAATTTGGCTTATAAATGAGCCTAGAAACCCCGAAAATCCATATAAAATAAAAAATCAAATTAAATAATCTACAAAATGCCCTTCTTAGGGTGTGCTCTATAGAATGGGTGATTTTTGGAAGTGGATCTAAAAAATGTTTATTTCTAGTTCACTAATAGTTCAACAAAATGTGTATTAGTGGAAAATATAAAAAATTGCTTTCTAACCTAACAATCATCGGGGCTTGAACCTAGGTCTTGGCCCAACACAATACAAACCCACAACGAATTGACCCATGCTATGTAACTTGAAAATCATCCTCTTGACTTTGTTTTATTGTAATTAAACTACCTTTCAAGGGAAGAGCATTAAGATTCGATCCGTGGTCGATCCACAACCAAATTCAGTAATATATTTATGACCATGACCAATCACTAAGTATTCAATGTTGTATTCCTTCCTACATGTCCCATATCGTAGTCATGCATACGTCCAACAAGGTGTACCATCAAATTTATGCCATATAGTTGCCATTTATACCTTTGCAAATGTAATTTTTCCTTCAATCATCACTATTATTTAATTATCCTCTGCCAACCATTGAGTCAGGCTCATATTACAAAGACCAACCGTCAACTCAATGTTTATATATCAACATTATGGGCTCTTAAAACTTCAAGAAGGACTTGAATGATTCTCTCCAAGCTTGGGCTACAATCAACACTTTGAAGAGAACAAAATGAAGCCCTCTTAACTTAGGCCAAACATGAATTCCAATGAGAACAGAATGAAGCCCTCTAGGCTCAATCCTAATAACACTTCTATGAGAACATAATGATGCCCTCTAGGCTTAGCTACAAACAACACTTCCATGATAAAAAGAAAAATTCCTTTCTAGCTCAAACACAAACCATATAATTAGTATAATTATTATCACATTCAATCTGAATCCATACTTTAAACTCCAATTTCTGGCCCATACTTATACCTTTCTATTCAAGAAAATAGGCCATGGGGATGATGATATAACCTTAGATATGACTGAAACTTTATATTTACACCATGGTAACTTAGGGATGTGTGCCACATGGCTTGTTCCATAGGGGTCATGGTTCTTGGCCTACTCAAATCATCATGACATCACCTTGCCATGTGGCACACCATGAGTGGTTTCATGTGTCACTAAAAATATGCCTCATTGTACATCTAAAACAATTATATGTACATTCCATGTGGCACCCGAACATATAGCTACTTCATATGCCATGAAACCAATCTTAGACTGTCACGTGCTGCCATGCCATCATCTGAATGGGTCTACAAGGTGGGTTAATCTTTGGGCAAGTTGGCACTCTTTTGACGATCAAATCCATCCAATATGAGCAAATATACTCAAATTTTAACTACGCTAAACATCATGCATTTTAATGCCAACTTCTATGGATTTAATTAATTATCCATGGATCCACCTAGAATTTGTGCATTATTTAGCATATTGATATTAGGAGGTTTCGCCATATAGTTTTGGGCCCCCAACTGATGCTAGTTTCAAATTTCCATAACTTCTCATTTGAGAGGAATTTTTCAGAGTGGGATATACCATTGGAAGGTATTGACAAGGAATACCCAACTATGATTTTTATATGATCATTAGGGCATCGTAATATTGTGAAAAACGCAATAAAGCTAATGTCTCTTTTGACTTAACCTAATGAGGGAATGCAAGATGTCTAGTTATCATATTACAATATTTGACTCATGATCGATACTGTTATTTTCTTGGACATCCCATTTGACGTTAATGACATTTTTTTATCAATGACAACACTATGTGAAACAATATTATGTTTCCATCCACTACCCCTAGGCATAGGTGGAGGAGATTACACAACCATTTTCTATTGTGGCTAAGTAGGAAATGAATGAATCAAGACAAATAGTTTATGGTTGGTTGATAATGGAGAAAGAAGGCGATGGAATTCATCCATATGAGTGAACTTATTACTCAAATGATCTCCATGATAAATCTTACAAGGAAATTTAACCTTTCCTTGACACTCATTTATGCCCCCACCCTAATTAGGTTGATTTTGAGTAGTTTCCTTAGCAGGGTTAAGATTATTCTTTTGTTTAAATTTTTTGTATTTTTATTTCCATGTTGTTGATGATTCTTAGGTGTTGTGGACTTAATTGTGAGAAACTTAATGGATTTCTAAAAATATTGTTCTTTTTTAGAACCAGATACACTTGTTGGGGATTGGGATGTGATAATCGTTTTCCATAGCTAGGTAGCTAGTTGGGTCATATCATCAAAAGAGACAGAACCAATTACACCATCAGAGTGTGATCTCGGCTTATCTTATTGTGGATTAGTTGAAGGTTGATGAGAATTAGGAATCAACTCATACAAAGTGCCTAATTGAGAATAAATCAAGTCAAGATGTTGACCACATAAGATTTCTTGTTCCTCAGTAGCTACCCAAACCAAGTAACATCCTTGGAGATAGGTGGTAGTGGGGCTTGGGTAAACTAATCTTTAAGCACTTCCTCAGGGAGATGGTTCGTACTAACCCCTTGCATCTCCTTCACTCGTGAATATAATTAAAAATGTGAGTGCAGTTATCATATTTAAAATAGGAAAAATGGCCAATCCTGAGATCATGTTGGGAAGGTAACCAAAATTGAATCAAGAAAGTACAGACCAAGGAAGAAAATTCACGATAACATTCCCTATCAATTTTGATATATCGTTTGGTTAAATCACCAGTTAGGGTTCATTAGAAAAGTATCAACATTGTAGAATCATCCACCAAAGAGTAAGAGGAACACCATAGTTGGTAGGTAGTGATGTGTGTTGAAGTTTTTCTCTCGGCTTCACTTCAAACATAAGAATATCAGATGGAAGCTTGGTTGGAATTGGTGGCCAACTATTATAATGGCATATGGGGTCATTCATCTACTTATCCAAATCTAGAAAATCAAGAGGTGCTAGAAATAGAATTTTTTGTTGATTAAATGCACCATAAGAGAGATAAGAACCCTGTGATGGACCATATGGTCCCCCCATATCATATTTAGTGGTAAATGAATGTGCATTGATGTTATATCTCATCCCAATATATGAGTTCTTGGTCCAATAGATGTGGTGTAAGGCTTTTTTCCTCCAAGGTAAGTGCCCCTAAAGAAAAGGGATTCCCAAAAGAATTACTACTCAAAGGATTGTACCCAATGGTAGAGGAAAAACCTCCTTATGCAAAATCATTGTAAGAATTAGAGCTCATAGGCATAGTGGTACTAATGGGGTGAGTTCCCCCAGGTGAATTAGCCCCTATAAAGGAAAAATAACCTCCACAGAAAGGTGTCCCACCTAACATAAAACTATTCCAAGGTTGATAGATACTACCAAAAACATAATTTCCCCATAGAAGGAACAAACAAATTTTCCAACATCTTCCCCGAAGTAGGTATGCCTATGTGAAGTATAGGAATGAAATGTTGAGATGAACCAGGAGTAAATATCCCATCTCCCATAGGTTAACAAGATTTCCCCCCACTCTAAACACAAAGGTGGATGAAGGCATAGACATAGAAAATGATGTAAAACTTGTTGGGATCACTAAAGTAACTATTGGAATGCTTAGGGAAGACAAGAGGGGTGTTGTAGGAGGAATGGATCTTGACACACTAAATGGTGGTAATGATGGCATCCAAAAACTACCGATGTAGAGGATAAAGAGGGACCCATCTCCCCCATAGTAGAAGAGGATCTCTTACTAAACATGTGATGAGAAAAAAGTGAAAGGGGTTTAGTTGTGAAAGGTCTCAGTTGCACTAAAACAAGGTTGAGAGGGTCGGTCAAAGGTGGGTTTACTTGTTGTAAATGACTCACATATACTACTTTGGAAGTAACAAAAGTTTCTCCCCCAAGACCAAGGTTATCCCCCCAAATCAAAGTATGGTCTATGCCCTCCATTGTCAAAGTTATCCTACGTCTAAACAATGGTGGACGTTCATCTTCAAGAGAAAATCTAAAGTATACAAGAACATCAGATGTTTTTATCAGACACAGTAAATATATGTGTATTAACAAATTAAATTAATTAAGATACCTAGCACAAGTACCCTTATTAGCTGCGGGGTACCCCTTGGGAGGTCCAAGTGAGTTTGACTAATGTCTTCACCAAGTACAACAAGGATTCCCCCCTTGCTCTCACACGTGTAAGACATCTAAGATTATGGAAAATATAGCCACTACATTTAATCAACCCAACCTAAGGGAATAGCCTTTAGTCGAATCCACACACAAGGGTAAGGAAACTACTCGTTAAACCCCCTAAGAGATTTCTCAAAGTGAGTTGTACTCCTCCCAAGTGATTCCCAAAGTAATACATGTAGAACACACTGCCAAGACCAATGAAGCAGGGTAGAACACTCCATTGGCCCTTATATGACCTTGTGATTGACCTTAAAAATGGATTCCTAAGAAACATGTAACTAAAAATGGATTTTCCCTCCCTACCACAAGATGTTAGGTTTTTTTTGTCACAAGGGCTTCACTCAATGAACCTTTGACATATCATGTGTGTTCACGGAATACAAAATAAAACCCTTGGTTTGACTACATATTGGAAAATACCTCCAAAATTCACATTATTTAACCCCCTAACAATATGAACCCAATACATATTCCCAATTAAAAAAATACCCTACTTTCACTAGATATTGTAGGTATCCATTTTTTCATTAGCATTTGTTATACCCCTTTATATTTTTTCATTAACTTTCAGTCCCCTTTTTTGTACCTACTAATATAAAAACCCTTTACGCCCTATTATATTATGTCATTTCTCCTCAATATGTATCCCCCAATATGAACACATGTGGTATGGTATTGCTCCCCTAGTGAAGCCCCTTGTGGTTTTTATGGTCTTAGAGAGTTGACCTCACTCCCTTATTCCTACACCGTACCCTAAGCTTCTATTGTTTTTCTACTAGTGAAAAGTAAAAATATTGAATTGATTTTATTAAACATTAATTTTAAGGTTGCTATTTACTCAAATGGAAGCAACGTGCAATTGAAATGCTGTGAGAGACTGAAGTCACTACCCTAATGAAAGCTATATGGAAATGAAAATTTGTCCTTTTTCATTCAATCAACTCTAGCTACAAAAGAGAAGATAAAATCTTTCCTTTTGAAATGAAATAAATAACCTCACACACTCTCAATTTCCACTCTTTGAAATTCACTAAATTTATATTACAAACTGACTCATAAAACAATCCAAGAAAAACACTCAATAAGAGCTCAAAGAGAGACTAAGAAAGAACACCAAGCACTCAAAAGATAAAAATTGGCTTTGCAACTAAAGAGATAACCAAAATAAACCAATCAAAAATTGATAAACAACAAGAGGAAATGCAAAGAAATTTGTAGATTTGTAGTCCAATGAGGGTGGCAAAATCAAGAAGCAACAATGATCTACAATGGTCAGAAAACAAAACCCTAATTCAAGGCTAATATAAGAGAAGAACATAAATACAAGGGAACTTTTTGATCTGGATTTAAATAGGAATGCAAAAAATTACAGAGATATCCATAAACACAGAGATGCAGTGGAAATAATACTTCATTTAATTAATGTAAAATACTGAAATATGCTTACAAACAGAAATGGAAATAAACCAGCTAGGGCGATGGTAGCTTATCTCTGAGAAGAGATGTGGCAGTTACATGCCTCTGAACTACCTTACAATAAGGCTCAAGGGCCTTTTTATTATTGAACAATAAGAGCAAACCCTAAACAAGCAAAACCCTAACCCGAGGAGATGTAACACCAAGAGTTTATGGGCCCTGTTTGGGTCGTTGGATAGCCAACTTCCCGGGGTCGCGACTTGGTCATATTATCTCTATTTGATGGGCATGATAACCCATTGGAAATATCTCTCCAAGGAATATGATGGAAGAGACGATTTTAAACAAAAAATTGCTGGTGGTATATTTCCAAAAAAACATCATTTAGGGCCTCAAAATGGCTTTGGAAGTTTAGGACCCAAAAAGTTGCTAAAAATAGTAAACTATGCTACAATTAAGGAAACTGAAAAACTAAATGAAGCAATGGTGGGGATCCAAGTGGAATTGGCAGGTGACCACCAATATCCACCTAGATCATTCCTCCCCCCTTAGGAAGCAATCGTCCCCATTGCGTTGAGTTCCTCCATGAGATGAGGAAACTTCTGCTGAATTTGGTTCCTGGTGAGCCACTTGCCCACAAGAGTTGAGCATGGTGGTTAACACCATGATTGGTGATCGACTGAGGCAATCTGTAACATTATTTGTGCTTCCCTTCTTATACTTGATATTTAAATGGAACTGTTGCAGGTATGTGGACCACTTCTGATGGAGATCATTCTGCAATTTCCCTTGGGTCTGTATGAACTGCAGGGGTTAATGGTTTGTGTGGATGACCGTTTCCTTCCCCAAAATGTAATGCTTCCATTGTTGGTAGGCCTACACAATGGAATACATCTCTTTTTCATTAGTGGGATACTTCCGAACTGTGTCTAAAAGTGTCTCACTGTGATATACCACTAGATGCCCATGTTGAGTAAGGACTATCCCAATAGCATAGTTAGAGGCATCTGTCTCAACCTCAAATGGTTGTTGCAAGTCTGGTAATGCAAGCATTGGTGCCGAGAAGAGGCAATCTTTCAACTCTGTGAATGCCTTCTGTTGAGATTTAGACCAAAATATTTTTTCTTTTGCTCCTCCCTTGGTGACTTGACTCAAGGGCCAAGTGATATGAGAAAATCCCAACATGAACCTGCGATAGAAGTTGGCAAGACCTAGAAAGCTGTGAAGATCTGTCAGAGTGGTTGGAGGTGGCCAATCCTGAATGACTTGGATCTTGGTTGGATCCACATGCACCCCCTGCTCATCAATAATGTATCCCAGATACTGAACCTGGTCATGCCAAAAGTGCATTTCTCCAAATTGGCACATAACTTGTGTTGCCGCAGTGTTTGGAGAACCTGTCAAATGTGGTGGAGGTGATCTTCCCAACTCTGGCTGAAGATCAAGATGTCATCCAAGTATACCACTACAAATGAGTTGGTGAATGGCCATAAGATGTCATCCATAAGCCTCATGAAGGTTGCAGGAGCATTCGTCAATCCGAAAGGCATAACCAACCATTCGAAAAGGTCCTCCTTGGCTTTGAAGGCAGTCTTCCACACATTGGAGGGTTTGATTGATACCTGGTGATATCCTGACTTCAAATACAATCTTGCTGAAATATTTTTCCCCCTTCAGTTGGTCTAGTAGGTCATCATTCCATTGGATCGGGTACCTATTACAGATCGTGATCTTGTTTAGCACCCGATAGTCAATACAGAGTCTCCAAGTCCCATCCTTCTTCTATACCAACACGATTTGGCTCCCATAGGGTGATGAACTTGTACAGATGTGACCTTTCTGCAACAGCTTCTAAATCTACCTCTTGATTTCATCGTTCTCTAGAACGAAGTGCCGATAGATTGGTCCATTGGGCAGTGGTGCACTTGGGATCAGATCAATGGAGTGCTTGACCTGATAGTGTAGAGGAACCCCTACGGGGGAGGTGAAGATGTCCTCGTACTCCTCCACGACCTTGTCCATCTGTAGTTTTCGTGCGGAGGGGCCCTATCTAGAGGTCGTGGCCACCATCTTCTTCATTCCTTGAGGGCGTATCATTAGGAAAACAAATTTCCCAGTTTTGGAAATGAGCTTACAGCATTGTTTTGTAGTAACCAAAGAGATGGTGGTGGGCGGTGCTACCTCCGGTATCCTATATAATTTATTTCCCAAAGTAACAATAATAGCACGGGGCCTTGATTCATACACAACATGTCGCTTCCACAAGTATGGTTGTCCTAATAATACATCACAAACTTCAAGGGGGGCAATGTCACACAATACCTCATCCGTGAAGGGCTTGATGTTGTGTGGAAGGTGACGTTGTTGGCTCATGCGAAGATCCCGTCCTTGGTGAAGCCACCCAATGGTGTATGGTTGTGGATGTGTTGTGGTCAGTAAGCCCAGTTGCTGTGCGACCTCTTCTGAAATGAGTTTCTTTTTGCTCTCGCCGTTGACAATGAGCTGTAGTAGGGAGCCCTTTACCCACATCTAGGAGTGGAAGAGATGCTCCTCCTCCTCTAGATCTTCGTGTTCCTCCTTCTGGATCTTCGTGGTGATAACAATGGCATTGGGCTCCACATCGATAATCAGCTTCCCTTTGTCATTCCCCTTGTCAAGTTCTGATTCAGAGTCAGAACATGCATCTGATTCTAAAACCTTTAGCTTGGCCACTAGTGACTGCTTGGCCCAACACTCACTTCTGTCATGAGTGGAGCTCTTATGGAACTCACACCACTTTCCCGTGTCCTTTTTTGGCTTCACGGAACTTTTCTTTGATTGCAGTTTTGGCAGGTTGTCTTGGGCCGCCCCGGCTTGGCTTTGTCCTTTTTTCTGTGGTTTGGGGGCACCTTTCCCTTACTTCAGATTCGCAGATCCAAATTCTCACTTCTTCTATTTAAACTTTTTCTCGACCTTGATGGCATATCGGTATGTTGTGTCGAGCGAGAAGATGTTCGGGAATTCTATTTCTTCCTGGATGTACTTGTGCAAGTAGCTGCAATATTTGAGTACGAAGTGATGCTCCGAATCCTTGATACCCAACTTTGTGTGAAGGGTATGGAAAATATTGGTAAACTTCGACACGTCTTGGTCCCTTCCCTCCCGTAGCGTGGTCCACTTTATGTATTGATCCTCATAGCTTCCGACAGGGTAGTACTACTCCTTGATGGCATCCCAGAAAGAATTCCAAGTGGGTGCGGCTAAAAATAGTGAGGCTGTACTTTCATCCTTCTGCTCATAGTAGGTTTCCCACCAGTCCTTTACGTGGGGGTTGCTTTGAGAAGAGTGAAAATAATCTTTTCCCGACTGGAAAAATCATGAACAGAAAAATAACCCTCTAGAAGATTTAACCATTTATCAATGGCATCTATGTCTATCTGACCCTCGAATATGGGGATTTCAAAATTAACTTGTACCTTAAATGGTGTGGCATTTCTAGAGTAGCTGTTGGAAGCCGATGCGTCACCCTTGGGTAGTCGTTGAAGGTTTTGGGCAAAGTTGACCATCATCGCATTCCTTTGTCACTCAAGGGCTTCTTCGAGCAAGATTTTGATAGGATCTCATGCCCCCTTGTCTTTCTTTTCATCCGCCATGGGAGGCCATTGGGATTTGTGAGGCTGGTCTTGCAAAGGTTCAACCAGTTCAAGCCCTAACTCCTTATATCCCGACCTCATTGGGGACATGCAAAGAAAAATAGAGAAGAAAAGCAAACCGCTCTGATACCACTGATCCAGATTTAAACAAGAACGCAAAAAATTACAGAGATAACCATAAACACAGAGATGCAATGGAAATAATACTTCATTTCATTAATGTAAAATACTGAAATATGCTTACAAATAGAAATGGAAATAAACCAGCTAGGCGATGGTAGCTTATATCTTAGAAGAGATGTGGTGGCTACATGCCTCTGAACTGCCTTAAAATGAGGCTCAAGGGACTTTTTATTATTGAACAATAAGATCAAACCCTAAACAACCAAAACCCTAACCCGAGGAGATGTAACACCAAGAGTTTATGGGCCTTGTTTGAGTGAGTTGGACAGCCAACTTCCCGGGGTCGCGACTTGGTCATATTATCTCCGTTTGACGCACATGATAACCCATTGGAAAGATCTCTCCAAGGACTATGATGCAAGAGACGATTTTAGGGCCTCAAAATGGCTCGAGAAGTCTAGGACCCGAAAAACTGCTAAAAATAGTAAACTCTGCTACAATTAAGGAAACTGAGAAACTAAAAGAAGCAATGGTGGGGGTCCAAGTGGAATTGGTGGGTGGCCACCAATATCCAGTTGGATCACTCTTCAAATATTATGAAATGAACAAATCTGAAATTCTCAACCTTTCCTCTTAGATTTATATTTGCACAACCACAACAAAGCAAAAAAACAAAAATGCCACTAAAAGAAAGCAAAAGAAAGAAAAGAAATTTCAATGGAAACCCTAAAATTGGAAAATTGGTCTTATCCAAATCAAGGCAAATGTTTGCAGCTATGAACTAATATACTCAAAATAAAAATAGATCTTACAAAACAAAAGCAAGATCTGAGGGAAAATCCCTCAAAAATCAAGCAAAACAACTTCAATGGAAACCGTGAAGTTGGGAAATTGATTAGATATAAAAAGTAAATATGTTCTAATGCAGATCCAATCTATATTTGAACCTATAAAATCAAAATAGAACATATCTAATCTTCAAGAAAAAGATGCAAATCAGATCAAACTCAAAAAAGCCTCAATCAGGCACCTTTGAAAAAACTAGTTTTTCTTATTTCTCTTTATACTATGAAAGGAATTATCAAAAGTTCCATAAAAAAGGAGCTTCATAAAGGTCTCTTCTCAAGTAGACTCTGTAGGGATCACAAGAAAAAACCCAAAATAAAATTTGTGAAAAAATAGTGTTTTTTGCATTCTACAACCCTTTAGAAACTCAATTTATAGAGATTAATGTAGGCTAAATAATGACAAACGAGAGTCAAGAATGCATATTAACAATAGAAAATAAGTGTTAATGTTGTCTAATTCTCTAGAATGAACATGAAATCTATGTCAATTGATTCATATAACTTTAAAACCTAGATCTAAGCCAACTTAATCAAATATGACCCCAATAAGATTGAAACAGGCGTAGATCAAGTCAACAAGCAATAGAGAAATGAAAAACCAAAATGACAAGGAGAAGAGGAGATTTGTGACACTAGGGTAGACTCCCTAGTGGAGTCACCAATTCTATTATGACTGAAATCACCCAATCACAAGGAGTTGTTTCTCCATTAATCTTAATCGAGATTCACCAAACAAATGTGTGTGAAACAAAGTGAAAAGAGTAATTCAACGGTCTAGGTGGCTTTGCAGAGGCTCAAAAATCAAAATATTCAAAATTTAGAGAAACCAAAACCAAGTTGTAGTGCCCATCGATATGATTCCAGTGGCGTAGGCAATACTTAAATATGGGTCTATATGATCAACTTATTGCAGTTTAAAGTTTGACAAGATAGGGAAAAAGAGGGGTCCACAGTGTGCCACATGGTATCCCAATCAGTAGGTAGGACCGACAACATACATGGCATCCCATCAAGCATTAACACTTAGCACTTCATCATTGGATCCTTTCCCTACAAAAAAAAGACAAAACAAAATAATGTTAAAAATCTCAAATAAAACAAAAATACATTAAAAAATAATATTAAAACAAAACCAATTTAAAAAATATATAGAATATGGTTATTAAAATAACCAAATAAAATCAAACTATTAAAAAATAGAGCCATGAAATATGGTTATCCAATGCATTAAATGGTCATAATGGTGGGATATATGGTTAATAATATATATATATATATATATATATATATATATATATATAGATAAAACAAAAAAAAAAAATGTGATGTATAGTTAATGTTGGTTGGGTGTTAAACCATATATGTATATGTATGGTTGTTCCAACAACCAAAAAAAATTTAAATTCAGCCCACGTGGATTTGAATCCAAAGTCACATGACAATCAACACCCAAAATGTCAACCCATGTGGATTTGAATCCAAGTCACACAAAAACCAATAGCTTTGTAAAGCATCCACCAACCACATGCACCCAAGTGGGCCTTTGGTTTATCTGCTCACATTTTATATAAAAACCTCATTGTTTTTCCACTCAACCAATGAAGTAGAGGAGGCAACACAAGACCCAACAACAATGGAACCCTGCTGGCACATTTTTCGAGACAGAATATTTTTGAGAATATTCCTTTTTGCAAAATGTTGAGGAATCTTTATGATTCCCTTGGAGGCTGATTTTTGACAAAGGCATAACTATATCAAATTTATACTCATTTTTCTAAGTTTTCTATAAGGAATCTAATGGCGTAATCAGATTTGTCATCTGAGTGGCAAATCTTCAGTCAACTTGTAGAGTGTAATCTTTGTGGAATCATGAGGAATCTAAAAGGTTCCCTTAGGGCCAAATTTTCTTAGTGACATAATCATGCCAACTTTATACTCAAATGAACTATAATTTTGTGAGCAATTGAATGGCATGATCCGTTTTCTAGTCTGAGCAACATATCTTTAGTCAAATTGTAGAGAGGAATCTTTATGGAATCATGAGGAATCTAAAAGATTCCCTAAGGGCCAAATTTCGACAATTTCATAACGAGACCGACTTTATACACTTTTTACTCATTTTTTTGCAAGGAGAGTAGTGGTGAATTAAGATTTGTCACATGAGTAGCAGAATTCCAGTCAACCAGAG
Source organism: Pinus tabuliformis (assembly GCA_031772625.1). NCBI lineage: Eukaryota > Viridiplantae > Streptophyta > Pinopsida > Pinales > Pinaceae > Pinus > Pinus tabuliformis. The sequence continues at coordinate 502,182,126 of CM062815.1, forward strand.
AGAAAGAATCTTTGGGGAATCTTTGAGATTCCTAAGGGTAGGGGTCTAGTTTACAGTCATTTGACACAATTTTGTACCACGACTTCAACAATGTAGTCCACTTCTTCACCGGAGTTGTGTATTTTCATACCATCCTTGAAAGTGGAGGTATATGATGTAGTGATTCCCTATTTTTCTTTTGAATTGCTAAGATGATGTTTTTTATGTTAAGATCCTTGTTTACCATTATGTTGGAGGATACTTGTATGCCACTTCATGTGAGAATTATATATATTTTCATGCTAAAGGAGGGCCATATGAGTGAGATTTACTATAAGAAAATGTCCCGTAGAGAGACATGTCACTGTAGCTGAGGGAATTTATCCTTGTAATGAAAAAGAATACACCATGTACTCATCATCATCTTGCATCATTTAATGAAGCAACCTCCCCGCTCTTGACACCAGGTCTGGAGATAGAACCCACACTGGGTGAACTCCATTATCAACTTGTGTATGTTCTTTGATTTGATGGTTGCTATTATGTTTCCTCTTCTTTAAAGTATGCACATGTGTTTTTCATACTCTTTCACATGCAATTTTGCTAAAATCACAGACCTAAAAGGTCTTGGTTAATTCAAGTATCTTAGTGATTCAGATCATTCAAGCAATCCTATAAGATGTGAACAATAACATAAGATGTAAAGGAAGGTGGGAAGCCATACCTTTCACATGAAGATGCGATAGATAGTTCGAGAAGCCATCTTAAGGGACACCAGATCTCTTAGTTCCCAAACACAAAACTGAGAACCTGCACAAACAAAACCAACCAACACTAACCAAAAATATTCCTGCAAGGTTATGTTAGCATGGTAAATGTTATTAATAATCCATAAAAAACATGAACAACATGTCAATAGCAAAGAACATCAACAATATAGAGGAAGGGAACCAGGTTTGTATTAAAATCGAATGGCATACATAAACGGTATACCTCAAGGCATAAGAAGAATCTCCTCTTTATTTTGTAGCTTGCTTTCTACATCCTAGAAGGATGAACTCACAAAAATAACAAAGCTCTCACACAATAGGATAACGTCTATATCTCAATCTAACTCAATCTAAATGGATCTATCCCTTTCCTCTTAATAGGGTGAGATTTTATAGGTTGATTCTATCTTCCGATAGAATATATCTACACACCTAGGGGATTCAATTAGAAGTTAAAAAACTTCTACAATAATCAACCCCTAGCCAACTCATATATAAGTAGAACTTCAAATTTGTCTCCTTGAGAATGACAAACTCTAGAACCGTTTTCTTAATTATGAGTTTCTTCTCAATTAATTCGATTTTGAAATAATTAGAATATCATAATTATGAAATTGTGACAAAATAATTATTAGAAATTACTCAATTATGTAATTTCACTCTTTTAATGTGGAATAACTCCCTTGTAAGACTCACATAAGTAAAATCAAGGGTGAAAGAGGATACATTCTAGCTAGCAACTAAGGTATGTTGAGCTTGGGTCTCACTCACTATAGTGGAGTGGAAAATAGAGTTTTAACACAAATTATTTAAAGAGAAAAAGGAAATGTTATGTTTAATCAATGCCCTCTCCCTTTATAAGACAAATCTTTCCTCAAGTTTTGGATTCAAAAGGATATTTGCATCTTAAGAGATTTGATTCCTCTCAACTTGATAGATCTAGACTTAATATAGATTTATAATGGTTCTTAATATATTTATTTATATTTATATAAACTTCACATCTCTTTATATAGAAACACGATTATTGTTAATTTGATCAATACCTTGACAATATATATAATTACATATATATGTGACATTCTTCTTTTACATGTTTTATAATTAGCTTAGTTTAATTTTTTAATTTGATATATATATATATATATATATATATATATATATATATATATATATATATATATATATAATTTAAATATGCAATTATGAAATATTTAATGGTTATGAATATAACTCAATAATTTAATTTATATGTTTGTTTGGGGTAGCTCAATTGTCAATGGGCATGGAAATGCTTTGGGTTCAAATCTTGTGCTATCCCCCAATCGAGGTGAGAAATTGGACATGATGAAGATATAGTCCTACCAAGCTTACCAAAAAAAAAATACTTTAATTTATATGGAGAATATGAAATTGTTACATATTTGGCCTAAGTATTAAATATTTTTCTTAATAAAAAAGAAATGCATTGTCTTGTAGATGCTTCATCCTCATACATAGAACTCTCATACTATAGAGAATGTTTCTAAAAACTTAGTTAAAGAAAAAAGTGAGAAATTAGACATGATGGAGATATAGTCTTACCAAACTTATCAAAAATAATACTTTAGTTTATATAAAAAATATAAAATTGTTACATCTATAGCCTAAATATTAAATGTTTTTCTTAATAAAAAGGCAATGCATAGTCTTGTATATGCTTCATCCTCATACTAGAGAATGCTTCTAGAAACCTAGTTAAAGGGAAAAATCACAAGTCATAGAAATCGACAACCATCTCAATGAAACAAGATTAGAAATGGAAAGATTCAAGAAAGCCAGGTAAAACACTGTACATAGGAGGTAAAATAAAATACACTCTATTTCAAAGGAAATTACTAAAATTATTAAAAAATAAAAATAAAGTGCAAAAATATTTTTTCATGGTTCAAATAATGAAAAAATATATAATATATATTTTTTTTAAACATAATGGCGGATTCTTTTCAACTTTACCATATACTTTAGAGAATGAGGAAAAAATACATTTAAAGGAAAAAAGGAAATTATATGTTTAATCAACGTCGTCTTCTTTTTTAAGGTAAAGTTAGCTGTGAATGTATTTTTTTAAATTTAATGTTAGAAATTTTTCAAATTTACTTATATACTTTATATAATGAGGGAAAAAGTTATTTAAAGGAAAAAATAAACATTTTATAAAATTATTTAAAAAAAAATTGAAACTTTATATTCAATTAATGTCTTTTTTTAAACTAAAAGTTAACTTTGAATGTAAAATTAACTTTTATTTGTTGTACTTACTACCATAGATTTATGTTAGGTTTAGATCTATTAAGTATTTAGAGGAATTTAATTTCCAATTCAATTTTTTTATATGTAAATTTTTTCTATATAGGAATGAAAAATTTGAGGAAATATTTTCACTTAGAGAATTTTGATACCTCTAGTGATTTGGTACATCTAGATTTAAAATATATTTATACTAATTCTTAATAATTGTATTTATATTTGTAAAATTTTACATTGCTTTAAATAGAAACACGATCATCTTTAATTTGATCAATATCGTGATATAACATTAGGCTATCTACTATAGAACCTCTCCTCTGTTTTTGACTTGGCCTTCCTATATTCATCATATGTACAATCTGGAACTATATCATGTCTTAATATAACACTATTACAGCTTTTTTTCTTCTGGAAAAAAAAAAAAAAAAAAAAAAACATTTTTCTTTTACGTGTTTTATAATACATGTAATTTATTTTTTTAATGTAGTATGGAAAGTAATATATATATATATATATATATATATATATATATATATTAGAAAAAGAATGTATTATAAATATTGAATTTTTATTTATATGTTAATTAATTAAATTTAAATATGAAAATTTAAAATATTTAATAGTTAAGAATATAAATTATTATTTTAATTTATATAGTCAAATAGATCTTAATTTATAGCTATTATTTATATATTTCTCATTTCTATATTTAAAATTATTTTTATATTTGTTTTCAATATATATCATGTTATTGTCCCTTGTAAAAACAAACAGTATCAAAAAAGAGACCATAGCTTGTGCAGAGAAAAAACATTTTGAAATAGGCCTTCCCCTCTCGATCAGGAAGCGTAAGGTTGTTGATCCGACACATGGATCTTATCCTTATCAGCTTCAGTTATGGGCCAATTTCCCATATCCAGTTTCAAATCCTCCTTAGAAATGAGGTCTACGACTGAGTTTCGCTCCCTGTAAATATGACAGACAGTTATAAAGTCAAAATTTTGTTTTAGATGTAAGACTTCTTCTAGTAACGAAATCAAAATATAATTTTGACATCTTTGTTCTCCATTGAACCATTTAACAACATTCTGTGAGTCTCCAAAAATCTAGACCAATCCCATCCTCATGTGAGTAAGCCAACAAAGTAAAAGTTTTAAGGATTGAAGTTCCACATAATTATTTGTTCCTAAGCCAAGGCCCACCGAAGCTTTTAAACTTTTTTGGTTGTTGATGTGAATGACAAGGCCCACACCACAGATGTCATGTAGATCAGATGCACCATCAAAATAGGCCCATGGTATATCACCCCTAATTTGTTCTTCTCTTGGTCGCCTAGAAATCTTTACAGGATTTGGTAAGGGGATAAGAGCATAGATTGAGGCACTTTCAACAGCAATAGGAATGTATGAAGGGACCAAATCCTTAAAGATGCTCCTGTTCCAAGCCAGCCAAATTCCCCATGAGATTATTAAAGGGATATTTTTCATATTTTCCTCCTGAACCTCATCCCACCATCTTTGCCAGGCATCACACATGTTTTCCCCATTCCAAGTCTGAGTCTTCCCCAGTAATCTCAATGTTTCTTCCCATGTTCTAATACTAAAAGGGAACTTTAAAAAAAGGTGTTGAAATGATTCCTCCTTATTTATGCAGAGATTGCACCAACTGGGACCCTTCTTATTTCTTTTATGTAGGTTATCCCATGTAGGAATTTTGTTCTAAGATACACTAGAAATAAAGTCTTGAATTTACAAGACTTTTTGATTTCCAGAGAGGTTTATATCACCACTTTGGTGCTCCCCATGCCCTTCTTACCATTAGGTAAGAGTAGCCAAACTTTGGAGAATATTTTCCTATGGGAGCATGGACCCATCTCAGCACATCTGGACAATCCCTGAGATGAACATTTGTTCTCTGGAGCTCTCTAATATAATTCTGCCATTCCTCTTTCCATTGAGGTTCCAATTGCAATTCCTCCGCTGATTTCCATCCTTGTTTCCATATTATCGACTGATCTTCCCTTGCAATATGATTCAAGAAGACTAAGCCCTATGTATGTAAACATGTCATGACCTCTCTTGATAGGGTATATCCCTCGTTGCATCCTACCCACGGGTCTATTCCTAATCTAAGCTTCTCTCCATTTCCAATGTGTTAGGCCAATCCTTCTTCAATGATCCTAAAGGATTCCAAAGTTTCCTTCCATACTACTAAAGCATGTGGAGACTTCTTTTCAGGGTTCCTCAACCATTCATCCATGGGGGTCAGATCTATATATTTCCTTTTGATGACTATCGTCCACAGATTCTCCATTGATATAAGCCTCCACCCCAATTTTGCTGCTAGTGAAGATGCAAAGGTTGGTAGGTCTTTAATGCCCCATCCACCCCATTCCTTTGGTCTAGCTACTTTTTCCCAGGCCACCCATGGCAGCACTGAATCCTCCTTTGATCCAGCCCACAGGAATGTACTGCATATTTTTCTTATTTGTCAGAGTATTCCTTTTGGGATCCATGTCAATGTAGTACAATACACATGGATGGCCACAAGGACAATTTAATCAAAACCAGTCTCCTCTCTCTTGATAGCCATTTATAACTCCAGTGTTTTATCCAGTTTTAAATTTTAGCCACAAGCTAGTACCAATGTTGTTTCCTGTAAGAGTCTGGTTTTAGATGAAATCCCAGGTACTTAAATCTTTCCTTCATCGACTTAGCCTCAAAAGGGAGGGCCAATGCAATCCTCATGATTTTAGTCCCCGAGAAACCTTCAACAATCAAAGATGATTTTTAAGCATTGATACTCATAGTTGTAGCTACTAGGAATAGACCAAGAGATGATTTTATGTGTTGACTATCACTTCTACATCCATCACTGAATAAGAATATCATCAACAAATAGAAAATGAGTGATATGCAAGTTTATGGAAACTTCAATGCCTTTTAAATGCCCTCTTCTCTTCACTTCCAATATCAATTAACTAAGTTCTTCTGCTGCCAGTAAGAAAAGAAGGGGAGATAGTGGAAAACCATGTCTAAGGCCTCTTTAACTGTAGAAGAAAGAGGATGTTTCCCCATTGATCAGGATAGCAAAACTGGCATTTGGATTACATCCCATTACCCGGTTTATAAACCCAATGTTAAACCCCATATGGGTCATTAGCATATGGATATATAGCCAATTGATTTTTTCATATGCTTTGGAAAGATCAATTTTTGTAGTGTCTCCTAGGCAACCCCAATTACTTCATGGATTTTCCTGCCATCTAGGAATCCAAATTTCTCCTTGGATATGTTTCCTGAGAGAATAGGCTTCAGACGGAATGTGATTACTTTTGCTATAATTTTATAGATACATTTGGAAATACAAGTAGGCCTAAATTCCTTAAAAGATGGTGGATCCTCTGATTTTCAAATTAAGGCCAGGAAGGTAGAGTTGAAGGGTTCATAAACTAATCCTTTACCCCAATATTCCTCCACCACCCTAGTAAGTTCATCCCCTATAAGCTCGAAAAAGTGTTGGAATAATTCCACAGTCCAACCATCCGGTCATGGGCTCTTATCCCTCTGCATAGATTTTAAGACCCCTTCTACCTCCCCTTTTGACACAGGGGCCATAAGTAGATCATTTTCCTCCTCCTCAACATACCAAGGAAAATTTTGGCTAACCCAGATCACCTCTGCTATTGAGACCACTTCTGGCGCTTTAAATAGATTTTTGAAATGATTCCTTCCCAACAAGGCTATATCGGCAAAATATTTTGCAGTTTCTCCTTCCTCCATTTTTAGCCCCCAGATTGTATTTTTATTTTTTCTCCCTTTAGCATAGTTCTGAAATTTTTTAGTTTTCATCCCCTACTGCCAACCATATTGCTTTAGTTTTTAGCCTTCACTGCTCTTCCCTATCATTTATAATTTTCCTTATTTTTGTATCCAATTGTTTGATCATTTCCCTCTTCTCCGTCGTCTCATAGCCATCCATTTCTAGACTCTCCAATATATCTAATTCCTCCCCAGTCCTTCTTAAAACAAATTCATCTCTAATATTCTTAGCTTTCTTCCACTCTATGGTTTCCTTCCTCATTCGCTTTTAGTTCTCCATGAAATATTGAGCTAAAGACAACCCTTGTTCTCTAGTCGAAGGCCTTCATATCGCTTTAATCGGCTTATTGTATGAGTATTCCTTGAGCCATGTCAGGTTGAATTTAAAAGGAGACCCCGGTTTTTTATCAGGCCCTTTCATTTCTAATAGAATAGGGAGGTGGTTTGAGTCTCCTCCTTCACCCACCCAGTGTTTGAAACAAGGAATCCTAGAAACCAGGTCCTCTTTTAGCAGAAAGTGGTCCAATCTCTTAGCTACCCTGGCCTCCCCCACTCTCTTGTTCCTCCAAGTGGGTTTGGATTTTATCCAATTTACATATAAGATCTTGCCAAAGCGAATCTTGTTCAGAAAGAAATCTACTAGGGTGTCATATTGTGCTGCAAGACCTTAGGTTTTTGAAAAACCCACAGAGAATTTTAGATCCCCCCCACCACCAAAGTCAAATTGTTGATAATGGATTTAGAGAAAATATTATTCCAAAATGAAACCATGTCCTAACATGGCCCATAAATATTTAAAAGTAATAATTCTAAACATAGCTCCTGGGAATAGACCTCAGCCCCCAATATCAGATCTGATACCCAAGAATTTATTAACTTCATTCTGCAATCTTTGACTCCCAAAGCCAGACCCCTGGATCTTCCTTTGGCATCTATAGTCATGAAGGTCCATCCCGATAGCATTTTGTTAAGAGCCATTTTGATCTCCTCTCTTACTCCAAGAGTTTCTTGGAGCATAATAACATCAAGAGAGTAAAAATGGAACAGAGTCTTAAGTGCTAATGTTTTAGAGGCATTAGCAAAACCTCGGCAATTAAAATAAAACATAATCATTTAGTCACTCGGGATGGGGTGCGCACTACTCTAAGCGTACCTTGTAATGATAATTGTTTCATGTCTGCTATATCGATTTTTTCTCTTGTTGAGCCTTATAAAGGATATACTTCCTTCCTCTGGTCTTTCATGGTCCAACCGAAATCTAACGGCCTCCCAACCCACCCACAACTTGTTGGGGAATTCCCTTCTTTTCTTGAGGCCAGAGGTTATAAGGGGATTTATCAAAAAATTTCTCATAAGGGGTTGTGGATACATGGCTCAGAGGCAATGGATGGTTCAAATGAATATCTATAATAGAATTAATTATACTATCCAGGGCATCAGATACAGATTTAGCATGTATATTTTGCAACAAAAAAGGCCTAGAAAGACCAGGCCTCAAGATCAAATTGAGCAGAGATATAAAGTATTTTTTAATAGAAGGAAAGGAAGAAGAGACAATAACCCTCTAGCTACGACATAGGGACTATCATGTCTCTCTCTTCCATCTCTTCTTGAAAAATCTCTCAAGGTTTTTCCTTCTCCTGCACGACCACTTCCTCCATCTGTACTTCCTGGATTTCTTGAATTTCCATCAACTCATGTTCTCCTTATTACCTGATACCCATTTCTTCTTCTTATGCCAAATCCTCCTTTTCTCTCCCAATGCCTTCTGCATTTCCTGCCTCTCCTCTGTGCCTTCTTCTCCTTCTAAACCCGAGCGGTCAGTCCCTTGCTAAGTGACCATATTATGGCACCTGTGATAGCAAAAAGGGAGATGTTCATAGTCTATGATCTAGGTATAAGATATGTCTTTGTATTTTAGATGTATTTCCTCTGTTATTCCTGCCCTTATATTCAACCTTACCAGTAAACAAAAAAGCCTCTTATCCCTTGTTTCCATAAATGACATTTTTTCCTCAAAGAGAAGACCTAAGGTATTTCCAATAGCTCTGAACACCTCCTCCATCCAAAATTGCAGAGGGAGTCCCGGAAGATGAACCCATACCAAAATCTCCACCATCAGTTCTCTTTGAGCATCAAAGAGAGGATTCCACCTTTTGAATAGAATTGACGCTCTACCAAAGCACCCATTTCACCTCATTCCCCATTCCTTAGTTTCTCCTTTGCTAAATTTAATCATAAACCAACCCTGAGCTAAAGTGGTCACTTTGATTTGTTGGTCTAACGCCTCCTTCCATGCTTTGGATATCCATTATGATATCTAATTTGCATATTATTTTTTCCCTTTTGCTCTCGCGAACAAAGTCACTTCTTCGGCTTCCATGAACCTATCGATTTAAATGTCCACTCCAAGAACCAAATTTGGTCATATCTCCTTTTTCTTGACTAGCTTCCCTTTCTTCCTCTTTACTTTTGCATTTTTATTCCTCCCTTCTTCCCTTGCCTCTAGTTGATCCTCCCTCTCATTTATTCCTTCTTCAGAGATCAACCCTAACCACCTTCCCCTATACAACTCTGATTTTTATTGGCCCTAACTACTCGGGGTTGCCCCACCTATCTAGAAAGATATGAAAGGTCCTCCACCTCTTTGTATGGTAAAACCCTGATCCCTTCCTCTTTAAGCACCATTGGGTTAGGCTCAAGACTTCCTACCCTAAATTTCCCTCTAAGATCCACTGATACTTCAGCTAACTTTTTGAAATATCCCCTTAAACCCTTTAATGGGGCTTCTTTTGTTACCCCCAAAGAAGAAGGGTTTCCATGATAGGTTTTGGACTCACCAGACTTTTGGTTCAACTGTCTCTTGCATGTAAGAGCACTCTCAAGTTGTTTCCCCCTGACATCTTCCAAATGTCCCAAATCTACTAACAAACATGATTTTAACTCCTCATTACCCCTAAATCTGCTACTAATGACAATATCTTCAAGCCCTCTAGAAAAAAGACCTGGTACATGAAAATAAGCAAGGCCTTTTAGACTTACTTGACTTCCCACCACCACCTCCACTGCACAGCGCGCCAAGAAAGTTGTTGGTTCCTGCCTATCTTCAAGTTCCTTGTTAGAAACCCGTACCTCCCCCTTTGAATCATAGAGTGTTTCCACCAAAAACCCTAATATGCCTTTATGGCTCCAATCGACTTCCAAGCCTCTCGTCTTTCCTGGTGGAGGCCTACTTGGACGAATGACCTTCTTTAGATTCTGCTCAATAATATCCAACCCCCAAACTAATATCCTCTGGTTCAGGCTCCAGGTCAGCAAAAACTCGTTGTTTGACCATTATACCCATCCCTTTCTACAGGGTAAACCTTTCCACCAAAAACCCTAATATGCCTTTATGGCTCCAATCGACTTCCAAGCCTCTCGTCTTTCCTGGTGGAGGCCTACTTGGACGAATGACCTTCTTTAGATTCTGCTCAATAATATCCAACCCCCAAACTAATATCCTCTGGTTCAGGCTCCAGGTCAGCAAAAACTCGTTGTTTGACCATTATACCCATCCCTTTCTACAGGGTAAACCTCCAATGTAAAAGTAGTTGTTAAAACCCTTCGTTGGGTGCATGCAGCTGAGGGATGAAAACAAGAGTAAAACCAACAATAATAACAGTAAACCCCTCTCTCAAAACAATGCTACCCTATAACACCGTCCCCTTCCTTCATCATTCCCGAGGCATCCTTCTATGGTGATAGGTATGACCTGAGTGTCCGTTGCTTGCTGCCGCCTATAGTTAGGCATCCTGACCTCCCTGAAGTATGTCCTCCTTCCCTCTGACATCCTCCTGCTCAGGGTTTTCCCTCATCATCTTGCCTCCTCCATCAACCCACTTCATGACATTGGGAACATTCATTATTGTAAAAATATTTTTATATTTAATTACATCTCTATTAATTTAATTTATGAATTTTTTACATAGTTATTAACTATATATTCTAAAATATCATGGTTACAAATATGGATTATTATTTACTTAAATTTATTTTAAAGTGATATGCATATTATAATTTTTTAATATTAAAAGTGGTTTATCATTTTATTAATAAAAACAATTTATAATACAATAAATTGAATTGAATAGATTTATTGATTTTATTGGTTTTTTAATTGGGTCTACATTAAGTTTTATTATTATATTTGATTAATGCTTCATTGTTCTCAGAGGTGCTCTTAAGTCTAGTATGAAGAGATGTTGTAATGTTGTGTCTTCTCCTGGATATGATAATGTAGTGTCATGTCTTGTCTTGTTATGTAGAAAAACATAATAAAATAATAAAAATAAAAATAATCATATGTTAGAATAAAAATAACTTATTGATAAATGGTATTCACTCATATTATTCAACCATGTTATCAAACCATGGTATCCATGTGGAATATAGTCTATTTAAAGAGAGAAAGACTCTTTAATGGGGGAAAGACTAGCCTAGGTCCATCTTAACTCTGGATCTACCAAGGGCCTATAGGGATCAAATCTCTTTTTAAAGTGAAAAGGGATCAAATCTCTTTTTAGAGTGAAAATAAATTTGATTCCTCTAGGCCCTTCGTAGATTGAAGTTAATATGGATCTAGGATGATTTTATGGACACTAAAACATCTCTCCCATACTAAGACAACATTTAAATGTTTACACTCATTTACAAATAGTGCAACATCTCCCCATGTTGAGTTATAAAGCACCTTTTGCCCCAATAAAAATATATCCTACATTAAATACTAATTTTTAAATAAATATAAATTTTAAAAATATAACTTCAAGTGAACCTTTGAACTGGGTCTTTTGAGTTTCAGCGATTTAACATTTCTCGAATTAACCAATTGATTTATCCCTCACAACACCATATAAATCAGTTTTCAATTAAATAAAATTTCAATGTTATTCTTCAATTATTTAAAAACAAACATTTCAATGTATTTATTTTTTAAAAACTTAATTTAAAATTACGTTCAATCATAATTATGTAATTTAGTTTTTATTATTAATTAAGTTTAACCAATATTACTACCCACAAGTTTGTATTTTAACTGATATTGAAATTATAAAATATCAATATTAAAATGATTAAAATAATTTTATATTATATTATAATTAGCATAGCAATATAATTTAAATGATTTGTCTTATAATACATTCATATTGTTAATATTAAAAAAATTATAAAAATTAATTAAATTAGAGTTTTCTTTGAAATTATTATTATTACAATTAAATATTAAAAAAATTAATATCTAACTTAAAATATATACATTTAAAATGAATTTTTAGTAAGATTTTTAAATATTGATATTTACCCTTCACTTTATTTTGGGGATTCTTAATTTATAGATAGGCTTTGTTATAATATCATAGCTTACTAATACTCCATGCTTAAAAAACATAACTCATGTTCACACGACACTTTTTTATTTAATCAATTTAATTAAAAAAATTAAAAAAACATAACTAATTTTGAAATATATGTCAACTTCTGATGTGTGACCACTTTTAAGAATATTCTAAAATATTGTGTGGAAGTTAAATATCTAGCATCCATCAATAATTATTAATAATTAAATTAAAATTTTAAAAGTCTTATTCCAAAACAAATAAATTCTATTTTCCAAAACTTCTACATTTAAATCAAATAATTAAACTGTAATTATTAACTAAAACTAATAATGAATATATTTGATATACAAATTTACATTTTAATTTACATTTTTTTCCCGTGGAAAAAGTCACACTTCCTTTATTAATATAGAAACTGCATTTTGCAAATGCATTGGATATACTATATTTCAGGCATAGCCTGTCCTTCATGCCCAGTCAAAATTGTGTTCGCCATTTAAGGCTTTTGGAAAAAACATAGAGAGTCTATAAATATAAGTGCTGCTCTTCGTAGAGAGCTCTATAACTGTCTGTACTAGTAAATTATAAGCAGTGGATATTTACATATGACTGTCGGCTACTGTCCGAAAAACAAAAATGCATAGATACAAAAATTCAATTTCTGTTGATCTTTATATTTCTAGCTCTACGAACAGCCTATGGTAATACTGATAGTTGCTTCCATTTCTTTCCTCCATGATTAACCAGTTAGTGTCGTCCCTGAGCGCCGCCTCCTTGGATAAGCTGTCGGCGGCTGTGTTACGTTCCCTATAAATGTGATGGCAAGAGAAGATATCAAATTGTGATATGAGTCTGTGTGCTTCATCCAAAATATGTTGTAGTGTGTATGAATTGCAGTGTGCTGTTTTGTTCAACCAGTTACAAATAATTTGTGAATCTCCAAATAGTTGTAATTGATGACAGTTTTTGGATAATGCAAATAGAATGATGTTTTTTGTCGAAATGAGTTCAGCAAAATTGTTTGTTCCCCTTCCCAAACCCATTTGTATTTTGAAAATATGGGAATCAGATAAATGAAGAATTACCCCACCCCCACAGCCCCTCTCCTGCGCTAAACCGTCAAAATAAGCCCAAGGGTGGGAATGATCAATGGGTTCAGGAGTAATAATCCTTTGGTTCGGGAGCTCCTCCTCATTAGGGATGGAATTGTAATCAGCTAATAGCCTTGAAGTGATGGAAGGCTAGTGGGGAGGTTTTTGTAGAAATATGGCTTGATTTCTAGCAATCTAGATGGCCCAGCTAATAAGTAGTGGAACATTTTTAAGTTTGGTTGAGTTGCAAGTGCACCATGCATTCCAAGCATCCGAGAGATAAGGACCCTTCCATTTCAAACCAGATGAGATCGAGTGTAGGAAGCCATTCCAGAGCTCTTGAGTGAGTGGGCAGTGTAGGAAGAGATGTTCAGTATCCTCATTATCACTGTTACAGAGATGGAACCAGAACAGCCCTGCAATAGATCTTCTCATCAAGCTGGCCCCAGTCGGGACTTTGTTGTGAAGGATTGACCACATGAGCAACTTTGTCTGGGGAGGTGCCTTCAGCTTCCATAGTTGTTTCCACCACTGGACCAGATCTGGTGGCTTGTATCTTTCCATCAGTACCAAGTAGTCTTCCTTGGGGGAGTATGTTACATGTTTATCATGCACCCAAATTAGCCCATCCTCCCCGTTTGTAATTCTGATGTGGGCCTCCGTCAAAGCATTTGTATAGTTGTTCGATTCTTGTAGCCAGCATCCAGGAATGTTTAGTTCGTTAGCAAATTTCCATGCATGATGTAAGATGGTGGAGTGAGCGCCATCTGCAGTCTGGTTAATATGCATAATACCAGTGGCCTGAAGGTGTCCTCACAGGCCATCTGAGAGAGTGTGAGTGCTTTCATAGCCCACCCAGGGGTCTGTACCTATCTGAATCTTAGACCCTGATCTAATCCTCCATGTCAATCCACTGTAGATAAGCTCCTTTGTGTTGCTAACTACCTTCCAGATTATAGCGATGTTATTCTGCCTGATGTCATGTCTTATCCAGTCGAGGACACTTACAGGATGGATATATTTAGATACTGCAACCTTCGTCCAAAGGTTGTCATTGTTTAGCAGTTGCCACCCTAATTTGGAAACCAGTGCTAGTGAGAAGGAGCCTAGCCTCTTTATGCCCCATCCTCCCCAGCTCTTTGGTAAGGCCAAAGAGTCCCAGCTTGTCTAAGCAAATATTCTCCCTGGTTGGTTCCCTTTCCACAAGAACCTAAAACACAGGTTTTGTAGGCGCGACAGTATACCTCTAGGAATCCATGCTAGAGTCATCCAATAAACTGGGGTGGCTTCTAAGATTGACTTGATGAGTACCAGCCTCCCTATTGTGGATAGATATTTATGGTACCAGATATTGAGCCTCTTCTCCACCTTTGATATTAGCCACGTCCAATCTACAATCTTGTATCCAATGGGTTTGAGCCTATAACCTAGGTATTTGAGTCCGTCTTCCAGTTGAACTATGAAAAAAGAAAATCTTCTGAGAGCAAACTGAACCTCATGTTGGGAACAGCTGATGGCAGTTATAGTTGATTTTGTTTCATTAATGACCATGCCCGCGGCCTTAAGGAAGATGCCAAGGACTTGGTAAAATGCAGTAGTGTCCCCAATGCCCCCATCAAGGAGGATCAGTACATCATCTACAAACAACAAGTGGGTGAGGGTACAGTCATCAGTGATTTTGATACCCCTAATACGCCCCATTCTGCATGCTTCTCCAATGATTCGACTGAGCCCTTCCACGATGAGTAGGAAGAGCAGTGGTGAAAGAGGGCATCCTTGCCTTAGACCTCTTTCCGCATGGAAAAAAGGGGAGGCAGAGCCATTTATCAACACACTTAAGGATACATTCGATATGCAGCAAAAGATCCATTTGATGAAGGAATAGGGGAATCCCAGGTGGGTCAACAACATACGAAGGTAAAGCCAGTTGACCCTGTCAAATGCCTTGGAGAGATCAATCTTCAGGATCATGCCTTTTATTTTTCGGGTCTGTATTGAATGGAGGACCTCCTATGCAGTGCCGAAATCTTCATGAATTTGTCGGTTCTGAAGGAAGGAAAACTACTCTGAGGAGATGTGGGCTGAGAGAATAGGCTTGAGACAGTTTGCTATGATTTTAGCGATGATCTTATAGATGCAGTTGCAAAGGGAGATGGGGTGAAAGTCGTCAAAGGAAATGCGTTTATCCACTTTGGGAATGAGGGCAATAAAAGTAGAGTTGAAGCTATTGCACATTCTACCTCTCTGTCTACATTCTACAACCAATTTCAGTAGGTCAGCTCCTAGAATGGCGACGAAAGTAGAGTAAAACACTATGGTCCAACTGTCTAGACTAGGGCTCTTGTCTTTTCTCAACCATTTAAGAGTTGCTTCCAGTTCTCCCATACTAACTTCCTTTGTCAGATCCAGCCCCGCTTCCTCGTCCACAAATCTGGGAAAAGTCTGTCAGGAGGCTCCTTGTATATCTCCTTGAAGTGTGCGGTAGCTAAAGATGCAAGCCGTCTGAAGGTGTTAACAGTGGTGCCATCCTCCTTCTTGAGTTCCCATATGGTATTAATCACCTTTCTCCCATTTGCGTGTCTGTGAAAAAACTTAGTGTTGTCATCTCCCTCTTTGAGCCAAATAGCTTGACTGCGGAGTCTCCAACACTCTTCCCTATCTTTCAAAATTTTAGCCCTTTTGTGGTGTACTTTAGCCAGCTTATCCTTTTATTCCTGCGAGTTAAGGATACCCTCTGAATCCTCCTCCATTTTAGCAATTCCTTCCTCAGCTGATTTGAGTAATTTCTCATCCTGTTTCTTTTTCCTCCTTGCCCATTCTATAGAGAACTTCTTCAGCTCACACATGTTACAGGAAAATCCTTTAGCAATGAGTCCCTCTGAATCCACCGGGTGGGCCTTCGAATAATCACTGACTGCCTTTATGTAGTCTGCATCCTTTAACCATGTAGAGTTGAATTTAAAGGGGGCTTTGGGCTTGTTATAGGAATCTGACAGCTCCATATAAATTGGCCTATGGTTAGAGACTCCTCTCGAGCCTATCCACTGCCTGATCTGATAGCCTTAATTAACTAAGGATTCTCTGATCAGGAAGCGATCCAAACGCTTGGCTAGACTGGCTGCTCCAATTCTATTATTCCTCAAAGTTGGCCGGATCTTAGCCGAGGGGATGTCAATAAGGTTATGAGATTCCAGCAAGTCTTCAAAGAATACCGACAGAGGATCTACCTGGGCATTAAGTCCCCAAGACTCCGCAAATCACATCGAGAAATTAAGGTCATCTCCAAGGATGATATAGTCTTCTTGAAAGGTAGTGGAAGAGAGCAGATTACGCCAGTAGACCTCCCAGTCCTGACAGGGCCCATAGATGTTAATAAGCCTTATCTTGGACTCTAGGGCCGATGAGTAGATGTTGATACCCAAATAACCCACCCCCTAGAAATTATGCAACCTAATGGAGCGGTTGCAAAACCCTATAGATACACCCCCTGAGCGACCTATCGTGTCCAGTGAATAGAAAGTCCAACAAGGGAACCAAGATTCCAGGAGGGGTGAGATGGAGTTGTCGGGTCCAAGAGTTTCTTGGAAGAATATAATGTCCATGGGTTCTAAATGAAGTAGGCATCTCATGCCTAGTTTTTTCCCTAGGCTAGCCAACCCTCTGCAGTTGAAGGACAGGATCTTCATGGAGGGAGAGGGGATGGGGCGCCTTCGTCTCTAAGACCCCGGGGAATTTGTGCTTGTCTGCTAGAAACTATCTCAGCATCCACCCGATGCCTAGCCTTTGTAAGGTGGCAAGGCCGCCCATGGGGGAGTTTAGGGAGAAAGGGGAAAGAGATAGACCGAAAACCAACAGCATCCTTGCCTAGCGAGTGAAATTTGGAGCGCTTCGAGTAACGGTGGTCCTTACTAGGAGAGTGCCTCAGGTGGGGGAGGGGAAGGAATCCCGGAAGGGAAGGCAAGGGAGGAGAGCCCGCCGAGGGGGAGACCACCATGGGGCAGTGTAGGGAGGGGAGGGGATGTAATGAGGGGGAAGGAGGGGGACAATGGATACAAGGGGGGGGGGGTGGGGGAATGCACCGTACCTACCACCCTGGGGGGGTTGAGGACCAAGCGAATGTAATGTAGAAGACATAATATTATCATATGCATAATTAATAGAGTGTGAGATAGAGGAGGCTGTACCTATGGTGAAAGCCTCCATAGAAGCCGCCCGAGATCACGTCAATGGCAGAGAGCGAGACCTGCGTGGAGTTTTCCCCTGCTTATTGTTGGGACCAGGTTCTGCAACATCTATTCTCTCAGCCACATCAAGTGTCGGTTGTTCCTCCATCGGCTGCTCTTCCATGGAAGACAGCGGAGGTGCTTGGAAATGTTGCTTAAGAGCCCTTTGTCTCTAGCCCCTGTTAGGGTTGACGGGGTAGTCTCTATAAACATGACCGACCTGATGACAGCATTGGCATCTATAGGGCAAACCCTCATAGTCCAGTATCTGCTTCCTAGTAAGGTTCCTCCACTGAATGGTGATGTATTCTTGCAGACCCCTAGAGTGTCCATATGCACCAGGATTTGAGCATAGGACATCTTCCTCGTGACAAGGTAAGACTTATCCAAACCCATGTACGAGCCGAGAGCATTCCCAATTCTCTTGAATATTTCTTTCGACCAAAAATGTGGGGGAAGCCCAGGAAGCCTGACCCAGATAGGTCCAATCCCAAGCTATTCTGATTTCGAATCAAAAAGTGGCAACCATCTCTTCAGGTGAACTGGGGCGTTGTCAAAATGCCAATAAGAGGAAAGCACCCAGTTAGTATGATCCAACAATGCAAACCTGAAGGCAAACCGTCCTCGCACGAATGTCTATACGATGGGAAGATCAACGAGTCTATGGCCCCAAACCTTTGATACCCACGCTTTTAGTCTACCCGCTGAGTAATTCCTGCCTCGAATCCTTCCGACTAAGACCTGATCTGCTATGTCCATGGATTCCGCCAGCTGAATGTCTTCTTCCAACTGTAGGATGGCATTGTCTATCTTAGATCTGAAACACTTAACCTACTTCTTGGGTCTCGCCTCCTCAGGAGGTGTTGCCCTTGCGTCTGAATTTATCCTGGGGGGGGGGGGAGCTCACCTCAGGGCTAGGGGGGGGGCGGTAAAGGGGCGTCAGAAGGAAAAGGGGGTAAGTTGGGGTTGACAAGGGGAGGGGCGGGGTCATGAAACTGATGCAGCGGAGCTGGAGTCAATGGGGCTGACATAGGAGGTACAGAGGAAGGACCACCAGGGAGGGGGATGTAGGGAGGGTTAGCCCATGACTCTGGGGGGTTAGGGTTTAGGCAGCCAGATGCAAACCCTAACGAGGATGGGGAGACCGGCGGAGAGGAGAGGGATGGCTAGGTAGGGGGAAAGTCCAGTAGGATGATCGGACGACCAAACGGCCCTGAGATCGAAGGTAGGTTAGCATTGGTCGCATTCAACTCACAGGTGAACGGAGTGCGGTTAGCCATTGTTGAATGTGGAGTAGTCCAAACAGAGCCTTCCGGTAGGGGATCCTCCGAGTAATCTACCAACTCAAGGTCCATAGCTGTTGGGAAACGTTATCGCTATTTTCCTATAACCGACAGAGAAAGGTGGAAACAGGGGAGACAGCCCTAAACGGAGGGTCGTGGCTGAGGTAAACCCTATACAGTAAAACGTGTTAAAATCACTACAGGCCAGGAGGACCATGATAAGGAGAAAGTCACATCCCAAGGACTCGCCTACGTGGTCGATCCGGCACCTGCCACCTGCTGCAGTGATCTATCTCCACATGCTGTCATTCGTATTTTCCATCGTTGTCGTGCTTTAGAACCTCCATCGTTCATGTCACCGAGCTTCCCCAAAATCACATTTTAATTTACATTAAAATTATATAACATAAATATTAAAAATACTAACAAACAATATTATTGATAAATACTTAGCAATAAACACTAATTTTAATTTTAAACTCTTTTGTATCTTTTAAATTAAATAATTTACTTTTAATTAGCTTTTGAAAATTACATTGATAATAAATATTTTTATATACAATGCTATATTTCCATTGATAATACATATTTTTTAATAAAATATCAATTTTATTTTTCAAATTATATATATATATATATATATATATATATATATATATATATATATATATATATATCAATTTTTCCTTTTTACATTTTCCATTAAATGTTATACTTTAATATTATGTTAAATAAAATTGCTTAATGCACCAGCGATCATATATTTTATAAACACCAAATTAATTAAAGAATAAAATTGTAAAACCAAAAGAGTGTAATCATGCTATACTTCAGTTGATAATACATACTTATTAATAAACATAAATTTTATTTTTTAAATATTATATATACCATCTTCTCCTTTCTACATTTATAATTAAATGTTATACTTTAATATTATGTTAAATAAAATTGCTTAATGCACCAGCAATGATATATTTTATAAACACCAAATTAAAGAATAAAATAGTAAAGACAAAAGAGTATAATCAGAAATAGATTTTGTTAGAATCTTTATATATATATATATACCTTTTATTTATTTTTATATATAATCACTTTTACTTTTTCTATTTGATAAAGCCATTTATATATATGTGAAACAGATGACGGTGCTTTATTTTTCAATCTATGTGGAAAGCACAGTTTACATAGTCACTCTTAAAGGGTTTGGGTCTGAAACTGCGAAGATATTGTAAAATATCAACTATATAGATTGTTTGTAACCATCTTCATCCAAGGATTCGCCTTTGGTTAATGTTCTATAGTCATTGTTTACCAACATAGAAAACATATACTTGTCCCTAGGGTCAAATGTATGCACACTTCTGTTTACAATTTGCAATATATCCACTTCATATGGAGAATCTGTTGTTTTTCAAATGAAAAACAAAATGAGGACAAACCTAAGCACTTTTGTTCATGAAATGACAACAGCAAAAAGAATGGTCTCTGATTCCTCAGCTTTGTATAAATAAATTGATGAATAAATGGACAAACAGTGAAACTTCAGAATCCATACAAACGGAAGTCAAATCAAGCCATCCCATTCATGTTTCAGTACCAACTACTAAAGCTTTGAATAAATTTATGAATGAATGGACAAACAGTCAAACTTCAAAATCCATAGAGTCAAATCAAATTATCTCATTCGTGTTTCAGTACCAACTCCTAAAGATTTGCTTTTGGAAGAATAAATTTATGAATGAATGGACAAACAGTCAAACTTCAAACTTCAAAATACATACAGAGTCAAATCAAATCATCTCATTCATGTTTGAGTATGGCCTGCGACTTATCAGAATGCGGTCGTCCTTCAAGCCGACCATCCGACTCGAATGTTATTTCATGTTCCATACAATCCAAAACAGTGAATGTGCATTCAACACTGTGCAGTAAAAAGTGACATTTGAGTTCAGGGTGATGACAACCTGCAATTGCTATAGTAGCAAGTTATGTTTGATCGCAGAGAAAAAACCATGATGGGCGAATCTCCTTATTTTTTATGAAATCGACGTACTCAGGAACGTTACTTTTTTGAAGTTCAAGTTGGTGCACGTTCTGTGTGGGGCACATATTGATATCGTTCCATGAATGTAGACCGAAGCCATCATTTTTGAATCAGTCCCTCAGAATCTCTTTTGGTGGCCCCTCATATCACATGACCATGCCCAACAGCATTTTCTTGAATGTTGTTTGAATGACATGATCTGCTAATTCGTTCAAAATGCAATAATGTGATGCGAGTTCAATTTATGGATTTTGGTTTTGCAGAATGAGGGACATATGATATAGTTTGCCATGGATTGTATATTTCTTTAACTGACCTGCCAAATATCTATTATTAACTAATTGACCTGCCAAAAGCTTACATTAAATATATACAACACATTCATTTAATGCTCATTAACAAACTAATTATTTTAAGCTATATGTAAAGCAGATTTATCGTTTTTATCTTTTTCTCTTAATAGATAGTAAAAAGTACATCAAACGTTTTGTTAATGCAAATCTTGGGGATGAAAACGGTGTCAAGTTTCCAAAATTTTAGAAATTTCGGAAACTCTACACAGTTTCTAAATTTTTTGATATTTCTAAAACTCTACACAATTTCCAAAATATCGAAACTCTCCATAGTTTTTATCTTAAACAAATCTGCATCAACCATAAAATAACTGTGAAAATCTGCATAATCAGAAATAAAATGTTTTTTCAATCAATTCTGATATCAAAATCGTATTTATATTTTAAATGTTTCTGCAATCAATTCCGATATCAAAATCGTATTTATATTTTAAATATAGATGTCTAGTAAAATCTTTGGATTTTAATATAATAGTAACAGTTCCCAAATTATGCTGTATTCAAGATTTTAGTTAAAAAAACACAGATGATATTAACATTATTAATTTATCATCGTTATCAATTAGTCAAATTTTAAATAATTTTAATTAAAATATAAATCATATATATTTAACACTTAAAAAAATCATTTATATTTAATACTTAAAAAACAAAATTAATTTATTAAGAAAGTATTTTTTGTTTTTTAATATCATAAGAATTGGCAAGTGGGTCACTCTTACATGGAATAAATTTTGACGACTATAATTATAATTTTTAGGTGAATATCACCCCAACATACTACCATCATAATCCTTAAGTGAGCAGCTCTCTCCAGTATGCTACTACTATAATCCCATGAATCATACCATTATAGGTGAACCATGTCGCCTCCAACACACATTTAACTATGGGTAAACTTTAGGGATTTGAACCTGAAATTTCGTGATACATAACACATACAACACTTTTTTTGTCAATAGAAGCACTTTCATTAATTCTTCAAATATTTACATCCTACAATCCAAAAACCCGTTGTTCTCACGGATTCACTCCAACCGTATTTGCTAGCCAAGAGAGTATTGCAAGATCTAAACAGATAAAACCAGTTGTTACAAAAATACCAACTGCAAACTAACCAAATTATGCAAAAAACTGACAACCAAAAAACATCCAACATAAACCATTTCACAGAGGGGGGTTTGGAGCTTGAGCTCCTCTCGGGGTTGTAGGAGGGTCATGTCCTTCATGCACATGAAAGTCTATATGGGCCAACCTTACCTCAATCTTGTCCAGTCATTCGTCTAATTTGTGCTTGCTATGGCAAACCGAAGCAAGTTGTTCCAAGATCTCTCCCTGTGGAAACTGGACATCATTAATATATGCTATAGTTTCATTCCTATCATTGTACCTTTGTTGGTGAATTATGTCAAGGCTAGCATGAATATCCCTCAATTGTTGTGTTATGGATGCCAATGTTGACGACTACATCGCACGACCTATATGGGCTCCTTCAAGATCTCCCTCCCCTTCCACAATCACTTCCTCTTCTTCCACTCACTCAGCCACACGTCCTGCCCATTCGCGAGCCTAATCCCGAGGGCCAATGCCATGACAAGCTTTCCCACATTGTCGTTTCAAAGTTCCCAGGAACCCTTCGCACCAGAATCCTCCGCCCAGAGTATTGCTCCACTCCACTTCGCCTAGTCCATTGACCTTGCTCTAGAAGAGGACCATGACCACCCAGTCATTACTACATGCCCAGATGTACTAAGTGAGCCAACTATCAGATAAGTTTTCCAAATTTTCTGTGAGAAAACCTTCCACACGATCTAGTCGTCAAGGCAGATGTCTAAAGTGGGAATCCCTACACTCTATGGGGTAGCCGTAGCTCCGAGCACCACCCTCTCTTACAAAGAAGTCCACTGGGGAGGCTTAGAAGGGAGACCATGTGTATCTCTAAGAGAAAACAAGATAAGGATAAAATTTACCTTCTATTGAAATTTCCATGTGGGCACAACAATGTTCATCCAGGGTAAGTTCCATCCCTAGAAATCGGTGGTTCTCAATTGCAGTTTCCTCCTCAAAATTTCACGACGATTGCCCCCATTCAGACTTGCCAAGATCCCACACTTCTCCCACCAGCATTTAAGCTCCACTAATAATCGTCACAAACCACACCCATTCTACTCCTACTAGTGCCAGAATGTTCAGGCTCACTAGCATGCACAGGAAACATACTTGTTGTCACTCCTAAAGACAACTGCCCAGGTTGAGGAGAGGTCAATGCCTAAGACATCTTAGTGTCTCTTGAAGATAATTCATTGTTTCTCAAGAGATAAATGTAAAATGATTTTAAAGATGGTTCAATTACCTTCCACAGAGGTAGGTTCAGACATACACATAAACAATATAGATCCTCCCGAGAATTAATGTCCAAGTTTGGTGGCCTACACACAGATAATGCAACTTAACTTTTTTGTTGTAGTGGAGATGGAAAGAAGAAACATAAGAGAATAACCTGGTGCAAAGGGATGGATAAACACAAAATCCTATGCAATAAATCCCAATGGAAACATAACAAGGTAAAAGGAATGAAGTGCAGAAATAATGGAGCGCATTTTAAGGATTTCAACTCAATGTCTCATAGGTACTATCTGATGTATGATAACATAGGTAAATCTCCAATATCAAAGGTATCGTATATTATTGCATAACATAGATAAATACACAATCTCATAGGTACCATAAGCTATTACATAACATAATTAAATATGTGACTTAAGAGTGACTCCAACAACTACAATTACACAATTTCTGGCGAATAAAATACACATATGAAATGACACAGAGAGGTAGAACACATACTACATATCACAATGCTTAGAGTCACCAGAAAATTTCTTCATTAATCTTCAAAATGAAATACCTGCTATAGGCCTAAACTTGTGAAATATTCAAAACTAATACAACCCCTGGAACAAGAAAATAGAACTAAACTTGGAACCTCCTCTGAAAACAGAATTCGAAACAACTAAAAAGGCAATTTAGGACCCCTGAGAATAGAATTTCGGAACCTCTAAAAAGAGTTTTTCCTCCCTCTTTATAGGAAGAACCAAAATGAGAATGATTACAAAATATCTTTGAATCCACAACTATCTGAAATACACAGCTGTTTGAATGTTCCATTAGCCTAGTTCTCATAATGATCTACATAATATACTTGATTCTTTTCTTGAAAGTGCAAAAAAGTAACAAAACATGAAAAATATGAGGTGTCATGATTGACACAACAAAATATCTCAACTATCGATTCCTCTGTCACTTTCTCTCTCTAACTATTTAATTTTCCCTTTTGGAGTTTTTCGTGATCGGGTGAGGTGATGTTGAAGGTGCTCGGTAACTTAGTTGTCAACCCATCCATCTTCCATACTCTTTGTATTTCGGTATTGGAGCCCAATACATATCTTAACATTACCATAGTGAAACTTTGGGTTGCAACATATGGTAACTTTACATTAAAATGACAATATGAACTCACAAAAATTTAATGCCTTTAGCCACTTAACTCTTAGCCCCTTCATGTTTTCTCTCCATGGGACCGCTACTTGTGACCATCGTTATAGCACTTAGGTGCTACAATATCAGAGCCTTCATCCTTTTAAAAGGAACATTATGAAATCATAACATTATGATGTCTTTAGCCCCTTTTCTTTTAGCCTCCTTATCATATTTTTCTATAGAATTGGGTGCCATGACCAGCGGCTTGGCACATGGGTGCTAAATCCTTCAAGGTCTTGTCAAGGGCCTATCTCTTAGGGTTATCCTCTCTCGCCCTTTGTTCTTCGGGTTTCCACAATCAAACGTTAATCAACATCAGAAGCACCTCCCATTGTAATTTTTTTAAATTGTAACTAGAATGGAGTTACGATGTCTCCTCCCTCTGAAAACTAACCTCTGAAACACTTTCCATGTGCCATGTTCATAGCACTAGGTGTTGAATCCTACTTTATGCCCTTATCCCGTCGATTCCCTATGACCAGGCATTATCCAACATCTAAGCTCCCAACAATTATAACTTTTTTGAAATACAATTACAAAGGAGTTCTAAAGCTACATCCCCAATATTCTCCATAGAACTTGGGTGCTCGGCCTTCTATCTACTTTGGGTTCTTTGGATCTCCCACGACCATGTGCCAGTCTACATTACAAGCCCCCAGCATTATAACGTTTTTAGATTTTCAAATACATAGGAGTTATGGAATGTATTCCCTCTGAAATGTCAACCTTTCAGATGTCATCATGTTGCGGTCATCATCTCCACTTGGTTCCTCACGAGTGGTGACACATGCCACATGGATTTTCCCCACTAGGCCACATAAAACCACTGAAACAGACGGCCACATGTCCATGGTACTTCCACGTCATGTTGATTTCATCTGTCTCGTCAGCTTCTTGAGGTCAATCATCTATTGCCATATGTCCTCTTGGAGGAGAGAGAAAGGGTCCCTGGGGTCCTTTGTTTTTGAACAATTTCCTTTGTATTTCCTCTTTTCGGCAACCTCAACACTTTTTAAAGAATTTCAATTGTTAAGGAGTTACAAAATTGTGAGGTTCCAATATCACTCTGCTTCGAGGTCCAACCTGCCGAGTTTTCAATATACCTTCCTTTTGACTGCCTGCTTCAATATTCCATTTCAGGTCTTCCTTTAAATAGACCGTCGAGGTCTCTTATATTCTGACCTTCGATATCCTAAAGTCCCTATATGCCTTTCTTTCGATACTTTTGATATTGGCCCCCGATATTCTGAGCTTATCTCTGATATCCACCATTCCAAGAATCGTCCCCTGATGGTCGACCTTCCATTTTTTCTCTCCCTTCTAATTTCGACCTCTAAATTTCAGCTCTCCTTTTTTGACTCCCTTCTAGATCTCAACCTCTGAAATTCAACTCTTGGATTTCGTCTCTTCCTTTAGTCAGCCAAGAATGCACTTGTACTTCTCTACACCAGGGATGGAAAATAGGACCATTTGACACAAATATAAGATGGTATGACAGGTGACAACATCGGCTCCAATTGGGGATAGTACCTTGCTAGCAAGGTGCTAAGAATCTATAGATTAGTATCCTTCACCATTGGGCATGGAGTCAAAAATAGTTTAAACCTATAAAACTAGAAAATCTCCCTGAAATTTTAATTTTTGGAGTCCTCTCCTCATAATATTTGAAATGTAGAACTACAACTTCTAAAACTTGAAATTAAATACTCACATAATGAGCTTATTTATGTACAACTCCTACTAATGTCCAAGTCTCAATTCACCCAAGTGAATTCAACCTTCCAATTATACCAGCCAAACATCTAGGTAATAGAGCTTATGACATTCTTCTCTAGAAAGTTAGCAATCAAAATAGGCATGCACCATGTGGAATTTTCAGGTAAAACATTTAATACATACCCCATAATTGAGACCTGTTGTTAGCCAAAGAAATATGCCATATATTCAGCTACTGGATCATAGAACTGATGAGAAAAATTTTCAGCTTCCTTCTTTTCTTGAACAGTTTTTAGGCATGAATCTTTCTACAAAAGGTAGCCATGGAAACTTCTCAGCTCTTCAACTTTGGGCTCTTCTTGGAAAAGTTGTTTCTAGTAATCTTCTCTCCACTTGTTGGTAAGAAAATACCTTCCAAAATATGCAACAATCTCATCCTCCTCTAAATCATGTGAATCATAAATCAGATAATATTCATCAACTTTATTACTAGCTTCTTGAACTTCAAAAACAGAGGTAAGTATAAACATAGGCCAGTAAAATTGATCGACGTTCATTGATATATACTCATAATAAAAGGTTTTATTTTTTTTCTAAGACTCCTTTTCTTCTTGTGGTTCTTTGGGGCATATGCTAATACCGTGTTCTTCATCTAAAGGATGTAAATCGTAAACTAGAGCCTCTTTGATAACCCCATTGTCAACTTCCTCTTTTTGAGCAGCTTCCCATCACTGGGAATTTTGTGGTTCTGCAACACCCAACTCCCCATTTGAGTCATACAAATCATATAAAGGCGAATCATCAAGTTCAACAAAATACTATCTCTGAGGGTTTATTTGCAGCTTAACAATGTCTACTTCTCCTTTTTCTTCATTGTTGGGCAACACTTCTTGATGCAGGTATATGTTTTCTTGGAGTTGAACTCCACAAATATCTTCAACAACATCATTATTCTTGGAAATATTTTCAACATTAAAATATTCACATCAATCTTCAAACAAAGAAGATGGTGGATATAATCTTTTATAAAAACAACTAAATGCTATGTGAAATCTCTTTAAAGAAGATATGTTGCCATGAGGTAATTTTTTGTACCAAACCATATCATCCTTATCAAAAGAATACATGAACAATTTCATTTTCACATATTCATGAAAAAACTCTATTACTTCGTGCATTCATGAAATTCTTTAAGGTGTTGGGTCGGGATTCCATCTATGCTTCCATTAAGTCTAGGAAAATATGCAGACCGTTCTTGAAATGGAGGAATATGATGGGAGTAACCAACGATGGAACTTGTAGGGGTGATTTTAGGGGCAAATGTTCGCCCTTTGGGGGAATTAAGGGGTTTTAAATTTTTAGTGGGCGAAAATTTTGTATCATAGTACATTTTTACAAATCACCTCAAATAACCCACCTTATTTTAAGGGAGAGGGTAAAAAAGGTAAATTTAGCCCTTGAAATTAGGAGTTACAACCTTCCATTCGCCCATTTTCAAGAATAGCTTTTATTTAAGTGAATCCATTCGCCCATTTTCAAGCATAGGTTTTATTTAAGTGAATCCTATGGGGCAAAGGCCCAAATACCATATTTATAAAAGAGGTATGGTAAATTAATAAAAATATAAATAAATGAGAGGTATGGTAAATAAATAAAGCATTTTTTATATTTACTCCATAAGTCACCTTATATACATGCAAGGGTGTAAACAAATAAAAATATAAGTAAAGTGGAGGTATGGTAAATAAATAAAAATATAAATAAACTAAAAGCATGGTAAATAAATAAAACCTCTTTTTATATTTAGTCCATAACCCTCGTTCTATTTATGAAGGCTCAAGAAAGAGGTTTTATTTAAGTGAATACTATGGGCCAAATACCATATTTGTAAAAGAGGTATGGTAAATTAATAAAAATATAAATAAGCAAGAGGTATGGTAAACAAATAAAACATTTTTTTATATTTACTCCATAAGTCACCTTGTATTTATGAATGGTATGGTAAATTAATAAAAATATAAATAAACGAGAGGTATGGTAAACAAATAAAAGATTTTTTTATATTTACTCCATAAGTCACCTTATATTTATACTATGGGACAAATACCATGGACTAGATTGTTATTAATACCATGTAACAAAACATTATTAACCCTAATATTAGTATTAATAAAAATAAAAATGGCACATAGTATTGACCCATGGTATTCACTTGGAATGTAGCCTATTTAAATGGGGGAATTAAACCATCATAGATCCATCTTTACTCTGGATCTACTAACCCCTGAGAGGTATCAAATATCGTGATATGCAAACT
The DNA here is from genome assembly GCA_031772625.1 of Pinus tabuliformis. Classification (NCBI taxonomy): domain Eukaryota; kingdom Viridiplantae; phylum Streptophyta; class Pinopsida; order Pinales; family Pinaceae; genus Pinus; species Pinus tabuliformis. The sequence continues at coordinate 502,210,939 of CM062815.1, forward strand.
AGCATAGAGTGAAAAAATATTTGATCCGATCAAGAGTAAAAATGGATGTTGTAATTTAATGTATGTTAAACATTTTAGCTTGGTTAAAATAAAAATAAAATAAAAATCAACTATTAATTTTATTAATTTTTATAAATTACTAATAGTAATTTTTAAGCTCCAGGTTTATGATAACCCATGGTATTGACCCATGGTATTCATGTGAGCATAAACTATTTAAAGGGGAAATTCTATCTTAGATCCATCTTAATTCTGGGTCTACCAAGTACTCAGAGGGATAAATAGATTTCATCCCCCTAAGAGTGGTAGATGTGGAGTTAAGATGGATATAGGTTGGTTTTTATGATAATGAAGATATTAAATAGACTTAGGAAATTATATTGTAAAAACATCTTAAGGTGAATGGTTAAAGCATAGACATTGGACAAGTATATTTGTATACTTCTGTTTTAAACTGAAACAAATCCAGGGCTAAAAGGAATGGATTGATTGCACTAGTCATCCTTCTATAACTTTCCAACATATGCTGGAGTAAACAGATTGTAATTTGGGTAATTTTTCTAATTGCAAATGGGAACATACTTGTTTATTGGCAGGGTGGTTACGAGGTCCCTAGAAGTGGAGTAAACAGATTGTAATTTGGGTAATTTTTCTAATTGAAAACAGGAACATACTTGTGTATTGGCAGGGTGGTTACGAGTTCCCTAGAAGTGATGAATTTGAATTTTTCTTGGTTTTATATATAGTATTAGGTTTTTTCTCATGCTTTGTGTGAATGGCACGGGTGAATTTTATCCTACACCCACTAGGTTATCGATATGTAATTTCGGTAATTTTGATTTCAAAAGATATTTTAAAGAAATGCAATGATTTCATTTTTGTATTCAATAAACACAAGATTTTATAATTGAGTAAAATATTCGCCATGTCTGGTGAGAGATTCGCCAAAAAATTATATATACATATCATATTATTGATAAAATTGTCTTCCATTTTTCCTATATACCATGGAAATTCGCCCATTTATTATACATGTAAATTTAGGGGGGGTTCTTAAAATTTTCCCTGGATGGAAGAAAACTCTAATGGGCCAAATTTGTTGGCCAAGAATGCAGGAAGAGTCATTTTGAGAACCTCTTTAGGTGAGAGATCTCAGGGTCAAATATAGGGAGATTTTTCTGTCGAGAAGTGTCAGAGTGAGTATGAGGCCTTTTGAAAGCTGGGATGATCAAATGGGGATTTAAACAGTGGAGTCACCAAGGTGAGATATCTTCAACCCAAACCCCCTCTTGCTCAGCTAACCGAGGGGTGTACAAGTGTCATATCTAGGGAAAATATTTTGGTTGCTTCTTGACAATGACACCAAAAGATGTTGTCGCTCTTAGAGACAACCCGTCGAGTTGAGGAGAGGTCAGTGCCTAGGAAATATTAGTGCCTCTTAAAGATAATTCATTGTTTCTCAAGATATAAATGTAAAATTATTTTAAATTTGGTTCAACTACCTTTCACAAAGGTAGATTCAAACATACACATAAACAATATGGATCCTCTTGAGAATAAATTTCCAAGTCTGGTGGCCTATACACAGATGATGAAGCTTAACTTTGTTGTTGGAGTGTAGATGGAAAGGAGAAACATAAGAGAGGAAAATGGTGCAAACGGCTAGATAAATACAAAATCATATGCAAAAAATCTCAATAGAAACATAACAAGATAAGAGGAATGAAGTGTAGAAATTGTGGAGCACATTTTAAGGCTTTCAACCAAATGTCTCATAGGTATTATCTGCTATATCATAACATCGGTAAATCTGAAATATCGCAGGTGTTATTACATAACGTAGATGAATCTACAGTCTCACATGTACCATCAATTATTACATAACGTAAGTAAATCTGTGACTTAAAAGTGAATCCAGCAGCTATAATTACACAATTTCTAGAGAAGAAAATACACATATGAAATGACACACTAGAACACATACTACATATCCCAATTCTCAGAATCACTAGAAACCTTCTTCGTTAATATTCAAAAATGAAATACCTACTATAGGCCTAAACTTGTGAGATCTGGAAAACCAATACAGCCCCTTGAACAGGAAAATAGAACCAAACTCAGAACCTCCTCTAAAAATAGAATTTGGAACCACTGAAAAGACAGAATTCATAACCCCTGAGAATAGAATTTGGGAACCTATGAAAAGAGCTTTCCTCCCTCTTTATAGGGAGAATAAAAATGAGAACAATTACAAAATATCTTCAAATCCACACTATCTGAACTACACATCTATCGGAGTGTGCCATTAGCCTAGCTATCCGAATGATTCACATAACAAACTTGATACTTTTCTTAAAAATGCAAAAATTAACAAAACATGAAAAATATGAGGTTCCATGACTGACACAGCAAAATATCTCCACTATCGATTCCTCTATCACTTTCTCTCTCTAACTGTTTAATTTTCCATTTTGGAGTTGTTCGTGATCAAGTGAGGTGGCATTGAAGGTGCTTGGTAACTTAGCTTCTGACCCATCCATCTCCCACACTCTTTCTATTTCGGTTTCGGAGCCCAATACATCTCTTAACATTACCATAGTGCAACTTCAGAACAACAACATATTGTAACTTTACATTAAAATGACATTATGAACTCAGAAAATTCTGATGCCTTTTGGCCTTTTGTTCTTATCCCCCTTCTTTTTTTTCTCCATGGGACCACTTCTTGTGACCACCAGTATAGAACTTAGGTGTTGCAATATCAGAGCCTTCATCCATTGTAACTCTATTTAAAAGAAACATTATGAAATCATAACATTTTGATGCCTTTAGCCCCTTTTCTCTTAGCCTCCTTATCGTATTTCCACCATAGAACTAGGTGCCATGACCAACGGCTTGGAGCTTGGGTGTTAAAGCCTCCGGGCTCCTGTTGGGGGCCTATCTCTTAGGGTTATCTGCTCTCGCCCTTGGTTCTTTAGGTTTCCACAATAAAATGTTATTCAACATCAGAAGCACCTCCCTTCACAGCTTTTTCAAATTGTAACTAGAATGGAGTTACAGTGTCTTCTCCCTCTGAAAATCAATCTCTGAAACAGTTTCCACGTGACATCTTCACGACACTAGGTGTTGAAGCTTTTTATATGCCCTTGTCCCCTTGAGCCCCTTTGACCAAACACTATCCAACATCGGAGCTCCCCATAATTGTAACTTTTAAAAAATTCAATTATAAAGGAGTTCTAACATATATTCTCCATAGCATTTGGGTGCTCAACCCTCTCTCTGCTTTGGGTTCTATGGATCTCCCACGACCATGTGCCAATCCACTTCGAAAGCCCCTAGCATCGTAAATTTTTTAGGTTTTCAAATACATAGGAGTTCCAAAATCTCTTCCCTCTGAAATGCTCACCTCTGAGATGTCGTCATGCTGAGGTCATCATCTCCACATGGTGCCTCCCAACTGGTGACATGTGTCACAAGGATTTCCCCACTAGGCCACCTAAAAACGTTGAAACAGACTTCCATGTATCCACCGTACTGCCATGTCATGTTGACATTGTCTATCTTGTCAGCTTCTCAGTGTCAATCACCTGTTGCCATGTGTCCTCTTGGAGGAGAGAGAAAGGGGCCCTTGGATCCTTAGTTTTTCAATGATTTCCTTTCTCTTTCCTTCCCAAAAACTTTTGCACTTTTCAAAGAATTTCAATTGTTAAGGAGTTATGAAACTCCAAGGTTCTCATATCACTCTGCTCCAAGGTCCAGCCTTCTAAGTTTCCAATATACCTTCCTTCTAATTTCCTACTCTAATATTCCCTTTTGGGTTTGCCTTTAAATAGACTGTCGAGGTCTCTTATGTTCCAACCTCCGATATCCCGAAGTATCGATATGCCTTTCTGTCGGTCCTTCCAATATTGACCCCTAATATTATGAACCTATCTCCGATATCCACCATTCTAAAAATCACCCCCTAATGGTCGGCCTTCCATTTTGACTCTCCCTTTTCGGCTCCCCCATTTGACTTTGGCCTCTGAATTCTTGCTCTTCTTTTTTGGCTCCCTTTTAGATCTCAGCCTCCGAACTTTGACTCTTGGATTTTGGCTCTTCTTTTAGTCAACCAAGAATGCACTTGTCATTCTCTACACCAAGGATGAAAAATATGACCATTTGGCCCAAATATAAGATGGTATGACATGTGACAATAGTACCCATGCATACCCTATCGCAGAAAAAACATGCGTCCAACCTCTCATAGCCAAGAACCAAATACACCATATGTCACTGAAGTGGCGGGCTGTATAACCTTTAGGCTCCTCAATTGTTTGTTGTGGACAATGCCACCTGCTATAGCCTACCTCATTCCTTTCACCATGTGTCATATCACTTGAATTGCCTCACCCGAGGACGAACGTCGTACTGCCCAGCCTCCCCTAACATACTTGTGTCATTTCTCACCCAGCAAGAAACACACATAACACTTTCATTTTCACAACAATAGTTAATTTAAACTATTGTAGAGAAACTTTATTAACATTTTTTTTTTTTTTAATTATAATTTTTTTTTTAATTTATTAAAAAAAATTGTAAGTTAATTTTGTAAAATTAAAATAATTATATTTTATGAGAATTAGATTAAATGTAGTTCGATTAGTGATTGCAACGTTATAAAACCTTATATAGATCATGAAATTGAAAATTGAAATCCCTTGGATTCATCATCTTAAATTCAATACATTCTTTAATAATAAAAATAAATAAGCTCAACTTTCTAAAATACAGCCTTTTCATCCTATCCATTGCTTTATTACCGGGGCTCGTTGATAACATGCCATGCATGATTATGACGGTGGTAGTGGTTTGTCACTGTTATGTTAATTTTTCATTTTTTTTTAAATGGAAATAAATGTGAAGCCTATGAGACATTAAAAAGGGATTAAAAAGGATAAAGAGAGTTGTTTTTAGTGTTGGACGAAATCTTTAATATAGGAAAATATTATGGTCATGTTGTATTATAATTATCATCGTATATTAATATTTTCTTTTATAATTATAATTTTGATGGTGATAATGATATTTTTTAAAATTTGATTTAGATGTTTCAAAAATGAAGTATAATAATATTATTATAATTTTGTTGAGTTAAAAGGTTAAAAAGGTTGGTAATAGGATAAATGTTTTGAAATTTAAATTTAATGTGTGTACAAGTTATTTTTTTAAATTTTATTTAGATGTTTCAAAGATAAAGTATTTTAATATTGTTATAATTTTATTGAGTTAAAAAATTAAGAAGGTTGATAATATGATAAATGCTTTGAAATTTAAATTTAATGTGTGTATAAGTTGAATAATTTAAAGAGAGAGGGCATTTCATGTTAAACTTTCTTATTGTCACAATGGTAACACACATTTTCAACCCATGATATTTTAAGAAGTGGGCAATACCTAGTTTCACTATGGAGCAAATGAGAATTTGTTCTTATTTTAGCAATGTTTATTTTTTTCTTTACACTAGTCAATCCAAAGAGATACTTTTTATTTTCAAAATTTGGGTTGATCATCTCCCTCTAATAAATTAGTTTCCTTTTTCCATTAAACTCTTCATCACCCCACAATTTCTCCTTAGATTTTGATGTAACAATATTTTTAATAGTATCCTTATTCTGCAAAACAATCCCCCCTCTATCCCCCAATAGTCTAGCTAAGACTAGGCAACCTAATGTCATCCCTGCTTCGAGCCAAAGGTGGTGGTTTTGGCTAAAATTAGATGCAATTTAGAAACCTCTTACCTTCTATGTTATTTAACCTCTTCTCATACATAAGGTACTTAGTCATAGCCATGATTTCGATGAGAGAAAGGCTTGCTTAGATGAGGAGGATAGCATAGGTTGTATTTCCTCTAATATTAATATTGTAGGTTATTCACTACTTTCATATATGTTCCATAAAACTCCATGACTCTCTCAAGAAACTACATCCACAACCTTACATCCATATAAAATAATTGGGGTAAGGAGAGTCTCAAAGAGGACTTTCTTTTTATCCTATATCAAAAGATTTTCTAGCTTATAATTTTTTTAAGCCCATCATTAGTGAAAGAGGCCTAGAAGGTTTCCAATGAAATTGGTTGTAATGTTAGTACTAAAGGTGAGAGATAATGTCACCTTAACAATTAGAAAAGTTGTACCTTAATATCAACTTCTTGTTGGGAGCTTGACTATACTAAGAGGGGGGTGAATCATTATAGCATAGAATGCATCACTAATTACAATTTTTTCCCTTTTAGCATGCTTAGGAATTTATACATGACTTTCCTAAATATGATACGCGTATGTACATGTTCTTCTCGCACACAAACAACATATATATTGGAAAACTTTGTTTTCTTACTGTACTCTAATTCAACAATTATCTAAGCCGCTAATTAATTAATAGCACACAAATATGAACATTAGATGCATATGCATAATCAAAACATGAGCAACAATCAATGCAAGTAGAATTGAACCATTAGAGTGGAAAAAAACATCAAAGCACACAAGGATACCAAATATTAGGTGGAAAACCTTATGGGATAAAAAAAATGAACTCTTGTTATCTTCTTCTTCTTTATTATTCCTTCTTCATTAACATCAATCACTGGCCACCACTAGTGTGCAAGCTCTAAATTACGATGTATAGAAGCAACCACTTGTTCCAATCCACTACCTAATGAAAGCCACCACTTCCACAACTATTAATGCCCCAACCTCCAATATTTTATTCATCCACCACCTTAAGGAATCCACCACTTGCCACTAAAGGCCCTAACCTTCAAATCCTTGTGGACCACCTTTCATTTATTTTCAAAATGGGCCCACGAAACTCTAAAAAAAACATTGAGGAACTTGTTTCATCTATTTCCACAATGGACACACATAATCTTCTCTGCTCAATCTGAATACATAACCTCTGTTGACTCAAACCCTAGCTAAAAAACCAAATGTCAACTCACTCTCTCTATTCAAACTCTAACAACACATTTTGACTAGTAACATCATACACACAAAAACAATACAAACATTGTCCTCTTAGATATAAATGGCATCAACAAAATCTCTTTGTAACATACAACTCCTAGCAACAACATTCATAATCATACAATCTAATCCAACAACACATTAACTGTTAGGTCCCTATAATATTAGTGATTCCCCCATTAATTTTTTTGTTGTATCCATTATTATTATTGTTGTGCCCCTGTTGTCCCCATATTGTTATTATTATGCCCCATAGAATCCTAGTATTGTTATTTTTGTGCCTTTATATTATTATTGTTAGGTCAGCTTGGTTATATTGTGACCCCTTAGATTCCTATATATAGAAAGAATGCTTTGTCATTTGAATCATCTAAGAATTGTTCATTTGTGTAATGTAAAGGAGGTTTCCCCCTCGAAGAGGCTTATTTCTAAGGCGTTGATCCATCTTTTCTATCTTTTTGTGAGCTAGTTTCATAACATTTGGTATCAAAGATTTGGATTCTAGGGTTTCACTGCTCCAAACATGTCATCGTGGCATTTTCGCTATAAATTTTTTCCTGTGATGTTTCAGAAGCTACAAAAAAAACCCATTTGAGCTGAAATCGTTTTTAACTTCATGTCGGAATTTTAGAGCTTGTCTCGCTATATTTGTGGAGATATGATTTGAGGAAGTTAGGGTTTTTGTAGACTCTCGAATTACATTCCAAATAGGTGACTGGAGGAAAATCACTATAACTTTTGTTTTGAGCATCATATTGAGATTTCGTAAGAAGTTTCAAAAAGAGGATGGCCTATAGTTTTCGATGTATCAGTTTCAGGTACTAAGGTCGAAACAATGACATGTGGCATGTTATACAAGTTCGCTATAATGAACTAGTCTATATTCAGGTCACCGTGGGAGATTTGGCATAACTCTTCCTTGGAGAATCTAATCTTGATCAAACTTGTGGGGTTAGAAAGAGGACCCAAAGGGCTACCATGGGATGAGATTTGAGATAGTCAAGATCTGCAATTATAGAGATACAATAGATTCAATATCGAGCTCTTACAAAGTCAAAAAAAAAGGTGTCTAGTTTTTTTTTAATTTTGCATAAGAGTCGTTTGAAAAATTAGTTTGAAGGAATTCAAAGGGAATAGTGAAGAATTATTAGCATTAATTAATGCCCCGAAGAAAGAAAATGGAAACACCTAGTAAGCAATCTGAAAGCTCTAGTATGACTCATGAAGAAGAGGAAGAAATGCAACATGATATATCAAAATTACAAGACCAAGTACAACAAATTTCACTCTCACTAAAGGTAAATGAAGCCAAGATGAATGGCGTGGAAGCTAATATGAATGGCATGCAAGCTAAGATGAATGGCATGGACACTAAGATGGAAGCTAGTATGAATGGCATGGATGCTAAGATGGAAGCTAAGATCAATGGCATGGATGCTAAGATAGAATCTAAGATGAATGGCATGGACGATAAGATGGAAGAATTGAAGATAAATTTGAATAAGTTTCTACGAGAAATGGTCAGTAATGGTGAAAGGGTAATAAAGGAAACTCATGATGAGAACAAAATAAATGTTAATCATGATTTCATAGACTCTAATGTTGGATTGAAGACCCACCATGTTCCAAAAATTGATATGAGGAAGTTTGATAGCAAGGATCCCAGGACATGGATACTACAGATGGAGCAATTGTTTGATCTCCATAATGTGAAAAACAAACAAAAGGTACGTATTGCAACTTTATATTTGGAACCAAATCAGTTTGTATGGTATCAATGGCTTTTCTTTCGTAAACAAATTGTCACTTGGGCAATTTTTACGGAAGAAATGGTAGCACATTATGAGGATACAAAAAGCAACACCTTTTTTTAGCCAATTGATAAATCTCAAACAAAAGGATTCAATGATGGAGCACATTGAGGACTTCAAAAAATTCAACATAAGGGTCAAATATATTCTAGAGGAGCATAGGATTGATGTGTTCATAGGAACTTTAAAGGATAATATCCAACATGTGGTTCGCCTTTGGGAACCTGATTCATTAGAGAAGGCATTCAGGTTAGCAAGAAAAATGGAAAGCAAAATTATGGAAACCAGGAAGCCTACCGCTCACAACTATAAAGATGGAAGTGTTGTGGCCCTTAGCCTTCCACAACCCATAAGGTTGACACCACAAATATTGGAAGAAAAAAGAGCAAAAGAGATTTGTTACAATTGTGATAGCAAATACACGAAAGGTCATAAGTGTGCTGAGAAGAAATTATTCAACATAGATTGTGAAGAGGAGGAAGAAAAGGAACAAGAAATGTCAAAAGAAGAGGATATAGTCCAGGAACAAACCCTAGATAAAGAAGAAATGAATATGACCATATCTTGTAATACATTGGCTGGAATTACCACTCCTCACACTATCAAGATAGAAGGACATATCAAGAAGAAAAAGGTAATAGTGTTGATTGATTCAGGAAGTACCCATAATTTTATTCATTGTAAGATAGCAAAGGAATTGAATTGCTTCCTATATCCAGCACTAGAGTGTCAAGTGATGGCTGCAAGTGGAGGAACCATAAATTTATCTGGAAAGTGTCATAATATCAAGCTATCCATGGGAGAATATGTATTGAATAGCCCAATGGTGCTGATGTTGTACTAGGAGTCCAATGGCTACAATCCTTGGGTACAATATCTTTTAATTTTCAAGAACTTTTCATGAAATTTTCAGTGGAAGGAAAGCAAGTTGAATTAAGGGGTATTGCAAGGAAACCAGGAAAGATAATCAGCTCTAACGGTATGACAAAGCTTCTAAAGAAGGAACAACGAGGTGTAATTGCACAATTATGTTCACTAGAGGTTCCCACATCGAAATCATCTATTTCTCTAGATCTCCAAAAAGTCTTGGACAATCATTCCAAGGTATTTTAGACTCCCAAAGGTCTCCCGCCTATTCGTGATAATGATCATGATATTCATTTGATTCCAGGAAGTGTTCCTCCAAACATCAGGCCATACAGATATCCCTATGCCCAAAAGAGTGAAATTGAACATATGGTTGCAGAAATGCTAGAGGCTGGTATAATTCAACCTAGTCAAAGTTCTTTCTCTGCTCCAGTAGTATTGGTGCACAAGAAGAATGGATCATGGCACACGTGTCTGGATTATAGGGAGCTCAACAAGGTAACTATTAAAGATAAATTTCCCATTCCTGTCATTGATGAATTATTGGATGAATTGCAAGGATCAATTTACTTCACCAAGTTGGATCTTCATTTAGGATACCATCAAATTAGAATGAAGACTAAAGACATTTCGAAAACAACATTTAGAACTCATGAGGGTCGTTATGAATTTTTGGTCATGCCTTTTGGCCTTACCAATGCACCTTCAACATTTCAAGGTTTGATGAATTCCATTTTCAAACCCTTCCTTAGAAAACTTGTGTTAGTATTTTTTGATGATATACTAATCTACAACAAGTCTTGGAAGGACCATGTTGAACATTTTGACAAGGTGCTCAAACTATTGGAGGAGAAACAATTATATGCAAAAAGCTCCAAATGTTTCTTTGGAGTACAAGAGGTGGAATATATAGGTCATATTGTATCTCATGAAGGTGTTAAGGTAGACCATAGCAAAATTAAAGCCATTATGGAATGGAAAATCCCCACATTCATAAAGAATCTGCGGGATTTCTCGGGTTGATAGGGTATTATCTCAAGTTTGTTAAGAATTATGGGAGAATAGTAGCACCTCTAATAACATTATTAAAGAAAGATGCATTTTCATGGACTCCAGAAGCAACAAAGGCCTTCAAACATCTTAAAGAGGGAATGTGCCAAGCACCGGTCTTTGCTACACCGGACTTCACAAAAACCTTTATTGTGGAATGTGATGCTTCAAGAAATAGAATTGGTGTTGTTTTAATGTAAGATGAAAGACCCATTTCTTTTGAAATTCATCCAATCAAGGGAAAGTATTTACACCAAGCTATTTATGAGAAGGAAATTTTGGCAATACTACATGCACTTAAGAAATGGCGACGCTACCTAATGGGAAGACACTTCAAGGTAAAAATGGATCATGATAGTCTTAAATAATTTTTAGAACAAATATTATCCTCTGAAGAGCAACAAAAATGGGTCACAAAGATGTTGGGTTATGACTTTGAAATCATCTACAAAAAAGGGAAGAAAAATGTTGTGGCAGGTGCACTCTCAAGAAAGGATGGGGATATGGAAGCATTGTTGTGTGTCATTTCTATTATCCAACTAGATTGGATAAACAAAGCAAGGGAGGAATGGAAGAATGACGAAGAAGTGTGGGCACTCTTTCAAAAGTTACAACAAGATTCCAGTACATCTGATACATTTAGATGGAAAAATGATTCATTATGGTACAAAGATCGCTTATACCTATGTAAGAATTCCCAACTCAAACAAAAGATTGGTACTATGGCATAAAACTTAGAGCTTCTTGCAGCTTCTCGAGTGCACCCAGTTTTCCATGTTTCATGTTTAAATAAGGTTATAGGTGAAAATCTCCCAGTTTAAACAATATTGCCAGAACTTGACGAGGAAGGGAAAATTATATTACAACCGGAAGCAGTCACAAAAAAAGAACTCGACAGCTACTAAATCGATCAATTTTGAAATATCTCATCAAGTGGAAGAACTTATCCACTGAAGATTCCACATGGGAGGATGAGAATTTTATACAAAATCATCCAGAATTACTCAAGCATTGATGACACATTTTTTTGAAGGAGAGGGGCATGTTAGGTCCTTATAATATTAGTGATTCCCCCATTACTATTGTCGTTGTATCCCTGATTATTATTGTTGTGCCCCTATTGTCCCCATATTGTTATTATTGTGCCCTATAGAATCCTTCTATTGTTATTTTTGTGCCTTTATATTATTGTTAGGTAGGCTTGGTTATATTGTGATCCCTTAGACTCCTATATATAGAAAGGAGGTTTTGTCATTTGAATCATCTAAGAATTGTTCATTTGTGTAATGTAAAGGAGGTTGCCCCCTCGAAGAGGCTTACTTCTAAGGCGTTGATCTATCTTTTCTATCTTTTTGTGAGCTGGTTTCATAACATTAACACCAATACAAACTCTGTGGCAGCTGGAACAATATTATTCTCATTAGTAGCATACTCTCTCTATAGACAATATACAACAACAACAACATTGTCCACAAGATAACAAGAAAAACAGAATAATAGCCATCAAGTGAAACATATTTCTGCAGATATTATTTCTAAACCTTACGCACAATTCCATGATATTTAGATATGCTACATCCCTACACACATAACTATGATAATACATTATAATATCTAATCCCTATTAGGTCCATGGAAACACCATTTTAAATTGTATTCCCAATCAACCAAATCAACATTCATTCATTACATTTCATCATTACTAATCATTTTCGACCAAATTAATTGACTTTGTAGTTGCAAAACCTTGGGAAAATACCATGGGAAATCTTGCAGCTTTTTTTTTGCATGCAGAAGATCATGTACATGACACTTCTTGAGGACATTCACTTGTGTATGTGAGTTACTCACTTATAAGTCATGTATGAATTGCAAACCTCATAATTTTATAATCTACTCCACACAAATCCACCAACACCTATATCAAATCATATGTAAACATCATGGCAACCATCTGAAACACTATGGACACATCAGACACCTATCAGACAATACATGAACACCTAGTTAACATCAATTCCACCACATAGGTATCCCAACTATTGACATCAGTGCCAACACCATGTTGCTAACAATTTCCCCCTTTGGCATTTATGGAAACAACACAACCACATTAACAACTAATTCATATTTACCGTCCTTCATTTGTTGTTCGTTGGTTCCATTCTCCACTAGTGGCTAGTCTCATTCTCCCCCTTTGAGATCAATGGAAAAGGGTGACAAAATCTCGCTTGGAATGCCATGCTCACACCAATGGTACTAAACTGGTATCAATTTTTTATTCTAATGCAATAATCATCTTCAACACATTCTACAAAATAGGAATTAGAATTGAAGTCTATTGCAACAATGTCACATCAAGTCAAACATGGAAACAATTACAAATATGGTCCCCTTGAACATGTTCTTGGGCTTCAATCAACTCTCCAAGTTGTTGTAAAAATGAATTTCATGTTTTTCAATAATTTTTGTTGATCCTCTTCTCCAAGCCTCCTTGTAGCATGCAACCGACTACTCAACAAACCAATGACTCCATACCTTACCATGACCACATGATAAAAATTGAAGTATAGGGCTTAATAATGGAGATGTAGGGTTACATATTTTAGACTCAAGAATGGTTGATTCAAATGACTCACTGGTATGTATGCCTAACACAATTTCCTTCCTCTTATACATGGCTTAAATAAATGATGCTCTTCAATGCATGCCTAAGACAAGGATTACACAACCAACTTGGAAAATAATAATCATGAACATACATGGTTGATTTAACATCTCTCCACTCATGATTTCAACATATGTATATGCTACAAAAGAAAACAGTGAAAGAAAGATAAATTAACATGTAATCCTTGATACTATAGCTCCATGTATAGGACAATATACACATTTTTCTAAGTAACAAATACTGTACATACATGATTTTTCTCCACACAAGTAGGATATATAATTTGAAAAAGAAAAAATTCACTCTAATCCAATACACTACAACTCCCCCTCAGATCATGCATTTCTCCAAATTCTTACTCATCCTATGGACCTAATATTTCTTTAAGGCTCTTGGTCACTCCATGTTTTTTTCACAACTCATATTCATGGCTTCTTCATACTTCCCATGTTGTTTCCTTATTATCCCCTAAGACCATGAAAGCCTCATTACTTTTTTGTAGTCTTTTCTAAATATACACCAGGTAACAATGGACCACATTGGGGACTAGCTTCTCTTACTCAAAATATGAAAAAGAAGATATTGTCTTCAATATCTTTCTTTTTCCCACTATTCCCTTCAACATATACACATTTTTTAGGGTCCTAGATCCTTTTGCAATTACTCTCCTGGACATTTCTTTTTAGATGAAACAACCTTTGGAGTTGAAGGTAATTTCCTTTCCTCCATCTATCATTTGGCTCACACTTAAGATATTATGCTTCAGACCTTCAACTAGCAACACATCAGCTGCATTAGTCTTCTTCTCACAAAGATTGGCCTTACCTTTTCCAACACTTTGGCAGGTGTAGTGTCCCATGACATATAATGGGAACATATTCTACCTATGTACCATTAATCATCATATTATTCAAGTGTACAAAGATTGAATGTCATACTTTACTTTCTTCTCCTCTTTCTTCTTCCACATCTTGCTAGGATGCTTTCTAGCATGTGCATTCTCTTTTATATTTATGTTAGGCATACTCTAGGTAAGTTGTTCCTTTTTCATTATTTGCCTTGTGATATCGGATAGCATACAATTTGTAGCCATGTGACTAAGATTGTCATAAGTATAACACCACACATGATCAAGATATGAGGAAATGGGATCAAATCGTTTCTTAATCATCTCAGATCTTTGCCTTACATTGGTCAAGCTTCCATTCCATGCATGAGATTTGCAATCAATTCCCTTATGGCCAAACAGGCCACATAAAATACAATTACCATAAAATGAATTAGTGTACCTAAATTTTGTTGATCTCTTTATTTCCCAAATGGTTGGAAAGTTTATTGATTTGATTTGAACATTTTTCTTCTATAGCTAGTTGCAACATGTCCAAAATTATGGAAAATGTAGCATTTAATTTTGTCCATCAAGGGAGAAAAGGAGTTATTGTTTCTCCCTTGAAATATGCCATAGAATTCTCTTTGAGTGAATGATCTTCTTGTCATAGGTGCTCCTCTTGGTACATTTCTTATTTTTTTATTATGTTGCTTCCTTCCTCTCTTGCTTCTCACGTTGCCACACTTTTCCTCTCCAATATTTTTAGATTCTGCATTATTGTTTGCATATTCCTATGACCCAGATTATCCCTTATGAAACCCTCAACCAATTTTGACCAAGGGAGATCTTTGAATACTAAGCATGTTGTCCAAAATTGCGATGCTCTTCTCTAGCTTCAGTTGATTGTCTTTCTCTTCAAGTTGCTTTCTCATTGTGAAAATTTCAGCCTCTAGTTATTGAACTCAACCCTCGTGTTCTTTTTACTGATTGGACATCACATCCTCAATTATTCTCACTTTTTCTAATTGGGTATTCATGTTGATAACTTCCTCATTTATATCAACCTCCTTGACATCAAACATCTACAATAATTTTTCTTGATCTCTAGACACGACTTTCAAGCTCTCTATTTCAAAAGTTAATTTATTGACTACAACCATGGCTCACTCAATTATAGCTTTAAGAACAATTGCATCATCATCTTGACTAATCAAATATAAATGGATATTGTGAAAAATATCTAATGCATAACTGATAAATAAATGATCGTCATCATACCTTCAAATCTATTTGACTACAACACATCTGAATTTGATGCACTTGATTTCTCCTCTTGGTGATATGTTGTTTCATTCACAATAGAAGGATGAATCTCATCAGGTTGAGACTCTTTCTTCTGAAAGCCTGATTACTTTTCTTTTTATTCTTCTTCTTTCCATTTTTGTTTTTGATGTCTCCTCCATACAACACCTACAATTTTTCCGCTGTCTTTTATAGATGTCAGATCCATTACCTTCTCAACATCTGCATTGTGAAAATTATTGTAGATCACACACTTTTCTTGAGCCTTTCGTTATTGCACTTTCAATGAGAGGGGATATTTATCATAACCTCCACACACTAGATTCCATACATCAGATCCATAATTTAATAATTTAGATTTAATTTTTCTTTCCATACCTGATAGATTGCAACACTGAGAGGAGATACACCTTGATGATCCATAAAAAAAAATCCCTAGATCTGCCTTCCAACAGTCAAGTTGCACCTGAAGACATCCACTTTGCTACCAATTGTTTTAATCTTAACTATATTGGGAGGGGGGGGTGAATTAGTATAGTGCATAATGGATCACCAATTACAATTTTTTTCCCATTTAGCGTGCTCAAGAATATGTACCTGACTTTCCTAAAATTGATATGCATATGTGTGCATTTTTCTCACACATAAATAACATATATATTGGAAAACTCTATTTTTTTACTTTGCTTCAATTCAACAGTTATTCGAGCCATTAATTAATTAGTACCACAATACATTAATAACATATGCATATGCATAATCAAAACATGAACAACAATCAACACAAGTACAATTGAACCATAAGAGCAACACATAAAACATCAAAGCACATGAGGACACTAGATATTAAGTGGAAACCATTCTAAGAGAAAAACCACCAAACTCTTGTTCTTTTCTTCTTCTTTATTATTCAATATTCATTTACATCAATCACTAGCCACCACCAATGTGCAGGCTATGATTTGTGATGTATGTGAGAAACCAATTCCTCTAGACCACTACTTGATGGAAGCCACCACTTACATAGTTATGCAGGCCCCAACCTACTACAAGCCCCAACCTCCATTAGTTTCTCAAAACAACACCTAAAATAAGCCACCACTCCCTAAATCAGTAAGCCACCACTTACCACTAAAGACCCCAATCTTCAAATCATTATGGATGACCTTTCATATATTTTCCAATTGGGCCTATGAAACTTTGCACAAAACACTTTGGACCTTGTTTCATTTATTTTGACATCAAACCCACATAATATTTTCTGCTCAATCAGAATAGGTAACATTTTTTTACTTGAATCCTAGCTCAACGACCACATATCAACTCATTATCTCTGTGTTCAAACCCTAGAAGAACATTTTTATTAGTATCATCATGCACACAACAACAACAATATAAGAATTGTCCTCTCATCTATACATGGCCTCAACAAAATCTCTCTGCAACATACAACTCCTAGCAACAACACACACAAGTATTCAATATAATCCGACAATACAAACTCTCTAAAAGATACAAAAATATTATTCTCAATAATAGAATACTCTCGATATAGAAAATATATAGCAACAGCAAATCTATCCACAACATGACAACAACAACAAAAACAAAATAATATCCATCAAGTGAAACACATTGCTTCAGACCTTGTTTCTGAACCTTCTACAAATTTCCATGATATGAAGATCTATTACATCCCTAGACACATAAATCTAATAATGCACAACATTATTTAACCCCTATTAGATCCACACCAACTCAATTTTAAATTATTTTCCCAATCAACCAAATCAACATGCATTCAGTACATTTCATCATTGCTAATAATTTTGGACCAAATCAATTCACTTTGTAGCTATCAAAACCTTGGTAAAATACCATGGGAAAACTTATGTTTTTTTTTTTTGCACGCATAAGATCATGTACACGAGTCTTATTCAAGACATATGCATGTGTACGCAAGTTTATCACATATAAGTCACGTATGGATTGCAAAACTCATAATTTTTCAATATACTCCACCCAGATCTGCCAACACCTATATTTGAACACATAAACATCATGGAAACCATATGAAACACTATCAACACATCATACACCCATCAAATCATACATGAAAACCCAGTTGACATCAATGCCAACACACAACTAGAGAAACTATTGACATTAGTTCCAAAACCATGCTTCCAACACTTCTTAATTATAAAATTCATACAATTAAATTCTCTATGATTATATCAAAGTAAGGGGGATGTTATCACTTAAATAAGTAGACATAAACCCAAAAAACTAACCCAATTTGGAAAGGGTGTTTTATGATATCCTATGAAGGACTGTATTAAAATTTATGTCCAATAAAATGTGAAAGAAGCCATGAAGAAGTTAATGGTTTCAGGATGTAATTTCTAGTGTTAAATTTTTGGACTTTGTAATGACCATACATGTATCCCAATAGATATAGATTTCTTGATATTTACAGTGTAATAGTCGTACACAACCACCTTTTTATCACACTAAAGTCATCCCATCCATCCTATTGATGTTCATAATCTTCCAGAATCCCTCATTTGAGTTTGTTACTATGGTTTTGATGTTTGAATGTGATTTTCTATGGTGGAGTGTCTTCTCACCTATGCCCTTCCATGACCACATGTTTTGGTAGGAAAGATGATTTTTCCAACCCATTCAAATCTATCTCCTACTAATAAGGATCTCTCTTGGGCCTAGTTGTTCACTAATTAGGGTATTAGTTAATTAAGGAGCCTCCCTTGTGTCCCTGGACACATCTAATCCATTAGCATTGTCTATATGAAGAATATACTAAGTCAAACATTGCATTACCTTAAGATGTCTTCGCATGGAATACAAATAACCTTATTGTGCCTATTTTGAGTGGATCACATTTTTATTGCAATATAAAGAGTTTTTTTTCCATAAAATTTGATATTAATAAATTATAGATGTCTAGGATAATGAAAAATATGAATATTGTTGGAGGTATTATCTAGATAACCAATTTTTTTTATGCCGAGTTTGGATATCCTATATTTGAATGCTCTTTTACTCTAAATATATAGCTCAAATGGGAGCATAGGAATTATGGTTTAAAATATTATTCTGATACATTTCCAATGGTATATGACACTCCCTCTAACTACATAGGAATGAGGAGATATGAAATATTTTATTAGGACAACCTAGCCATAAAGTACAAGTCAGGCCAACTACTTTTATAAGTCAACCCAATAAGTGAATGAAAAAACACTATAAATAAATGAAATATGAGTGCATTTAAATATAATATGACCAAGAAAAGATATGAGGAGTGAAAGGGATGCTAGGGAGTACTCTTGGGGTTTAAATGTGGAGCAAAAATGTGATTTATGGGTTGAATGAGTCATCTTGGCATTCTCACTATAGCTTTCCTTTTGGGATGTTTCAAACCATGAAATTTTGAGGAGATAGAGTTGAGATATTCATATACATGACATAAGACTTTTAGGAAATAGTTCACTATACTTTTGAGATATTCCATATGGAATTTAGGGTTTGTGATTTATCCTTAAATTTCCTCCAAATGAGTCATCTTGGTATTTTCACTATAACATAAGTTATGGGACATTTTAGATCATGAAATTTTGAGAAAAAGAAGGTCATATCTATGATTGCATGTGGTAAAAAAATTCATTCTTTGTTTAATTAAGATCTCCTATGTATATCCTGTGGAATTTAGGATTTTTTAATAATCATGAGATCGCTTCAAGCATGTCAATTTGGAAATTTTCCTATAACTTATTTTTTTGGATGTTTTAGAGTGTGAAAAAGTAACAATATTATGGATACATATAATAGTACCTTAAGTAAAAAAATTAGTCTTTGTTTCATTATCCTTTCAAGGATATGCCTTGTGGATGTTATGTTTTATGAATGAACATGAAATCAATTTCAAATTGATTAACTTAGAAGTTTTGTTGTAACTTCTTTTCTAGGACATTTTAAACTACAAAATTTTCAAAGATATAAGGAGACATACAAAAGTGCCGAGGTAAAAATTTCAAAACTATATATACAAAATTGGATATGTGGGATGTTGTACAATTTTTTCTTGGGAAGAGGCAAAAAACAACAAGTTTTAGGAGAAGCAAACTTGGTGAAGGTAGAAGTAACAAGTAGACTTGGGAAAGGTATAAAACATTAGTATATGTGGTGAAGGAAGAAGTATAAAGTAGACTCAATGAGTTAGGATGGTGGCTATGAATATTTGTAGCAGTAGGGATTAGTGTCTCCACTAGGATGGTGCCTATGAATATTTGCAATAGTGGGGGTGATTGTCTCCAATAGGTTGGTGCCTATAAATATTTTCATTAGTAGTTTTTTTCTCAAGTAGGTTGGTGCCTACAAAGATTTAAAAAAATAATCTTTGTGGTGTTCCCCGAAAGAGTATCCATGTAAATCTTGAGTTTCATGTTTTGTGGCTAATATATCCCATATGTGATTTTTTTCTTATGGTTCGTGAATTTTTAAATAAGTAAAAATTGATTTATATTGACTCACCCCCCACTCTCAGCATAAGTATGTTCTCAAAAATTAGTGTCAAAGTGAGTTCCTTTGAAAATAGTCTAACCATTTGAAAGCATGTTTTGGGAGCACACATGATCAGTTAGGAAGGTTTCTCCATAAACAGAGCCCCAATTTTTAACAAAAAAAACCATGCGTTATGGAGTATAAGGATGTAGACTTATCTAATGGCTCTTGGGTTTGATATTTGGAAATCAATATGCATTGTTTATAAAACCCCAAAATATACTTCAATGGATACATTTATGAAGAACGATAGTGAACACAATGAAAAATCCATGAATGATATTTTATGTGGTCTATTAGAATCAAAATATGTGAAGGTGATGCATTCTGAATTTACAAAATAAATTTGGGACGAACTTCAAAACTTCTATGAAGCAAATGAAAAGGTGAAGAAGGAAAAGCTCCAAACTCATAGAAGACAATTCAAGAGTTTGAAAATGAAATATGAAGAAAATGTTCCAACACATTTCCTTTGTGTGGATGAAAATTTCAACATCATTAGAGGACTTGGTGATAAATTTGAAGAGCCAATGATTGTGAAAAATGTGTTAAGGTCACTCTCCTTAAGATTTTATGCCAAGGTTTGTGCCATTCAATAAATGAAGTATTTGGAGAAACTAACCATGGATGAGATGCATGGGATTCTCATTAAATATGAAATGAGGACAAAAAAAAAATATAGCACAAAAGGAAGAAGATTTCATTCATCATAGAAGATAAAAGGACACAAAATATTGTGGATTTTCCATCAACAAATAAAATACAGAAGAATAATTTGTGAGAAATATAAAAAGATGAACTAGCAAGTACAAAGGTAACTTACCTATAAAATGTTATAATTGTACTAGAGTAGCGAATTTTGTTTCTAAATTCCCATAAAGAAAAAATGTAATACAATGATGATGTATAAGAACATAACAATAAAATCAAACCTTATAAAGAAAAAGTAGGAAAATATATGAAGATATTTTACTCTAGAGAGGACAATATCTCATCTAAAGAAAATGATGAATATGTTTATGATATTGACAACGAAGAATTCCTCTTCATAGCCATGGATACAAAGTCTAATGATAAATAAAATGAAATAAAATAAGAAAGAAAAACCAGATTAAGAAGTAGAAGACATTGATTGGGTAGTGAATCTTGAAGTAGAACTTGTTAATGCTTTAGAATGAATATACATGGTCAAGGGAAAGAATAAAAGGAAGAAGGAGAAATTATAGAAATATGAAAAGAAGGAAGCATTACCTTGATGGAAAAAAAAAACTACCATCCTGAAGATTCAACTAAAATATAAAAAATGATATAAGAAGTGGTGAGAATCTAGTTGAAAGAAAAGGAAGAAAATTGTGAGAAGCTAAAAGTTGGAATTTTTTCTTTAAGAAAGAAACTATAGAAAACAACTT
Organism: Pinus tabuliformis; assembly: GCA_031772625.1. Taxonomy (NCBI): domain Eukaryota; kingdom Viridiplantae; phylum Streptophyta; class Pinopsida; order Pinales; family Pinaceae; genus Pinus; species Pinus tabuliformis. Next base: position 502,232,472 of record CM062815.1, read on the forward strand.
ATCAGTTGAATAGAATCTTGAAGTTTAGAAAGAGTGATAAAATACTAGATAATGTTCTCAGTTTCCAAAGGTCATCATTCATCAAAGGTATGTCTTGGATACAATGAAAAACAAAAGTCCTAAAGGGAGATGCATGCATTAAGGTCACAAAGCCATGAAAAAGGAAAAAGAAGAATATCCTAAAAGCTATGCTAATATTATGAAAGACTCCATCAAAAATGAAAGTAGTAGAAGGAAAGGATATCATGACGAATAGAAACTTGATTCTTCTCAAAAGAACAACAAGGATTAGTTCAAAGTAGTTGTTCACCAAAATCTCTTCCTAGGATATTGTTTTTCTTTGTAACCACCCACCTCCCACACTTACCTAAGCTAACCAGTCCACCAGGGTAAATATGTGATGAAGAGTTACTATTATATGATTCAAGTCCCCAAGTATAGTTAAGGAAGTTGAATTGATAAACCAAAACCAAACTGACACTCCTTGGGAGCTACAGGACCACCCGAGGCTAACTAACCACTCCAGGTGCCCAACCCCTAAGTTAACTTGCTTTTTAACTAAAATTAAACCCCAGGTTCTCCCATGAAAAGCTCTCCATGCGACTGAAACCCTCCATTCACTACCACAACAAGGCCTCCATGCGACTGTAGACTTTTTTAGCCAGTTTTGTGCCAACAATCACGAGATTTAAGCCATTTTTTTAGGCTAGGAGCCAAGCCTCTACCAAGAACATAATGAAACTCTCAAAAATGATAAATAACAGGAAGAAAAATCCTCTAATACAAAAATTTAACAAGGACCTAACCTGACTCGTCCTAACCATGACAATAATTTTTTCAAACACATCATGAACATGTAATGTACAGGTCATAAATACACATCTGAACAAAGGGAGCTCATACTTATTTGAGAATTGTCAATAAGGTCTGATGCGCTCTCAAAATAGCTGCAGTATCATATATTATGTCACTCATTCATTAAAATTTCATCTACTAACCAAAACGTAATGAGAGCCATAACTCAAATCTGCCATTAACCATGCTTGTAACCAACATATAACCAGATAAACAAAAAATATTGAATAGCCATCATAGCCACATAATAATAGTTACATTTACACATAAAATAAAAGAGGAAAAGATCACTTATTAACATATGAAAAGCCAACCAAGTCAGGGACTTCCACATACCACCCAACCATAGATTGGGCTTAACGAAATATTTCTTTCAGCAAATCACTCCCACACAATATTCCAAGCATGAATGTAAAATCTCATGGAATGAATCATACAAAACCAAATCAAGGTTTCCAGAGGCCATACCACCTCAACTCTCAACCAATGATTCCATCTCATGGTCAGACATCACTGACCATCACCATATCGGTCTCTATCCGAGTTGTCCAGGGCTCTGGAGCAGTTGTTCCAACCTATCTTCGAGGACTAGTAACTCAAACCATAGTTTTTGTCAAGCTCCAAAGTGTTTATCCAACCAAGGCTTCAAAGATTAGTAACTCAACCCAAGTTGTTACAAGGCTTCCAGAGTGTTTGTCCAACCAAGGCTCCAAGAACTAATAACTCAACCCAGAACCATCAAGAACATGAGCACCAACTAGAAAAAAAAGGTAAAAACCACAACACCATGGCTATCTATGAAATGGTAAGGCTAGGGAAAACCATTGTCAATCCAGGAAATCCTCCATTTCAATGACAGATCATAACCAAATAACCACATGCATATTCCATGCATATCAAAACTAGTAAGTAAATCATACATTTAATTGAGTATCTGCAAAGAAATCTTGTTGTAGTTGTTGATTCCACTGTCCTCTTGCGCTTTCCTCATTTTCCTTTGACCTTTTTCTCCAAATCCAAAGTATGCCCAAAGTCCTCCAAGAGTTCTCCAAGAACTCTAAGTGTGCAATATTGTGAGAGAGAGAATAGAGAGAGAGAGAGATCCAAGCTAAAACTGACAAAAGCTATGAACAAATCCTCATAAGCCTTTTTATTAATGAGGCCTCTATTTTCTTCATTTTCCATTATTTTCGTTCATTTTCCTCCTCACATGCAACCTGTGACCTTTCACCTTCCTTTTTTACTAATTTCCATTATTTTCATAAATATAATGTCAATAAATGCCTCTTTGCCTTTCCAGATCCTTTTCCATTTCCTTTACCAATTTCCATAGCCATTAATTAATAACGAGTAATCCCCATCGCTATATTTTTTCCCAACATTCATCTTAGAATATGTTTCCCATGACCTTGTTCTCATTTTGCCTTTATTAACTTTATTACATGTATTTTTAACTTGGGGTTGTTACAAACCTCTCCACCTTAGGGGAACACCATCCTTAGTGTTCAATGACACCTACAACTAGCAAGACTATTGAAATCCAAACATAATTCCCATGGAGCTTTATAAATTAGCTTGTTGGAGTATTTAAAATGAAAAACTTGCTGAAAAGAAAACCAACATAACAAACATAGAAAAATGGAAACCATACTGCTTATTAGATATTTATAACATAGCACGTTTCGGTATTTACAATCACAACCATATATAAATATGTACATATACCAAAACTCATTTTCCTCCAATGGAAAACAAGGAAGGATACATAGCCCACATTTGATCAATCATCTTCCATGTAGGTTAATTAGGCCCAAAGTGCTTGCAGTGCACTTTAACCTGCTCGATTGCTCGGTTCTGCAGCATGAGCATCTTTCTCTACAAAATGCATTGAGGTTTTTGCTAGAATTATCCTTCTGGTTCCAACTATAATACAGACTAACCAATCACATGATTAGCATCTTTAACATACTTATTAAGTAGTGACACATGGAAAACATCATGGACTTTCACTGTTGAAGGTAGTGCAAGTCTATAGGCCAATGGTCCAATCCTCTCAAGGATCTCAAAAGGCCCGCAATACCGAGGTGCTAACTTCACACAAGAACAAATACTCAAGGAGATATTCTTAGAATTGATGTGCAAATACACATGTTCCCCAACCTAAAACTCCTTAAATACTTGGTGCTAGTATGCATAACTTTTCAATCTGTCCCATGATTCCTTTGTTGGCATTAATGTTTCTGGTATGGCTATATGTTACAGATGTTGTACTTGATAGCAACACCCGTGGCAAGGCTCTCAATTTGTTGAAAATTAAGAAGTACGCAGGAAAACAGTTCAGAATATGCGTACCCGCAGGTACACCGTGAAGGGACCGTAGCCAGACTCGCAGGGCAGCCGTTCAGGAGGTGCGTACCCCCAGTGCACTCACTTCAACGTAGAGAAAAGCACATGAGGGGTTTATTATGTTTAACCCTTGGTATTTAGCCGACGGTATTTGTGTTATTATGGTTTTGGCTCGTGGTATTGATCCATGATTTTAGGAGGAGCTTGCCTATATAAAGCAAAGGAGATCACTTGGCTAAGTATCTTTTGCAATTGAATATCTTAAGATCTGAAATATTGGGTTAAAAGCTTGATCTATATGTAAGAGAAGTGGAAAGCAAATCTGTGAAGGGTGATCTCTCGAGCGCATGATCAGATCTAGGCATCTGACTAACTGTGCCACACTGGTGGACTGCCAATTCAGCCCTAATCAGGAGTACGCAGGTGTTTGATGGTACAGGTGCATGGGTATGCAGAGCAGAAATAGGAGAGCTGCGTGGGTACGCAATGTAGAAACAGGAGAACTGCGTGGGTACGTAGAGCAGAAGAAGGAGAACTGCGTGGGTACGCAGCGCGACAAAGGTTCAGGTGCATACGCACAGTAAAAGTACGCAGCGCGATAGTGTCTCTGGGTGCGTACCTGCAGTAACAGTACGCGGCGCGATAGTGTCTCTGGGTGCATACCTGCAGTAACAGTACGCAGCGCGGTTGAAGAATCAGTGCGTGGACACGCATTGCGGAAGAAGGGTCTCTGCCGGTATACGCAGGGGAGCATAAGGTGAAGTGCGTACGCACGCAGACCAGAGAAAGAAAAACTGTGTATCTGTCTTAAGATCTTCTGTTGATTGAATTTTTCTGTTGATAAGGTGTTCTGGGTTAGTTCTGTTATTGCTGATCTGGTTACTGCAGTTGACTGTGTAACTTACATGTACTTGATGATCATTTGATGCTTTATGAAAAGAAGTAGGGGGTTGTAGCTCCCTTCCAGGAGAGACTGGAAAACGAGAGAGAGTTGTAGCTCTCTGCAGGTTGCAGCCTGCGTACTGGTAAAGGACTGCACCAGTACAAAACCATTGTAAAAGGAGTTTCTAATTTGAAAGAAGATAGAGACATATTGCAGCAGGTGGTTTTCACCCACATTGGGTTTCCACCTTACATCTTGTGTTCTTTGGTGTGACTATCTGTTTTCTTTGTTCATGCTCATTATTTTATGGTACTGACATGCAAAAATAATTCAAAGAACAAATAAGGAAGATTTATTAAAAGAATTTGATAATACTGATTCACCCCCCCTCTCAGTATTATTTCCAACAATTGGTATCAGAGCCAAGTTCTTCGGAGAAGCTTGATCGCTTGAAGGAAGATCTTTCATCATGAGCAACTACGAGAGGGAAGCATCAATCAAACCACCAATTTTTGATGGGACAAACTTCAATTATTGGAAGGTAAGAGTTACTGCCTATCTTCAATCTCTTGGTACAGAAGTTTGGGATGTCATAGATACAAGCTATGCTTTTCCTTCAACTACCCCTACAGATGCGGCCGAAAAGAAGAAATATGAAACAAATGCTAAAGCAGTCAATACTTTGCTGGGATGCTTATCTCAAACAGAATTTGTAAAGGTTATGCAATATAAATCCGCAAAAGAAATATGGGACAAGATTTTTTTGAGCTACGAAGGAGATGAACAAGTAAAGCGTGATAAACTTCAAACTCTCAAGATTCAGTATGAGAATCTCAGGATGTATAATGATGAAAGTGTGGCTAACTATTTTCTTCGGGTAGATGAGATTGTTAATTGCATGAAAAATTTGGGTGAAGAAATAAAAGAGGCTATTGTGGTTGAAAAGGTTCTAAGATCATTGTCCCCCAAGTTTGAATCTAAAGTATCTGCAATAGAAGAAAAGGAAAATCTACGAATTCTTACTATGTCTCAGCTACATGGAATTCTAACTGCTTATGAAATGAGAAAGGGAGGTCCATCAGACAGAAGAGAAGCTGCTTTCAAGGCATCAGGCAAAGGAGATTATTATGAAGCAAGTCACGTACCAGAAGAAGAAGAAGAAGAATCAAATTTTGTCAGAAATCTTCAAAGGGGTTCTGGAAGGTTTAGAGGTAAGTTACCTTTTAAATGCTTTGCTTGTGGAAGAGTAGGTCATTATGCTGCAAAATGTCCTTATAAGGATAAAGGAAAGGAACCTGCTAGATGGAACAAGAAACAAGGTGCAAATAAGAAAAGCTACTACACTCATGAAGATAGTGATGGTCTATCAAATAGTGATGAAGATGAACAAGGTAATGAATATAAACTGTTAATGGCATTTGAAGATGATGATTATATGGATGCTATAGATGTGGATAACCTTTTTGAAGAAATTACTAGACTCAAGAGATGTATAGAAGAAAAGAATACGATCATTGATACTCTACAATTTCAAATTGATGAAAAGGAAAAACATCTTGAAAAATTAGAAGGTGAAATTGTCGGTCTTAGAAAAGAGATTGAGAAAACAAAAGCTATTAATCTTAAGTTTGTCAAAGGATCTGAAACTTTGGATGAGATTATCAATGTACAACGGTCTCCACTAAACAAGATAGGTCTGGGCTATAATGGAGAAACTTCTCAAGCATCCACCTCAAAAAGTTATCTTGATGCAGCAAGAAGAAATGAGAAAAAGCACAATGGAGACCATCAGGGAAAGCAGGGACGAATTGCAAACAGAGACTATCAGGGGCAATCCATCTTAAGGGTGAACAAAAGCTACAACCAGCCACAGGTAAAATATTCTCAATTTGGTTCAAGAATGGATGACAATAGAAATTACAACCGCATAAGTTTCTTCAATGGAAAATGCTTTTCTTGCCATAACTTTGGTCACAAAGCAGCTCAATGTGTTGCATATAAAACGATCATGACGAGAGAAGCTCAAAAACAAAGAAATATGACCGAGATTACAAAAAGGACCTATAAAAACTTTTCGGTTCATGAAAATGAAGTTGAATGTTCTATTTGCAATAACTTTGGTCATGAAGATTCTAAATGCAGGAGCAGGTTTCAGAAGAAAAAGGAACAAGCCTCAAGCACCAAAACATGGAGAATAAAGGAACCACAAACAGAAAGATGTGGGATAGCATTTTATGCAGAGGGACAGGAAAATCTATGGTACATTGACAGTGGATGTTCGAAGCATATGACAGGTGATAAAGAAAAGCTTGAGTCATATTCTGCTCTAGAAAAAGGAAAGAAAGTTTCTTTTGGAAATGATACTCCTGTGACTATAAAAGGAAAAGGCATTGCTCAGTTAAAAGAAAAGGTCAAGGCTGGAAATGTTTTGTATGTTGATGGATTGAAGCATAATCTTCTAAGTGTCAGCCAAATATGTGATCAAAGAACTGAGGTGATATTCAGATCAAATGGATGTCTTGTTCGTGATCTTGATACAGGTAAAACAATGATCAAAGGTAAAAGAACTCCAAATAATCTGTATATATTTGAAGAAGGACAACAACAATGCTATCTGAGCAAGAATGATGAGCACTGGTTATGGCATCGGAGGTTGGGGCATCTAAGCTTTTCACAAATAAGGAAAGCATGCAAATATTAGGCAGTTCGCGATCTTCCAGATATCAAAATTCCTGACAACACCATATGCAAATCATGTCAGTTTGGGAAACAAACCAAAACTAACTTTCCAGAGAAGGAAGGATCAGCTAGCATGCCTCTTGAGCTAGTACATATAGATACATGTGGTCCATTTAGGAAAAGAACACCTCGAGGAGAAGAATACTTGATATTATTCATTGACGATTTATCCAGGTTTGTCTGGTTAGGACTTATGAAGCACAAATATGAAGCATTCGAAAAATTCAAATCCTTCAAAGCCTTGGTTGAAAATGAATCAGGTCACAAAATTAAGTGCCTCAAATCCGACAGAGGTGGGGAGTTTACCTCAAATGAATTTTTCGATTTCTGTGAAGAACATGGGATAAGAAGAGAATTCTCTACAGCTAGAACTCCTCAGCAAAATGGAGTTGTGGAAAGAATGAACAGAATAGTCCAACAAATGGCTCGTGCTATTCTTGATGAGTCAGGAACTCCCGCAGCTTTCTGGGGTGAAGCTGCACATGCTGCGGTTGTTATTCTCAACAAGACAAATGTTCGGGTGAACAGAACTCAAACTCCTCATGAGCTCTGGAGTGGTAAGACTCCTTCGGTAAAGCACTTCAAAATCTTTGGGAGCAAATGCTATATCAAGAATACTGATGAGCAGCTTGGAAAACTTGAACCTAGAGCAGATGAAGGCATTCTTCTTGGTTACTCTCCATATAGAAAATCATACAAATGCTACAATAAAAGACTTGACAGAATTGTTGACAGCATTGATGTAGTGGTTGATGAGAAGGGATACATTCCTAGGCAAGTACATCATGAAGACATCGAAGAAGATGAAGGCTACCCTCAACGACAGAATGGTGAAGAAGAATAACCTCAAGAAGAACCAGAGGAGGAGACAAGAATAGAAGAAAAGACTCCATCCAGATATGTTCAGAAGAATCATCCAGAATCTCAGATTATGGGGCAGAAAGAAGCAGGTGTACAAACAAGAAGAACAGTTGCAGAAGCTTCAAGCTATTTGGCATTACTCTCCTCTACTAAACCACAAAATGTGAAAGAGGCATGCAAAGATGAATGTTGGGTGAAAGCAATGGATGAAGAACTTGAGCAGATCGAAAAGAAAAACACTTGGGAGCTGGTTCCTAGACCAAAGGATAAGAATGTTATCAGAACAAAATGGGTCGTCAAAAATAAATTGAATGAAAATGGAGAAGTAATTAGAAACAAGGCCAGACTTGTTTGTAAAGGGTATGCGTAGCAAGAAGGAATAGACTTTGAAGAAACCTTTGCTCCTGTTGCAAGACTTGAGGCCATCCGAATGTTCCTTGCCCTCTCAATTTTTCAAAACTTCAAAGTATTTCAAATGGACGTGAAATCAGCCTTTCTGAATGGAGACTTGGAAGAAGAAGTATACATTGAGCAGCCAGATGGGTTCATTCTTGGAAATGATCCAAATCTTGTATGCAGATTGAAAAGGGCTCTCTATGGTCTCAAACAAGCTCCAAGGGCTTGGTACTACCGTTTGGACAAATATCTTCATCAACAAGGTTTTTCAAAAGGATCAGCAGATAGCAATCTTTATATAAAAGTTGAAAATGACAAATTGCTAATACTTGTTGGGTATGTAGATGACATTATTTTTGGCAGCAATGAAGAAGCTATGAGTCAAAGCTTTGCCTTGGTCATGCAGAAAGAATTTGAAATGTCCTTGCTGGGAGAACTGACATATTTCCTTGGTTTGCAAATCCAACAAAAAGAAGGAGGAATCTTTTTATCTCAAACCAAGTATCTCAAACAGATTTTGAAGAAATATGGCATGGAAGATGTAAAACCAGTATGTACACCCATGGTTACAGGATGTAGCCTCAGTGCAAATGATGAATTTGCAGCAGTACATCAACCAACCTACAGATCTATGATTGGAAGTTTACTTTACTTAACAGGTACCCGACTGGACATCATGCATGCAGTTGGAATAGTTGGAAGATTTCAGGCAAATCCGAAGGAGACTCATCTTCAGGCAGTGAAGAGAATTTTCAAATATCTTCAAGGGACTCAAAATTATGGCTTATGGTATCCCAGAGACACAGATCTCACACTTCATGCTTATACAGATGCAGATTGGGCCGGAAGCGTGGATGACAGGAAAAGCACAAGTGGTGGTGCGTTCTTTATGGGTTCCAGACTGGTATCTTGGTTTAGCAAGAAACAGAGTTCGATTGCCTTGTCTACAGCTGAAGCAGAATATGTTGCTGCTGCATCTTGTTGCACTCAACTCCTTTGGATGATGCAGACTTTGCAAGATTTTCAAATCACTTGTACACCACCTATCCCCATCTTATGTGATAACACAAGTGCAATCAGCATCTCAAAGAATCTTGTCATGCATTCGAAAACCAAGCACATACCAATCAAGTATCATTTTCTTCGGGAACAAGTGCTTGAACAGAAGGTCAAGTTGGAGTATGTTCCTTCTAAGGAACAAGTTGCTGATATACTCACCAAACCATTGCCCAGGGACACTTTTGAATACCTCAGGCAAAAGCTGGGGGTTGTTGATGCATCATCTTATTGTTGAAACTCTTCTGATCGATGGTTGTACACATGGTTCATCTGGGGTATATGCGTACATGTGTTGGGTGGCTGATTGGTTGAAGATTGATGGCACAGGTTCAGGGGGAGCATATAATGCATTGTTGGCATTATGGAGGATGTACAGAAGGAGATCATGGAAGTAGCTGCAATATGTCTCTATCTCTTTCATGGTGGATTATGGTTCTTCGTTGCAGATCTGGTTCATATTTAGGGGGAGCATGTTCTTAGGGGGAGCATAACCCTTTGCCCTTGATGTCAAAGGGGGAGAATGACACTGAAGTTTTTGAGGTTGCCATCAAGTCCAAAGGGGGAGATTGTTGGCATTAATGTTTCTGGTATGGCTATATGTTACAGATGTTGTACTTGATGGCAACACCCGTGGCAAGGCTCTCAATTTGTTGAAAATTAAGAAGTACGCAGGAAAACAGTTCAGAAGATGCGTACCCGCAGGTACACCGTGAAGGGACCACGGCCAGACTCGCAGGTCAGCCGTTCAGGAGGTGCGTACCCCCAGTGCACTCACTTCAAGGCAGAGAAAATCACACGAGGGGTTTCTTATGTTTAACCCTTGGTATTTAGCCGACGGTATTTGTGTTATTATGGTTTTGGCTCGTTGTATTGATCCATGATTTTAGGAGGAGCTTGCCTATATAAAGCAAAGGAGATCACTTGGCTAAGTATCTTTTGCAATTGAATATCTTAAGATCTAAAATATTGGGTTAAAAGCTTGATCTATATGTAAGAGAAGTGGAAAGCAAATCTGTGAAGGGTGATCTCTCGAGCGCATGATCAGATCTGGGCATCTGACTAACTGTGCCACACTGGTGGACTGCCAATTCGGCCCTAATCAGGAGTACGCAGGTGTTTGATGGTACAGATGCGTGGGTACGCAGAGCAGAAATAGGAGAGCTGCGTGGGTACGCAGAGCAGAAACAGGAGAACTGTGTGGGTACGTAGAGCAGAAGAAGGAAAACTGCGTGGGTACGCAGCGCGACAAAGGTTCAGGTGCATATGCACAATAAAAGTACGCGGCGCGATAGTGTCTTTGGGTGCGTACCTGCAGTAACAGTACGTGGCGCGATAGTGTCTCTGGGTGCGTACCTGCAGTAACAGTACGCAGAGCGGTTGAAGAATCAGTGCGTGGACACGCAGTGCAGCAGAAGGGTCTCTGCGGGTATACGCAGGGGAGCATAAGGTGAAGTGCGTACACACGCAGACCAGAGAAAGAAAAACTACGTATCTGTCTTAAGATCTTCTGTTGATTGAATTTTTCTGTTGATAAGGTGTTCTAGGTTAGTTCTTTTATTACTGATCTGGTTACTGCAGTTGACTGTGTAACTTACATGTACTTGATGATCATTTGATGCTTTATGAAAAGAAGTAGGGTGTTGTAGCTCCCTTCCAGGAGAGACTGGAAAACGAGAGAGAGTTGTAGCTCTCTGCAGGTTGCAGCCTGCATACTGGTAAAGGACTGCACCAGTACAAAACCATTGTAAAAGGAGTTTCTAATTTGAAAGAAGATAGAGACATATTGCAGCAGGTGGTTTTCACCCACATTGGGTTTCCACCTTACATCTTGTGTTCTATGGTGTGACTATTTGTTTTCTTTGTTCATGCTCATTATTTTATGGTACTGACATGCAAAAATAATTAAAAAAACAAATAAGGAAGATTTATTAAAAGAATTTGATAACACTGATTCACCCCCCCTCTCAGTATTATTTCCAACATCCTTTAGATTCTTATTGATAACCTTCACGTCATGTTCCATGTCTGCCAACATGTCTGGTCGTATTAATACCCAGTTTACTAGATCACTCCAACTGATGGGAGTATTACAACTTCATCCATAGAGTGCCTCAAATGTACACATCCTTAGTGAATCCTGATACCCATTGTTGCAAGAAAACTCAACCAATGGAAGATACTCTTCCCACTTTCATTGTTGATGCATAACATACATTATCTACATGTCCTTCAAAATCCTATTGACCCTCTTTGTTTGTCCATATTTTTAAGGTTGATAAGTTGTATTGAAGGCCAACTCTATCCCAAAACATGTAAACAATTATTCCCAAAACGTAGAAGTGAACTTAACATCCTTGTTTGATACAATCTTCTTTAGTAAACCATGCAAACTCACTACATCTCTGATGAAGATTTGTGCTACATCATTAGCTGAATAAGTAGACTTCACTAGAATGAAGTATGCTACCTTAGTCAAATTTTTGACCACAACCATAAGAGAATCATGTTGTCTAAATGTCCTTGAAAAAATTCTAATGAAATCCATGGAAATGACCTCCCATTTCCACTATGGAATTGGAATCAGTTGTATTAAACCACCTGGATGATTACACTCTACCTTTACTTGTTGACAATGAAAATATTTACTAGCCACAAACTATGCCACTTCCCTCATCAAATTTGGCCAATAATAGAGATTATTCACCGTTGTCAATGTCTTCTGATATCTTGGGTGACTTGAATATTGCTTAGCATGAAATTCCCTCAATATAAGCTTCTTGAGCTCACAGTTGTCCGACACATAGATTTTGTCCCTAAATCTCACCAAACCATTCGTTGTAAGACAATACTCCAAATCTTGATCACCAGCATCATGTTGTAACCTGTGCCTATGGTCCCTATACATGTCATCTTAATGTCCTATCTATAAGACTTGATCCTGTAGATATTTCCCATAAGAACTCATAGCTGATATATGATTTACTTGTACTCTTATGCTAAGAGCATTTGCAACCCTATTTTATTTTCTGTTGATGTACCTGATCTTGAAGTCAAACTCACTGATCATGGCCAACCATTTAGCTTGCATGGAATTCAGATTCGGTTGGTCAAACATGTATCTCAATCCACTGTGATCACTCATAAATACGAACCTCCTTCCAAGAATATAGTGCCTCCACATATTCAATGCATGAATGATTGCTACCAAATCAAGATCATGTGTTACGTGATTCTACTCGTGCTCATTCAATTTCCTTGATTTAGAGAACACTACCTTTCCTTCTTGCATCATGACTCCACTAAGTCCTCTCTTGCAATCATCTTTACACAACATGAACTCTTATACGGATCTGTGATTTTTAGCACTGGAGCATTTTTCAACAACTACTTCAATTGCTCGAAACTTGCTGTACATTCCTCTATCCATTCAAATTTTTTACCTTTCCTTTGCAATGATGTAATAGGGTAAGAAATATGTGATAAGTTTGTGATGAATCACCTATAATAAGCAGCTAACCCCATGAATGATCTGACCTCATCCACATTCCTAACAGCTGCCAATTCGATGATAGATTTTATTTTTTCTCGATCTATTGTTATGCCTTCCTTGAGACAAAATTTCCAAAGTAATGTACCTCTATTTGAAAGAAACTGCATTTACTAAGCTTGGCATACGACTGATGTTCCCTGACAAATCTCAAAATTGATACTAAGTGTTCGACATGTTCTTCCTCATTCTTAGAATATATATCAATATATCATGAATGAATACAATAACAAACTTGTCCAAATAAGGATGCAACACACTATTCATCAAGAACATAAAAGTAGCTGGAGCATTAGTCAAACCAAAAGGAACTACAAAAAACTCATAATGCCCATACTTGGTATGGAAAGAAGTCTTGTAGATGTCCTCTTCTTTGATGTGTACCTGATGGTATCCTGATCTCAGATCAATCTTCAAGAACATTGTTTCTCCCTTCGAATGATAAAAAATGTCATCAATCCTTGGCAACAGATACATGTTCTTAATCGTCACCTTCTTCAGCTTCCTATAATCAATACACAACCTAAGAGTACAATCCTTCTTCTTCACAAACAATATTGATGTGCCCCAAGGCGACATGCTTGGCCTAATGTATCCCTTATCAATAATTTCCTTCAACTACAGCTTCAATTCCACTAACTCTAGTGTGCTCATCTTGTAAGGTGTCTTTGATGTTGGTGTTGCCCCCATCATCAACTCAATAGAAAATTCTACTTCCCTGTGAGGCAGTAAATCTGGAATATCTTTGGGAAATACATCTTGAAACTATTGTAGAACTGGGTACCTGTTCAAGATACATCCTCAACATCCTTACCTTTATCACTAGAAATACGTACTACAAATAAAACATACCATTTCCTACAACTGCGCTTTGCTTGCATAGTTGTAACCATTCTGACTAACATTACCTTCTTCTTACCCTACAAGAGTATTTGTTCTCCATTTTCATCCAAGCATTCAATAGCCTTATCATAGCAATACACCTTAGTCCTATGAATATACAACTAGTCCATACCCAACGACACATTGTATGATCCTAATGGAAGCACATTCAAATGCGTTGATGTAAGCATACCATTCAAATCAAATGAACAAGCTCTTACTTAATGATAAACGATTTTCTTTGTACCTATAGCCAACTGGGCTAACCAAGATTATGCATGTACTTATTTATTCAAAACACACTTATCCACCAGGTTAGGGTTAACATAACTATAAATGGATCTAGGGTTAATCAAAATATAAACAACATTATCACAAAGCTTACCGTCCATCTCGATAATGGATTCTTGATGATCCTCCTTCTTGTTATCCATCACTGCATAAATATGAGGAATACTCTATCCAACATCCCCCACTATTTGTGCCTCCTGAGCACTGTAGATTTGTGGTTTTCCACCCTAATTCTAGAGACAATCTCTTTGGCGATGATCCTTGCCATAATTCCAATGCTATAAAGGCTTCTTACCATCACCCTTGTTCTATTCCTCAGAATGAAATCCATGTCCTCTGTCATATGCATTAAACTTCTTAGGTGGTGTTTCATTCTCTTTGTTACCTGTGCCTCAAGGTCTAGATCTATTTTTATCCCATTTTCCTTTATTCTTCTCATTACCCTTCCAATCATGTTGTTGGGAATAATACTAAGTGATGGGTGGGGTGAATCAGTATTTACAAGTCAATAACTTTTTCCATTTCAAAAACACATTTATATATGCTACTTCAGTGACAGTAACTCACGTCTGCATGCAACTGTTCTTAAGGAAACCAACATATATCCAATGAACTTATGAATCAGTTAATTCATCATATGTTGATCTTTAATCAGTGCATCAATACTTTATTAATCATTTAAACAGTAACCACGTGAAGTAATAATAGAATAAACCAGCACACGTAAGCAACACACATGAACACCAAGATTTAAGGTGGAAACCCAATGTGGGAGAAAAACCACTTGCTGCTATTGTCTCTGTCTTCTTTTAATATAAGAAAAACCTATTTACAATCTTATACTAGCATAGAATCATACCAGTACATAGGCACCCACCTAAAGAAGGCTACAACCTTCTCTTGTTCTGCTGCTACTAGAAGGGAGGTACAACTCCTTAGCTCTTGTATGAGCCGATATGTTTACTAATATGTAGGTGTCAACCTACAGAAGGCTCCAACCTTCACTCATTCTCTAGCTGCTACTAGAAGGGAGCTCCAACCCCCTGAATCTTGTACTGGTGGATATTTTAACCAGTACATAGGCACCGACCTACAGAAGGCTACGACCTTCTCTCTTCCTCCAGGGACCACATTTCATAAACTTTTAGACTGGATACTCCTGGTGTTGTTGGGAAAAGTATCCAATACGGAATGACCCTATCCCACTCTAAGGGTGATAGTACCTCAGCAACAACCGAATGCAAAGCTATCTAAGATTACTTCTTTATGAGATGTAAGAGAGAGGAGAAAGAGATCCACTAACCGTTATCTTCCGCTAATGATTGATCCAATCTTCCCTCTTTGCTGCTTGCCCCCAGCTCCTTGCTCTTTCACTGGCCCAGCTACACCAAGATCCTGCAAAATGACAAGAGAGGGAAACTACAAGAAGCATACATTCATAATTGATTCAAGGATTAGAATAAATCAAATATACAGATAATAATACGCCATTGAGACACATGCATATAGAAGAACCTCAAATGCTTTATTAATGGAAGAAGTAAAGTTCTGAGAGTGTTACAACCATAAGAGGCCCAATCCAGCAACACCTCCCAGCAGAAAGAAATCTCCTCTTCACCTCCTTCAAGCAAATCACCCAATAGTTCTATACTCAAACCAACAGCACTTCCTTGCATTCACAAGATTCCAGCCTCCTTAGACCTCATGAGAGAGCTCTATATATAGGAGTTTTGGAGAAAGGATGAGTCAGCTTGAGGCTGGCATGAAGCTGACTAGTGTCCTCTCCCACTTCAGTTATTCTTCAGATCTTGAGTCCACTTGGAGTTTCTTTCTTCCACTTGGAGATCTAGATCCTCTTACTCATCACAAGGCGAATTCCCTGATCCAACTGTCATTTTGGAAGCTTCCTGGGCATTTGACACCTTGCAGAATGACTGTGCCACTTGGCCAATCTCGCCCAGCGCAGGTAGCCTTCATTAGATTTGACATTCAGCGCAAGTACAAAGTGGAGCAGTTGACATTCACCGCAGATGCTCAGTGGAGCAGTTGACATGATCCAGAATTAGCTTTTTTTTTAGTGTTTTCAGGTGGAGAACTGATTTTCAGTGCTGTGGTTTGCTGACCTTGTTCCTCTAGGGGTAGGAACAACATGTTTAGGGACTTTGGATCCCTTAGATTATCGACATTTCATGCTTCATGCTGTAAGGCACAAAAATGTCTATAACAGTTGCCCCCTAAAGTATGAGGTCGTTTATCGGGTGAAATGCTTTATCAGGAGGATCCGAAGTTCATTCAATCGCTGAGAAGTGCCCTGTAATAAATACAATACAATACATTATTTTTTCATTCTGCTTTCATGATCTAGCTGAGGCGAGCATTCCCATGCTCAGCTTTATAAATTCATTTTGGTACATAGAACAGACGATCGTCTGATGGTAGACTGATAATTCTCTGCTGAAATTATCATCCTTTGAGTAGGATGATCATCTGCTGCAATGATGTACATATCAAATGTCTTTATATTTCCTGAATATATATCGCAGCCCGGATGGATGAAACTAGATCCGGGGTCTTCAAACTCATTCGATCTTCACTCTAAGTACAAGTCGATCCATGTGAGAATTGCGCTGAAGTCGAACATGGAAAGACATCGCTTGATTACCGGTCAATAATGTAAACCGTTAACAAGCGCGAGAGGAATCACCAATAATGACAATGACCCTCAAGGTACTGCAGTACAATTCACGTGGTGTGAATAAAGGACTTGGCGTCGAACACCACGCAAAATCTTCTGGTCGGAGGTCATTAATGTATACCTGTCGCTGGAAGTGAGAAACTTGCCATTGAGGCATGCAAGCTTCAAAGTACTGGGGGGTTTGTCCCTAGATCAACTTCTTGGATAATGAGTTGAAGTCGACAAGAAGCGATCCGTCAAAGGAGGGCCTTAATGAATCCCACATCAGTGACACGGAACGGAGCTAATGATTTTAGTGGAGGTGAAAACAATCTGTGAAATATGATTCAGGGTGGCGATCATGGGTGGATGAAGGATAATGTATGGCAGTGGATGGGACACGGTTGACTCTTTCTGAACAACATCTCTTGAACATATAACGACACTGATGTGATGGATTGGTAGCATTACCCCAAAAGTGGATGGTTTGGCGAAGACCATGGTGATGAGACCAGTGAATGAAACAACCCAACCCGATGTGATACGGAGGACAAAGTGTCATGTTCAAGAGCGACTTGCTACCATTAAAGCTTTGAGGTTCTCCCAATTTTTTCCCAGTCATTTCTGACCAGTACCTCTTTATTTTTGTCAAGCTTGAGGAGGATAACATATGCTTGTTCTATAACCTGCCCTTCGGGCAAGCCCATCGCTATTTTTTAACGAGCCTAGCGATAGGGAAACTCGTTCTCGTCTAAAGACAAGTTTGTTGCTATTTAATCATTTTAACGAGTATAACGACAAGGAAAACTTGGTCCTTTTCATTTTTAGAGAGTCTGAAAAGGTACAAAAAGTTAACTCCAAAATTCCTTTTTCGACATCTAATCCCTTAAGTCTGAAAAAGTATAAAACAATACAGAAGGGATGAGTTTTCGATTACTTTAACGAGCCGAATAAAACAAGCGCTCGACCTTTTTGTGTAATAATCCCTCAGGTCCAAAAAGATTAAAATCTAGAGGAGGGATAGCTCTTCCGGTCACTTTAACGAGCTGGAAGGCCAAAACTCGGCAAACTTTTCATATTTTACGAGTCAGGAGAAAAGAGCTCAAAGAAGACTCGTCTTTTGAGGAACGAGTGATAAACAGGGATAGCAGCAGATTCCAGGTACAGGTTGGAATTTTCCAATCACGGCAGTGTCACAAGGATGGCTAAGTGAAATCACTCTTCGCAGCTGTTCCTCAAAATGGGTAAACAATCATATGGAGGTGAACGATTGGCCAAATGGAATGGAGGTGGCGGGTGAAAACACGACCAAGGCTTTTTATGGCTAATAAATTTACGATCACAATGGTTATTTACCGGAATAGGTTCATTTTTTATTTAAAAATGAGCTTGAACTCTGGGGGAAACATTGCTCACTGCTTTTATTTATTTTTTAACAAGCATGAAGACCGCGTTAAAACTGCTCAGATCTTGCATTTATTTTTTAACGAGCATGAAATTTATGCTAAAACTGCTCGATTATATGGTCAAATTTTGATTTTTTACCATTACTAGCTTTTCTCTTTTCAAATATAGTACTGCATTTTCAATTGCTGCAACAAACTTTGTTAGAAATGAATAATATTTGCATGAAAATGAGATTATAACCCTAATATTTCACTTTAAACTGTGTAAAAAGCCATTAAAAGGTGTTTTTACCTCTCATTTACCATTTCATTTGCATTTGGTTTGTTGGAGCTCTGGAGGTGCCTCTTCCCCCTTGATTTTCACCAGCTGATTCCGGGAGATTCTGCGGACGATTTTCGGCGCCGTTTGGACCAGGTAGGAGCTAAACCCTAGCTCTTTCTTTTCATGGTTTCATTTCCCTGTTTCATGCCTGTTTTCCAGTATTTCTGAGCCCCAGGGGTTTTGCAAAATCGCCCTAGTGTCAGCGCAGGTTCCCCTTTCGAAACCTGCGCTGAAGGTCAAGCTGCCTTAAGGCAGCCTGACCCTCAGCGCAAGTGGGAGACTCTCTGCCTGCGCTGGGCTCAAAAACTGAGTTTTTAAGGTCATTTTTTGATGATTTTTCCGCCAGTTTTTCATCAAAATCAGGAACTTACTCCTTCTCTTGTTTGCTTTGCAGGGAACTTTGAACAAAATGTCCCTTACATGGCGAGAACGAGAACATGAAGAGGAGGACATGATTGCCCTCCATGACCCGGTCACGGTGAACGCGCTGCGGAACTGTGGGCTGCTGAAGTTCTTCCGTATCTCTAGCATCAGAGCACAGATTTCTTTACTGCAGTATATGCTTGATGCTTGGGATCCTGTTAACCAAGTATTCCAGATTAGGGGAAAGGCCATCCCCTTGACCATAGAGGACATGTACTTCTTGACTGGACTATCAAGACGAGGTGCCCCCATTTCCTTGTCAGGTACGGCCCGGGGGACTGATTCCACCAAAGATTATGTCTGCCAGTATTGCAGGGAAGGTTCTCAGCCGAGCAGAGACGGCAAGATTGTTATCCGTGAGATTACTGATCGGGCTCTCAGGTCCATTCTGTTCACTATTGGTAGGATGGCCGACAGTGCAGCTCTACATGTTGCCAACAGGTCTTATATGCAGCACGCCTTGGAGTGTCTCCAACCGAAAGTATTCAACTGGTGTGATGCAGTACTTGTTCAGATGAAAAGTCAATTGACCAAGGTAAAGGACGGGAAGCTGAAGAACTTTCGGTTTGGTTCTATTCTGACTGCCTTCGCCTTGGAGAAGATCCCACTGATGCAGCCTTAGTACATCATACTCGACTTGCCTTCTCCGACCGAGCCACGCATGCAGAGGTGGGTCGACCACATGTCTAGGCATGCTGGTCAACCTCAGATTACTTTTACTGAGGCCTTCTTCAGGTGGTTTGAACGCCAGGAGATGGCTTTTTCTGAGTATCCATACGTGGGTATGGATTTCCGAGGTGATCCGGATTTGGTGCTACCGGATGGCGAGCAGTGGGGCGCCATTGGTAAACTCCTTGACCATATTACTGTTTACTGTTCTTATTCATATTGTTGCTGTGCTTTATTCTATCAAGACTTTTAATTGTACTCTTGGGTGCATGCAGATATTGGTCCTGTTCGTCCAGCAGTTCGTCCGAGATCGCCAGCTGCTGCCCCGGCAGTGGAGCCTGCTAGGAGAGTTGTTATCCACGATCTTGACGATACTGAGATCCTTACAGCTGTGCAGGAGCAGGTTGAGAGCCTTACTCCTGGTCTTCCGGATGTACAGATTGACAAGTTACCTTTACAGCTGCAGTGGCATACTATTGGTGTGCCTAGACGATGG
Organism: Pinus tabuliformis; assembly: GCA_031772625.1. Lineage (NCBI taxonomy): Eukaryota > Viridiplantae > Streptophyta > Pinopsida > Pinales > Pinaceae > Pinus > Pinus tabuliformis. The sequence continues at coordinate 502,252,321 of CM062815.1, forward strand.
ACTCGTCTCTTGCGCATGATTGCACAGGCCGTGACGTACTATCATGAGCACCACTAGGCTAGGGTGCCCCCTAGCATTTTTTTGAGTTTTAGGTCATATGACCAATTTTGTCTTGGTTACAGAACATTATGTATGAACTTATATAAACAGCTTATATGTATTTTGATTTTCGAGTTTTATTCTGGTTGATTTATGTGATCCATATGTACAATCTTTGATGATGTGTCCTTTTTATAAATGTTGCAAATGTCTATCTAACACATAGTTTGCTAATGAGTCAGTTAATGTGTTTAAGTTTCTTGAAATATGTTGATATTGAATTGAATCAAATCGTCTTTCCAAGATCTTAACCCTTAGGAACATGTGATAAATAGCTGGATTGCGAACAGAATATATACCATTGAGTTGTAGTATTACGAGCTGTGAGTCTAGCCTGACAATTAGTCGGCGTATGCCACGTGTGATGGCATCAGAGAGTAGTTTTATCAACGCGCTGTACTCAGCGATGTTATTCGTTGATTGCCCAATACATACACCTCTGAAACTTACTAACTCGCCGCTTAGATCAAAAATGGCCCAGGCTGCGGAGGATAGGTTTCGCGAACTACGACTCGCTCCGTCGGCATACCCAACACATGTCTCCAGAAGGTTCGACATCTGCAACAGATGGAAAAGGTGGATCACTCGACCAGAACAAACACTTTAGCGAAAACAAAATACAACAAAAGCATGCAGGTTACTATTTAAGCATAGTAACGCTTGAGGTACAACCCGTTACAGGGCTGCGCCAGTGGAATTCCGTCATAATCCATTAACTCGTAGGCTCCTTTTGCTAACACCCTCTTAACAATATAGGGGCCCATCCATAAGGACTTGAATTTTCCTGCTCCCAATTTATCGGATTCTTGGTCATAAAGCAAGACCAAATCACCTTCTGAGAAGACACGGGGTTTGACATTTTTGTCGAACTGAGCCTTGACTTGTTTCTTATGGGCCTCATTAGCCAAAGTGGTGTCACGACGAGTTTCATCTAATTGGATTAATTCCAAGAAACGAGCCTCTTCCTCTGAAGTTCCAGGGAGGAGATCAATTGCGAGTTTAAGCGACGAAATTTCGCAGTGGATTGGCAAGACCGCTTCCAGGCCATACACCAGTTGAAAAGGTGTGAACCCGGTTGCGTTCTTTACCGAGGTTCGGTAAGCCCACAAGGCTGAGTATAGGATTAGGTGCCACCTTCTTTTATGAACTCCGATCATCCTTTGCAACATATGCTTCAGGACCTTGTTGATTGCCTCAACTTGTCCGTTGGCTTGCGGATAATATGGGGTAGAGCTGTCGTGAGATAGCCCTAGCTTGGAAGCTAATTCGACCATCATGTGATTGCGAAAATGCGACCCATGATCTGTAACTATAGCCTATGGTATGCCGAACCTGGCGACTACATGATTGAAAAAGAAAAGGGCAGTTGTTTCGCCAATGTTATCCAATGTAGGCATCGCCTCGGCCCATTTGGTAAAATAGTCAACAGCGACTATAATATACCCATGCCCCCCGGTCGAGGTGGGGTTACATTGCATGAAATCGATGCCCCACTTGGCGAAGGGCCCAACAGCAACAATCGGCTGTAAAGGTGAGGGTGGTCGTCTGGTTTTGCTATCAAAAATTTGACAAGCATGGCAACTTCTGACTGTGGTTATGCAATCTTTGAACACGGTTGGCCAGAAGTATCTTGCTCGTAAGATTTTTTGTGCTGTTGCATATCCAGACTGATGCCCCCCACACGCGCCTGAATGACACTCATTCAGGGCTTTTTCGGCCTCCTCATGGGTAAGGCACCTCCTCAGAACTGTATCGACACCACGACGGTAAAGTGTATCACCGACGATCAAGTAGTCTTTTGATTGGTATCGTATACATTTTTGTTCGGAGCGAGAGGTGTTAGGCCTGAACTTTTGGGTTTGGAGATAAACTATGATATCTCCATACCACTCATCGCTTACAGATATCAGAAACAAACTTTCGTCCACGGTTGACTCTTCCGATGTTTCATCGTTGGACGACGATGGGAGATCACACAATAATTCTGCGAAAACTAGAGCTTTCTTTGATTTGGATTTCACAAATTCCAGATCAAACTCTTGAAGGATTTCTATCCATTTTGAATATTTTCCCCCCAGCAACTGTCGCGACAGTATATAAGTCATGGGGTTGCAATCTGACAAGATGGTAGTTTTCCGAAAGAGGACATAATGTCGAAACCTTTGAATTGCTTGAACAGCTGCAAGCGCTAGTTTTTCCACATAAGAATATTTACTTTCTGTATCGTTTAAGTTTTTACTTAAATAATAGATAGGATGTTCAATTCCATTGACTTTTTGAACTAAAACCATTGCAATGGTCGTATCCGTTGCAGCCAGATACAGGTTAAAATCTCTTTGATAGTCTGGGGCGTACATTAATGATGCTTTTACTAGACAATCTTTCAGAGCATCAAAGGAAGCTTGCGCCACCTGGTCCCAGACAAAAGGTACATCCTTTTTCAAAAGACGAGTATAACCCTTAGCAAGTTTTGCGTAATTTGGAATGAACCTCCTCAGAAAGTTTGCTTTCCCTTGGAGTTTCTGAATTTGAAGCAAATTTGAAGGTGGAGGCAAATTAATGATTGCCTGAACCTTGCAGGGGTCGAGACGAATCCCATCCTTAGAGACTACAAAGCCAAGTAAACGATCAGAACCGACGCAAAACACACATTTGTGTGGATTGATTCTTATCTTGTAGTGTCGGCAACGTAGAAATATCGCTCTTAAATGTTGCGGATGATCAGTCCGCTTTCGCGAATGAGCTGGAAGATCGTTGAGATAAGGTTGAACAATGTTCTTGATGTCGTAGAAGGCATAATTCATCGCCCTCTGAAACATCGCCCCTGCGTTCTTTAAACCAAAGGGTAATTTTCGATAAGCGAACGTGCCCCACGGACAAATAAATGCAGTCTTTGACTGGTCCTGTGGGCGGATATTTATTTGATTATACCCGGAAAATCCATCCATAAATGAAAAGATTTCACATCTGGCGCATTCATCAATTATCTGGTTGATGAAGGGTGTAGGGTAGTTGTCCTTCGGACAAGCTTGGTTTACATCCCTATAATCAACACACACTCTAATCGTCCCTTGTTTTTCATAACAGGGACAATATTCGATACCCAATCGGTTAGAGGAACCAGGTAGATGAATCCAGCATGGAGGAGTTTTTCAACTTCCGCCTTAATGGCAGCGGCTTTCTTCGGGTGCACTTGCCGAAGCCGTTGCCTTACTGGTTTGACATCAGGATACATTTTAATTTCATGTTCAATGATACTCGAGTCAATGCCTGGCATTTCATCATATGACCAAGCAAAGACATCTCTAAATTCGCGAAAAAGATCGTTATATATTTCCAGTTCTGAAGGGGAACAACCTTTGCCGACATAAATATTCTCTACAACATCTGTTTTAGTCGAGATATTTATGGCTATAGTCTCTTCAATATTGGATAGGTTTCACTCGGAATCCACCGTGTTTACAGTATTTGTTAGGAATTCAAATACTGAAGGGTGATAAAGGTCACTTTGAGTATCTTCTTCATATTCCAGAAGAAGGGAACGATGGTGGTGATCATTCCATGGTGTCCCCTCAATCATCATTGATTGTAAGATTCCTTCGTCAGTCCCATGTACTTTCAACCAAGGATCTAATGGGGTTCCATATTCTCTAGACCTATCTACCCAAACACTTGACGAGCGTTGATTTGGGCTCACCTCCCATGCTTGAAACATTGATTGCTACAATATTTCTAAAGGGCTTGGGGGCAAAACCATTGAATGATCCATGTTGACCTTCGTGGAAGATATCATGTTGCAGGTTGCTACAAACGGTACATTTCCTATATAAATAGGAGGTGGTAGCGCGAAAGTTCCCATCAATGTGGGGTCTTTCAATAATCCTACTCCGATATCTTGAATTGAATGGTTGCTCTCATGGATCATGGGAATGCTTCCTGTAACTTGTGAATCATTAGGGAGGAAATTTTGTTGGTCGACGATCGTAATCCCTCCTTCAAACGGGAATGCAATCTTCCTAAAATAAGTCGACATGACAGCTACCATGGCATAAATCCATGGTCTTCCCAGCAGGATGTTATAGTCAAGATTTCCATCAATGACTTCTACATCAATTTCTACTGTTTTTCCTCCTAGTTCAACTTTCAAGTTATTAAGGATACCGTATGGGGTATAAGTCCTTCCGCCGAAAGCTTTTAATGTCGTCGAAGATCGCGACAAGGTTGGAGATCCTAGAGTTTTCCAGCAACTCATCGACATAATACATGTCGAGGCTCCCTCATCAATTATTGTTCTGTGAACAGTTTTGTTGAGTGCTTTCACTTGAATAAGGAAAGCTAGCTGAGCTGGTAACTGAGGATCATATCCCTTGTGATCAAAGGATACAAGATTGGAATCCTTGGGATCAACCCCACCAATTGCCGATAACAATGCCTGCCTTTGGGTTGGACAATTTTGTAGCACTTCAAGAGTCGACATAGCGGATGGCGATTGGGCCAAATCTTCCACTATGTTATAATGTTGCGCCGCTCTAGCACGAGGATTAAATGTCGACTTGTGTACTACACCCTTTGGCGGTTTTATTGTTAATTCAGGGATGGTGGGCGTTACAACTTCTGACGAAGTTGTTGTCGAACTACTTGGTTGATCTTTACCTTTTTCGTTCGACAGCTGAGGATTCCCATAATCTTTGTTCCTTGTCGAAATCAAAGCATCATTTTGCTATTTTGAAACCGACAACATAAGTAGTTGAGATGGGGAAGCATTTCCACTGTCAACCAGATTCTGACCTGGGTTGGGAAATGGATCAGTTAACACAGCTGAGGTTTGGGAACTTTTAAAGAACCTCTTTAACTCAGCTTTGAATGGGCAATTCTTTGTAGTATGATCCTTATCATCACATATTATACATGGATAATTTTGTTTCCCTTTTCCAGGAGGGTTTGAAGAATTTTTTCCAGGGGATGATTCACCCTGTTTCTTCTTCTTCCCTTTGTTTTGCTTCTTCTTGCTTCCTGGTTGATTGGTTTCTTTGCCTTTATCTTCCGATACAGCATTTACTTCCGAAGCAAGAATTTCTTCTTTTGCATTTTGATCTGAATTCTTACGGGCTTTCTTTGATGAAGCCTTTATCGATCTCGTGTTTGCCGTGCCAATCACGCCATCACCGGCATGAGAGTCACTATTTGATTTAGTAGGGGGAGGAATTGAAAATTCCGGTCTAGGGGCATCAGGTATTTTGTCGTAGAGCGTGCTGGACTGAGTATAAACTAAGTCCAAATATTGCGCACGAGCAATAACTTGCTCCTCTGTTACGACTCCCCCCTTGGCCACATCTTCCGTAATAGCCGGAAGTAACGAATTTATAAACCATTCAGCTAATAACTGATCGGGAACATACGTTTTCACCATCCTACGACGACGACGCCACTCATGTATATGATCAGATATATGGTTAGCAGTTGTCTGTTTGAAGTTGGTTAATATTTATGTTCCCGTTTCATACCTTATCAGTAATTGAAATTGGGTTAAGAAAGTCGTGGCTAGGGAACTAAAATTGTCAAAGGAGGCTCTTGGCAATTCAATATACCATTTAGCCGCTGGACCTGTCAATGTCCTCTGAAAAAGGCGAAGTCTTATCGAATCGTCGTTAAGGGTGTTCGACGAACACCACAGATGAAAAGTCATCACATGATTCGATGGGTCTTCACTTGGATTTCCATTGAATTTAGGAATGTCAGATGGAAGTTTATGAGGAATCGCTGGCCACCAAGGGGCATAAGCAATCAGATCGTTGGTTAACCGGTGTAAATCGGGTAACTCTAAAGTTGCCACGAATGGTAACTGTTGATTCAGGTTAGGCGAAGCATAACCAGGGTACGATGGAATCGCTTGAGCAGTGGGCCTTTGCATACCAGCATAATGTAATTGATGTTGGTATGACTGATACGGTTGGTGGACTTGACCACTGTAAAGTGGTTGGTTTTGACCGTTTTGGATATACGATTGTCCACTATTCGCAAAGATCTGCTGCTCAGAACCTTGGTACACCTGCTGGAATTGCGGTTGTTGGTATTGCACAAGCCACGGTTGTGACGCCATGTTCTGTTGTGCTATGCTAACCGTTGGACTGAGGTGTGGGGTAATTGTACCCGTTTGGACCTGTGTCGCCCCACCAGTTGGCGATTGTGGTTGTGACCCATGATCAAGTGGCTGTTGCATTACAACCTGAGAAATCTGAGGTTGGCATGCAACAGGTATCGCTTGAACTTGTGACACTGTTACAATAGCCGGTGTGGTTGGGATGTTCGTCATAGGTACACACTGTTGCATAGAATATACAACCCTTGGTTGTTGAGGTAGCATAGGTACCCAACTACTTGATGAAATTCCAGTATAACCTGAACATGGTTGTGAACTCACGTATGGGTACCCTCCCAGAGGGGGTAATGAAAGGGCATATTGCCCCCCATACGGTATCAATCCCGAACTCAAGGGGATTGATTGCCCAGATTGACCTCCAAATGGATCAATTTGGCGAGTTTCAACATAAGAGTTGTCGGGTATTACTCCGGATGAACAAACTGGAACAGACCATACTGTCAAAATAGTCCCTTGGTGGACTCCTTCTAGCTGTTGTGAGCTAGTTGGGACAGCTGGTATGCCGGCAAACATCGTCGGAGTGACGACAGGGACTTCTGCTGTCGCTGTGTCATTTGACACAGTCCTAGATGATGACAGTTGTTCAGACATCTTAAGTCTATCCAATAGATTGCCTAGCGATTCTACAGGGACTTCCACTTGTGGTGGATTAACTTCTGATGAAGGAAATAGAGTGACCCCGACTCCAAAATGAGTTGGAGTACTTGCTTGCGTATCCTCTGCAATTTCCTCTATTGCAATCAAACCTGGTGGAAGAGGAAGACCGTCAGGTCCGTAAAATATTTCTGGTGCCGAAGAAGTGGTTGCTTCGACAGCGACAGTTGTTTGAGGAACAAAACTCTCTAGACCGGTTGCAGATGGAACTAGTTCAGTTACACAAGTATTTGCCCCCAGACTAGGATCAGTATTACTGTCCTTCTGTGGCTGTTGAACTTCTTCTATAGAGGCAGGGTTTCAAGAAATGTTAGGAGTAACTGGAACCTCAGATGCAGTTGGAACGTTTGTTCTAACTTTTATAGGAGATTTTGAACCGGTTAAACGAGTTCGCTTTGTCCGTACTGTTTTCGATTCCGGAGACAAAGACGGTTGACTCGTAAGCCTCCGCGAACGACGGGGTTTCAATTGACTTTCTTCCACGATTGCGGATTACTCGATCAACCAATATATTAAAAGGGGAAATTTGTGTTTCCGAATTGAATGAATTTTATTAGACGCTTTTAGACACAACTTGCTTTTTCACTTTTTAAGAGTCGAGAAAAAGCTAAAGATGACTCTAGTCTCCTTCGATGTATTAACGAGCCCGAAGTGACAAATGCTCGGTTGGACTTTTTCAGTTATAGAGTTTGAAAAAGGCCAAAAGAAACTGCTCTGGAGATCTAGGCAGAGGGTGTGCCAAACCTTTCGCAAAACCACAGAATACGTTTTACGGTACGGGTGGTCGATCTTCGTGAATGTTGTGTTCACTGCATTGCGATCAGTAGGGCGGCCGACACGGTTTCCTATGGATAAAAGATATATGCCTATAGGGGTCTCCCAATATATACGCGACGATACGTGGGAGCACAAGTCCGTATTAGTGCCACCGACTCTCAGGAGGAATCACCCACCTTCGTCGAGACCGACAGTCACTACGTTTAACGACGTCGGAACACGTCTCTAGCTTAGAACTCTATGTGTTTGCATTATGTTTCAAAGCGTTGTTAGGTTCATTCAATATATTTTAAGTTGATCTTTTTAAAGTTTGCCTTTCAAGGTTCACCACGAGATGTTTTGATACAAATTCCTAAATGCAGTCTAAGATGAGAAGCAAGCTTTTTCAATCTTTTCGACTTATGAAAATCTTAACTACTGAGGGAAAAGAGAGATAAAATCTTTTCACACAGATCAAAGAGCATACACTAATGCACTTTTTCCCTAAATCAACATACAAACTTATATGCAAAATGCAAAATGCAAGTATTTCTTTTCTCTTTCTTAATGTTTGTGCGACACAAAAAAGAAAGTTGTTGTATAATTTCGAATTCAATTTCAAGTGAAAGCAAACAAGCTTGTCCAAAATCAAAAGACACCTTAAGATTTACTTGTTTCGACACTAGAAATATATAAACTCAAACCATATGATGAAAGCAAAAGCTCAATCAGCTATGAACAGCAAATAAACTAACTCTTAAGATCAAAACGACACTTAATCACAGGTCTAGATCTAAGAGGCCACAGCAAGACTAGTTCACTTTCGTTATGGGAAACTGCAAATGATACAAGAAATACACAAAGAACAAACACAATTTCTTTATACAACCGAGGCGGAATAGTGGCAAGGAAAGTTGGTTTCAGATAGGCACATTGACTGGTAACAGGCAGCAAAAACAAGAGTGAAAACAGGGCAAGAAATAGTAGGAAACCTCAGTAGCACAAGGCAAGACTAGTCCATCGCAGGTGGTACACAGGTAGTTTGACCTTCAGCGTGGGTAGCCCCTTCGGGAACTGCGCTGAAATGTAGACAACCTTCACACAGCCTGCACTGAAGAACGAAACTTTCGTTTCTCTTGGTTTCCGGGTCACAGATTGCTCAAAAATTCACAGTTTTTGGCCAAATCAGAAGCTATCAGTCAAGTACACACTAAGGGATGAAAAGGAGGATGAAAAGCTATCACTAAGAGCTTATTAGAGTCCTTGTGGATCAGCTCTTCAAATCATAAACTTGCCCAGAAACTGAGCTAGAGTAGCTGCCCTCTACTTTGCATTTGAAAGATCCAAATGTAGTTCGATTCGGTACTCCCTGTGTTTATGAAATGAATAGCAAAAACACAAACAACCAACAAGATACGATCCCCAGTGGAGTCACCAATTTGTTGTTGGGAAAAGTATCCAATACGGAATGACCCTATCCCACTCTAAGGGTGATAGTACCTCAGCAACAACCGAATGCAAAGCTATCTAAGATTACTTCTTTATGAGATGTAAGAGAGAGGAGAAAGAGATCCACTAACCGTTATCTTCCGCTAATGATTGATCCAATCTTCCCTCTTTGCTGCTTGCCCCCAGCTCCTTGCTCTTTCACTGGCCCAGCTACACCAAGATCCTGCAAAATGACAAGAGAGGGAAACTACAAGAAGCATACATTCATAATTGATTCAAGGATTAGAATAAATCAAATATACAGATATCAATACGCCATTGAGACACATGCATATAGAAGAACCTCAAATGCTTTATTAATGGAAGAAGTAAAGTTCTGAGAGTGTTACAACCATAAGAGGCCCAATCCAGCAACACCTCCCAGCAGAAAGAAATCTCCTCTTCACCTCCTTCAAGCAAATCACCCAATAGTTCTATACTCAAACCAACAGCACTTCCTTACATTCACAAGATTCCAGCCTCCTTAGACCTCATGAGAGAGCTCTATATATAGGAGTTTTGGAGAAAGGATGAGTCAGCTTGAGGCTGGCATGAAGCTGACTAGTGTCCTCTCCCACTTCAGTTATTCTTCAGATCTTGAGTCCACTTGGAGTTTCTTGCTTCCACTTGGAGATCTAGATCCTCTTACTCATCACAAGGCGAATTCCCTGATCCAAGTGTCATTTTGGAAGCTTCCTGGGCATTTGACACCTTGCATAATGACTGTGCCACTTGGCCAATCTCGCCCAGTGCAGGTAGCCTTCATTAGATTTGACATTCAGCACAGGTACAGAGTGGAGCAGTTGACATTCAGCGCAGATGCTCAGTGGAGCAGTTGACATGATCCAGAATTAGCTTGTTTTTGAGTGTTTTAGGGTGGAGAACTGATTTTCAGTGCTGTGGTTTGTTGACCTTGTTCCTCTAGGGGTAGGAACAACATGTTTAGGGACTTTGGATCCCTTAGATTATCGACATTTCATGCTTCATGCTGTAAGGCACAAAAATGTCTATAACACCTGGTACACAACAATACAATATGAAGGCCATGTTTCATCCAATTTTCATAATTGACCCATCAACAAAATTGAAGCTCAAAATAAATCACCACTGCAATACAACCAATCACTAAAAACCCATCAACACTGAAGCAAATCACAATCAATCAATCTGAACAATAAAATCATTGTCACCAGAGCACAGAGCAAAACCTAGAACTCTTCATCTACAACCAGAACCAACTGCAACTTCAAACATCATATTTCATAATGTATACCCTACTTCAAAGTGTCAAACCATTATGTATACGCGCCTTCACCAAGGCGAACCAGTGTATATATCTGCAAATACTAACTTAAAACTTCATAGCTATTCCGGACTTCAGTCATACCCAAATCATAACATTTACATAATAAAACATGCGTTAGTATTCAGATCTAGTCTTTCCATGATCAGACCACATAATGATAATTCATTTCAGGTCTTATGATCCCGATCCATCATTAGATCTCATCCATCATCAACCACTTAGGTTCATCCTTAGTTCAGATCAAGCAAGGCTCCAGAAATGAATAACATGCATATTTCCTTTTGATCTAACTCTTCATAAGATTTCATTATTTTGCACTTAGCCCTTTGATCTTCTTCTCCTTATATACTTAGATCCTTTGTATATATATACTCTTATGAAAAGTGCATGTATACATATACACTCCTTTTGTTTTGTGGACCCGCATGTATATGCTACTTGGACAAAGTGAACCAGTGTATACTTCTTAAACCATTCTCTTTCTTCAATCTCTAAAGTATGATCTATAATCCTTTGTTGTTAACCTACTACACTATGAACTGCCATCATTCATCATATATGAGAGTTGCCATCAAGGACAACACCTGTACCATAATTCCAACAATCTCCCCCTTTGGACTTGATGGCAACCATATTGGTGTTTATTACGAAAAGTTGTAGAACATGTTCGATATATCAAATAACACCAAGATACTCCCCCCCTTTGACATCAAGGGCAAAGGGCGGACCAAGATATTCTCCCCCATAGAGATGCACTGCACATGTTGAATTCTTTGATCATGCTCCCCCTGAGCTTTTACCGAAGTCTATAATGGATGTGAAATGAAGTACATGACTCTATCACTCAACTATGTGAGTATGACCTTCCTATCACCATTGAATCATACATAAATCAATCACCCAACAAAGTGGGGATATACCAAACATTCATACATGCCTGAAAATTTGCAATTATTACATCATCCTTCCCATGCATAGTGGGCTTACAAATTACATCATAGGTCTTTACATGAAATTTATAACAAGGACCAGTGATCTAAAAAATACCATGATAGTCATCATCAACTACCATACACCATATATGATCTGTAGCATAAGCATCTATAAGCAGCATCAAGATCAACAACCTGTATATGTCCATTATCAACCGAGTCATCTAAATCAAGCAGTATAAGTGTCATCATTTAACAAGGTATTCTATTATAATGCCAACAATTCATTATTAGAAACATATTCTCCCCTTGAACCTATGCCTATTGTTCACTGTCAGATTTGATCATTGCATTTGTCAGTAAGAATCATCAAGGCATCATCATCAACCAGTTATTCATCAAGTTATTAACAACTTATGAGGGCCAAAAGCACTTCTACATATCATCAACAAACTATAATCATCATCAATTACAACAAAAAAGATAATTGATAATTGACTAAACCATATCAGACCCCTTTTTCTGAGTTTGTCCCACTACTTCTTCATCAAAACAACATATACGTGACTTTGCAACTTCTAACTCGCGTATATATGCGACTTGTATTCATAATAACTGTGTATGAGAATTGGAATACTGAAGTTTCACACTTTCAGCTCCCCCTGAGTCTGTTATGTCTGTATACTGAGCTATGCCACATCTTTCTCATTGTACTTCCTTCTTCTTCCATAACTTGGAGTGTGATGATGTTTGCTCCTTTTGGTATGTTGACCGAAATTTTCTCCTACATTCTTTTTCTATATGCCTAAACTATTTACAAGCATACCATATTATATGTTTCATATTCCCTCTATCATAGTCAATGGATTTGTGACAAAACATATTGCAAGAAAAACAATATCCCTTGAAGTACCTAGAAGTTGATGATGTTTGTGTGTGACGGTTATTTTCTTGAACCATTCTACTTCTGTATCTAGCTGCAATATCTCCAAAATTATGACATCTAAAACATTCAACATTATTCACTAGAGGAAATAATCAATTATCACTTCCATAGTTAGGAGTAAATGTTTTTCTTTGAATACTTTCTTTCCTTGGTTGTTGATGGGGTTGACTTCTTATCTCCTGGTTGATAATTTTAGAATTTTCATTAGAGTTCTGATGAGCCCCAATTTTGGTACAATTTGGGCTCATTTTTGGCCTATTTTGCTTGCTCAAACCATTCATTTTTATTGTTTATGCATACACTTCTTAGTTTATTCATGTTGTTTGTAGGAGAAAGGATAGGCACTTTATCTACGTAGCTAATGCATTGTGATTCCAGGTTCTGGCATTAAAAGGGAGCAAAAGACAACGAAAAGGTGGCAAGGAGACAACGAGTTGGCATTGCTGACGTAAGGAGAGGTTGTCCACGGTCTTGGGGGACATTCCTCGTGATCCTCACCAAGAAATCCGAGCCCCACTCCATCCTCCCTCCGAGCTTAATACACGGCCAGCTGTTCTACAGGAACAGCAGTTCAAGACAGCTCTACAGGAAACAACATTTATGACCATCCTACAGGATCAGCAGTTAAACTCTAGATTAAACAACCGAGCTCCTAGAATCATGGATACTTGTTGGATCATCGTTTTGTATAAGTATAGAGGCCTTAGCCTTGGTTAGGTTGTTGAAACTCTCGTATTACTATTGTAATTTTGGAGCACAGCTCAAGTTTCGTTCTCTTTTGTAAGCCAATTTGGCATGTTATCAGATTATGAATAAAGAAGGCCACTTTTGAGTTAGTTCTGAGTTTTCTCAAGGAGCTATAGCTCTCAGGTTAGGGCCCAACCTGAGAGCCATAGACCTCCTCAGTGTTGTAATGCATTTACAATTAGGTCCAGCACTTGAGTTTGTTTAGTTTCCTATGCAATTCGGATTTCCAGCTTGTTAGTTTAATTGTTTTCATTAGCATAGATAGGACTGGTATGATGCTTTGCTTTCAGTATTCAAGTTTGATAGGTTGGTAGAATAAATCTCTTGGAGCTCCAACAAAAACAGGTTGTAAAGGCTCACTGCCATCTCACTGTTTGGGATTAGGGTGTAGACCATGATCAGCCACCAAAAAGAACAGCAGTCGTTTCATCTCCACGCAAGTTGCCACATGAACGTTTTTCATTAAGGATTTATTCATACATTCTCGACATTGATCCATACTGCACTCTCACGCATTAGTTTTATTGCTTGGTTTCCATTTTGGATTTATAGGTTTCATGGCATAATAGGTTAATGAATTCCTTGTTTTCATGCACAGGTCATTTGTTTTATTTACACTGCTTTTGCTCAAGCGATTTCCTTCGTCGTTTTCTTCATCCACCTGCAAGTTCTATTCACCCTCTATCTCACTCACGTGCCCTCCAACTCTCTCATTTCACGTACAGCTCCATCTCCTTCACTCTCGTTGATTCCACCCTTCCAAAACATCAACCCATTGCATGCACCCTTCCTTCGTCTGACTTGCCATTTCCTAAGACATCATTAGGTCCATCTCCATCTCCCTTAGCCTCCTACACCACTCCAACACTCCATCAACTCCTAAAAACCTCCACGGCCAACCATCCTGTAGACGTGCACAGCCATCCTGTAGAAAACAGAGTATCCTGTAGGATCCCCTGCAGCCTTCCTGTAGGAGGCCATTCACTTCGTTTCCGAGCTTCTGAATGTGAGGGACCTCTGTGGATGGGTGCTAAGGATCGTTAGGAACCTCTCCTAGCCTCCCCAACCTGTCCCACACTTTCCTTCCTTCTCCATCCCACCTGCACAATCAAACCCTAATTAGGCCAAGTTCACACTCATCCCACACACCTAAAGGAAAAACACAAAAACACATTTCTCATGATGCAAGTAGCTTAGACCCATGTATTTACACTTGTTAGAGGTAATGACAGCATTCATAGGAGTTGCATCCACATTCTTTGCATTATAGAAGATAGACTAGTTAAATTAGGGTTTCATGGATTTACATGCTTTAAATTGCTTTTGATTCAGTTTGTCAAGCAGCGTAGCCTTCCTTTGAGTTAGCTTTCGTTCATCATTGATAAAGCTTCTTCTGTGAGCCTATAGAAGTTGGCTTAAGCCCTAGCGGACTTGTGCCAGCTGACCAAGTGACAGCTGCGACAAGGGCTAATACTTGTGCATACAGCACCGTCGCTTCCAAGTTTGTACGAACTACCGGGTTGATAAAATTAAGAGACAGGAAGCCCCAGGAGTTGTAGCATTATTGCTACAATACTAGAGCTCACCATCTTTTTGGCGCCGTTGCCGGGGAAGCGTCAGAGTATTAGCACCTGTTGCTTTTCCTCTACTTTCCTACTCTTACCTTCTGCTAAGTAGTTTGCTTCATTTCCATTCTGCAAAAGTAGTATAGACTTTCCTGCTTTCCTAGACTAATCTTTCCTGCTTTCTTAGATTAGTATTTCCTGCTTTCCTAGATTAATATTTCCTGCTTTCTTAGATTAGTATTTCCTGCTTTCCTAGATTAATATTTCCTGCTTTCCTAGATTAATATTTCCTGCTTTCCTAGATTAATATTTCCAATTCCGCAAATTTCATTTGAGTAATCTAGTTAGTTGTAGATCACTTTGTTACAGTTTTACAGGTACCAGGAAAAAACAAAAGCACTAAAAACAGAGAAGAGTCCTTTCCCTTTCATGCCTCGTAGGAACCGAGATAGATCAGGCAAATTCCTACCAAACACCCCCACCACATCACTAAGTCACCCTTCTCTCTTCTTTGGTGACAGTGACCCAGAGGAACCTATAGGTGAACATCCCGAGATATACCAAGACCCTATAGAAGAAGAAGAGTTAGAAACCACTCCATCTGAAGCCATGGCTGATAACAGGAGAGAAGATGAGAGAATAGAAGGAGCTTTCCCCATCCGAGAGACCAATGGGGATATGAAAATGAAAAACATTAGCCCCTCTGCCTTGCCTCACTTCCATGGACTGACCACGGAGGATCCTGATACCTTCTTGTTTGAGTTTGCTGTCCTTTGTCGAACCTATGACTATACTGAGGATGAGCAAAAGTTGAAGCTTTTCCCTTCCACTCTTAAGGATGCAGCACTACGCTGGTTCATGGGATTACCTAGTAATAGCATCACCACTTGGGCTCAGATGCAGCAAGCCTTCAATATCAAGTATAGGGATTATTGTAGGTCCAAGGAAACCAAGGGAGAGATCTTTCGAATGACCATGGGGAATGATGAGTCTTTAGAGGACTATGAGGAGAGGTTCCAACTTAGCTATAAACGGGCCAGATGCACACTTGACCCTGAATCCCTCAAGTTGGTTCTACTCCGAGGAGTTCCTGAAGATCTCCTAGACACCCTTCACATGTTAGCTAGGGGGGACATTTACCAACTGCCTTATGAGGACATCAAGACTGTGTTTCGAAATCATTCCAGGGCAGCTAGAAAACGAGGTAGAGGAAACCTCCTCTCCACCGGTGTCCCTTTCTCCAAACATGAGCTTACAAACCAATTAGAAGATCTTAAGAGTGAGGTGAGACATACCATTGCCATGCAGCTGGACACATTCAGGATCCAGCAAAAGAAAGAGGAAGCTGAGAGAGCCTTGGCTGTCTTCTGTCCTAGGTGCACCAGAAGACACCCTAAGAACGAATGTCCATTGCATTCGGTCGAAGTGTGTTTCGTTTGTGAGGAGGACCACCCAACAAATGAGTGTCCAACCTTGCCTGGGTTTAAAGCCATGTACCAAGGAACTGAAGCCCCCACTGAACCTCTCTACTTCATCAACCAAAGGAGGCCTCAAGGATCTAGACCTTATCAGCAGGGGATGCAAGGGGCATCTCAAGCTTATTACAACCCCAACCACTTGACTCCCATGCCTTCCTGGGGTCCCCCTGCTCATCCTTCGTGGTCCATGCCTCCTCCATGGTCTTATCCACCTCAGTACCCTACTCAACCTACTTTTCACCCATATCACTCACATACCCAGTCGCAGCCTCAATGGAGTGCTCCTCAGTCGGGGTGGAGGCCCCAATACAACACTCCTCCTGCCATTTTGCCTCCACCACCAGTTCAACCTCAGCCTTTACCTCCTGCTCCACCAAGGCAACCTCAGATTCCTACTCAACCGAACCCGAACCCCAACAATAGACAGGCTCAGCAGGTATATACTGGGGAGACCTCATGCCCTACCTATGCTGTGGAGATCCAGGAGATCAATCTTAGATCTGGAAAGACTCTTCCAGATCGCCAACCTCCTCCCCCAGAGGATGAGGAAACCCATCAGGAGAGTGAACCAAAGCCTACTCCACCCTTTCCTGAGAGACTAACAGCCACCACACAACCGAACCCAGAAGAAGATGAGCTTTTGGGTGAGCTCAAACAGTTGTGTGTAAAAATCCCACTTCTCCAAGCCATCAAGGATGTGCCAATATATAACAAGCTGATTAAGGATAAGTGTTTCAAACACCCAGGCAGACGGAAGAAAGATGCCTCAACTATCAATGTCATAGGACAACTGTCTGACCTTATGCTAGGACAAGTCATCTGCCCAAAGTACCCAGATCCTGGAAGTCCTGTAGTAGATGTACACATCAATGGCACCATTATCCCCCACACCTTGATTGATCTGGGGGCAGCCATCAATGTGATGACCAGGGATACCATGCTTAAACTCAATCTTCAGGGTTCCTTGAGAAAGACCTCGACAGTACTGCAGTTAGCAGATCGCTCCACCGTGACTCCCGAAGGGATTGTGGAGGATGTCTTGGTCTCAATTGATTCTTGGGAATACCCTGCGGATTTCCTGGTCCTGCAACCAAAGGCCAAGCTTACTGGATATCCTCTCATCTTGGGAAGGCCTTGGTTAGCTACTGCAGATGCTTACATAAGTTGTCGGGCAGGAAACATGACCATCAAGAATGGTCCCATGTCCAAGCAGCTAGTCCTATACCCTCCTGCCCAACCCTCTTTAGAGCATGATTTACCACTCTGGTTGGAGGACGGAGAGGAAGACGAGGTGTACTCTGCACCTCTGTGCACCCTAGATACCGCTAGAAGAAGTTCTCCTACCGAGGATGATTTAATTGAGACCCTGATCCAGAATCCACCTTCCAGTGCACTATCTTTAGAGAAGTTGGTGGAGGATGCCCA
Organism: Pinus tabuliformis; assembly: GCA_031772625.1. Taxonomy (NCBI): domain Eukaryota; kingdom Viridiplantae; phylum Streptophyta; class Pinopsida; order Pinales; family Pinaceae; genus Pinus; species Pinus tabuliformis. Next base: position 502,269,877 of record CM062815.1, read on the forward strand.
AGCTAGCACCTTAGTGGACCTTTGTGCAACCAGCCCTGTCACTCCCAGAGTCAAAAGTGTGGAGTTCGGCCCTGAGAGAGCGTTAAAGATCAGCTCCTCTCTATCTCCTTCCCAGGAGAAGGAGTTGTGTAGCCTATTGGCTAGCCACTTAGATGCTTTTGCTTGGAGCTATAAGGAGATGAAAGGAGTCCACCCCTCGGTCTGTACCCATCATATATACATCAAAGAGGATTGTAAACCAGTTAGGCAACCCCAGAGGAGAATGAATCCAGCCCTTAAGGATGTTGTCAAGGAAGAATTGCAAAAACTGTTGGATGCCGGATTCATTTACCCCATCTCAGATAGTGAATGGGTGTCCCCTCTAGTGTTGGTTCCCAAGAAGAATGGGAAGTGGAGGATCTGTGTAGATTACCGGGAGCTGAACAAAGCTACCAAGAAGGACCATTTCCCTCTACCTTTCATAGATCAAGTGTTGGATGGACTGGCAGGAAAGAAGTTCTTCTCTTTCCTGGATGGGTTCAGCGGGTACAATCAAATCCAAATCAGCTCGGAAGACCAAGAAAAGACCACCTTCACTTGTCCTTGGGGTACCTTTGCCTACCGAGTCCTTCCCTTTGGGCCATGCAATGCTCCTGCTACTTTTTAGAGAGCTGTCTTGAGCATCTTCTCGGAGTTGGTCCATGATGCAGTGGAAATCTACATGGATGACTTTACCCCTTATGGGGCCAACTTCCAGGAAGCATTGTCCAACTTGGGAAAGGTCCTAACCAAGTGCATCGAGATGAACTTGTCCCTTAGCCCTGAGAAATGTGAATTCCTAATGACTGAAGGGACAGTGCTAGGCCATACCATTTCTTCTCAAGGATTGCAGGTGGATCCTAACAAAATTGATCTCATCAAGAGGGTTCCACCTCCTCAAAAAGTAAGGGATGTCCGGAGTTTCTTGGGATTAGCAGGATACTACCGGAGGTTCATTAAAGACTTCAGCAAGTTAGCCTCACCATTGTTTGGTTTGTTGGCAAAAGATGTGGAGTTTAATTGGACTGACGATTGTCAGAAGAGTTTGAATGAATTAAAAGACAAGTTAGTGTCAGCTCCAATCCTAAGGGGTCCAAACTGGGCCCTACCTTTCCACATCCACACTGATGCCTCGAACAAAGCCATAGGTGCAGCCTTAGGACAAGTTGAGGAAAAACTTCCATATGCCATTTACTTCGTTAGCAAAAACTTGTCCAAAGCCAAGCTGAACTACACTGTAACCGAGAAGGAATTCTTAGCTGTGGTTCATGCACTGAACAAGTTCCGACATTACATTACTGGTTACCAGACTTTTCTACATACTGACCATGCTGCTATTAGATACTTGATGAATAAACCAGATGTGAATGCTCGTATTATTAGATGGTTACTTTTATTGCAGCAGTTTGATCTAACCATTGTTGATAAACCAGGAAAAGAAAATGTTGTTGCTGACTTCTTGTCTAGATTGGATTTGTCTGCAGATGAAGATGGGACGGTGGATGACCAGATGCCTGATGAGCATCTGCTTGCTATCTCAGTACTCTCTCCATGGTTTGCTGATATAGCAAACTACCTTGTTTCAGCTCAGTTCCCTCCGCACCTCTCTTCAAAAGAGAAGAGCAAAATCATCAGAAAGAGTGCCTCATTTACATGGATTGGGGGCAACCTGTTCAAGCTTGGCCCCGATCAGATCTTAAGGCGTTGTGTAAGGGAGGAAGAAGTCTTTGACATTCTCCTCACCTGTCATGATGGGCCTTGTGGAGGACATTTTGCATCAAAGAGAACTGCCTTCAAGATCCTGCAGGCAGGCTACTATTGGCCCACACTTCATCAAGATGTCAGAAGATATGTTAGCCAGTGTGACCAATGCCAAAGAATGGGGAAACCGACCCAAAGGGATGAGATGCCTCTCCAACCTCAAGTGACTCTCGAGCCATTTGAGAAGTGGGGCATGGACTTTGTGGGCCCAATCAATCCCTCTTCGAGGCAGAGATCCTACATCATTGTGTGTACTGACTACTTGACAAAGTGGGCAGAGACTAAAGCAATCAAAGCAGCAACAGAAGAAAAGGTGGTCAAGTTCTTAAGAGAGAATATCTTCTACAAGTTTGGCTACCCAAGAGAGCTGGTGACCGATCAAGGGAGCCAGTTCACCTCCAACTTGGTTGAAGATCTATTAGCTCATCACAAGATCAAGCATAGGACTTCCACCCCCTATCATCCTCAAGCAAATGGGCAGGTGGAAGTCACCAATAGAGCTCTAGAAGGGATCTTGACCAAAGTGGTGAACAACAGCAGAAAAGACTGGGCAGATCGCCTAGTTGAAGCCACATGGGCTTACAACACCACTTGGAAGACCACCACCGGTTTCACACCTTATGAGCTGGTCTATGGGAAGAAAGCTTTACTGTCCATCGAGTTTGAGTATAACACTTTGAGGTTGGCAGCTCAGCTGGACCTAGATCTCAGCCATGCACAACAAGAAAGGTTATTGCAGCTGAATGGACTGGATGAACACCGCATGCAGGCCCTCCTTCACTCAGAAGTGGTTCAACTTCAGAGGAAGGTGTGGCATGACCAACATCTCCATGACAAGCAATTTCAGCCGGGAGATTGGGCTTTGTTGTATGATTCCAGATTCAAAGATTTCAAGGGGAAGTTGAGAACCAGATGGCTAGGACCATATGTGGTGGAACAGTGCCATGACAATGGATCTGTCCTCATTCGAACCATTGATGAGGAATCCATTCCCATGCTTGTCAATGGGCACCGATTGAAGATCTATAGAAGACCTCTCTCAAGACAAGAGTTTATCAGCACTATGGAGAAATCTGTTTTGGTCATAGAGAAGGGTTCTGCCTCCGCTTTGGGTGAAAACCTCTCTGAGGCGCCCAAGGCAGGCAGTAGGGGTGAAAACCTCATTGAGGCGCTCCTATTGTCTTTCGAAAAAGAAAAGAGAGAAAAATAAAGATCCTTGGGTGAAAACCTCTCTGAGGCGCCCAAGGCAGGCAGTAGGGGTGAAAACCTCATTGAGGCGCTCCTATTGTCTTTCTAAAAAAAAAAAAAAAAGAAAAAAAAAAAGAAAAAAGAAAGAAAACAGGAAAAAGCAATCAGCACAATAAAAGGTTTGCATGCAGATGTTCTATGGAGGAGAAGAAGCCTCTCCACTCCAAGCCAGGGGCCTTCATCATGCTAGCAAAGGATGTCATCAGCACCTCCTCCAAGAACAAAAATGTTTTTTTAAGGTATGTGCAATTATTATCATGCTTTGGATCTTCTACAGGAGGATACAGTTTTTCTACAGGAACAGACAGTCTTCCTACAGGAAGACGCGGATCGTCTACAGGAAAATGCCAAATTTCTACAGGAAACTCTGTGTTCTACAAGAAACTTCCTGTAGAAGGTTACGATGGCCGAAATGTGTTTCAAATGAAGATCTAGTGACTGAGGAGTGGATTGAATGCATGCATGCCAATGATGGCACCCCTGAACATTGCCATTATCGTCCTCCACCATCCTCGTCGCCATGCAACCAAGATCCCTGCAGCAGCACAACAAAGTAATCAGTTCTCGTGAGAAAGCATCTGTCAAAGAAAAACTAAGCACCGAGAACCATACCACATCCACGCTGATACATCAGAAGCGCTGGGATCGTGATCAAGAAGCCAGAACCACCAGCATGCAGCATACACCCGAGGAGAAAGAACGGTGACAAGACCCCTCGCGGGGATCCTGTAACAGTTCAACCTGCTCAAGTGAAGACCGTTCACAGCACCGCCATCTGAGATCAAACACGGGCGCATGAACGTAGAACCATTCACTCCATCGCCAGCATCCTGTAACCACGAGCCTACAGGAATGTGCAGCCACAGGCGGCAGGTAGATCCATCGCTCAAAAAACTGGAAATCATGTGCAGCCGCGCGCAGGTAAGTGTTCTAATCCTTCTCTCCATCAAACTGCATGATTATTACTTCGATTTGTTTTGCATGGCATAAAGGTGAATGGTTGAGCGGCCTAAAGGCCAGTGATTGGCCACGTCGGTTAGTAAAGGGTTAGTCAGAGGACGAGGTGGCAGCCACGACGAAAGAAACACGCAGCAAGCACGTGAAGATCAGTCCCGTCAACCGAGAAGTGAAGTTTAACCGAAAAGGGCAGCGGCAGATCTGTGGGAATGAATGTGGCAACAAACGAATGTGCAGGTGGATGATGGGTGATGTCACCCAACGGTCCAGCGGGGACAGCTCACCCCCGCGCCACGAGCTGCGCTGATTCAAAATCTAATCGGCTCGATTAAGCGTGTATCTCCATCAACCTCACTTCAAAACTCGAGTAGATCCTCTGCTTACCTCTGCATGTTGATACACCGAGCTCTCGGCTACCTGAACGCTGGTAAAGCACCTCTCGACCGCCAGCCAACTAAAGCTCTTCCCGAAGCCTGCGCACTGCTCCTACAGGAACAATTTCTACAGGAACGCGGCTCTACAGGAAGGTGAAGTCTTCACGTAAAAAAAAGGTGGCAGAAAAGAGGTAACCCTGCAACTCCTTCCGCAATTGGTTTTTTAAAGGTGGCAAGGCCATTAGTCACAGTGTGGTCATAAAGAATTGGATTGTCGTGCCTATACTATCGCTCCTACAGGATAGCTGTATAATCAAACTGTGGTCTGAAAATTCATTGCATGTTCTGTCTTTAAGACCGAATTTCCTGTGTATCCACCACCTCTGGTATAAACCACTGTGTTCATCATGCCTGGCGGGTTTATCAGGCGAGAGCCCACTAATTCAAATGCATTAAGGAGAAACCCGGCAGTGGTTGAGCTCTTCACTAGAGCACAATGGATGCCTTTCTGTGATAAACTACAGGGCTATGATGATGAAGTAGCCGAGGAATTTTTGCAGGCTCTGCAGCCTAAATCACAGACATTGGCCACGGTAACCTTCAGAGGTCTCAGCCTCAAACTCACCCCAGAGCACATCAGTCGAGTCACGGAACTGCCCATGGGTCTGCCGTGGGATAAAGAAGAGCGGAAGCAGTCCAGCAGCCCAATTGTCATTGAGGACACCCCTGTTTCTCCCAAAGACAAATCTCCCTCAAAATTCACAGTTACCTATGAAAAGGGCAGCCCGAAGAAGAGCACATGGCAAGACCGAGTGGACCTGTTGGACGAGAAAACCAGGCTACAGGAAGCTGCGAACGTCCTACAGGATACCTTAGCTCGACTACAGGAAACCGAACAGAAAGAAGAAGGAGGACCTTCATCACCCAGGGCGGATGAGGCAGAACCCCCTCAAGAAACAGCAAGAGAGCATATACCTGAACCCAGTCCTTCACCCAATCTGAATTCATATTACACTTTCTTGGAGGCAGGCAAGATCATCCCACAAAAATTCACCGTACCTCTATTCTTCGAATTGGAGAAAGAAAGAGTCCGCTCCCATACCTGGATGCAAATTGCCAAATCAAAGGGGGTGGGGGACATAGGCCCTCTACAAGATCAGCTCAGGGAGGTCAGAAGTGAGTTCACTATGGCTAAACATGTGGCTAGCTGCCAGCAGGCACTTCTACAGGAAGAAAACCAAAAGCTACGGTTGCAGCTGCAAGAACTCCAGGCAAAGGCAGGACTATCCTCCAAGGGCATCACATCTGAACAAGAAGGCAAGAAGGAGCTGACCACCAATATTGAAGGACCAAAAACAGTTCTACAGGAAGAAGAACAGCAGCTAAGAATTGAGGTGCAAGCCTTAAAGGAGCAGCTGCAACAAAAGGGGACGCAATTGGCTTGCATGGCTAGTTGGGCCATGGAAGCCTTGCAGTGCAGACATCCTGCAAAGTCCTATGGGCTGTACTTAAAGGATCAGTGGCTACAATTCCAGATCAACACCCTAGCACAAAGAGGTATTGAGCAAATTCATGGCCCACAACAGTTTACTGAAGTATGCAACACTAGCTCAGCAGAGGATAAAGCTAAGCTAGCAGAATTTTATATCCACAATCTAATTCTGCCCAATGAGGTCTCTTGGGATCCCAATATCACCTTGGGCGATATGAAACTAATGGCTTTTGCATCATGGCTGAATCATGAGGATCAGAGAGCCACTGAAGAGAAATCGGTCATGAACCGGGAAGTGAGTGAACCACTGTATATTCAGGCAGAACTAGAAGATCCGGTTGCCCTCACCTCAGCCCGCCAACAGTTATCCAATGATCCTGCAGCTTCCTTGAGATTTATAGACCAGCAAGCCCAAGCAATAGCCCATTTTGAAGACATGGACAGACTCTTGGGAGAAACTGCTGGCCATGCTTGTGCACGTAGATGGCATGCTTTGGCACATAGCTTGAAAATCAGGGAATACCATACCCCGACCAGAATGAGGGAAGCATTTGCAAGGGTGGACCTGTACAAGAAATCAGTGCAAAGACTTCAGGCCAGCTGGATTGGCCTCAAACTCAGCCCTCCATTGCTGCTAGGATTGGCTGAAGGAGGTACAGGAAAGGAAGAAAGGGCACAATGGGAAAAAGTGGAAAATATAGCAGGGTTTCATATCAACCATGAAGACATCACCACAGAAGCTTGGGATGTAAGGGGAGCAGTAAAGGCCATGAAGGATGAGGATCTTGACTAAGTTGCTCAAGGATGAGCAAATGGTTCAGCTGGGGGGTGATGATGAGCCCCAATTTTGGTACAATTTGGGCTCATTTTTGGCCTATTTTGCTTGCTCAAACCATTCATTTTTATTGTTTATGCATACACTTCTTAGTTTATTCATGTTGTTTGTAGGAGAAAGGATAGGCACTTTATCTACGTAGCTAATGCATTGTGATTCCAGGTTCTGGCATTAAAAGAGAGCAAAAGACAACGAAAATGTGGCAAGGAGACAACGAGTTGGCATTGCTGACGTAAGGAGAGGTTGTCCACGGTCTTGGGGGACATTCCTCGTGATCCTCACCAAGAACTCCGAGCCCCACTCCATCCTCCCTCCGAGCTTAATACACGGCCATCTGTTCTACAGGAACAGCAGTTCAAGACGGCTCTACAGGAAACAGCATTTATGACCATCCTACAGGATCAGCAGTTAAACTCTAGATTAAACAGCCGAGCTCCTAGAATCATGGATATTTGTTGGATCATCATTTTGTATAAGTATAGAGGCCTTAGCCTTGGTTAGGTTGTTGAAACTCTCGTATTACTATTGTAATTTTGGAGCACAGCTCAAGTTTCGTTCTCTTTTGTAAGCCAATTTGGCATGTTATCAGATTATGAATAAAGAAGGCCACTTTTGAGTTAGTTCTGAGTTTTCTCAAGGAGCTATAGCTCTCAGGTTAGGGCCCAACCTGAGAGCCATAGACCTCCTCAGTGTTGTAATGCATTTACAATTAGGTCCAACACTTGAGTTTGTTTAGTTTCCTATGCAATTCGGATTTCCAGCTTGTTAGTTTAATTGTTTTCATTAGCATAGATAGGACTGGTATGATGTTTGCTTTCAGTATTCAAGTTTGATAGGTTGGTAGAATAAATCTCTTGGAGCTCCAACAAAAACAGGTTGTAAAGGCTCACTGCCATCTCATTGTTTGGGATTGGGGTGTAGACCATGATCAGCCACCAAAAAGAACAGCAGTCATTTCATCTCCACACAAGTTGCCACATGAACGTTTTTCATTAAGGATTTATTCATACATTCTCGACATTGATCCATACTGCACTCTCACGCATTAGTTTTATTGCTTGGTTTCCATTTTGGATTTATAGGTTTCATGGCATAATAGGTTAATGAATTCCTTGTTTTCATGCACAGGTCATTTGTTTTATTTACACTGATTTTGCTCAAGCGATTTCCTTCGTCGTTTTCTTCATCCACCTGCAAGTTCTATTCACCCTCTATCTCACTCACATGCCCTCCAACTCTCTCATTTCACGTACAGCTCCATCTCCTTCACTCTCGTTGATTCCACCCTTCCAAAACATCAACCCATTGCATGCACCCTTCCTTCATCTGACTTGCCATTTCCTAAGACATCATTAGGTCCATCTCCATCTCCCTTAGCCTCCCACACCACTCCAACACTCCATCAACTCCTAAAAACCTCCACGGCCAACCATCCTGTAGACGTGCACAGCCATCCTGTAGAAAACAGAGTATCCTGTAGGATCCCCTGCAGCCTTCCTGTAGGAGGCCATTCACTTCGTTGCCGAGCTTCTGAACGTGAGGGACCTCTGTGGATGGGTGCTAAGGATCCTTAGGAACCTCTCCTAGCCTCCCCAACCTGTCCCACACTTTCCTTCCTTCTCCATCCCACCTGCACAATCAAACCCTAATTAGGCCAAGTTCACACTCATCCCACACACCTAAAGGAAAAACACAAAAACACATTTCTCATGATGCAAGTAGCTTAGACCCATGTATTTACACTTGTTAGAGGTAATGACAGCATTCATAGGAGTTGCATCCACATTCTTTGCATTATAGAAGATAGACTAGTTAAATTAGGGTTTCATGGATTTACATGCTTTAAATTGCTTTTGATTCAGTTTGTCAAGCAGCGTAGCCTTCCTTTGAGCTAGCTTTCGTCCATCATTGATAAAGCTTCTTCTGTGAGCCTATAGAAGTTGGCTTAAGCCCTAGCGGACTTGTGCCAGCTGACCAAGTGACAGCTGCGACAAGGGCTAGTACTTGTGCATACAGCACCGTCGCTTCCAAGTTTGTACGAACTACCGGGTTGATAAAATTAAGAGACAGGAAGCCCCAGGAGTTGTAGCATTATTGCTACAATACTGGAGCTCACGAAGTTCCTTGCCTCATCTTGTGAGCTAGATTCACCTTCAACGGTTTCATGAAAGCCAAGACCAGTTTTGATGGTAGAAGACCTTTGACTACTAAGAATATTATCCAAATTCTTAGTACTATCTTGAAATCATAAAAATTTATCCTTTTCTTCTAATTTACCTTTTAAGATATTTACTTCAACTTGATATTTCTCTTCCTTTTCCAGATATTTATTCTTCATGATTTCGCCTTTCTTCCTTCTTCCACTTGTTGCCTTAATTTGAGAATCTCATTTTCCGGTTCTTCATCTTCTTTAGGCAATTCTTCATTCTACTTATTTGAATTTTCAATATCTTCTTTTAGAGAGACAATCTTAGCTTCAAGACTTTCATAGTAACTAGATCTACATTTAAGTCTCTTGATTGTTGTACTCTTTTCATTTAATTCATTTCTTAATGACTTCACTTCATCCTGCAGCTTTTGACATTGATCTTCCTTTTCCTTGTACTTGTTCCTTACTTTGTTTCCTTCCTCCAACTGAGCTTTTAATCTAGTAACTTCTTCTTTGAAGGCACACTCCCTTTTGTTAAATAGATCTTGTTGATCTCTAATTTTATCTGTGAGTCTTTTAACTTTTGCCTCTATATTTTTTCCAATATCACTTTCAATATCTTCAGCATTGCATGAACAGAGAAAGTATCACCAGAAAACCAAAAATTTGTTCTTGATACTTCTTTTGCGTTTTCATCTTCAATCTAAGGTGATTCTAAATCTAAATACTTGCTTCCACCTAATGGCCAATTATCTCTCTTGTTGTCACTGTTCCTTTGAGATGTCTTCTTTTTCTGAGGTGCTTTCTTCTTTAGCTTCTTTCCCATTGTTTCTACGAATATCCTTCAAGTGATCAAGCTTCTGCCAAAGGACCTGCTCTAATACCAATTGTTTGGAAAAATACTGGGTGGGGTGGGAGGGTGAATGAGTATTTATAAGTCAATAAATTTTTTCATTTCATAAACATATTTATATATGCTACTTCAATGAAGGTAACTCACCTGTACATGCAACCATTCTTAAGGAAACCAACGTATATCTAGTGAACTTATGATTCAATTAATTCATCATATGTTGATCTTTAATCAGTGCATCAGTACTTTATTAACCATTTAAATAGTAACCATGTGTAGTAATAATAGAATAAACCATCACACATAAGCAACACACATGAACACGAATATTTAAGTTGGAAACCCAATGCGAGAGAAAAACCACCTGCTGCTGTCATCTATGTCTTCTTTTAATATAAGAAAAACCTATTTACAATCTTGTACTGGCGCAGACTCATACCAGTATGCACACATCCACCTGAAGAAGGATACAACCTTCTCCCATTCTCCAGCTTCTACTGGAAGGTAGATACAACCCCCTAGCTTTTGTAGTAGCCGATATGTTTACTAGTACATAGGCACCAACGTATAGAAGGCTCCAACCTTCACTCGTTCTCCAGTTGCTACTAGAAGGGAGCTCCAACCCCTAGCTCTTGTACTGGCTGATACGTTTACTAGTACATAGGCATCGGTCTATAGAAGGCTATGACATTCTCTCTTCCTCCAGGGACCATGGTTCATAAATTTTCAGACTGGATACTCTTGGTACACAACAACATAATATGAAGGACAAGTTTCATCCAATTTTCATATTGGACCCATTAAAAAAATTCAAGCTCAAAATCGATCACCACTGCAATACAACCAATCATTAAAAACCCATCAACACTGAAGAAAATCACAATCAATCAATCTGAATAATCATATCATTGTCACCAAAGCACAAAGCAAAACCTAGAACTCTGCATCAACAACCAGAGCCAACTGCAACTTCAAACATCATATTTCATAATGTATATGCTACTTCTAAGTACCAAACTAGCGTGTATACGTGCCTTCACCAAGGTGAACCAACGTATATATCTGCAAATACTAACTTAAAACTTCACAACTATTCCAGACTTTAGTCATACCCAGATCATAACATTTATAGAATAAAAACATGTGTTAGCATTAAGATCTAGTCTATTCATGATCATACCACATAGTAATAATTCATTTCAGGTCTTATGATCATGATCCATCATTAGATCTCATCCATCATCAACCACTTAGGTTCATCCTTAGTTCAGATCACGAAAAGCACAAGAAACCCATAACATGCATATTTTCTTTTGATCTAACTCTTCATAAGATATTCATTACTTGCACACTTATCCCTTTGATCTTCTTCTCCTTATATACTTAGATCCTTTGTCAATACCTTGGACCAAAACCATAGTTATGCTATTGGTATTCTTTGATGGTATCAAGATTCTTTTCCATTCTCATTACCATGGGTCAATACCATGGTAGCAACCCTTAGTATTCATTATCCTTGTTTTTCCATCCCATACACGCTTTTCCTTCTATGAAAGTGAGCGTATACGTATACGCTACTTTTGTTCTATGGACCGGCATGTATCCGCTACTTGGGCAAAGTGAACCAGCGTATACTTCTTAAACCATTCTATTTCTTCAATCTCTGAAGTTTGATTTGTAATCCTTTGTTGCTAACCTACTGCACTGTGAACTACCATCATTCATCATATATGAGACTTTACACCAAGGACAACACCTGTACCATAATTCCAACACATGCTTAGTCTCATATTTTCGCTTTGATTTCTCATAACAATGTTTTAGCTTTCTGGAGGCTTCCTCCAATGATCTAGGATCATCAAACTCAATTATGTCTTTGAATGCTACTGGAAACCCACTGATGAATCTTTGAATCTTGTCCTTCTCCTCCTTAAGATAAGGAACATACCTCAATAACTCCAAGAATCTGCCAATGTACTCCTCATCGATCATGGATCCCATATTCAACTCATAGAATTCTTTTTTCCCTATCGTCATAGTATCTCTCCAATAGATGCTTATTATTTCAAAGTATCTTGAACTCACTCCAATTCAACTCCTTTTCCTGAATGCCCCTGTTATAGACATTTTTGTGCCTTACAACATGGAGCATGAAATGTCAATAATCTGAGGGATCCAAAGTCCCTAAACATGTTGTTCTTACCCTTAGAGGAACAAGGTCAGCAAACCACAGCACTGAAAATCAGTTCTCCACCTGAAAACACTCAAAAACAGGCTATTTCTGGATCATGTCAGCTGCTCCACTGAGCATCTGCGCTGAATGTCAACTGCTCCTCCTTGTACCTGCACTGAAGGTCAAAATCAATGAAGGCTACCTGCGCTGGGTGAGATTGGCCAAGTGGCACAGTCATTCTGCAAGGTGTCAACTGCCCAGGAAGCTTCCAAACTGACACTTGGTTCAAGGAATTCGCCCTATGATGAGTAAGAGGGTCTTGATCTCCAAGTGGAAGCAAGATTCTCCAAGTGGACTCAAGAACTGAAGATTAACTAAAGTGGGAGAGGACACTAGTCAGCTTTATGCCAGCCTCAAGCTGACTCATCCTTTCTCCAAATCTCCTATATAGAGAGCTCTCTCATGAGGTCTAAGGAGGCTGGAATTTTGTGCAAGTAAGGAAGTGCTGTTGGTTTGTGTATAGAGCTATTGGGTGTTTTGCTTGAAGGAGTTGAAGAGGAGATTTCTTTCAGCTGGGAGGTGTTGCTGGATTGGGCCCATTGTGGTTGTAACTCTCTCAGAATTTTACTTCTATTATCAATAAAGTATTTGAGGTTCTTCTATATGCATGTGTCTTTAGGATGAATAGATGCTTGTATATTTGATTTATGCTAATCCTATAATCGATTATGGATGTATGCTTCTTGTAGTTTCCTTTTCTTGTGCTTTTACAGGATCTGTGTGTAGCTGGGCCGGCGAAAGGGCAAAGAGTTAGGAGCAAGCAGCAAGGAGTGAAGACTGGATCGACTATTAGCGCAAGATAACGGTTAGTAGATCATCCTTTTCTTCCCTCTCTCATCTCATAAAAAAGAAACTTTGAATAGCTTTGCATTCAGTTGTTGCTGAAGTACTATCACCTTCAGAGTGGGATAGAGGCATTCTGCATTAGATACTTTTCCCCCCAACAAATTGGCGACACCACTGGGGAGCGCATCTTGTTGGTTGTTTGTGGTTTTTTTTGCTATTCATTTCATAAACAAAGGGAGTACCGAATCGAACTGTGTTTGAATCCATCAAACACAAAGTAGAGGGCAGCTACTCTAGCTCAGTTTCTGGGCAAGTTTATGATTTGAAGAGCTGATCCACAAGGACTCTAATAAGCTCTTAGTGATAGCTTTTCATCCTCCTTTACATCCCTTAGTGTGTCCTTGACTGATAGCTTCCGATTTGAGCAAAAACTGTGAATTTTTTAGCAATCTGTGATCCGGAAACCAAGATGTACGAAAGTCTCGTTCTTCATTGCAGGATGTACAAAGGCAGTCTGCATTTCAGCGCAGTTCCCGAAGGGGCTACCTGTGCTGAAGGTCAAACAGGCAGTGTTACACCTGTGCTGGACCAGTCTTGGCTTGAGTTACTGGGGTTTCCTGCTGTGTCTTGCCTTGTTTTCACTATTGCTTTTGTTGTTTGTTGCCAGTCAGTGGGCCTATCTGAAACCATCTTCCTTTGTCATTATTCCACCTCAGTTGTATAAAGAAACTGTATTTGTTCTTTTGTATTTCTTGTGTCATTTACAGTTTCCCATAACGAAAGTGAACCAGTCTTGCATTGACCTCTTAGATCTAGACCTGTGATTAAGTGTCGTTCTGATCTTAAGAGTTAGTTTATTTGCTGTTCATAGCTGATTGAGTTTGTCGCTTTCGTTATATGGTTTGAATTTATATATTTCTAAGTGTCGAAACAATTGAATCGTAAGGTGTCTTTCGATTTTGGACAAACTTGTTTGCTTTCGCTTGAAATTGAATTCGAAATTATACAACAACTTTCTTTTTGTATTTCATCAAACATTAAGGAAGAGAAAAGAAATACTTTCATCTTTGCATTTTGCATTAAGTTTGTATGTTGATTTAGGGAAAAAGTGAATTAGCGAGTGCTCTTTGATCTGTGTGAAAAGGATTTCATCTCTCTTTTCCCTTAGTAGTTAAGATTTTCATAAGTCGAAAAGATTTGAAAAGCTTGCTTCTCATCTTAGACTGCATTTAGGAATTTGTATCAATACATCTCGTGGTGAACCTTGAAAGGAAAAATTTAAAAAGATCAACTTAAAATATATTGAATGAACCTAACAACGCTTTGAAACATAACGCAAACATCTAGAGGTCTAAGCTAGAGACGTGTTCCGGCGTCGTTAAACATAGTGACCGTCGATCTCGACGAAGGTGGGTGATTCCTCCTGAGAGTCGGTGGCACTAATACGGACTTGTGCTCCCACGTACCGTCGCGTATATATTGGGAGACCCCTATAGGATCAAAGCCTTTATCCATAGGAAACCGTGTCGGCCGCCCTACTGATCGCAATGCAGTGAACACAGCATTCACGAAGATCGACCACTCGTACCGTAAAACGTATTCTGTGGTTTTGCGAAAGGTTTGGCACACCCTCTGCCTAGATCTCCAGAGCAGTTTCTTTTGGCCTTTTTCAAACTCTATAACTGAAAAAGTCCAACCAAGTATTTGTCACTTCGGGCTCGTTAATACATCGAAGGAGACTAGAGTCATCTTTAGCTTTTTCTCGACTCTTAAAAAGTGAAAAAGCAAGTTGTGTCTAAAAGCGTCTAATAAAATTCATTCAATTCGGAAACACAAACTTCCCCTTTTAATATTTTAGTTGATCGAGTAATCCGCAATCGTGGAAGAAAGTCAATTGAAAACCCATCATTCGCGGAGGCTTATGAGTCAACCGTCTTTGTCCCCGGAATCGAAACCAGTACGGGCAAAGCGAACTCATTTAACCGGTTCAAAATCTCCTTTGAAAGTTAGAACAAGTGTTCCAACTGCATCCGAGGTTCCGGTTACTCCTAACATTTCTGGAAACCCTGCCTCTATAGAAGAAGTTCAACAGCCACAGAAGGACAGTAATACTGATCCTGGTCTAGGGGCAAATACTTGTGTAACTGAACCAGTTCCATCTGTAACTGGTCCAGAAAGTTTTGTTCCCCAAACAACTGTCGCTGTCGAAACAACCACTTCTTCGGCACCAGAAATATTTTACGGACCTGACGGTCTTCCTCTTCCACTGGGTTTGATTGCGATAGAGGAAATTGCAGAGGATCCGCAAGCAAGTACTCCAACTCATTTTGGAGTAGGGGTCACTCTCTTTCCTTCATCAGAAGTTAATACACCACAAGTGGAAGTCCCTGTAGAATCGCTAGGCAATCTATTGGATAGACTTAAAATGTCTGAACAACCGTCATCATCTAGGACTGTGTCAAATGACACAGCGACAGCAGAAGCCCCTGCCGTCACTCCAACGATGTTTGCCGGCATACCAGCTGTCCCAACTAGCTCCCAACAGCTAGAAGGAGTCCACCAAGGGACTATTTCGACAGTATGGTCTGTTCCAGTTTGTTCATCCGGAGTAATACCCGGTAATTCTTATGTTGAAACTCGACAGATTGATCCTCATGGAGGTCAATTTGGGCCATCTAGTCCTCAAAGATTAACAATCCCCTTGAGTTCCGGATTGCTACCATATGGGGGGCAGTGCGCCCTTTCATTACCTCCTCCGGGAGGATATCCATATGGCAGTTCTCAACAGTATTCTGGTTATACTGGAATTGCATCAAGTAGTTGGGTACCTATGCTACCTCAACAACCAAGGATTGTATATTCTATGCAACAGTGTGTACCTGTGACAAACATCCCAACCACCCCGACTATTGTAACCGTGTCGCAAGTTCAAGCGATGCCTGTTACATGTCAACCTCAGGTTGTAATGCAACAGTCGCTTGACCATGGGTTGCAACCACAATCGCCAACTAGTGGGATGACACAAGTACAAATGGGTACAATTACCCCACACCTTGGTCCAATGGTTAGCATGGCACAACAGAACGTGGCGTCACAACCATGGCTTGTACAATACCAACAACCGCAGTTCCAGCAAGTGTACCAAGGTTCTGAACAGCAGATCTTTGCGAATAGTGGACAACCGTATATCCAAAACGGTCAAAACCAACCACTTTACAGTGGTCAAGTCCACCAACCGTATCAATCATACCAACATCAATTACATTATGCTGGTATGCAAAGACCTACTGCTTAAGCGATTCCATCGTACCCTGGTTACGCTTCGCCTAACCTGAATCAGCAGTTACCATTCGTGGCAACTTTAGAGTTACCTGATTTACACCGTTTAACCAACGATCCGATTGCTTATGCCCCTTGGTGGCCAGCGATTCCTCATAAACTTCCATCTGACATTCCTAAATTCAATGGAAATCCAGGTGAAGACCCGTCGAATCACGTGATGACTTTTCATCTGTGGTGTTCGTCGAACACCCTTAACGACGATTCGATAAGACTTCGCCTTTTTCAGAGGACATTGACAGGTCCAGCGGCTAAATGGTATATTGAATTGCCAAGAGCCTCTTTCAACAACTTTAGTTCCCTAGCCACGACTTTCTTAACCCACTTTCAATTACCGATAAGGTATGAAACGGGAACAGAAATATTAACCAACTTCAAACAGACGACTGCTACCCATATATCTGATCATATACGTGAGTGGCATCGTCGTCGTAGGATGGTGAAAACATATGTTCCCGATCAGCTATTAGCTGAATGGTTTATAAAGTCATTACTTCCGGCTATTATGGAAGATGTGGCCAAGGGGGGAGTCGTAACAGAGGAGCAAGTTATTGCTCGTGCACAATATTTGGACTTAGTTTATACTTAGTTCGGCACGCTCTATGACAAAATACCTAACGCCCCTAGACCAGAGTTTTCAATTCCTCCCCCTCCTAAATAAAATAGTGACTCTCATGCCGGTGACGGCGTGATTGGCACAGCAAACACGAAATCGATAAAGGCTTCGTCAAAGAAAGCCCGTAAGAATTCCGATCAAAATGCAAAAGAAGAAATTCTTGCTTCGAAAGTAAATGCCGTATCGGAAGATAAGGGCAAAGAAACCAATCAACCAGGAAGCAAGAAGAATCAAAATAGAGAGAAGAAGAAGAAACAGGGTGAGTCATCTCCTAGAAAGAATTCTTCGAACTCTCCCAGGAAAGGAAAGCCAAAAAGTCGATGTTTTATATGTGACGAGGATCATTGGACAGCAGACTGTCCATACAAAGCTGAGATAAAAAGATTCTTTAAGAGTCCGAAAAATCCAGCTGTGTTGACTGATCTGTTTCCCAATCCAGGTCAAAATCTGGTTGATAGTGGAAATACTTCCGGGTGCCAGGTGCTAATGGTGTCGACCTCTGAGCAACAGGATGATGCTTTGATTTCGACAAGAAGCAAAGACTGCGGAAATCCGCAATTGTCGAACAGCAAAGGAAGAGATCAACCAAGCAGTTCGACGACAACTTCGACAGAAGTTATGCCACCATTCATTACAAAGATCCATAGAAGCAATCATCCTCTCCAAAATATCGGAGTCATTTTCCTAAAAGACCCTACTTTAATGGGTACTTTTGCCTTACTGCCTCCAAGTAATCTAGCAGAAATGGCCGCAGTGGAATATGAAACCTTCTATTTCTAACAGATCTAAAACTTCGAGGATAGTTCCTATCTTAGGTCAACCTCGTTAAAAAAATGAAATAAAGAGTCAAGAGGATAGTTCTTTACGGTGTCAACCTCATTAAAAAATGAAACACCCCCCTAAAGACTAGGGGGCATGTGCCTCGTTTACATTATTATGCTGGGGGCATACAAACACTTCGAGCAGTTTTACCGCGGAATTTATGCTCGTTAAAAAATAGAAAAGCGAGATCCGAGTAGTTTTAGCGTCATAGTTCATGCTCGTTAAAAAATAAACATAAGCATTGAGCAGTGTTTTGGCGCATTCAAGCTCATTAAAAAATCAACCCAGTACCGGTAAATAACCATTGTGACCATAAATTTATTAGCCATAAAAAGCCTTGGTCGTGTTTGTACCCGCCACCTCCATTCCATTTGGCCAATCATTCACCTCCATATGATTGTTTACCTATTTTGAGGAACAGCTGTGAAGAGTGATATCACCTAGCCATCCTTGTGACACTGTCGTGATTGGAAAATTCCAACCTGTACCTGGAATCTGCTGCTATCCCTGTTTATCACTCGTTCCTCAAAAGACGAGTCTTCTTTGAGCTCTTTTCTCCTGACTCGTAAAATATGAAAAGTTTGCCGAGTTTTGGCCTTCCAGCTCGTTAAAGTGACCGGAAGAGCTATCCCTCCTCTAGATTTTAATCTTTTTGGACCTGAGGGATTATTGCACAAAAAGGTCGAGTGCTTGTTTTATTCGGCTCGTTAAAGTTATCGAAAACTCATCCCTTCTGTATTGTTTTATACTTTTTCGGACTTAAGGGATTAGATGACAAAAAAGGAATTTTGGAGTTGACTTTCTGTACCTTTTCAGACTCTCTAAAAATGAAAAGGACCGAGTTTTCCTTGTCGTTAGACTCGTTAAATTGATTAAATAGCGACAAACTTGTCTTTAGACGAGAACGACTTTCCCTATCGCTAGGCTCGTTAAAACATAGCGATGGGCTTGCCCGAAGGGCAGGTTATAGAACAAGCATATGTTATCCTCCTCAAGCTTGAAAAAAATAAAGAGGTACTGGTCAGAAATGACTGGGGAAAAATTGGGAGAACCTCAAAGCTTTGATGGTAGCAAGTCGCTCTTGAACATGACACTTTGTCCTCCGTATCACATCGGGTTGGGTTGTTTCATTCACTGGTCTCATCACCATGGTCTTCACCAAACCATCCGTATTTGGGGTAATGCTACCGATCCATCACATCAGTGTCGTTATATGTTCAAGAGATGTGTTCAGAAAGAGTCAACCGTGTCCCATCCACTGCCATACATTATCCTTCATCCACCCATGATCGCCACCCTGAATCATATTTCACAGATTGTTTTCACCTCCACTAAAGTCATTAGCTCCGTTCCGTGTCACTGATGAGGGATTCATTAAGGCCCTCCTTTGACGGATCGCTTCTTGTCGACTTCAGCTCATTATCCAAGAAGTTGATCTAGGAACACCCCCCCCAGTACTTTGAAGCTTGCATGCCTCAATGGCAAGTTTCTCACTTCCAGCGACAGGTATACATCAATGACCTTCGACCAGAGGATTTTGCGTGGTGTTCGATGCCAAGTCCTTTATTCACACCACGTGAATTGTACTATAGTACCTTGAGGGTCATTGTCATTATTGGTGATTCCTCTCGCGCTTGTTAACGGTTTACATTATTGACCGGTAATCAAGCGATGTCTTTCCATGTTCGACTTCAGCGTAATTCTCACATGGATCGACTTGTACTTAGAGTGAAGATCGAACGAGATTGAAGACCCTGGATCTAGTTTCATCCATCCGGGTTGCGATATATATTCAGGAAATATAAAGACATTTGTTATGTACATCATTGCAGCAGATGATCATCCTACTCAAAGGATGATAATTTCAGCAGAGAATTATCAGTCTACCATCAGACGATCGTCTGTTCTATGTACCAAAATGAATTTATAAAGTTGAGCATGGGAATGCCCGCCTCAGCTAGATCATGAAAGCAGAATGAAAAATAATGTATTGTATTGTATTTTATTACAGGGCACATCTCAGCGATTGAATGAACTTCGGATCCTCCTGATAAAGCATTTCACCCGATAAATGACCTCATACTTTAGGGGGCAACTGTTATAGAAATTTTTGTGCCTTACAACATGGAGCATGAAATGTCAATAATCTGAGGGATCCAAAGTCCCTAAACATGTTGTTCTTACCCTTAGAGGAACAAGGTCAGCAAACCACAGCACTGAAAATCAGTTCTCCACCTGAAAACACTCAAAAACAGGCTATTTCTGGATCATGTCAGCTGCTCCACTGAGCATCTGCGCTGAATGTCAACTGCTCCTCCTTGTACCTGTGCTGAAGGTCAAAATCAATGAAGGCTACCTGCGCTGGGCGAGATTGGCCAAGTGGCACAGTCATTCTGCAAGGTGTCAACTGCCCAGGAAGCTTCCAAACTGACACTTGGTTCAAGGAATTCGCCCTATGATGAGTAAGAGGGTCTTGATCTCCAAGTGGAAGCAAGATTCTCCAAGTGGACTCAAGAACTGAAGATTAACTAAAGTGGGAGAGGACACTAGTCAGCTTTATGCCAGCCTCAAGCTGACTCATCCTTTCTCCAAATCTCCTATATAGAGAGCTCTCTCATGAGGTCTAAGGAGGCTGGAATTTTGTGCAAGTAAGGAAGTGTTGTTGGTTTGTGTATAGAGCTATTGGGTGTTTTGCTTGAAGGAGGTGAAGAGGAGATTTCTTTCAGCTGGGAGGTGTTGCTGGATTGGGCCCATTGTGGTTGTAACTCTCTCAGAACTTTACTTCTATTATCAATAAAGTATTTGAGGTTCTTCTATATGCATGTGTCTTTATGATGAATAGATGCTTGTATATTTTATTTATGCTAATCCTATAATCGATTATGGATGTATGCTTCTTGTAGTTTCCTTTTCTTGTGCTTTTACAGGATCTGTGTGTAGCTGGGCCAGTGAAAGGGCAAAGAGTTAGGAGCAAGCAGCAAGGAGTGAAGACTGGATCGACTATTAGCGCAAGATAACGGTTAGTAGATCATCCTTTTCTTCCCTCTCTCATCTCATAAAGAAGAAACTTTGAATAGCTTTGCATTCAATTGTTGTTGAAGTACTATCACCTTCAGAGTGGGATAGAGGCATTCTGCATTAGATGCTTTTCCCCCCAACAGCCCCTGGCATTATTTACATCTTAGCACCAAATGTTCTCTTTACCTTTAAGATTAAATGTACCTATTCTAGCCTTCATGTTCTCTGAGTACTCATGCAATATGAAGAAATTGTTCATTGCAAGAAACCACGATTCAACATATTGTTACTTCTTCATTTCTCCATTGAATATAGGTGACTTTTCTTTCTTTAAATCATCTAGAACATATCCCCTGTCACTCCCCCTGTAGGGATGATAGTGATGATGACCATGATACCTATCTGGTCTAGAACTAGAGTAAATCCCATTTGCACTACCTTTTCTATCACATGTATCCAAGATCCTACCATCTCTAACCATGTCATTGTTATCCAAGCTGTGCCCACCATGAGACCTACTACCATAGGCTCCATTAGTCTTGTCCTCTTGTCCATGACTGGTCCTAAGTCGTCCCTGCCTATGCAAGTCTGACAAGTTTTTAAGGATGACTGCATTGACCTCTACTTATTTCTCCTCTGCATTGTCAAGTCTGTTTTATGACTTAATGATTCGGTCATTAACTGCTTTACAACTTCTTATTTTTTCCTTCAAGCTTCTCAAATTGTTTGCTGTGTTAGGAGAGTACCCCTCACCATGTTGCTCATTTGATCTATAGGGAGAGTCTTGTGAACTATAATCCACCATCTTGCAAGCCATCTTTGATCTTCTTCTTCTTCCTACAAACATAACATGTTAGTTAAACCAAAATATAAACATAGCTCAGTATCATTCAGGGGAGGATATCTCGTCTGCAAGATCAACTAGATTAGCACAATACACCTATAATCATAATCATAACAATATACCAACATCATATCCATCATTACACCAGTTAACATGCATGATGTCATAACTATAACATCAACTAGGTATAATTCATGAATGACAAACATATAGACTACAAGCATAGTGAACACATATGCAACCAACATGTATACATGACAAAAACATTCTTCCCATCTAGTGTAAGGGTTGAAGCATGCTCTAATACAAATCTGTAACCACCCTCCTCCCACACTTACCCAAGCTAACTAGTCCACCAGGGTAAATATGTGAAAAGGAGTTACTATGATATGATTCAACTCCCCAAGTATAGTTAAGGAAGTGGAATCAACAAACCAAAACCAAACCAACCTTCATCGGGAGTTATAGGACCCCCAAAGGCTAACCAACCACTCCAGGTTCCCAACCCCTAAGTTAAATTTATTTTTAACTGAACTAAACCACCAATCACTCCCACGATAAGATCTCCATGTAGCTGAAACTCTCCAGTGGCTCCCACAACAAGGAATCCATGTGATTGCAAACTTTTTCAGCTAGTTTTCTACCAGTGATCGTGGGATTTAAGCCACCTTTTCAGGCTAGGACCCAGGCCTCTGCCCAAAACTTAATGAAACTCTCAGAAATGATAAGTAACAATAATATAAGGCATCTAATGTAAATATTGAACAAGGAACTGACTTGACTCATCTTAACTATTAGAGCCTAAATTTGTCTCAGGCTGAAAAGACAAGGTTCTAGGTCCACATCAAACCACGCTCAGCCTCGTAGCTAGCCCTACGAGGACAAGAGAGGGCTCTCTCCGGGTCGATATCAACAAAGGAAAAACGATGGGGCTCAAGATGACTGTAATAAAAGCTAATATTATGCTAGGTATGAAGTACAAGGGTTTGATTTGAGTTTTTGAGGGCTTTGTGTTGGAAACAGGGAAAGGCAAATTGGGCTCGGGGATGAGGCATAGTTTCTGCAGAGTTCTGTTTGGGGCAAGGAAGGAAATCGTTTTGATGCTTTAAAGTGAGTGAATGGATAGATCAGACTGGTGAGGAGTTAAGGAGAGCAAGAGAGCCTCAAGAATTCTCCTTAAACAAATGAAAACATGGAAATTTAAACAAATTCAAAGGCAGAGCATAGCAGTTAATGGATTCTACCTTAATCACTCATTTGTTCAAATTCAGAAGAAAAGAGATGAAAATGATACATATAACACTAACAAACTTACAATTACTCAAAGAAGAACACCATCAAAACATAAAGCTACATGGATCCCGAACAATGCTGCAAAACCCTGGTCTTTCCTTAGCCAAAAATACAGAGATAGAATGTACAATGATATGCCAAAGCAATCCCAAGTGTCCAACCCTGAAAATGACTTAGAAATTACATAACATAGACTAGTCCATCCCATTCCCTTGCCTCTAGGGGCTGAGCTCATCATTCTAGGAGTTGTTTCAACCAATTCTAAATAAAGCACTAAAATCTAGGCAATCAAAACAACTTGCCTCTATAAGGTAGGAAACTGATTCATTAATTAAATTTTCACTTTTTAGTGAATGAATCCTATAGAAAAAGTAAACGAGTGCCCAAATTACATCATGTTCCTCCAATTACATCAAGTTAGATAAAAAAATTACATCAAAAAGCAAAACTAGTCAAACTGGCCGAATTTCTGAGCTGGAAAGTGAAAAATTGTGCGAAAAACCTCTGTGCACCGCGCCAATTTCTCTCTGTGCCGCGCCACTTTGAGACTGAGTTTGAGGCATTTCCTAAAGTCAAAATTGAGCCCATGTGTTCTTGTTTAAAATTTGTGCCTGTCTACTTTCCAACCCAAGTGGAATGTCTGAATTTGGTGCCCATTTGCCCCTCCAAAACTTCAATCTCCCAAGACTACTTCCTGTGTGTCAAAATAGGGGCAGAGAGGTCATTTTTTGAGTGTTTTTGACCTCCTGAGGACTCAAAACTTGCCCAAACTTCTTGGCCATGCACCAGTAGTCATGATTTTTCATGAAAAATCCAAAAATATAAAGTTTTTTCCATTTGGATCTTCCTATCATAAGCGCGCGCCACATGGCGCAGCGCACAGGGAGAAAAACCCTGTTTTTTGTACAAAAATTTGCCAAAATGCCAAAAATGCCTCAAATTTCTTGAAAGTTGGGCTAGAGCTTCTTCATTAAGTGCTATACTAGTCTATAGAGGCTTTGGCCAATATCTGAAGACGATCAAGCTCCCTTTGCTTCTTTTGCTTCCTTATTGCCTTCCTCAATTTTGCCCCAAAATTCCTGATTCGGGTCTTGCACACCTTCTTTCGTGCCATGTAGTGGAAAACCATGTGTCTTAGAAAAGCATGGTCCTTGTTAGCCTTTTCCAATAGCCTCTCTAAGTGCATGTTAACTCTCTCGATATTAGACTCCCGATCCTCATTAACCTCTTGCTCCAATGACGTGAGCTCAATTCTTCTCCTTTGTGCAGCCTGGCGATTCTCGCAGATGTTCTATAACTCCATGATTACTT
Organism: Pinus tabuliformis; assembly: GCA_031772625.1. Taxonomy (NCBI): domain Eukaryota; kingdom Viridiplantae; phylum Streptophyta; class Pinopsida; order Pinales; family Pinaceae; genus Pinus; species Pinus tabuliformis. Next base: position 502,293,826 of record CM062815.1, read on the forward strand.
GCTGATCTTCAAGCTGTTTGTCCCCCTAGTCCAAATATCTCATGGTCCACTTAGCTCTCTCCAAGTCAAGAGATAAGGCTTGGATCTTTGTTTGCTGCTCCTGGATGATCTTGCTAAGTTTGGCACTTTGTGGGCTCGTATCTGTATCATCATCATGAATGAGAATGAAGTTGGTCTCTCTTTCTCCTGAAGGCCCCTCATCCTGCATTGGCCTCTTGCCATTTTCCTGTACTAGTGGTGCTGATGGAGAAAGCGAGGCCCCTTCCACCCCGGGTGGAGATAACACTCGCTTTTCCGCTGCAAACAAACGTCTGGTGCCTCTCTGATATGTGATGAACACTGGCACACTAGCGGTCTCATGGCACTCACACTGATGATAAGGTTCACCTTCATTCTTAACCTTTGATAATCCCTGCGAAGCTCTGAAGAAGTCATGAGAAATGAAATCATCCCAAGTGATGCCCTGTAGTCCAAGCTGATGAACCACCAAAATCTTAATAAGAGCAAAATGATAGACACTATTAAGTTGCTGCTGAGGTGTTTTGTGCTGCACCAGGGTGGTCATCCTCTCTATTTTCCGGCAAAAGAAATATGGAATGTTCATCATCCGTACCCTGGTGAAATGCATGAGCAACCTGATGTGATAAGCATAGAGATGAGAGAACCGTCCCTCACAGCTGAAATATTTCATGATCAACTTCTTTAGTGGAGCACATTCATATTTCAGATATTGGAATGGGAAGACTCTCTTGAGCTGTCTCAAGAAACCAGTTTTAATGTATGGCTCATAATGCTGCCCGTCAATCTTCTTCTTATTGTGCCATGGTTCTGCAATGTTCGGTATGCTGGTTGCTAATGAGACAGATTCTGGTGTAAGTGTGAAGGTGACACCGGCTAAGATAGCTTGATCTCCATGTATGTGCAGCACGAATAGACGAGCTAGTTCATGATGAAATTGAACACTATCCACCTTTTGACAAAACTTATCGCATGATTGATGATGAAAACAAAACATGGCAAGAGGGAAGGCCTGCAATTCTATAAGGGTGATTGGTTCTTCTCTTACATGTCTACCACTTTTATGAGGCCTCCGGGGTGCCTGTTCTTCCAAGGGTGAGTCACTTTGGGTTTCCACTTCATAGTCCGATGAATGCTCAGATGCCATCATTGCTGTTTTATCAAACTGCCTTGGAGAAAGAGATGCTGTTGTATGAAAATTGTTTTGACTGCTCTTTCGAGTGCAAAGTCTACCACCAAAGCGAAAAAAGAAATGAAACAGGGACTGTTAGAAAGGGGAAATAATAGTGAGGAATGGGAATTATTGGGAGAAATTTGATAGGGAAATATGGGAGAGGGTTTGAGGGATTTATGTATGGGAATAGGGTTTAGGGTTTGGAATTGTTGTATAGGGTTTGAGGTGTGAGGTTGGAGGATTTGGGACAGAGCATGTAGGAGAAGGGAATAATAAACTTAGGTGATAGGGAATTAGGGATTGGTGAAGACAAGGGAACAATGGGAAGGAGAAATGATTTTGGTGGCAAAATAGTGAGTTCTGAAACCCTGACAGCAAGTTTTCTTATGTTTAAAGAAGGAGGGTTTGATATATGTGTTCACCCATTGTCATCCATAAACCCCCATCACTAATCACAACACTGGATGAAATATCAAAATAGCAACACTACCTGGCAAATCCACGCAAGTTATGAGCAAATTGGTGAAATTTGAAACAATTTTGGGCTTTCAGGTGTATGCGCCGCGCCACATACCCAGTGCGCCGCGTCGTTTCAGTGCGTCACGCCTGTGTAAATTTACACTGGGTAATTTCTCCAAGTGCACCGTGCTCCTCCAGTGCGTCACGCCACCTGTTGTATGCACCGCGCCAGCCAAGCTTCCTCTGATTTCACCCAAGTTACTCACTTTCTCAACCAATTTACTCAATCTTGTTTCTCCTTTTCTAATGAGCTTATGACATGAAGGAATAGCTTATAGATCGAGAACTTTTGAAATCTTGGCTCATGAAACCCACTTTTGTAATGTTGCAGACTTTGGCACTTTCACATAACTCTGTTTTTGCTTCCACTTTGATTTTTGGATGAATGATGAAACTCTATCTATTTTTGCAGGGATGATTGGCATGTAATTTTGGCAAACGATGACCAGGGTTGCGCTTGAAGCACCTCATGACTGAAAAACATTAAAAATTACATATTTATTGCAAACCATAAATTTGATAATTTCTTCTTCAAAATAGAGTTTTGAAGAAGAAACATCTTTGAGCATTATTAATGATGAAAATATTTAAATGAAAGCTTATTGAAGACATCCTCATGGCCTACCAGCATTATTCAACATTCTAAAGACCAAACCCTAGACCTAGAAACTGAAATGACTCTCATTTGACCAAAGCACGATCTATGACTGTAAATGACTGAAATCAACTTTGATGAACTGTGAGAAATTTTGACCAACCCAGCAGGTACAACCATGAGGGAAACAGGTGAAGAGACCCTTCCATCAGATAATGGCATGCCCCTAATAGAATGCACATGAAAGAGCTGAAAGGGACACCTAAAATGAAATGCAATAAGAGAAATGATCTCTGACGGAGGGATGACTAGACCAACTCTAACATTGGCTCCAATGGGGATGGTAGCTCCAAGTAGGTGCCAAGAACTGTAGATCTTTGGGAGAGTAGACAGTGCCTTCATCCATTGGGCTATGGAGTCCAAATCAAAACCAGAACTAAAAATTTGACTCAAACTAACTCAAATTTAAACTGAAATGACTGCTGAAATGTCTGAAAAAACTTGACTTTAACAAACTAACTCAAAATGACTAAGACCTGAACTTAAAACTTAAAGCTTGGTGATAGTACATGACCACCTGTGTTTCTTACAAGGAAATACATGATCAAACTATATCAAAATGCCAATGTAACCAATCAAGCAATTGCCTTCTTGATTGATTCTCCTGATCAAATCTCCTGGTCAATAGTAGATACTTGTAACTGGGCATCCAAAAACATAGTTGACCTTGATCTCCTTCATCGCTGAATACTACAATAATCACCTTCACTGCTGACTGCAACAGATTTGCCATTGGATCCTAAAAAACATGAAGATTTACCTCCTACTGAAGAAACAAAGTGTCTTTTTCTTTTGATTCTGATCTTCCTTCATAATGTAGTTTAGTAAAAGTATGTTCCTGGTTCTCAAAATTTTTTGAACAAGTAGATGAGCAGATCTCCTCTTGGAAAAACATTTCAAAACATGAGGCATATGAAGAAGAATCTAAAATGGAATCTTGAATGGTCTGATCTTCGGTAGTCTGAATATATTATAGGTCATCTTCATATGATATGACAACCAGATTCTCATTACATTCATCAATCATGAGAAAAGAAACTTCAGATGTTTCGTGAAACCCAACACTAACATTTCTATCATCTACCATAAATTCGTCTAGAGAAACCTCTTTACTTACTTGAGCAAAGATATCATCTTGTTGTTCACTTACTTGACTTGACTGAATTACCTCTTTATGAAGGCTTTGCTCTGATGACATGAAAAGAGTTGGATCCATAACTCTGTCTTCTTTATTCAAGATGTTTTCAGCAGCAGATTTCTCCTTCGTGAGATTCAGCACAAGGTATTCTTGGTCACCACAATCTGAAATGGCTGACTTAACGTTATCACATTCTGAAATTGAAACTTGACTTCCCGACATGCTGTCTTCTTCTATGGACAGATCTGAAACGACACTTTTTCTTTCATCACTTTTAGCCATATGGACATCTTCAACCTATTGATCTATAAAGTTGCTTACAAGACTGTCATCCTTTTCAGAAGAGGAAGAAGTTCCACCATCAATTTCTTGACCATGTGCACACTGCAAATCTGCGTTAACTTGAGCTGGAACATGATCGTTCAAGAGTTGATCTATCTCATCTTCAGACAGGGGAGATAATACTTTTTTTTTTTCTCTTGCTCAAACAACGATTGTCTTCATTGATTTCAAGTGAAGGGGTATACAAATTTTCCTCATACAGCTGATCCATTTCATGTAATTCCTGTTGACTGTCAAAATGCACAATTCCTTCATCTTCCACCGTACTAAGATCTTGATCCTGCTACAAATTTTCATGATCGTCTTTATGCAGCTGAAACGGATTTTCATACAGGGCCTCCATGATTTCTCCATCCATCAAGTCATCATGTCCATAAAAATTCTCAAGATCTTCAATAAAACTATGAACATGGCTACAACAGTCCTGAACTAAAGCCAAGGATGGATATGATTCTTTATACCTTTTGAAGAATATTGCATGAAAATATTTTAAACAATAAATAGACGTAGGTGGCAAACTTTCATACCAATATCGGGCTTCGTCTTCCAGAGTAGCCATAAACAGTTTCATCAAATAGTCTTCAGGAAAATTGATCTTTAATTTATGCACATGAATGTGAAATTTCACCAGATGAAGAGCAGCGTCATTACCTTCTGCATTTCTGAACATAGGAAAATTCTTTGACCAATCTACCTTGGGCATTTTATTTGGAAAACCTGGGATGTGATCTCGGCTCACGGGAGCATATCTTCTTGCAATCCGATCCATCTTGAAAACCTTAAAGCTACTAATCTTCGTGCAGTGGAGTCACCATGAAGCATTGATCTCTGGATTTTTCAGTGAATGAGGTCGCCAGGTGAATGATTTCAGCCTTCTGATGTCTGATCGTTGTTCACCATCAACCATCAGATCTGAACTTGATACATGTACTAGGGCAATTAACTAGTATCATGTCACATTTACAAGCTAGACCGGAGATTGACTGAAGCAGCGTTTATCTACTTCCGCTAATGCAAAACAAAAGCGTTTTGAAGGCTACCTGGCATAACTTCAGGCTCCGTCTATAGCTTATAACACAAATGACATCAACAAGCAAACCATTTTTCTTCCCCAGTATGGTTGCCACTATGTTAGAGCCTAGATTTGTCTCAGGCTGAAAAGACAAGGTTCTAGGTCCACATCAAACCACGCTCAGCCTTGTAGCTAGCCCTACAAGGACAGGAGAGGGCTCTCTCCAGGTCGATCTCGGCAAAAGACAAACGATGGGGCTCGAGATGACTGTAATAAAATCTAATATTAGGCTAGGTATGAAGTACAAGGGTTTGATTTGAGTTTTGAAGGGTTTTGTGTTGGAAACAAAGAAAGGCAAATTGGGCTTGGGGATGAGGCACAGTTTTTGCAGAGTTCTATTTGGGGCAAGGAAGGAAATCGTTTTGATGCTTTAAAGGGAGTGAATATATAGATCAGACCGGTGAGGAGCTAAGGAGAGAAAGAGAGTCTCAAGAATTCTCCTTAAACAAATGAAAACATGGAAATTTAAGCAAATTCAAAGGCAAAGCATAGCAGTTAATGGATTCTACCTTAATCACTCATTTGTTCAAATTCAGAAGAAAAGAGAGGAAAATGATACATATAACACTAATAAACTTACAGTTACTCAGAGAAGCACACCATCAAAACATAAAGCCACATGGATCCCAAACAGTGCTACAAAACCCTGGTCTTTCCTTAGCCAAAAATGCAAAGATAGAATGTACAATGATATGCCAAAGCAATCCCAAGTTTCCAACCCTGAAAATGACTTAGAAATTACATAATATAGACTAGACCAACCCATTCCCTTGCCTCTAGGGGTTGAGCTCATCATTCTAGGAGTTGTTTCAACCAATTCTAAACAAAGCACTAAAATCTAGGCAATCAAAACAACTTGCCTCTATAAGGTAGGAAACTGATTCATTCATTAATTTTTCACTTTTTAGTGAATGAATCCTCTAGAACAAGTAGATAGTGCCCAAACTACATCATGTTTCTCCAATTACATCAATTTATATCAAAAATTACATCACAAAGAAAAACTAGTCAAACTGGCCGAATTTCTGAGCTGGAAGGTGAAAAATTGGGCAAAAAACCTCTGTGCGCCGCACCAATTTCTCTGTGCACTACGCCACTTTGACACTGAGTTTGAAGCAATTTCTAAAGTCAAAATTGACCCCAAGTGTGCTTGTTGGAAAGCCCTTCTTGTCTACTTTCCAACCCAAGTCGAATTTCTGAATTTGGTGTGCATTTGCCCCTCCAAAACTTCAATCTCCCAAGACTGCTTCCTGTGTGTCAAAATAGGGGCAGAGAGGTCATTTTTTGAGTGTTTTTGACCTACTGAGGACTCAAAACTTGCCCAAACTTCTTGGCCATGAACCAGCAGTCATGATTTTTCATGAAAAATCCAAAAATAGAAAGTTTTTTCCATTTGGAGCTTCCTATCATAAGCGCGCGCCACGTGGTGCGGCGCACAAGGAGAAAAACCCTGTTTTTTGTACAAAAATTTGCCAAAATGCCAAAAATGCCCCAAATTTCTTGAAATTTGGGCTGGAGCTTCTTCATTAAGTTTTATGCTAGGCTAAAGAGTCTTTGGCCAATATCTGAAGACGATCAAGCTCCCTTTGCCTCTTTTACTTCCTTATTGCCTTCCTCAATTTTACCTTCAAATTCTTGATTCAGGCTTTACACACCTTGTTTCGTGCCATGTAGTGGAAAACCATGTGTCTCAGCAAAGCATGGTCCTTTTTGGCCTTGTCCAATAGCCTCTCTAAGTACATTTTAACTCTCTCGAGATTAGACTCCCGATCCTCATTAATCTCTTACTCCAATGACGTGAGCTCAATTCTTCTCCTTTGTGCAGCCTGGCGATTCTCGTAGATGTTCTGTAACTCCATGATTGCTTGTTGATCTTCAAGTTTTTTGTTCCTTTGCTCCAAATATCTCATGGTCCACTTATCTCTCTCCAAGTCAAGAGATAAGGCTTGGATCTCTGTTTGCTGCTCCTGGATGATCTCGCTAAGTTTGGCACTTTGTGGGCCCGTATCTGTATCATCATCATGAATGAGAATGAAGTCGGTCTCTCTTTCACCTAAAGGCTCACCTGAAGGCCCCTCATCCTGCATTGGCCTCTTGCCTTTGTCCTGTACTGGTGGTGCTGATGGAGAAAGCGAGGCCCCTTCCACCCCGAGTGGAGATAACACTCGCTTTTCCGCTGCAAACAAATGTCTGGTGCCTCTCTGATATGTGATGAATACCGGCACACTAGCGGTATCATGGCTCTCATACTGATGAGAAGGTTCACCTTCATGCTTAACCTTTGATAATCCCTACGAAGCTCTGAAGAAGTCACGAGAGATGAAATCATCCCAAGTGATGCCCTGTAGTCCAAGCTGATGAACCACCAAAATCTTAATAAGAGCAAAATGATAGACACCATTAAGTTGCTGCTGAGGTGTTTTGTGCTGTACTAGGGTGGTCATCCTCTCTATGTTCCGGCAAAATAAATACGGAATGTTCATCATCCGTACCCTGGTGAAATGCATGAGCAACCTAATGTGATAAGCATAGAGACAGAGAACCGTCCCTCACAACTGAAATATTTCATGATCAACTTCATTAGTGGAGCATATTCATCTTTCAAATATCGGAATTGGAAGACTCCCTTGAGCTGTCTCAAGAAACCGGTTTTAATGTATGGCTCATAATGCTTCCGATCAATCTTCTTCTTCTTGTGCCATGGTTCTCCAATGTTTGGTATGCCGGTTGCTAATGAGGCAGATTCTAGTGTAAGTGTGAAGGTGACACCGACTAAGATAGCTTGATCTCTGTTAGCTTCCTATACCAATAGGTTTTCATTTCTCATGATTGACAGTGGAAGTGCCAAAAAATGTTCATCTTCCATGGTACTAAGGTTCCATTTTTGTGAAAGAAACAGACAGTTAAAAAATGTAAAGAGGGTATGCCCTAAAAGAATAATCAAAAGGCAAGAAAATGAACTGGTCAAAGAAAAAATAAATGAAATGAACCCCAAATAAAGACCATGAAAGTGGCTAATCCAAAATGCCACTGCTACTTTGATGGGTGGTCCAACATCTCAAGCTGGGCCATACCATGTTTTAAATTGCATGTTTTAGACTAGAAAGGAAGTACCTGCTCAAATAGTTCAAGCTTGACAGATGACTATGTGGATAGAGAAAGGAAGGAGCCCAACTGCTTAATCTGGGCCCTTGGAAGTCATAAGGGTAGACTTAGATAGGAGGACAGCCAAAAGAAAAGAGAATTATCAAGGTTTGCAAGGCTAAGTGCACCCATCCAAAGGAAGAAAGAATGTCAGGCATATTAGGTAGGGTAGGCAGTTGAAGGTTGCAGAAAACAAGATCCAAGCATATGACATGAGGAAACTCACATCTGATCTCACCAGTAGGAGAAAGGCAAGAGCAATGGCCTATTTGGCAAACTACCAAACCATCACTAACTTCCCTCATCCCCTTTAGAGGTTTCTTGCTAACATCCCCTTGAGCACTGTAGGATCTGCCTAAACAGTCCTCCTTACATTTCTCATTTGTAAATTTCATGTCAAGTTGTGACGTCTCTCTCTGAAAAGAAGCCACATTTCCTGTGTAAAATCATTCTTCACTCCCATCTGCTTCTAAATCTAAGTTTACTCATTAAACTTAGCTCTCTATTCCTCTCTCACATCCCCAATCCATATTTATTTTTAATTTTACTATATAAATCCCTAAGTGCTACCCCTCCCCCTACTATTATAGCATTCTATGCAAAAAACCAAGAAAAATATATAAATATCCCCCCCCTTTTAGCATTTTAGCTAATTAGCATTTTCATGGGAGACATTAGTCCATCAGGGACTATAGTCAACCCTTACTTGGGAATTACTCTAACCCCTGGTTAGATTAATAGCCTACACTAAACCCTCACCTACCATTTTCCCGTAAAAACCTATGAAAACCCCCCCACCCCGTGCTCAAACCTAATGTTAAATGTTGGATTAAACCCCGACATATTAACCCTTATGCGCTTTGAAACCCATTAAACCCTCCTAACCCTAAGTTCTAAACCCACAGTTTTTAAATATTATTTTATTGTTTGGCGGGTCCCCACCCAAACTTGCATGCTGGGTTGGGGCGCCTGCCAGCCACCGATCTTCCCCTGCCCCCAATCCAAAGGTGGGCAGTCAATCTCAGTCCTGGACCTGCCGTGATTTAGCGTCTGGGGAGCGGGTGGTTTTGCTCCTATACGCTGGATGCATGGCGGCCATCGGGGTTGTTCGGAGCCCCTCTCCCCATTACCACCTTTCCCCTATAGCGGTGCGGGGAAACCGGAAACTGCCCTCCCGCAATACGTTTCCCTTGTCGCGTCACTCCTACGTCATGATTACGTCATACCCAAAGCCCCCGCCACCGTGCCACGTCGTCCTCCACGCCATCTTGCCGCCCCCACATCCCTCCACCGTGTCCTGACACGCTGGCTTCCAACTCAGCACCCACGTCATCATCCGTACCCGGGCCCCGCTGATGACGTCATGCTGATGTCATCGTGGAAAAGCGCCAAAACCCATATGTGCCGAATTTGTCGTTATAAACGCGCAATTGAAAGGTTGTTTGTCATTTTCGCTGGAAAAGGGAGGGAGCCGTTCTGTTCGTTTAATCCAAAAATTGCCTCCACACTACGAATTCAAAGCTTGGGACGTCGCTACTTACCAATTCAGCTACATTCTCCATCCATTTCTCAACCCAGCAGCTCTCGGTGCTAATTATCCAGGTATTTGCTGAAATTTACCTATTTGCCCGTGTTCTTTCCATTTCTCTGCAAAGTTCTCCACTAAATACCTGGTAAATCCTAAATTAAATACTGTCATTTCAGTAAATGCTGGCCCAAAATAATCCACATTGTCCCCTTGTCGAAAATTCACTGTTGAACAATCCTTTTCGGCCTTAATTTGCAATTTACCCTCCAACTGCCCAGCATTGTTCCCTTTTGCCGAGCATATAATCGAAGAACTGCATTTCACCAGCTTATAGTCCTACCCGCCCTCTGCAATTCATCCTCACTGTTCATAATCCTTGTGAATTTACCAAAGCAGAGCAGAGGCAAGTCTTCTTAATCTACTCACTCCTCTTTGAAGATATATCTGGCATCACCTGCATTCAGTCTGCCACCTAACTTCTAAAAACTATTTACAAGCTATCACATTCACACTGTTACATTCAGAAACTGCACTCCAAAGACAACACCTAAAGGCTATACAATGGCTGCACCCACAGCTCTCAGTGTTGCCCCCATGAATCCACCTAACAAAGAGCTTGAGGCCATGCCTCTTGCTGACAGAGATTACCTCATCCAAGACCTTGTGGGTGACAGGAACCATTTACAGACCTTCCGGGAATTGAGGGACAACTATTTGAGCAACAATGAAATATATGGGATATGGGAATCCAATCTGCCTCATTACTTTCTCCCATCTATTAACATTTTTCCAGAAATCATCCGCTTATGTGCTGAGAATTGTGATCCAAATCATAGAGCTATCAAGTCTCCATCTGGGAGCATACTCTTCCACATCAATGCTGACTCCATCAACCAAATGCTCAACTTCAAACAAACTCAGCTACTGTATCCCTTCTCCATGAACTATCTACTGGATACAGGTGCCAAGCTTTCCACTGCTAACATTGAGAAGATCACCAAGACATTTATGAGAGCTGACTGCCAGCCCACAGGGCCACCTCCTTTCTTGCATGTCCATTTTACTGATGTAGGCCAACTTCTGGTTGACATGATTTCCTATGTGTTGGGCTATAAAACCAGTGAACACGTTGATGAGACAGTGCTGGTGTTATTAGTTGCTTACAGCCCAGGCCAACCTCCTGATTACAAATATAACTTTGCTAAATTCATAGCCAACAAGATACATGACCAACTTTTCAAAGTGGACAGGGAGCGTATATTCAAATATTCATCATATATCTACCACTTGTTCATGTATTATCAATCCGAGGCCTTTCAATGCCCTATCAAGAAGCTGGATTCTAGGGGAGAAAGAAGGTCTGTCATCTTCTGGTCATCAGTTTTCCACCAAGTCCAAGATTCACCATATTCATACTGTGAATTTATTGATCAATTTGTCTACCCGGTCTCTTGCCTATTGATGAGATCCCCTCCTCCCAGAGTGTCATTTGAAATCCAGAAAACTCTGCAGCTGTCCAAAAATTATAAAATAGGTGATTGGTCCCTATACCAAAATCATACAGTCATTAGAATTTATGGCTGCGAGCTCTGTCCATATAGGCTCCCGAGATATGTACCAATGAGATTGTTCGCTTTGGAGTACTATAGGCAGCTTATTAACTTTGACCTCACCCACTTTCATAGTGCCGACCAGAAAGCCCACCTCAAGTTCAAACACCACCTGGGCCCCTTTATCATGAACAAAAAAGAGGGATGGCAAGAGGCTGAGCAAATACTCAAAGATAAATACAAGCTATCAAGAAGCTTCTGGTGGGTCCCTTATGACCCTGAAGGCTTCATTAGTGCTAGAAGAGTCAAGTACAGGCTGCTAGGCTATGAGCACTGTAAAATTCCACAAATTGAGCAGTATGCCAATCAGCAAGAATGGTTGCAAGACACATTAATTGAGGAACTAACTCAAGAAGAAATAATGCAAAGAAATGTCAAGGATTTGGAAAAAACTCTTGACTTAGATTCTGTGCAGCAGGTAATTTTCAAGCAGCCGCATCCAATTGGAGAAGGAACCTCAACCACTACAACCGCACCAGCCACCCAGGCGCTATCTACAGCAGCATCAAGCACAGATAAGGGCAAGGGAATAATGGGTGATGAAGAAGAGATAGTAAAAGAAAAGCCTGCCTCCTCAATTGGGCAGCAACAAGATCAAACCCCTCCACCACAAACAGAACCACGAACAGTGCCTGCATTGCAGACCCCTGCACATGAGGAGAGGGGCAAGAAATGGGATAGAGAAGAGTCCACTCCCGCTAGTGGATCCTCCCAGCTACCTGAAGCCAAGAGGCAAAAGGTTGACTCCCCGGTCATAGAAGAAATAAGAGAGGAAGTCCTTGAGAGCCCAAGGAAAGAAGGAGGAGACAGTCAGGAAATAGCTACAGGCTCTTTTCAACAAGAGCAAGGATTACAGCTTGGCATGGAGGTGTCTTCCTCCACTCAGCAGAGCAAGAAGCCTTCAAGCACCAAGGCTTCCTTCAAAGAGATAAAGGCACAAAATGAGCTGTTGAGAGTGGAGGTGTGCAAGCAATTCCTCAAAGCAACACCAACTAAACAAGAGAGGTTGATATCAGTGTATGATATACAAGAGGAAAAGATAATCCTCAGCCACTTATAACCCAAGGTACCGCAGCCTCACTCAGCTGCAGATTTTGTAAAAACAAAGCTGGAAGTCATGGCAAAGGAGATTCACCCCATGGACCAGATAGAGCTGCACAAGCAAACGGGGGAAATGGTCTATGCCACCTTGGTAGACAAGGCCACAATGGCCCATGAATTGAAAGAATCACTGAAGAACACCAACATTCAGCTAGATTTCGAGAGAATGTCCTCCACGGCCAAGGACAACAGGATTAAAACACTGGAGGACATCATTGTGGACCTAGGACATGATCCTAAGGACCCAAAGGGTGTGAGGACCCTCATGAAAAAGAAAGAAGATGATATTGCTGCATTGAGGAAAAGACTAAAATTGCTTCCCACTGAGCACCCTCAAACAACAGAATTTCAAAAGGAAAAGGAGTCTGATGATCAACTCGATCTAATAATGAAGCTGAATCAAAGAGTTATTGATCTGGAGAAGGAGCTAGAAGGGGCACTGCAAGACAAACAGGGAGAATCAACCTCCCAACCTCCTCAAACTACCTCAACCACTGCCACCACTATAGAGGCGACAGTAACGCCTGCAACAACGGAAGCAGTAGCAAATACAACAGCTCCTGAGTCTAGCTTAAACATGGATGAATTGACAAAGGTTATCAAAGAGCTGGAACTTCAGGCGACTGAGATCAAGCAAGCCAAGGAAAAATTGGCAGAACTGGAGGCTAAATATGACAAATCAAAGATGACTGTAGCAGAGTAGACTAGAGAAATTAAGGCCCTCAAAGACAAAATAAAGGTCTTAGAGAAAGAGCTCAAACTTGAAAATACTCTGGCAGAAATAAAGAGGATTTTGTGGGCCCGGATTGGCCACTCCCTTACTAGACAATGGAAGTCAATCAAGACAGTGCATGAACAAATGGAATTGATTGGCCAAGCACAAATTGAGAGCCAAATAGCCAGAACAGTACTAGGGAACAGGCCTGAATAGGCCAACAGAATGATAAATTTTCTCAACAATCAGACCAAGGAGGAGCTGGAAGCCCTGAACATCATTAACAGAACAGATGCTGTCCTTACAGCTAAAAAGGTGCTGACCCTCAGAAATTTTGTACAAACTGTAGAGAGAAAATGTCATGAAATGCAGGCTGAGGTAGATGAATACAAGCTCAAAATGGGAGCACTGCAAGAAAAGGGATTTCCCAGCCTACTAACCAGCACAGGAAGACTGCTCCCTCGTGAGCAATATGCTACCAGGATGACAAATTTTATTGAAAATCAAATCACTGCATCCGCCAGTACCTCTGAGGAAACAGGGCCTCCAACAGGGCAGGGCCTCTATGACAAGCTTGAAAATCTACTTTTTATTGAACATGAGATCAATCACTTATTTGAGGTTCCACCAAATTTTTATAGGTATACAGAGGCAGGCGAAACCTTAGTAAAAATATGAAGACACCAACTGCCCAAAGAGGATTGGTGGCAGGCAATGCTACAAATTTTGCCTCAGTAATCTCAGTTGCTCGGTCTTAGTCAGCTTCAACTCAGCCAAAGGCAAAAAGCAGAATCTAGGCAGTATACAAGGCGGCCAAAAAGGGGTGACTCAGCATGAAGACAGCGACAGCAAGCCAAAACAAAGGAAATGTACAAATTTTGGGCAGCACGGCTTCAGCTGACTCCATCGGTCACAAAGTCAACATTCTCTGACCATTTTGGACAGGTAATACACTGAGCAGTTACTACAGCATTTATTTTCTGAGCTGCAATCCTCCAGGAGTTGGCACAATATTAATGAGCCATTAACTCACCAGCTAGATATTTTCTGATGTAAATTTTGTATATATACCTCCCCTTGCAACGTATTTGGGGTTGGTGATTTTCACTCTAAGGCAATATATTGTATGTTTTTCAGATGATATAATACAAAAGGTTGGAAAAGCTCAATGTTTCTCGAATGCTTGATGTCTCAATGATGCTCTGCGTGCTATTGTAGAATTCGTGTGCTGTCTAATGGAACAATAAGTTTTCTCAATCTATGTATTATCTACTTATGTTTGTTTGAGTCCTATGCATGTTTCACCAATCTAATAATAGAGAAAAAGAATAGTACGGGATATGTTTGATTACACCCTGTATTCAATCTCTGTTGTTGAAAATGTTTTCTTCAGAATTAATCATGAACATGAATTCTTAATTGCTCATGTTTATATCAATTCTATAAATATGAATGTTATATAGGAATTCTTCAGTGCTCCTAAGTAATATTCCCACTGTTCTCCATATCAGCTTACTGAAAGATCCTTAGTTACCTTTCATGCCCTGATTACATCACACCCAATTACAGATTTAAAGAATTGTTCCTTAGACACTTATCTGGCTCTGTAGCATCACTGTTGTATCAACACAAACATATCAAGCAATTAAACATCGTTGAATCCATGCCCAATGGCCTAGATCACCCTGTAAACATATATCTGTTCGGACTGAAATCATCATCCAGCAAAATTCAAAACAAAACCTTGAGCACCATAACTAGCCTAAAATATTATACAAACAAATTTAAGTCACAAAGAGAGAGCCCTCTCTGGTTACAAGTAGGCTAGAACCTGTGACCCAAAGATTGGTTAGTGGTTACCTCGGCCGTATTCCCTTGGGAGTCAAAGGGAACAACCTGAGAGTTAACATAAATGGCGACTCCACTGGGGACCAGAGCGTATTTTTCAACTGTCGTCTGTTTTTAGACAGTGGTTTCAAAAACTTGAACAGTTCCTTAAACAGTTCTAAAAATATTCTCAAAAATACCAAAAGCAGGTTCAGAAGTTGGCTCCTAAAAAGAGAACTAGGCACACCAGGTCAAATCCTAACCCAAATCCTCCACCTGTTTTCGACAATCCAAATTTGATCCATAAGTCTCTTAGGAACCAGAAAAATCTCCTGAATCTAGCCCTGAGGCAGTTCAACAAAGTTTTATTCCAACCCCTGCAAAACCATCAGTCCACCTTCATATAGCTCATTCTTCCCCCTCTTCATCGTCCACTTCACAAAACATATTGTCTACACCCAACACACAAACTGCTACTGCTGTCCCTGTTGTCCCAGTTGTTCCCTTTCTACCAGTTGTCCCACTTATCCCTCCAAATATGGCTAATCGTTATGCTCCCCTTCAGTTACCTGGTAATCCTGGGGCCATGCCTCAGGACTACCAAAGTAAGATTACTTATTTTGATGGAACCAGTACATACACTGCCTTACAACATACCAAGAAAATGCAAGATTACTTTGAAAATTATGAGATAGATGATGATGATGTGAGAATGAATATTTTCGTGCAAAGTCTGACAGGTGAAGTAAGAACTTGGTTCAGGGCACTGGCTGCAAATTCCATAGCTGATTCGGGTGCCCTTTATCAGTCCTTCATGAACAGATGGGAAAAGAAAAAGGACCCTCTACACATTTTATCTGAATATGACACCATAAGGAAAGGCCCACAAGAAACTGTCATGGACTATTGCACTAGATTCAACACTATCTATAATGCCATTCCTCAGAATCTTAGGCCTCCACCTGATTTAGCATTGATTAAGTTCCCTGATGGGTTTGATGCTGATATGGCATATCAACTAAGAGAAAGAGCCCCTGCAACCCTAGCAGACATGCAAAACATAGCTGTAAGTGTAGAGGAAAATCTGATTGCTAAGAGAAATCGGGCAAGGACTGAAAGAAGAACTACTTTTAAAGAAGAACCCTCATCATTTGAGCAAAAGCTAGATGCAATCATCAAAGGGATGGACAGACTTGGAGACAGGGTGGAAACCATAGAAAGAAAATCATCATGGGAAGGTCAAACAAGCAATATTAGAAACCCAAACTTTAGAAAGAATCAAAGTCCCAATGTTGGAAGGACTGATCCTGACCAGCATGTCAGACCTCCTTTCCAAGAAAACTATGCTGAGGCTTCCACATCTAGTGAACCTAATGAGGACCCTCACATCAACCTAATGGGTCTGGACAGTGAACATCAAGTCTTCTTAACACAAGAAGATCAAGAGGTTTACAATGACAATCAATACCACACTAAGTCAGGAGAATCATTTGATTTCAAAGAGGGTTATGATGCAGCTGTGTATGAGGTACACAAACAGTACAAACTAAGGAGTAGAATGATAGATGTACCTACACCCCTCAAACCAAAGGACAATAAGCAGTCAAAAAAGATCAATGATAATACCACTCTCCCACAATCAGCTGGCAGCTCGAACCCACCTACCATAGAAGTCACTGTGGAGGACATCTCAGAACAACAGTCCTCTGAAAACCAGCCAGCCCCACCCCATCCATCAAAGACAAGGGCAGATACTCCCCCAGGAAACAAACATGGCACCAGTTTTACTCAAAATCAAGCCAACTATGAGAAAAAGACCACTAACAACCCAGCTGAAAGGGAAAAATCTGTTGCACTGAATGCAAAGAATCAAATGGAAAAGCATTTTAACTTGGAAACATAAATAAGTAAGCTAAAGATATCAGTTCCTCTTTCGGAATTAGCCAAACATGAAATATACAGACAGCAGATTAACAAGTCACTCCAAATATCAGACAATAAAGATGTTGTGAATGTCCTAAATGACCAACCAGAGTTGCTGTTCGGACCTGAGGTTAATGGAAAAACAGAAAATGGAGAGGTTCCACCCTTCTATGTCAATATAACATTCATGATAATGTTCTACATAATGCAATGTTTGATTCTGGGGCCTCACACAACTTAATGCCCAAGTCTGTAATGGAAAAACTCGACTTAGACATCAGAAGACCTTATAAAGATCTATTCTCATTTGATTCAAGCCAGGTCAGGTGCTTAAGCTTGATTAAAGATTTATGTGTCTCCCTGGTTCAATACCCAACCAAAACTATCTTGATGGATGTAGTGGTAGCTGATATACCTCCAAAGTATGGTATGATCTTGTCTAGATCATGGGGGGCCAAGCTCCAAGGATCTTTGCAATTAGATATGTCCTATACAACTATCTTAGTCTTTGGGCAGCCAAAGAGATTATACTGTGAAACTTTGATGAAATGTGTGGTAAGCAGTCAAGAGAAGCCCCAAAACTTCCCAATCTATTCAATGCACTCTGACATGGATTCATTTATCCTCTACAATGCCGACATCTACAACAAAGCTTATTCTGAACTATTAATGACAGTAGAGGCAGAGGAGTTAGAAGAGCAACGTGCTTTCAAAGACCAAGGGGCTGTGGGTATAGCTGATAAGACAAAGGAACATGGTGTATCAAGTAACTTGCAAGAAACCAACCTACCCATGATCCAACTTTTTAAGGATCTCAATTCAAGTCTTGATCATGAAACCCTATGGTATTTAGAATTTGATGGCTCTGTAAACCGGTTGGGAGCTGGGGCAGGAGTCTGGATCCATAATATGCACAATGACCAAGCTGAGGGCCATGCATACAGACTAAACTTTCGATGCACAAACAACATTGCTGAATATGAAGCCCTTCTATTAGGTCTGAAACTCATAAAAAATCTAGGTGCAACCAAAGTCTCAATCTTAGGAGATTCAGATCTGATCATACAACAGATGAAAGGAAACTTTAGCACAAATGATCTAAGGTTGAGAGCATATAAGGGAGCAAATATTCAGGTACTTGAGAGCTTCTCACAAACATAGTTGACTAAAATTTCCAGAGAACTCAATCTACATGCTCACAGCTTGGCAACCTTTGCCAGCACTTGTAAGTTGCCTTTCAAAACCAATCATACGTTTACTGCTGAAATCAAACATAGACCTTCAGTTCCGGATAACATCAAGAATTGGCAAGTCTTCGAGAGTAACACACAGATAAATAACTTCCTCACTTTAAAGGAAGAATTTTCCGGCATGAACATTGACACTAGCACTAGAGATGATCAACCACAGGCATGCACAATTACACAGAAAATATCAGCTGAAACAGCTAATCTAGTTTTGCGTCCTACCACCTTTGACAAGGAAACTATACAGGAGTTGAAACAGCCAGATGGAGAGGAAATGGCTGAAACAGAAGCCGAGGTAATTGAGCTAAAAGATAATTTCCTGCCCACAGGTTTAACCCCTTTGGAGGATCTGTTTGATTCAAATGATGTCTCAAGAAAACCAAAAATGCAACCATTGAATGTTGAAATAGAAGATTGTAACATTGGGACTCCTGAAAATCCCAAAATGGTTAAGTTATCCAAAGCATTACCACCTGAGTAGAAACTGAAATACATTGAGTTATTCAAAGAGTTTCGAGATGTCTTTGCCTGGAGCTATGAGGACCTTAAGTCTTATGATACATCAGTTATCCAACACACTATACCTTTAAAAGAAAATCAAAATCCTTTCAAACAGAAACTCAGAAGAGTGAACCCTGTGCTCCTTCCTCTTATTGAAAAAGAAGTGAAACGTATGTATGAAGTAGGAATCATTGCTCCAATCAGATTCTCAGAATGGATTTCAAACCTAGTGCCTACTAGGAAAAAGACAGGGGAAATCAGATTGTGTGTTGACCTAAGAAATTTGAACAAAGTCTCTCTCAAAGACCATTATCCCTTACCTAAAATGGATCATATCCTGCAAAGGGTAGTGGGAGCCTCTAGGATCTCCTTATTAGATGGTTTCTCAGGATTCAATCAGATTCTAGTGCACCCGGATGATCAAGACAAAACTGCCTTCACAACACCTTGGGGAACATTCAAATATGTCAAAATGCCTTTTGGGCTTAAAAATGCAGGGGCCACATTCCAAAGAGCAATGGATATTGCCTTCGCCAAAGAACTCCATGATTTCCTAGTTGTCTATCTTGATGATCTTACCGCCTTTTCAAAATCAGATCAAGAACACTTAGAACACTTGAGGCAGGTTTTCACAATTTGTAGAAAATATGGCATATCTTTGAACCCAAAGAAATCACTGTTTGGGCTGGAGGAAGGTAAACTCCTGGGGCATATAATCTCAAAAGATGGTATTAGGATTGATCCTGACATAATTCAAGCTATCCTACAAGTACCACATCCAAGAAACATCAAAGAATTACAAAGCTTTCTAGGAAAAATCAACTTCTTGAGGAGGTTCATTCCCAATTTGGCTGAACTCATAAGACTGTTAAACAATATGCTGAAAAAGGATTCCAAGGTCAAATGGACCATAGAAGCTAGACAAGCCTTTGAGGATATTAAAAGAGCACTGACAAACACACCAGTCCTAACAAGCCCTAGATTTGATCAAGATTTTATCATTTTTTCTTTTGCATCTGAGCACACAATTGCTGTTGTTCTGCTACAAAAAGATGACCAGGGCTGTGAAAAACCCATTGCATTTTTTAGCAAAGCCCTTAGAGATGCTCCCTTGAAATATCAGATCATGGAAAAACAAGCCTATGCATTGGTAAAAGCCATCAAGGACTTCAGAATCTATATCCTGTACTCTCATATAATTGCCTATGTTCCTAATGCAGTGGTCAAAGACATTCTAACCCAAGAAGGAATTGAAGGCAAGAGGGGCAAGTGGATTGCCAATATCTTAGAATATGACATTGAGATTAAACCTACCAAACTGATAAAAGGACAAGGTCTAGCTAAACTAATGACTGAAACCAATTTTCAAGCCCTTGACATTAATGAACTGGACGACGAACAGGAGATGGCGACTCCACAGATCAACCAAGCCTTTATGCAATCTCCCTGGTATGCTGATATATGTTTTGTATTATTAAACCTGCAAGCTCCTCCAGGGTTGTCCAGAACCAAGAAAAGATTCTTGAAAATGAAAGCATCAAAGTTTTGTATTATTGACAGTGTTTTGTTTTGGAGAAATCATGAAGGGATCTTACTCAATTGCTTAACATTAGAGGAAACTGACAATGTCCTCAAAGAATTTCATGCAGGTGACTGTGGAGGACACTTATACTGGAAGTCCACAGCTGATAAAATCCTAAGGGCTGGATTTTATTGGCCCTCCTTGTTTGCTGATGTGAAGAAATTTGTAATGTCTTGTCACAAATGCCAAATTTTTGAGGGCAAGAGAAAGCTGCTGCCTTTACCACTCAAACCAGTTTCAACTGAGAGACCATTCCAACAATGGGGTTTAGACTTTATTGGTGAAATTCACCCTCCATCCTCTGGCCAGCATAGGTGGATTCTCACTGCCACAGACTATTTTACCAAATGGATAGAAGCCATCCCTTGTAGGCAAGCCAATGACTCCATTATTATACAATTCCTAGAAACCAACATCTTGTCCAGGTTTGGCTGTCCAGATAAAATTATTACAGACAATGCTGTTGCTTTCAAATCCAAAAAAATGATCAACTTTTGTCACAAGTATCACATGACCCTAGGTCATTCCACTGCCTACTATCCTCAAGGTAATGGCCTAGCTGAGTCTTCCAATAAAAGTCTCATCAACATCATTAAGAAAGTTTTGGAAGAAAACAAAAAGAATTGGCATAAGAAGTTGGTCAATGCCTTGTGGGCAGACAGACTAACCACCAAGAGATCAATTGGCATAAGTCCATATGAACTGGTCTATGGGCTAGAAGCAAAGTTTCCTTCATCTTTAGGAATTCCTGTGATCAAGTTGCTGCAAGAAATACAAGCTGAGCCCAATGACATTCAAAGAAGAATCAATCAGACAATTCACCTACAGCAAACGAGAGAGGAAGTCTATCAAAGAACCCAAGTACTGCAAGAAAAGCTCAAAAGAATATTTGACAAAAGAACCAAAGCTGAAGATTTCTTTATAGGAAACAAAGTGTTAAGATGGGATTCCAGGAGGGAGGACAAAGGAAAACATGGCAAGTTTGATTTCTTATGGAAGGGACCTTATGTCATTTATGCTATACAAGGTAACAACACCTATTTTCTAAGGAGTTTGGATGGCTCAAACACTGAGGAAGGCCCAGTCAATGGGAGAATGCTCAAGCATTATTTTGACCCCCTTTGATCAAACACTGAACAATCATATATTGTACATAAATATTTGTATTTTCCAGTATTTTCATTTACAGCAGATAAATAAAGCACCAAGTGGAGCATATTTTGAGAAAGACCAGGGTGCTGCACTATTTTCTTTTTTGGAATATGTTTTGATCCTAGCATTAGAAAGCAAGGAAAAACACAGGGGAACTATCAAGGTGATGAGGAGAAATTCTGAGAAACAGGTAAAAAACAGATCTGCAACTTCACAGCAAATCAGCTCAGTGGGTACTGCCTGCAAGTATCTAAGATCCTGGTCAATAGTCTCCAACAACAGAGAAATTCAGACTGCAGCAAGAATGGAGAAATTAGGCAATCTGACCTGTTGTTCTTGGCTTTTCATCTAGAAAAGCCATCCCCAAGTGGAGCCACTGTTAGCCTCCTATACCAATAGGTTTTCATTTCTCATGATTGACAGTGGAAGTGCCAAAAAATGTTCATCTTCCGTGGTACTAAGGTTCCATTTTTGTGAAAGAAATAGACAGTTAAAAAATGTAAAGAGGGTATGCCCTAAAAGAATAATCAAAAGGCAAGAAAATGAACTGGTCAAAGAAAAAATAAATGAAATGAACCCCAAATAAAGACCATGAAAGTGGCTAATCCAAAATGCCACTGCTACTTTGATGGGTGGTCCAACAGCTCAAGCTGGGCCATACCATGTTTTAAATTGCATGTTTTAGACTAGAAAGGAAGTACCTGCTCAAACAGTTCAAGCTTGACAGATGACTAGGTGGATAGAGAAAGGAAGGAGCCCAACTGCTTAATCTGGGCCCTTGGAAGTCATAAGGGTAGACTTAGATAGGAGGACAGCAAAAAGAAAAGAGAATTATCAGGGTTTGCAAGGCTAAGTGCACCCATCCAAAGGAAGAAAGAATGTTAGGCATATTAGGCAGGGTAGGCAGTTGAAGGTTGCAGAAAACAAGATCCAAGCATATGACATGAGGAAACTCACATCTGATCTCACCAGTAGGAGAAAGGCAAGAGCAATGGCCTATTTGGCAAACTACCAAACCATCACTAACTTCCCTCATCCCCTTCAGAAGTTTCTTACTAACATCCCCTTGAGCACTGTAGGATCTGCCTAAATAGTCCTCCTTACATTTCTCATTTGTAAATTTCATGTCAAGTTGTGACCTCTCTCTCTGAAAAGAAGCCACATTTCCTGTGTAAAATCATTCTTCACTCCCATCTGCTTCTAAATCTAAGTTTACTCATTAAACTTAGCTCTCTATTCCTCTCTCACATCCCCAATCCATATTAATTTCTAATTTTACTATATAAATCCCTAAGTGCTACCCCTCCCCCTACTATTATAGCATTCTATGCAAAAAACCCAGAAAAATATATAAATATCCCCCCCCTTTTAGCATTATAGCTAATTAGCATTTTCATGGGAGACATTAGTCCATCAGGGACTATAGTCAACCCTTACTTGGGAATTACTCTAACCCCTGGTTAGATTAATAGCCTACACTAAACCCTCACCTACCATTTTCCCGAAAAAACCTATGAAAACCCCCCCCCCCGCGCTCAAACCTAATGTTAAATGTTTGATTAAACCCCGACATATTAACCCTTATGCACTTTGAAACCCATTAAACCCTCCTAACCCTAAGTTCTAAACCCACAGTTTTTAAATATTATTTTATTGTTTGGCGGGTCCCCACCCAAACTTGCACGCTGGGTCGGGGCGCCCGCCAGCCGCCGATCTTCCCCTGCCCCCAATCCAAAGGTGGGCGGTCAATCTCAGTCCTGGACCTGCCGTGGTTTAGCGTCCGGGGAGCGGGTGGTTTTGCTCCCGTACGCTGGACGCGTGGCGGCCATCGGGGTTGTTCGGAGCCCCTCTCCCCATTACCACCTTTCCCCTATAGCGGTGCGGGGAAACCGGAAACCGCCCTCCCGCAATACGTTTCCCTTGTCGCGTCACTCCTACGTCATGATTACGTCATACCCAAAGCCCCCGCCACCGCGCCACGTCGCCCTCCACGCCATCTTGCCGCCCCCACATCCCTCCACCGTGTCCTGCCACGCTGGCTTCCAACTCAGCACCCACGTCATCATCCGTACCCGGGCCCCGCTGATGACGTCATGCTGATGTCATCGTGGAAAAGCGCCAAAACCCATATGTGCCGAATTTGTCGTTATAAACGTGCAATTGAAAGGTTGTTTGTCATTTTCGCTGGAAAAGGGAGGGAGCCGTTCTGTTCGTTTAATCCAAAAATTGCCTCCACACTACGAATTCAAAGCTTGGGACGCCGCTACTTACCAATTCAGCTACATTCTCCATCCATTGCTCAACCCAGCAGCTCTCGGTGCTAATTATCCAGGTATTTGCTGAAATTTACCTATTTTCCCGTGTTCTTGCCATTTCTCTGCAAAGTTCTCCACTAAATACCTGGTAAATCCTAAATTAAATACTGTCATTTCAGTAAATGCTGGCCCAAAATAATCCACATTGTGCCCTTGTCGAAAATTCATTGTTGAACAATCCTTTTCGGCCTTAATTTGCAATTTACCCTTGAACTGCCCAGCATTGTTCCCTTTTGCCGAGCATATAATCGAAGAACTGCATTTCACCAGCTTATAGTCCTACCCCCCCTCTACAATTCATCCTCACTATTCATAATCCTTGTGAATTTACCAGGGCAGAGCAGAGGCAAGTCTGCTTAATCTACTCACTCCTCTTTGAAGATATATCTGGCATCACCTGCATTCAGTCTGCCACCTAACTTCTAAAAAAGATTTACAAGCTATCACATTCACACTGTTACATTCAGAAACTGCACTCCAAAGACAACACCTAAAGGCTATACAATGGCTGCACCCACAGCTCTCAGTGTTGCCCCCATGAATCCACCTAACAAAGAGCTTGAGGCCATGCCTCTTGCTGACAGAGATTACCTCATCCAAGACCTTGTGGGTGACAGGAACCATTTACAGACCTTCCGGGAATTGAGGGACAACTATTTGAGCAACAATGACATATATGGGATATGGGAATCCAATCTTCCTCATTACTTTCTCCCATATGTTAACATTTTTCCAGAAATCATCCGCTTATGTGCTGAGAATTATGATCCAAATCACAGAGCTGTCAAGTCTCCATCTGGGAGCATACTCTTCCACATCAATGCTGACTCCATCAACCAGATGCTCAACTTCAAACAAACTCAGCTGCTGTATCCCTTCTCCATGAACTATCTACTGGATACAGGTGCCAAGATTTCCATTGCTGACATTGAGAAGATCACCAAGACATTTATGAGAGCTGACCGCCAGCCCACAGGGCCACCTCCTTTCTTGCATGTCCATTTTACTGATGTAGGCCAACTTCTAGTTGACATGATTTCCTATGTGTTGGGCTATAAAACCAGTGAACACGTTGATGAGACAGTGCTGGTGTTATTAGCTGCTTACAGCCCAGGCCAACCTCCTGCTTACAAATATAACTTTGCTAAATTCATAGCCAACAAGATACATGACCAACTTTTCAAAGTGGACAGGGAGGGTATATTCAAATATTCATCATATATCTACCACTTGTTCATGTATTATCAATCCGAGGCCTTTCAATGCCCTATCAAGAAGCTGGATTCTAGGGGAGAAAGAAGGTCTGTCATCTTCTGGTCATCAGTTTTCCACCAAGTCCAAGATTCACCATATTCATATTGTGAATTTATTGATCAATTTGTCTACCCGGTCTCTTGCCTATTGATGAGATCCCCTCCTCCCAGAGTGTCATTTGAAATCCAGAAAACTCTGCAGCTGTCCAAAAATTATAAAATAGGTGATTGGTACCTATACCAAAATCATACAGTCATCATAATTTATGGCTGCGAGCTCTGTCCATATAGGCTCCCGAGAAATGTTCCAATGAGACTGTTCGCTTTGGAGTACTATAGGCAGCTTATTAACTCTGACCTCACCCACTTTCATAGTGCCAAGAAGAAAGCCCACCTCAAGTTCAAACACCACCTGGGCCCCTTTATCATGAACAAAAAGAGGGATGGCAAGAGGCTGAGCAAATCCTCAAAGATAAATACAAGCTATCAAGAAGCTTCTGGTGGGTCCCTTATGACCCTGAAGGCTTCATCAGTGCTAGAAGAGTCAAGTACAGGCTGCTAGGCTATGAGCATTGTAAAATTCCACAAATTGAGTAGTATGCCAATCAGCAAGAATGGTTGCAAGACACATTAATTGAGGAACTAACTCAAGAAGAAATAATGCAAAGAAATGTCAAGGATTTGGAAAAAACTCTTGACTTAGATTCTGTGCAGCAGGTAATTTTCAAGCAACCGCATCCAATTGGAGAAGGAACCTCAACCACTACAACCGCACCAACCACCCAGGCGCCATCTACAGCAGCATCAGGCATAGATAAGGGCAAGGGAATAATGGGTGCTGAAGAAGAGATAGTAAAAGAAAAGCCTGCCTCCTCAATTGGGCAGCAACAAGATCAAACCCCTCCACCACAAACAGAACCACCAACAGTGCCTGCATTGCAGACCCCTGCACATGAGGAGAGGGGCAAGAAACGGGACAGAGAAGAGTCCACTCCCGCTAGTGGATCCTCCCAGCTACCTGAAGCCAAGAGGCAAAAGGTTGACTCCCCAGTCATAGAAGAAATAAGCGAGGAAGTCCTTGAGAGCCCAAGGAAAGAAGGAGGAGACAGTCAGCAAACAGCTACAAGCTCTTTTCAACAAGAGCAAGGATTACAGCTTGGCATGGAGGTGTCTTCCTCCACTCAGCAGAGCAAGAAGCCTTCAAGCACCAAGGCTTCCTTCAAAGAGATAAAGGCACAAAATGAGCTGTTGAGAGTGGAGGTGTAGAAGCAATTCCTCAACGCAACACCAACTAAACAAGAGAGGTTGATGTCAGTGTATGATATATAAGAGGAAAAGATTATCCTCAGCCACTTCAAACCCAAGGTACCGCAGCCTCACTCAGCTGCAGATTTTGTAAAAACAAAGCTGGAAGTCATGGCAAAGGACATTCACCCCATGGACCAGATAGAGCTGCACAAGCAAACGGGGGAAATGGTCTATGCCACCTTGGTAGACAGGGCCACAATGGTCCATGAATTGAAAGAATCGCTGAAGAACACCATCATTCAGCTAGATTTCGAGAGAATGTCCTTCATGGCCAAGGACAATAGGATTAAAACACTGGAGGACATCATTGTGGACCTAGGACATGATCCTAAGGACCCAAAGGGTGTGAGGGCCCTCATGAAAAAGAAAGAAGATGATATTGCTGCATTGAGGAAAAGACTAAAACTGCTTCCCACTGAGCACCCTCAAACAACAGAATTGAAAAAGGAAAAGGAGTCTGATGATCAACTCGATCTAATAATGCAGCTGAATCAAAGAGTTATTGATCTAGAGAAGGAGCTAGAAGGGGCACTACAAGACAAACAGGGAGAATCAACCTCCCAACCTCCTCAAACTACCTCAACCACTGCCACCACTACAGAGGCGACAGTAACCCCTGCAACAACTACAGCAACAACGGAAGCAGTAGCAACTACAACAGCTCCTGAGTCCAGCTTAAACATGGATGAATTGACAAAGGTTATCAAAGAGCTGGAACTTCAGGCGACCGAGATCAAGCAAGCCAAGGAAAAATTGGCAGAACTGGAGGCTAAATATGACAAATCAAAGATGACTGTAGCAGAGCAGACTAGAGAAATTAAGGCCCTCAAAGAAAAAATAAAGGTCTTAGAGAAAGAGCTCAAACTTGAAAATACTCTGGCAGAAATAAAGAGGATTTGTGGGCCCGGATTGGCCACTCCCTTACTAGACACTGCAAGTCAATCAAGACAGTGCATGAGCAAATGGAATTGATTGGCCAAGCACAAATTGAGAGCCAAAAAGCTAGAACAGTACTAGGGAACAGGCCTGAACAGGCCAACAGAATGATAAATTTTCTCAACAATCAGACCAAGGAGGAGCTGGCAGCCCTGAACATCATTAACAGAACAGATGTTGTCCTTATAGCTAAAAAGGTGCTGACCCTCAGAAATTTTGTACAAACTGTAGAGAGAAAATGTCATGAAATGCAGGCTGAGGTGGATGAACACAAGCTCAAAATGGGAGCACTGCAAGAAAAGGGATTGCCCAGCCTACTAACCAACACAAGAAGACTGCTCCCCCGTGAGCAATATGCTACCAGGATGACAAATGTTATTGAAAATCAAATCACTGCATCCGCCAGTACCTCTGAGGAAACAGGGCCTCCAACAGGGCAGGGCCTCTATGACAAGCTTGAAAATCTATTTTTTATTGAACATGAGATCAATCACTTATTTGAGGTTCCACCAAATTTTTATAGGTATACAGAGGCAGATGAAACCTTGGTAAAAATACGAAGACACCAACTGCCCAAAGAGGATTGGTGGCAGGAAATGCTACAAATTTTGCCTCAGTAATCTCAGTTGCTCGGTCCTAGTCAGCTTCAACTCAGCCAAAGGCAAAAATCAGAATCTGGGCAGTATACAAGGTGGCCAAAAAGGGGTGACTCAGCATGAAGAACAGAAAGCCAAAACAAAGGAAATGTGCAAATTTTGGGCAGCACGGCTTCAGCCGACTCCATCGGTCACAAAGTCAACATTCTCTGACCATTTTGGATAGCTAATACACTGAGCAGTTACTACAGCATTTATTTTCTCAACTGGAATCCTCCAGGAGTTGGCACAATATTAATGAGCCATTAACTCACCAGCTAGATATTTTCTGATGTAAATTTTGTATATATACCTCCCCTTGCAACGTATTTGGGGTTGGTGATTTTCACTCTAAGGCAATATATTGTATGTTTTTCAGATGATCTAATACAAAAGGCTGGAAAAGCTCAATGTTTCTCGAATGCTTGATGTCTCAATGATGCTCTGCATGTTGTTGCAGAATTCCTGTGTTGTCTAATGGAACAATAAGTTTTCTCAATCTATGTATTATCTTCTTATGTTTGTTTGAGTCGTATGCATGTTTCACCAATCTAATAATAGAGAAAAAGAATAGTACAAGATATGTTTGATTACACCCTGTATTCAATCTCTGTTGTTGAAAATGTTTTCTTCGGAATTAATCATGAACATGAATTCTTAATTGCTCATGTTTATATC
The DNA here is from genome assembly GCA_031772625.1 of Pinus tabuliformis. Classification (NCBI taxonomy): domain Eukaryota; kingdom Viridiplantae; phylum Streptophyta; class Pinopsida; order Pinales; family Pinaceae; genus Pinus; species Pinus tabuliformis. The sequence continues at coordinate 502,322,199 of CM062815.1, forward strand.
AATTCTATAAATATGAATGTTATATAGGAATTCTTCAGTGCTCCTAAGTAATATTCCCACTGTTCTCCATATCAGCTTACTGAAAGATCCTTAGTTGCCTTTCATGCCCTGATTACATCACACCCAATTACAGATTTAAAGAATTATTCGTTAGACACTTATCTGGCTCTGTAGCATCACTGTTGTATCAACGCAGACATATCAAGCAATTAAACATCATTGACTCCATGCCCAATGGCCTAGATCACCCTGTAAACATATATTTGTTCTGACTGAAATCATCATCCAGCAAAATTCAAAACAAAACCTTGAGCATCATAACTAGCCTAAAATATTATAGAAACAAAGTTAAATCACAAAGAGAGAGCCCTCTCTGGTTACAAGTAGGCTAGAACCTATGACCCAAAGATTGGTTAGTGGTTACCTCGGCCGTATTCCCTTGGGAGTCAAAGGGAACAACCTAAGAGTTAACAATCTCCATGTATGTGCAACACGAATAGACGAGCTAGTTCGTGATGAAATTGAACACTAGCCACCTTTTGACAAAACTCATAGCGAGATTGATGCTGAAAACAAAACGTGGGAAGAGGGTAGGCTTGCAATTCTGTAAGGGTGATTGGTTCTTCTCTTATATGTCTACCACTTTTATGAGGCCTCCGGGGTGCCTGTTCTTCCAAGGGTGATTAACTTTGGGTTTCCACTTCATAGTTCGATGAATGCTCAGATGCCATGATATTGTTTTATCAAACTGCCTTAGAGAAAAAGATGCTACTGTATGAAAACTATTTTGACTGCTCTTTAGAGTGCAAAGTCTACCAGCAAAGTCTACCACCAAAGGGAAAAAACAAATGAAACAGGGACTGTTAGAAAGGGGAAATAATAGTGAGGAATGGGAATTATTGGGAGAAAATTTATAGGGAAATATGGGAGAGGGTTTGAGGGATTTATGTATGGGAATAAGGTTTAGGGTTTGGAATTGTTGTATAGGGTTTGAGGTGTGTTGTTGGAGGATTTCGGAAAAAGCATGTAGGAGAAGGGAATAATAAACTTAGGTGATAGGGAATTAGGGATTGTTGAAGACAAGGGAACAATGGTAAGGAAAAATGATTTCGGTGGCAAAACAGTGAGTTCTGAAACCCTGACAACAAGTTTGCTTATGTTTATAGAGGGAGGGTTTGATATATGTGTTCACCCATTGTCATCCATAAACCCCCATCACTAATCACAACATTGGATGAAATATCAAAATAGCAACACTACTTGGCAAATCCACGCAAGTTATGAGCAAATTGGTGAAATTTGAAACAATTTCGGGCTTTCAGGTGTAGGCGCCACGCCACATACCCAGTGCATCGCACCATTTCAGTGCGCCATGCCTGTGTAAATTTACACTGGGCAATTTCTCCCTGTGCACCGTGCTCCTCCAGTGCGTCGTGCCACCTATTGTATGCGCCGCGTCGCCCAAGCCTCCTCCGATTTCACCTAAGTTACTCACTTGCTCACCCAATTTACTCAATCTTGTTTGTCCTTTTCTAATGAGCTTATGACATCAAGCAATAGCTTATAGACCGAGAACTTTTGAAATCTTGGCTCGTGAAACCCACTTTTGTAATGTTGCAGACTTTGGCACTTTCACATAACTCTATTTTTGCTTCCACTTTGATTTTTGGCTGAATGATGAAACTCTATCTATTTTTGCAGGGATGATTGGCATGTAATTTCGACAAAGGATGACCAAGGCTGTGACTGAAGCACCTCATGACTGAAAAACTTTAAAAATTACATATTTATTACAAACCATAAATTTGATGATTTCTTCTTCAAAACAGAGTTTTGAAGAAGAAACATCCTTGAGCATTATTAATGATGAAAATATTGAAATGAAAGCTTATTGAAGACATCCTCATGGCCTGCGGGCATTATTCAACATTCTGAAGACCAAACCCTAGACCTAGAAACTGAAATGACTCTCATTTGACCAAAGCACGATCTATGACTGTAAATGACTGAAATCAACTTTGATGAACTGTGAGAAATTTTGACCAACCCAGCAGGTACAACCATGAGGGAAACAGGTGAAGAGACCCTTCCGTCAGATGATGGCATGCCCCTAACGGAATGCACATGAAAGAGCTGAATGGGACACCTAAAATGAAATGCAATAAGAGAAATGATCTCTGACGGAGGGATGACCAGACCGACTCTAACACTAACCATGATAGTAATTTTGTCAAACACATCATGAACATGTAATATACAAGTCATAAATACACATCTAAACATGGGGAGATCATACTTATCTGATAATTGTCAATAAGGTTTGGTGCCATCTCACAATAGTTGAATTATCAGCTATTAAGTCATTCATTCATTAACATTTCATCTAATAACTGAAACATTATGAGATCCATAAATCAAATCTTCCATTACCATGCGTGTAACCAACATATAACCAGATAAAAAAGAATAATAGAATAGTCATCATAGCAACATAATAACAATTATATTTACACATAGAAAACAAGAGGAAAAAACCATTATTAACATATGCAAATATAACAAAGTCAAGGATCATACCTAATCCAATCACCCAACCATAGATTTGTCTGAATCAAATCTTTCTTGCATCCAATCATCCCCACACCATATTCCAATCATGAACGTGGGATCTCATGGAATGAATCAAACAAAAGGAAACCAGAGCTTCCAAATTTCATACCACCTCAAACCTCAACCATTGATTCCACCTCATGGTCTAACATCACTAACCATCACCAGATCAGTCTCTATCCAAGTTGTCCAGGGCTCCAGAGTGTTTGCTCCAACCTAGCTTCGAGGACTAGTAACTCAACCCACAGCTGCCATCGAGCTCTAGAATGTTTGTCCAACCAAGGCTCCAAGAACTAATAGCTCAACCCACAACCATAAGGAACATGAGCACCAATCAGAAAACAGAATGTAAAACACACAACTCCTATCCAAGAAATGGAAAGGCTAGGAAAGAATACTATCAATCTAGGCAATCATCCATGCCAATGACATATCATAACCAAATAACTACATGCGTATGTTATGCATGTCAAAACTAGTAAGGAAATCATACATGCAACTCAATACCTGCAAAGAAGACCCATTGTAACTGCTGATTCTATTGTCCTCTTTCACTTTCCTCCTTTTCCTTTGCCTTATTACTCCAAATCCAAAGTATGCCCAAAGTACTCCAAGAGTGCTCCAAGAACTCTAAGTGTGAAAGAGTGTGAAAGAGAGAATAAAGAGAGAGCTCCAAGCTAAAACTGACAAAAGTTATGAATTGATCCTCAAAAGCCTTATTATTAATGATGACTTTATTTTCTTTATTTTTCATTATTTTCCTTCATTTTCCTCCTCACATGAAACCTGTGACCTTTCACCTTCATTTTCTCCTAATTTCCGTTATTTTCATAAATGCAATGCCAATAAATGCCTCTTTGTCTTTCCATTGCCTTTTCCAATTTCCATAACCATTAATTAATCACAAGTGATTCCCATCACTGTGTTTTTTTCCCAACATTCATCTTGGAATACGTGTCCCATGACCTTGGTATTATTTTTTCTTTATTAACTTTATTATATGGATTTTTAACCTGGGGTTGTTACATTCTTATAATAATTTTGATAGAGCATCTTATAAGACCTCAAAGAATGATTGTATGAGCATTAAAAAAAGAATTTATAACAGGTTTGTTGATAGAAACTACAATTCATTTACTTCATTACTTGATTACAATGTTGAATGCTATACGTTCTATAACTATGGGCACATAGCATGTGACTATAAAAGTAGAATAAAAAAGTCTTCTAAACAAAAAAAGGAAGAAAATTTTCTTACTAGGCATAGAGAAAAATACATATAGGTATGGAAAACGAAGCAAGAAGAACAGAACAAGGAAGAATATCATTTTGTTGTTGGGTCCCTATAATACTAGTGATTACCCCATTACTATTGTAGTTATACCCCTTATTAATATTGTTGTGCCCCTATTGCCTCCATATTGTTACTACTGTGCCCCATAGAATCCCTCTATTGTTATTCTTGTGGCTTTATATTATTATTGTTAGGTTGGTTGGATTATATTGTGACTCCTTAGACTCTTATATATAGAAAGGAGGTTTTGTCATTTGTATCATCCAAGAATTGTTCATTTATGTAATGTAAAGGAGGTAGCCCCCTCGAAGAGGCTGAATTCTAAGGCGTTGATCTATCTTTTCTATCTTTTCTTGAGCTGGTTTCATAACATTTGGTATCAGAGCTTTGGATTCTAGGGTTTCGCTGCTCCAAACAGGTCATCATGGCATTTTCGCTATAACTTTTTTTTCTGTGACGTTTCAAAAGTCGCAAAAAAAAACCCATTTCAGAAGCTAAGATGGATGGTTTAAAGAAAGGTGTAGAAGCTAAGATGGACTGTTTAAAGAAAGGCGTAGAAGCTAAGATGATTGACGTGGAAGCTAAGATGGATGATTTGAAGATAGATTTGAAGACAGACATGGATGAATTGAAGATAAATATGAATAAGTTGCTACAAGAAATGGTCCCTAAGGGTGAAAGGGTACTAAAGGAAACTCATGATGAGAACAAAAGAAATGTTAATCATGATTCCATAGATGCTAATGTTGGATCGAAAACTCACCATATTCCAAAAATCGATATGAGGAAGTTTGATGGCAAGGATCCTGCCACATGGATATTACAGATGGAGCAATTCTTCGATCTCAATAATGTGCAAAACACACAAAAGGTACGTATGGAAACTTTATATTTGGAACCAAATCAGTTTGTATGGTATCAATGGCTTTGCTCTCGTAAACAATTTATCACTTGGGAAATTTTTACGAAAGAATTGATAGCACATTATGAGGATACAAAAAGCAACACTTTTTTTAGCCAATTGATAAGTCTCAAACAAAAGGGTTCAATAATGGAGCACATTGAGGAGTTCCAAAAATTGAACATAAGGGTAAAAGATATTCCAGAGGAGCATAGGATTGATGTGTTCATAGGGTCTTTAAAGGATAATATCCAACATGATGTTCGCCTTTGGGAACCTGATTCATTAGAGAAGGCATTCAGGTTAGCAAGAAAAATGGAAAGCAAAATTATGGCAACCAGGAAGCATACCACTCACAACTATAAAGACGGAAGTGTTGTTGCCCCTAGTCTTCCACAACCTATAAGGTTGACACCACAACAATTGGAAGAAAAAAGAGCAAAAGGGCTTTGTTACAGTTGTGATAGCAAATACACTAAAGGTCATAAGTGTGCTGAGAAGAAATTATTCTACATAGATTGTGAAGAGGAAGAAGAAAAGGAGCAAGAAAGGTCAAAAGAAGAGGATATACTCCAGGAACAAAGCCTAGATGAAGAACAAATAAATCCGACCATATCTTGTAATGCATTGGCGGGAATTACCACTCCTCAAACCATCAAGATAGAAGGACAAATCAAGAAGAAAAAGGTAATAGTGTTGATTGATTCAGGAAGCACCCACAATTTTATTCATTGTAGGGTAGCAAAAGAATTGAATTGCTTCCTATATCCAGCACCAGAGTGTCAAGTGATGATTGCAAATGGAGGAACAATAAATTGCTCTGGAAAGTGCCATAATATCAAGCTATCCATGGGAGAATATGTATTGACTAGCCCAATGCTTTCCATTCCAATGGGAGGTGCTGATGTTGTACTAGGAGTCCAATGGCTACAATCCTTGGGTACAATAGCTTTTAATTTTCAAGAACTTTTCATCAAATTTTCTACGGAAGGAAAGGAAGTTGAATTAAGGGGTATTGCAGGGAAACCAGGAAAGATAATCAGCTCTAATGGTATGACAAAGCTTCTAAAAAAGGAGCAAAGAGGTGTAATTGCACAATTATGTTCGCTAGATGTTTCCACATTGGAATCATCTATTTCTCCAGATCTCCAAAAAGTCCTGGACAATCATTCCAAGGTATTTGAGACTCCCAAAGGTCTCCCACCTATGCGTGATCATGATCATGCTATTCATCTGATTCCAGGAAGTGTTCCTCCAAACATCAGGCCGTACAGATATCCCTATGTCCAAAAAAGTGAAATTGAACGTATGGTTGCAGAAATGCTAGAGGCTGGTATAATTCAACCGAGTCAAAGTTCTTTCTCTGCTCCAGTAGTATTGGTGCACAAGAAGGATGGATCATGGCGCATGTGTCCGGATTATAGGGAGCTCAACAAGCTCACTATTAAAGATAAGTTCCCCATTCCTGTCATTGATGAATTACTGGATGAATTGCATGGATCAATTTACTTCACCAAGTTGGATCTTCGTTCGGGATATCATCAAATCAGAATGAAGATTGAAGACATTCCGAAAACGACATTTAGAACTCATGAGGGTCATTATGAATTTTTGGTCATGCCTTTTGGCCTTACCAATGCACCTTCAACATTTCAAGGTTTGATGAATTCAATTTTCAAACCATTCCTTAGAAAATTTGTGTTAGTATTTTTTGATGATATACTAATCTACAGCAAGTCTTGGAAGGATCATGTTGAACATGTTGACAGGGTGCTACAACTATTGGAGGAGAAACAATTATATGCAAAAAGATCCAAATGTTTCTTTGGAGTCCAGGAGGTGGAATATTTGGGTCATATTGTATCTCATGAAGGAGTTAAGGTAGACCCTAGCAAAATTAAAGCCATTAAGGAATGGAAAATCCCCACATCCATAAAGCATCTGCGAGGATTTCTTGGGTTGACAGGGTATTATCGCAAGTTTGTTAAGAATTATGGGAGAATAGCAGCACCTCTAACAACATTATTGAAGAAAGATGCATTTTCATGGACTCCGGAAGCAACAAAGGCCTTTGAACATCTTAAAGAGGCAATGTGCCAAGCACCGGTCTTAGCTACACCGGACTTCACAAAAACCTTTATTGTGGAATGTGATGCTTCAGGAAATGGAATTGGTGCTGTTCTAATGCAAGATGAAAGACCCATTGCTTTTGAAAGTCGTCCAATCAAGGGAAAGTTTTTAAGCAAAGCTATTTATGAGAAGGAAATGTTGGCAATACTCCATGCACTTAAGAAATGGCGACCCTACCTAATGGGAAGACACTTCAAGGTAAAAACGGATCATGATAGCCTTAAATACTTTTTAGAACAAAGATTATCCTCTGAAGAGCAACAAAAGTGGGTCACAAAGATGTTGGGTTATGACTTTGAAATCATCTACAAAAAAGGGAAGCAAAATGTGGTGGCAGATGCACTCTCAAGAAAGGATGAGGATGTGGAAGCATTGTTGTGCGCCATTTCTATTATCCAACCAGATTGGATAAACGAAGCAAGGGAGGAATGGAAGAATGACGAAGAAGTGTGGGCACTTATTCGAAAGCTACAACAAGATTCCAGTACGTCTGATACATTTAGCTGGAAAAATGATTCGTTATGGTACAAAGATCGCTTATACCTCTGTAAGAATTCCCAGCTAAAACAAAAGATTCTTATGGAATTGCACACTTCTCCCTTAGGAGGGCACTCAGGATTTTTAAAAACTTACCACAGGGTTAAGAAGGAATTTTTTTGGGATGGCCTTAAATCAGATATTCAAAAGTTTGTGGCGGAATGTTTGGTTTGCCAACAAAATAAAGTTGAAACAATTAAGACACCGGGTCTATTACAACCTTTATCCATTCCAAGCCAACGTTGGGAGGAGGTTTCAATGGATTTTATCACAGGTTTACCCAAGTCTGAGGGAAAGAGTGTCATCATGGTGGTAGTTGACAGACTTACCAAGTATGCACACTTTTGTGCATTATCACATCCATTTAAAGCCAGTACAGTTTCTACTGCATTTATGGAAACAATTCAAAAGCTACATGGAAACCCAAAGATTATTGTAAGTGACAGAGATCCCATTTTCACTGGAAATTTTTGGACAGAATTATTTTCTTGTCTTGGTACTCAGTTAGCTCATAGCTCATCTTATCATCCTCAATCTGATGGGCAAACTGAGATAGTAAACAAATGTTTGGAAGGATATCTTCGTTGCTTTGTATCTGATAAACAGACACAATGGGTCAAATGGTTGCCTCTGGCTGAATGGTGGTATAACACTTCCTTCCATACAGCAACAAAAATGACCCCATTTATGGCACTTTATGGGTATCAACCACCATCCATCACATCATATTTAAGAGAAAATTCTAAGGTTCAGGCAGTGGAACATCACATCGAACATCAACAACAAGTCCTCCAACTCTTAAAGGATAACCTCGTGTTGGCACAAAATAGAATGAAACAACAGGCAGATCAACATCGCAGTGAAAGAAGTTTTGATGTAGGTGATTGGGTATTCCTACGGCTACAACCATATAAGCAAATGTCCCTAAAGCAAGCTAAGAAGGATAATAAATTATCACCAAAGTATTATGGTCCGTACAAGGTGTTGCAAAAGATTGGTACTATGGCATACAAATTGGAGCTTCCTGCAGCTTCTCGATTGCACCCAGTTTTCCATGTTTCATGTTTAAAGAAGGTTATAGGCGACAAGCTCCCAGTTCAAACAATATTGCCAGAACTTGACGAGGAAGGAAAAATTATATTGGAACCGAAAGCAGTCACAGAAACAAGAACTCGACAGCTACGAAATCGATCAATTTCAGAGTATCTTATCAAGTGGAAGAACTTATCCGCTGAAGATTCCACATGGGAGGATGAGAATTTTATGCAGAAGTATCCAGAACTACTCAAGCGTTGAGGACAACACTTTTTTGAAGGAGAGGGGCATGTTGGGTCCCTATAATACTAGTGATTACCCCATTACTATTGTAGTTATACCCCTTATTAATATTGTTGTGCCCCTATTGCCCCATATTGTTATTACTGTGCCCCATAGAATCCCTCTATTGTTATTTTTGTGGCTTTATATTATTATTGTTAGGTCGGCTGGATTATATTGTGACTCCTTAGACTCCTATATATAGAAAGGAGGTTTTGTCATTTGTATCATCCAAGAATTGTTCATTTATGTAATGTAAAGGAGGTTGCCCCCTCGAAGAGGCTGAATTCTAAGGCATTGATCTATCTTTTCTATCTTTTCTTGAGCTAGTTTCATAACAGGTTTGTTGATAAAAACTACAATTCATTTACTTCATTACTTGATTACAATGTTGAATGCTATAAGTTCTATAACTATAGGCACATAGCATGTGACTATAGAAGTAGAATAAAAAAGTCTTGTAAACAAAAATAGGAAGAAATTTTTCTTACTAGGCATAGAGAAAAATACATATAGGTATGGAAAACGAAGCAAGAAGAACAGAACAAGGAAGAATATCATTTTGTATTGTATGATAAAAAAATGAAGCCAATGGTAGATTGATAGTCGATGTTCAAAATACATGATATGGGATCAAAAAAATATATATTAACTGTAAACGAAGAAAAAGGAGGTAGAATTACCTTTGGAGATAGTGTTTTTGCAAGGATAGTTGGAAAATGTTAGGTCCCTATAATACTAGTGTATCCCCCTATTGTTACTTTTGTGCCCATGTGTCCCCCATGTGGTTATTATTGTGCCCCATAGAAGCCCACTATTGTTATTGTTGTGCCCTTACATTTTTATTGTTATGTAGGCTCTGATTATATTGTGACCCCTTAGACTCCTATATATACCAAGGAGAACTTATCATTTGAATCATTCAAGAATTGTTCATTTATGTAATGTCAAGGAGATTTACTCCTTGAAGAGGATAATTTTTAAGTCGTTGATCTATATTTTCTTTTGTTTTGTGACCTAGTTGCATACCATTTGGTACCAGAGCTTTGGATTCTAGAGTTTTGCTTCTTCAAATAGGTGATTTGGAATTTTCGCTATAAATTTTTTTCTACAAGGCTTCAGAAGCTAAAATTGAAAGCACGTGGATCCGAAATATTGGTGAATTTCATGTACAAATTTCATATCTAAGTCCACTATATTTTCATAGATATGAACCGAGGAAGTTAGGGTTTTTGCAGTCTATAGAATTCAATCTCAAATAGGTGACCTAGGGAAAATCATCATAAATTTCTGTCCAAATATTGGATTTGAATTTCGTAAAAATTTGTTGAAATTACAAGGATTGTAGTTCTTTATATCTTATTTTTAGGGCCAAAGGTCAAAACCATGACACATGGAACTCCACATGAGTTCGCTCTACTGAACTAGTCGATAATCAGGTCATCGTGGGGGATTGAGAATAAATTATCTTGAAAAATCCAACTTTGATCTAACATTTGGCATTTGAAAGAAGACACTAAGGGCTATGAGAGGGAGGAAATTCAGACCTTGAAGAGCCAAAATTACAGAGATACAATAGCTTCAATATTGAGCTCCTAAAATGCAATAAAAAGGTGTGTATTTTTTTTCGTAGCTTTTGTTTGAAAAATCAATTTGAAGTGATTTAAAGGTGTTGGGATGGGGTCGCCTAGGGTCAATTTTGGGGCAAAATCCCATGTTCTATTGTATAAAATGTAACTTATCCACAATTTGTGGTCATGGAGCGCGTAGATAGTTAAAGTGTCATAAAGGGTTCTACCATTCTTGTATGTAAGCTAAGTCGGCTTCTGAAGATCTACCCATGGTTTGCAGACCATGGGATTGTATAAGTAGGTGTGTCTTAGAGAGTCTAAGCCATAGTAATGAAGAGAAAGATAAATATAATGTGTCAGTAAGAGTAAGAATGTATAAGTATTAGAGTGGAAGGAAGGCTTTGCAGCTATGTGTGCAGAGGCCTAGAGTAGAGTCCGCAGCTGAGTGCGTGGACCCCTACAACTGAGTGCGCAGGGAAGTCTTGAGTCTATAAGATTGGACTAATTATAAACAAAGAAGATTGTGTAGAAATACTTGTGTTATCTATTTACTTCTTTTTATATGAATGTGCCTTATGTTATAATGGGTTTATGAAATAATTATGTATTGATGTACAACTTTACACGACTTCTCCTATTATATGAATGCAATTACTGTTAACTTTTTATGTGAAGATTATCATGTTGTATGTTGAAGTTATCAAAAAATTCAGCTAATCTGAATAGTTACTGGGTTATACATAATCTTTGATGCACATAAGTAGTGGATCCACCTATTCATGGTCTGTGAAAGACAATCATAAACGTTCGCGGAGGTATAGAAGATGATTAAGGGGAGCCATATCGATAAGACTGAAAGGCTAATCGATCTGTGTGAAGGCAGATTTAGGGCATAAAATGACATTACACTGATCTCTGGGTGCAGAAGCTTGGTTCCAGCATCCCCACATACTGCTTCAAGTGAGACTTCAGTCCGTGGTCCATGGGATGATGCCAAAAGGGCCAGTAGTGTATGGATTTGTTTGGTGAAACCAACTCTGAACCTAGGTCAGGACCCACTAAGCCAACAAACGGTTTCTTTGCCAGGACCAAGATCTGCATAAAGATATGTGTGATGTCGCGTCACTGGAATCCACCAAAGAAAGAAATTGAGGAGTGGTTGGATAGAAATATCCACGAATTCGCAGCGCAAGAGAACAGAAATCTACGCCTAACAAAAGAACAATGGTTGGACAGATAGCTATACATAGAAATACATGAGATCTTCTTCTGCACCTTCCTAATCGAACTATACGAGTGGATTGCTAAATTGGTAGATGGACAAGGAAGGTGGAGGATTGATGATCCAATAGTGTGCACCGCGGAGCTAGTACAAATATTGGAAGCTTCTGAAGATAATCTCACGCGCACTGTCGATCACTGGCTTGATCAATTCATAGGAGGATTCATGACAGAATTCGCAGTCAATACCTCAGTCAGCTACAATGAAGCAGAGAGATGTTTTTCCAAGGGACCGTGAGGTAAGTATTTGAGATATTTGAATACATAGATTAAGAAGCTCTTGTGTGAAAAGCGGGTTATGCCATTACCTTGATGTTTGGAGGTACACGAAGTGGAAAGCTCTTCAGGGATAGAGGGAGAACAGGCCTTGAATATAGCCTGATGATTGAGCCTCCTCTGAGTGACGATGAGGGAGCACCACATACTTCACCACAAACTATTGTCCAGTTAATAAAGCAAGGGTTTCCATGAATACCTCATCCGTCCACACCACCTCCACCTTCACCTCCACAACATACACCTTCGCCTACACCACCACCACCTTTGCCACCATTCAATATGTCAAATACAATGAAATTTCCCATTTTTTAGGGCTTGGGAAATGATGACCCAGACCAGTTTTGGTTCATCGTGAAGGCCTTATGGACAACACAAAATATTACAGATGATCATATAAAGAAAGCGCAGTTGGTTACTACTCTACAAGATTGTGCATTCACGTGATACATTAAGTATTCCACTAATAACCCGGTGGCATCATTAGCGGACACTCAGATTGCTTTGAACAATGAATTCAGTACGCCTAAATCTGAAACATAGTCAGCACTAGGGTTCAAGGAAAACACAATGAGGATCGGTGAAACACCCTGGGAGCTAGATTAGAGACTGAAATTTAGAATCCTTGAAGCCAATATAAATCTCACAGACAGTCAACACCATGACTGGTTTATAGTCGTACTCTTGTCTCACTTAAGGATTTCTCTATCATAACAAAAGATAGGAATGCAGGTGGAAGCACTGGAAATAAAAATGATATTACATGAGATGCCTATCCAGGATGTGATGTTGGGAGTTCAAAAGATTCATGCAAAGTTGCAGAACCTCTACTTCGAGTTTCAAAGCTTGAAGAAGGATAAAGTGGCTCGACCAGAAGTGCGTGAGGAAGTTTGGAGCCTCAAGTGTAAGAACCAAGGGCATGATAACGATCATTACCATGTTTTCATGAACTATATGGCATGAGGAGGACCCATACCTCTGAGGCAGGAATCCCTAGTAGGACCAATTACAGGGCCCACGTTGTGGTGCACTATTTGCCAAGTAGCAGGAAAACATGTAACAAATAATTTCCACTTACTGAGGTGTATCAGTGTACCCCACAAATATCCCCAACTTTGTTGTCGATACAAGCTTCTTCAGTGCATCCTCTGTCACATGGCAATGAGCCAAAGATCCTGATGTGACCCACATCTGGTCTCTTACAGGAGAAAGCTTCCTCTGGTGTCTTCATCCCAAGTACGTGATGTGGGCTTCTATTATGCAAATAGACCGTTGTGTTGCATGCTTAAGCCCACAAGTGAAGTGGTAGCTCTTGGTCATGCAGCATTACCCGTGTTGTCCCTACAATAGTTCTGTTCTTCCTCTCAGCCACCCCATTCTGCTGTGGGTTATGAGGTGTTGTCAACTCTCGTTTAATTCCTTTCACTACACAAAAGTCCTTAAACTCCTGAGAGACATATTCCTCACCGTTGTCACTTCTCAAGGCCTTGATCTTCTTCCCTGACTCTTTCTCGACCAAAGCTTTGAACTCACAAAACTTTGTGAAGGTTTTGTCCTTCTTCAGCATGAAATAAATCCAACATTTACGAGAATAGTCATCAATGAAAATCACATAATACCTTTGCTTCGTTGTGGATGCCGTTAAGAATGGTACACACAAATCAGTATGAACTCGCTCTAAGATAGCCTCTACTCGATTGTCTCGATCATGAAAGGAATACTTGGTGTACTTTCCTAAGGTACAACCTTTGCATGTGTCAACTTGCTAAAGTTTACCTTCGGAAGTCTTGTAGATATTTACTGCATTATCTTCAAAGCCCCATGATGCAAATGGCCCAACCGCTTGTGACATAACTCACCAATGTCCTTCCTTTGCACCAATTCTACTTTCATACTCAATGCTGCACAATCATCTACCTCTATTTTATAGATATTGTTCACTTGAGTCCCTATCCTCTTGGTGTGACCCATGGCTATGTGTCTTAGGAACGCCTTTCCTTTACTGAAGACAACATCATAGCCTTTTTCCTACAACATTGTGACCAATACCAAGTTCTTCTTTAGTCCAAGCACATACATCACATCTTTCAAGGTGAGAGGAGCTCCATGCTCCCTCTGAAAAGCAACCGTGCCCACTCTTGAAACACTATACCTTCCGTCGTCACCCATCTCTATGTGTATCTTGAGGTATTTCTCCTCTAAGGCACTGAATAAGTTTTTATCAGCAATCATGTGGAATGAGCCTCCATTGTCAAGATACCAGACATAACCCATCATCGATGACACCATGCATGCGATGAGGGTAAAGTCCATTTCAAACTGGGAGGCTAATGCCTCACCTTCCGATCCTTCTGAGGATCCCTTCTTGGACTTCTTCGATGGGAAATTAGTTGCATAATGTCCCATATCGTGACAATTAAATCATCTTACATTAGACATGTCACCCTTCTTCACTCCACGAGGAATTCAATTTGAAATGGGAAGCCTTACCCTTCCCTTTCCTTGCCTTACTTACTAAGGCCAGATTTTCTTCATCATCATTCTTGGATGAAAAACCATCTCGTGTGCTCCTCCTGATCTCCTGCTGTATAAGATCTGACCACGGTCATTCCCAATCCAGCAGTTTCTCCCTTCCATTCACAGAGTCCTGGTATCTATTCCAACTCTTTGGAATGCCAAGGAGAGTGAGGCTCACCATATCATCATCGGCAGTAGTTATTCCCACACTACCAAGATCATCTCTGTAGGTGGTGAGCTTATTTAGATATGTGGAAATAGTATCGCCCTTCTCCATCTTGATTCTTTGAAACTTATCCTTGAGTGCCAATTTCCTCTAGTCGCTACGATTCTGGTAGAGGTCCTTCAATGTCTTCCACATTGAAAATGGAGTATCCTTCTCATGGAGACTTGAGACAATATGGTCTCAAACTCCCTCAAGGATGATCCGTCTCACCTTCACCACACACTTCTTCCTCTCAACTAACTCTTATGCATTAGTTGAAGCTGGCTTTGGAATTTCTTGATCAATGAATTCCTTCAAGCCATTTTCTTCTAATACAACCTCCATTCTATCTTTCCATGCTACGTAATTCAAGCTACCTTCCAAGGCATACTCGAGCCTCAAGCCATAGAATGCCATTGGCCAACCTTGAAGTATGATATGAATTTGATTTGCACCTACAACCTCGAATTTCAAACATCGAATTCTCTTCTCAATATATTGTTCACAACTCTGATACCATGTAGAAAATCTATGATAGGTTAACCCGAAAATGCAATATAAATCAAACCAGAATACTATAACCTACTTCTACTATCAATTTGCGGAAGCTGAAAGATCGAGCTGATCAATATAACCAGAAGAAGAATAATCAATGGCACAATACACATGAAAATACTTTGGGGAAAGCCTCAGCTAAAAACCCCACACTATTGTATTATCATACATGGTGGAAATACATAGTAATTATACAAATCCTTAAGTCTGATAGTTAGCCAACTCTCAGTACAATCCTCAAAGATGCTCAAAGGAAATCTTGGCTTCTCTCCAACCTTCCTCTCTACCCTCCAAGCTCCTATTTCCTTGCTCTACTCCTTGTGGATGATTAGCCTATTACCAAGTGGAAAACCAATCCTTCAAAACTGTGCAATCCTCAAGGATGAATCCTTGACTGCATGCCTCGGTTTTATCCATGAGAAAACACATGTAACTGATAGTACGTTTTCCTTGAACATTAATCTCAAATGGGTCTTTCTCAGAATAAACATGGATGAGTTTTTGATGAGGGAAACTTTAGTTAACTGGAGTAGCACTAGTTGAGTGCATTAATGCATCAACTGATTGTTTACTCACTATTAGTTCCGCAAATAGTTTGGAACAAATTTAACTAGACTTAACTCAGTAAAGTGAGTTAAACTAATTACAACTCAAATATAACTCAATCTTATCTCCTTAATTTAAGGGATAACTCTTCCATGACTTCAGAAAGACTTCTAACTTGAATTTCTCCAACTAATTAATTTTATATAAATTAATTAATTATTTCCAAGTAGTTGTTAAGACTAAATTTGATTTTAATTCACAATTTAATTCAAGGGAAAATTAAATTGGAATATTCTTATTGCCATATTTCAACATACTCAGGTTCTACTCCTTTCTGCTCTCTGTTTCATTTTTTTCTCTCTATGTTTTCTCTTGAAGACTGTGATTTTTTAATTTTCTTTTTTTGAAATTGATTTTTTTTTTTTTTATGGTGAATGAAGGGGTGATGAAAGTGAAGACAGGTATGGTAATGAGGTTTTGATGTAGGGATGTCATTATTTTTACATGGTGGGTCATTTTCTTGGCCTAGGGTCACTTCCTGTAGGATTCCCGAGCCACTGTAATTTCTACAGGATCATCCTATAGGTTTTTAGGGGATCATGTAGGTTTATAGGGGATCCTATAGAAAACACAGTCCCCTTGTAAACTGAAGAAAAGGAGTGAAAACAATGAAAGAAATGGTGGAGCGATGAATGAAAATGAGTGGAAAAATAAAATCGTCAGTGAAATAGGTCCCTTTTTTATCCTCCTTTCTTCTCTGATCATCCTCCTTGCTAACCTGCAAATAGAAATTTTCATAATTTTTTTCTCTCATTTTTTTCTTTAAACTAATCTGCCTCTAAGAGGTTTTCATCCTAGTTGTTTTCCCTGGGCACCTCAAGAGAGGTTTTCACCCATGGATCTTTTTATTTCCTTTTTCCGTTTTTTGACACCATTGGGTCGCCCCAAGGAGTTTTCAACCCAATAGTGGGACTCAGGAGCCTCATGGAGGTTTTCACCTGAGTCCTTATTTTTCTTTTTTTTTCTCAGTGATTTGATGAGGCAGGAGCTGAAACTTGCTCCACCACCATCACTTTTTTATTGATACCATCAACAAACTCTTTCTTTGACAGTGGTCTTTTGTAAACTTTCAATCGATGTCCATTAACAAGTAAAGGACTGGCCTCTTCATCTATGGTTTTGATTTGCATTAAACCATTATCATGACGTATTTCTATAACATAAGGTCCTAACCATCTTGTCCTTAACTTTCCCTTAAATTCTTTATATCTGGAATCATATAACAAGGCCCAATTGTTACAGGGAAAAGTGTCTATTTAGAACTGCTCTATCCCACTAAGGTGTGACAGCTGCCTTAGAAACAAACAACAAAAAACTACTTTTGTTTTTCCTTTATGAATTATAGATAGAGAGGAACAGAAAGACCAACCTCTGTCTTGCGCTAATCCTTTGATTCGATCCCTCTCTTCTTTGATAGTCGTCAACTACCTACTCCCTTGCACGCCCAACTTCACAAAATACCTGTAAGATCATAGAAGCATAGCACTATACAAAGACATGGATCTATAATCATAAACAATCTAGGATCAGATGTAAATTGACCATACAAATGTAACGAGCATCAATGATACAAAAGCATGGAGGAAAACTCAAATAGCTTTTATTGATAAACAAGAAAAGATCCAGGAGGAGTTACAACCAGTTGTTCCGACCCAGCATCAACCTCCCAGCAAAGAAGCCCCTCTTCACCTCAAACAAAGCTTAGATCACCCAACAATCTGATGTTTGTCTCTAGAAACCAACAACAATTCCTTACAATATGCAAAATTCCAGCCTCTAGATCTCTGGGATGAGGGATCCATATATAGATATCTATAAGGGGGATGAGTCAGCTTGTGATTTGATTAGTGTCTTCTCTCTGACAGTTCTTACTTCCACTTGGAGACTGAGGGCCTCTTACTCATCCTTGGTCGAATTCAGTGAGGCAAGTGTCACAAGAGAAGATTCTGGAAGCTTCCATTGCCTCTCCACCTCGTGGAATGACACTGCCATTTGTCATTTCTCACCCATCACACCCCACAGAAGGGGCTTTTGAAATGCAACACACCCTCACAGTGTATTTAGGTGAGATGCAACGCACTTAGCCAGTGGAGTAGCTGCAATGATCCTATTTTGACCAATTCTGAGTAGTTTCTCATGGAGAACTTCTGGGAGAAGCTGTAATCTGTTGACCTTGTTCCTTTAGGGGTTAGAACAACACTTTTAGGCACTTAGGAGCCCTTGGTTTATGGACATTTCATGCTTGGGGTTGTAGGGCACAAAAATGTCTGTAACAGTTGCCCCCTAAAGTATGAGGCCATTAACCTTTTGGTGTCGGGTAAAATGCTTTATTATGAAGATCCAAAGTTCTTTCAATGCTGGGAGGAGACCTGTAATAAGATACAATACAATACATTATCTTCATAATATTTTCATGATCTAGCTGAGGCGGGCATTCCCATGCTTAGCTTTATAAATTCATTTTCATGTGCATAGGACAGACAATTGTCTGAGTGTAGACTGATGATTCTGATAGAGCCATCATCCTTTTGAGTGGATGATTATCTGTGCGGAAATGATGTACATTTAAATTCTTTATTTCCCTGAACATATATCGCAGCCCAGATGGATGAAACTAGATCCGGGGTCTTCAATCTCATCTGATCTTCACTCGAAGTACAAGTCGATCCATGTGAGAAATGTTCTGAAGTCGAACATGGAAAGACATCGCTTGATTACCAGTCAATGATGTAAATTGTTAACAAGCGCGAGAGGAATCACCGATAATGATAATGACCCTCAAGGTACTGCAGTACAATTCATGTGGTGTGAATAAAGGACTTGGCGTCGAACATCATGCAAAATCTTTCGGTCGAAGGTCATTGATGTAAACCTGTCGCCGGAAGTGAGAAACTTGCCATTGATGCATGCAAGCTTCAAAGTACTGAATGGGGTGTTCCTAGATCAACTTCTTGGATAATGAGCTAATGTTGACAAGAAGTGATCCGTCACAGGAGGGCCTTAATGAATCCCACATCAATGACACGGAACGGAGCAAATGATTTTAATGGAGGTGAAAACGATCTGGTGATATAAGGTTCAGGGTGGCGGTCATGAAAGAATGGAATATAATGTATGGTAGTGGGTGAGACACAAGTCAATTCACTGAATGACTTCTCTTGAACATATCGGCGACACTGATGTGATGGATTGGTAGCATTAACCCCAAATGTGGATGGTATAGCATTAACTCGAACACGGAGTGGAAGTGTCATGTTCAAGAGCAACTTGCTACCAACAAAGTTTCTTCAAGTTTTCTTCCCAATTTTCCCCAGTCATTGCTGACCAGTACCTCTTTATTTTTTTCAAGCTTGAGGAGGATAACATATGCTTGTTCTATAATTTTCCCTTCGGGCAAACCCATCGCTATGTTTTAACGAGCCTAGCGATAGTGAAACTCGTTCTCGTCTATAGACAAGTTTGTCGCTATTAATCTTTTTAACGAGTTTAACGACAAAGATAACTCGGTCCTTTTCAATTTTAGAGAGTCTGAAAAGGAACGTAAAGGTAACTCCAAAATTCCTTTTTCGTCATTTAATCCCTTAAGTCCGAAAAAGTATAAAACAATACAGAAGGGATGAATTTTCGATACTTTTAACGAGCCGAACAAAACAAGTGCTCGATATTTTTGTGTAATAATCGCTCAGGTCCAAAAAGATTAAAATCTAGAGGAGGGATAGCACTTCCTGTCCCTTTAACAAGCTGGAGAGGCCAATGGCTCAGCAATCTTTTCATATTTTAGGAGTCAGTTGAAAAGAGCTTAAAGGAGACTCGTCTTTTGAGGAACAAGTGATAAAACGGGTAGTAGCTGATTCCAGGTAAGGTTTGAAATTTTCCAATCATGGCAGTGTCACAAGGATGGCTAGTGAAATCACTCTTTGCAGCTGTTCCTGAAAATGGGTAAACAATCAAATGGAGGTGAATGATCAACCAATGAAAAAGTTGAGGTGACGGTGCAAACACGACCAAGGCTTTAACGACTGAAGTAATACATTCACGATGGTTATTTACCGGGGAATAGTTCATTTTTTAACGAGCTTAAACGCGGGGGGGGGGAACATTTGCTCATGTATTATGTTTATTTTTTAACGAGCTTGAACTATGTGCTAAAACTGCTCGATTAATTGAGTCGTGTGATAATAATGTCTCATATGAAATGACAACTTTTAGAGTTTTGCCCCACATCCTTTCTTTATGCAAGTTAGGAGATGACCAATCCTACGAGTTTAAAGGGTTAGAGGTCCTAAAAATTTTAAAAATAAATAGTCGCTCTTTGCTTGCACTCCAAAAGGTTTGCATGCCCCCAGGTATAAAATAGAGTTTCAAGGTTACCCATTCTTTAGTCCGTTAAAACATTTGTTTTACCGAGAGAGGCCTACCTCTTATAGGTTACCCAAAGATTGTTCTACTCACAGTGCAAACAAAACACTTCTCCGGCGATGTCTACCGAGATAAACAAAGGTGAGCGGCGGTGCCCGCCAACTCACATAACTTTGACAAGAGAATCTTTTTCCAGTCCAACTCCCCCTTCCAATCACGGACGGGAGTATGGAGGTCATATTCTCTCGCGGAAACCTACCCTATACTCGAAGTTTTCCTGCCGAAGCAGACCAGGGTGCATGCCCCCTGGGTTTCAGTCATGTCCCCCGAATCACTCACGCTCATCGGGAGGACGGACTGGAGATTGAGACATTTCTTGCGTGAAAAGACCATTCAAGGATGGTATATGACTATTTGCTCTGTATGATCTAGGAAAAGAAAGCTGGTCGACGAGCTTGACCACTCTTCCTTTGTGCAGAAAACACATTACTATAAAGAGTAAGGAGACAATTGCTCCCATGCAATGAATATAGTCTCGTCCAAGGAGTAGATTGTAATCGAGGGGTCCTTGAACTACCATTACATTCATGTGAACGGTTTTCCCTCTCAATGTTATGGGCACATCGGGAAGGATCCCTAACGGTCGACTGGTTCCTTTATCAAAGCCTGTTAGATTTCTCATCTCAGGCAAAAGCGATGGCGAACCAAGCGCTTTCCAAGCAGTTGAGGAAAGGATACTCACAGAAGCCCCCTCATCTATGATGGTACCAGCCATAAACATTCTATATATTTGAACAATGATTCAGAATGGTACACTACCTGGTAAACGGGGTCTGCCTAGTTGATTCCAGTCGAAGGAGACAACTAGGTTGCTTGGAGGTGGGACCGAATAGACGGCTGGGTATGACTCTGACGAACTTCCTTCCTACGGTAAAGGAACGGTTAAATTGCCCCCATGTTCGTTGGAGTTTGTGCTTATGAAAAGAATTTGGACGATGTCATCCTTGTTCTCTTCAGTGATTGTATCATCTGAAGATGGAACCTCTAAAGGCAAGACCAGGTCAACTGCCACCTCGAGCTTTTTACTTTCATCTGGTATGGGTTCAGATGCTTTATCTTCAATGATAGATGCTTCGGCCGACCACCTGAGCGGGCCAGCTGGATTTTCAACTAGTGACAGACTCGGCAAGAGTTTTTTATATCCAGGAGGAAGTTGTAACGGTGAAATCGGACAATCGTCCAAAACTCTTTTAGCTTCTACTAAGAAGGGACAACGATGGACGGCATGATCGCCTTGACACAGTTTACAAGGAAATCTATATTTTCCTTTTTGTCTTGGGGCTTCACTTTCACTAGTTGACGGTGTGTTTTCAACTTGATCATCAGAGGTTGACGACACCGGGTTGTGCAAACGAGGAGACCAGTCCCTTAAGATCCGAGGGATGCAAGGACAATCTCTATGATAGTGGTCTCCATTGCAAATGACACATGGCGATTTAGGCCTGGTCGGTGCAGTGTGTGGATTTTCGCTAGACGACACTCGTTTGCCCCCATTCGCTTTTGGCTTCTTCTTCTTCTTCTCTTTCTTCTTCTTTTCCTTCTTCTCCTTAGGTACTTGACTTTTGGCTTTACCAACCCCATCAAGCGAAGAGGAAGGAGGAGAGGAAGAATTAGAGGAAGTAGAAGGTTGGTGGGTAACTCTGGACTCATCTAATTACTGATTCGATTGTTCAAGAATTGCGGTGTTCTGAACGACAGAGGTTGAGAAGAGCCATATAGGTAAACCAATTCTCAGTCCTGGAAGCGACAATGTGGCCATATGGGGTGCACCAACATCTCCCCAAGAGGAGAAGGGACTAGGATTTCCTCCAAGGGGAATCCCTTGGTTGGTGGATTCCATTTTCTCAACCCAAGATCAACGTAGGAAAGGGTAATGAATATTCCGTTTAAAATAAATTTTAGACGTTTTGACACAACTTGTTTTTTCAGTTTTTAAGAGTCGAGAAAAAACAAAAGATGACTCTAGTCTCCTTCGATTTTTAATGAGCCTGAAGTGACAAGTGCTCAGATGGACCTTTTCCGTTAAGGAGTCTGAAAAGGAACGAAAGGGACTTCTCTGGAAGTCTAGGTAGAGGGAGAACCAAACCAATCGCAAAATTGCAGAATACTTTTTATGGTACGGCAGTCAATCTTCCCGAATGCTGTGTTCAGTGCATTGCGATTGATAGGGCGGTAGACATGGCTTCCTATGGATAAAGGATTAAGCCTATCAGGGTCTCCCAAAATATACTCGACGGTATGTGGGAGCACAAGTCTGTACTGGCACTTATCTTCTCAAAGTGGAGGAATCACCCAACCATCAGTGAGAACAACAGTTACCAGGCTTTACGACGCCGGAATACGTCTCTAGCCTAGACTTCTAAATGTTGTGCGTTAAATTCCAAAGTGTTGTTAGAATCATTGAATTTATTTTAAGTTGATCTTGTTTATGAAGTTTTCCTTTCGGGTTCACCACGAGATGTAGATGTAATTCCTAAAATGCAATCTAAGATGATAAACAAACTTTTTATCTCTTTTATGCAATGAAAATCCTAGCTACTAGGGAAAAGAAAGACATAATCTTTTCACAAGGAGTAAAGAGCACACTCTAAATGCACTTTCCTAAATCAAGCCAATTAGACTGTCTATATGCAAATGCACATGCATGTATTTGTTTTCGACTTTCTTAGTATATCGATGCTAAAAATAAAGTTGATGCACAAATCTAAATTTCTTTTCAAGTGACAAATATCAACAAGCTTCTTTTCGAAATAAAAAATGGAGACGATTACAACACCTTACGATTTTGAACTGAATACTTGTTCTTGACACTAGAAAATTACAAATTCAGACCAAAATCAATAGTAACAGGATAATCGACCATCAACAACAATCAAACTTTTTCCTATGATCGAAATTGACACTTGCGACAGATTCAAATCAAAGGACGATTGTACGGCTATGCTACTTTTGCAAAGGAGAACTGTAAATGACTCAAAAAACACACAAAAACATCTACAGTTCTTTTGTACAAAGGAGGTGGAATAATAGCAAGGAAAAGGGGTTTCAAACAGACATATACTGATCACAGGCAGCAAGATTCAGGAATAGAACTAGAAAGAATGAATCACAGAAGCCACAGCTACACAGAGCTAGTCTGATCAGTGCACCTGTAACACAGAGAATCTGAAATGCAATGCAGATTGTCCACTCGGGAAGTGCGCTGAAATTCTGAATCTCTAAATAGTACCTACACTGGGCCAGAAACAAGACTCTGTACGGGTTCCTGGTCACAGTTTGCAGTTTAGTTCTTGAGTTTTGGCCGAGTAAAATGAAATCAGTAATGCAACAATTAGGGGTAGATCTATGGAGCATCTAAGAGCTATCACAAGGGCAATCAGATAGTTTGTGAATTAGTTGTTTAAATCATAAACAGATCCAGTAGATGGATTGAAGTAGCAGTTATCTACTTTGCATTTGTTATGGCAAATGCAGTTCGAATGCTACTTGTAAGTTTATGAAACAAACAACAAAGAATGATAAACAAACAAACTAATTAGTTCCCCAGTGGAGTCGCCATTTTGTTACAGGGAAAAGTGTCTATTTAGAACTGCTCTATCCCACTAAGGTGCGACAGCTGCCTTAGAAACAAACAGAAAAAAAACTACTTTTGTTTTTCCTTTATGAATTATAGATAGAGAGGAACAGAAAGACCAACCTCTGTCTTGCGCTAATCCTTCGATTCGATCCCTCTCTTCTTTGATAGTCCTCAACTACCTGCTCCCTTGCACGCCCAGCTTCACAAAGTACCTATAAGATCACAGAAGCATAGCACTATACAAAGACATGGATCTATAATCATAAACAATCTAGGATCAGATGTAAATTGACCATACAAATGTAACAAGCATCAATGATACAAAAGCATGGAGGAAAACTCAAATAGATTTTATTGATAAACAAGAAAAGATCCAGGAGGAGTTACAACTATTTGTTCTGATCCAGCATCAACCTCCCAGCAAATAAGCCCCTCTTCACCTCAAACAAAGCTTAGATCACCCAACAATCTGATGTTTGTCTCTAGAAACCAACAACAATTCCTTACAATATGCAAAATTCCAGCCTTTGGATCTCTGGGATGAGGGATCCATATATAGATATCTGTAAGGGGGATGAGTCAGCTTGTGATTTGATTAGTGTCTTCTCTCTGATAGTTCTTGCTTCCACTTGGAGACTGAGGGCCTCTTACTCATCCTTGGTCGAATTCAGTGAGGCAAGTGTCACAAGAGAAGATTCTGGAAGCTTCCATTGCCTCTCCACCTCGTGGAATGACACTGCCATTTGTCATTTATTGCCCATCGCACCCCACAGAAGGGACTCTTGAAATGCAACTCACCCTCACAGTGTATTTAGGTGAGATGCAACACACTTAGCCAGTGGAGCAGCTGCAATGATCCTGTTTTGACCAATTTTGAGTAGTTTCTCATGGAGAACTTCTGGGAGAAGCTGTAATCTGTTGACCTTGTTCCTTTAGGGGTTAGAAAAACACTTTTAGGGACTTAGGAGCCCTTGGTTTATGGACATTTCATTCTTGGGGTTGTAGGGCACAAAAATGTCTATAACACCAATCACCTTCTTGAAATTTTTTATCCTTAATGTTCTTATCATGTCAGATATTACTCTAAAGTTGAGTTACCTCTATGTGTAGAAGGGCCTACATTTTGAACTCGTCTAAACCATTCAACTGAAGCAATCTCTTTTTTTGTGCACTGCTGAGATCTAGATCTATTTAGGCTGCCATCCTTAATGTGTTATACTCAAACTCAATGGACAACAGGGCCTTTTTCCCATAGACGATCTCATAGGGTGTGAATCTAGTGGTGGTCTTCTAGGTGGTATTATAGGCCCAGGTGGCCTTAACTAGTCTATCTGCCCAATCTTTTCTACTGTTGTTAACTACTTTGGTCAAGATGCCCTCTAGCGCTCTATTGGTCACCTCCACTTGGCCATTATCTTGTGGGTGATAGGGTGTGGAGGTCCTATGCTTGATCTTGTGCTCGCTGAGCAAGTATTCAATCATGTTGGAGGTAAACTGGCTGCCTTTATCAATGACTAGCTCTCTAGGGTACCCAAATTTGTAAAATATATCCTCCCTTAAGAACTCAACTACCTTCTCCTCTGTTGTTGCCTTAATTGCCTTGGTTGTAGCCCACTTAGTCAGATAGTCAGTGCTCACAATGATGTACTATTTTTTTCTTTGAATGAGGGTCAATAGGTCCAATGAAGTCCATGCCCCACTTGACAAATGGCTCGAAAGTCACTTGAGGCTGCAAAGCATTTCATCCCTTGGAGTAGGTTTTTCCATCCTTTGGCACTGATCACACTGACTAGTATATATTTTCACATCATGATGAAGAGTGGGCCAATAATAGCCTGCTTATAACACTTTGAATGTTGTCTTCTTTACTACAAAGTGACCTCCACAAGGCCCATCATGACAGGTCAGAAGGATGTCAAAGTCTTCCTCCTCCCTGACACACTTTCTCAAGATTTGGTCTGGGCTAGGTTTGAAGAGATTGCCCCCAATCCAAGTGAAGGGGGTGCTCTTCCTTATAATATTCCTTTTCTCTTTGGAGGAAAAGTTCAGTGGGAACTGTGCATATAACAAATAGTTTTCTATGTCAACAAACCATGGAGAGAGAACTGAAATGGAGAACAAGTTCTCATCCAATAATTGGTAATCAACCATTCCCTCCTCACCTGCAGGTAGAGTTAATCTGGAAAAAAAGTCAGCAACAACATTTTCCTTGCCAGGCTTATCAACAATAGTTACATCAAACTGCTATAATAAAAGTAACCATCTTATAATACGAGCATTCACATAGCCCCAAGGATTAGCCCAACTGGTCAAGTCAGTGCCTCCCCATTCGGTAGGTCACAGGGTCAATTCTCCTTGAAAGCCCTTGGGGTCAGGTCTGTGGCCGAGGGGCAGGATCCTAGAGATTAGCTCTATTCTTTACATGGACATAACCGGAATCCACTGACCATGGGTGTCTGCGAACCACACGAAAAAGAAAAAAATAAGAGCATTCACATCGGGTTTATCCATTAAAAGAAACCTGCCATTGGGAATTTTCTTTTAAGAATTTGTTACCTACGGATAAATACTAATTCCCTAGATAAGTAGCTATATCTAGAACAACAGTTTAAAGAAATTTATCCTTTTCCTATAAGCAATAGATAAGACAAATAAGATGAGAAGACCTACTTGTAGTTCCGCTTTCCTCTTGTCTCCTTTGTATTGATCCCGTCACTCCTTCCCGTACTTAACATGCTTAAGAAGTACCTATAAACACAAATAGAAGATAGAGAACCGATCAAAGCAAAAGATCTATTGAATACAAGTGAATGGAATCAGATACATTTCACACATATAAGCATCATATGACAATATAAACATATGGAAAAAGGTTCAAATACTTTATTGAATAGAAGAAGGAATTACAACCATTGTGTCTGATTCAAAGTCATTCCTCCAGCTTGGATCCCATCCACATCACATCAAAATCATGACAAACATGTAGCATTACAATACTTGCTTCAAAGTCAATTCTCATAGCAACATTATCTCCTTACAATTCAACATAGTCCATCCCCTGATCACTTAAATGAGTGTTCATTTTATAGGAGGATGAAGGAGGTTATGTTATAAATGGTGGTATTGAATGGCCTTCCATACTTAGAATTAGTTCCATGGAGGAAGGGATGAGAGGATAGGATGCATCTTAACTCATTCCTCATCCATTTTTGAGCTCATAGGAGTTGATAAGTGAGGGAACCTTCTATATGACTCCAAAAGATAAGAATATTTCCCAAACCCTATGTGAATTTCGCTCAATTTTTCCCAACATAGGTCAAAGTGGGCCTAAGTGCTCTATAGAGCACCCTTACATGGACCTACTTGCACTGGTCCTTCAAGGAGTCATTTCAGGATGTCTTCAGGCCATGAAACTGTCTAGGAAGGAGGCATTCAATAGGTTGACTTGTTTAGGGCATGTAGGAACTAGAATAGGGTTTGATGAGCCCTAAAACATTGATCTAAATGATGGGAGTGATGTGACCAAATGGATCTATAACAACTGCCCCCTAAAGCATGAAGTCAAAAACAACAGTGTCGAGTGATATGCTTTACGATGTGATGAGGAGGTTCCGAAGTGGTTGATGACCTGCATTATTTACAATACATAATATCATGATATTTTGATTTTTTCTCATGAATCGTTGAGGGAAGGCATACCCATGCTCAAAATCTAAACTTTCATTACAAGTACATAGAAAGTCATCTACAGATATAGACCCATGATCAGAATGACCGTCAATGTAAATCCATTGTACAGATGATTTGATACATTTCTTAAAATTGCAACCCAGATGGATGGGACTAGATTCAAGGTCTTATATCTCGTTCAATCGTTTGCTCAAGTACGAGTCTTACCATGCGAATATGTCATCTAAATTCGAACATGAGAAGACGCCATCTGATTACCAATTAATGATGTAAGCTGTTAACAGATGTGAGAGAAATCACCAATAATGATAATGATCCTCAAGGTACTACAGTACATTTTGCATGGCGTGAATGGATGATTTGATGTTGAACACCATACAAAGTCTTTCAATCGAAGACAATTGACGTCAATCTATCGCTGGAAGCAAGAAACCTACCATTGATGTATGCAAGCCTCAAGGTACTAGAAGGGTGTTTCTAAGTCAACTTCTTGGATAATGAGTTGATGTTGACAAGAAGCGACTCGTTGCAGGAGGGCCTTGATGTATCCCACATAAATGAAACGAAGTGAGTGTAATGATTTTGGAGACGGAATTTGATTGACGACACAAGGTTCAAGAATGACGGTCATGAAAATGAAGGTTTATGGTATTGCAAGGGATGAATTTAAACTCATTGACTTCTCTTGAACATATTGATGACACTAAATGAATTGGTAGCATTGACCCAAAACCAAAGTGATGGATGGTGTGATAGACCATAGGTATGATAACCATCAAGTAGATAACCCAACCCAAATAGTCTGAATGAATTGGCATCATTGACCCAAAACAAAAGTGATGGATGGTGTGATGGATGGTGTGATAGACCATAAGTATGATAACTATCAAGTAGATAACCTAACCCAAATAGTCACTTAGATGAAGTGAAAGTGTCATGTTCAAGAGCGACCTGCTACCATAAAGTGGTTTACCTCTTTTTCCATTTTCCCTAGTCATTGCTGACCAATACCTCTTTATTTTTAATCAATCTTGAGGAGGATAACATATGCTTGTTCTATAATTCCACCCTTTGGGTGAATCCATCACTATGTGATGTTTTAACGAGTCTAGAAAAGGTGAAACTCGGTCTTGTGTAGATGGATAAGTTTGTCGCTATTTGATGTTTTAACGAGTTTAACGACAAAGATAACTCGGTCCTTTTCATGTTTAAAGAGTTTGAAAAGGGACGAAAAAAAAACCCCACAAGTTATTTTTCGTCGATTTGTCTCTCAAACCCGAAAAAGCGTAAAAAAATATGAGAGAGAACCTATTGACCATGTTTGGTCAACGTATTCCTTTTTCGTAGTTAATCTATCTCAGCCTGAAAAAGGGTTAAAATTATACTGAGTAGATGCCATTTCCAATCTATTAACGAGCTGAAAAGGACAAGTGCTCGACAATCTTTTCATATTTAGAGAGTTTGAAAAGAGCTTAAAGAGGACTCCACTTTGTGGAGCGAGTGGTGTTTAGGACAGTAACCGGTTCCCATGATGTTGGAACTTCTCAAAACATGTTGATTTATGTGAAGAGGCTAGCTAATAAGACCACTCATTTCAAATGTTCCTCAAAAAGGGTAAAACAACCAAGTGAAAGTGTATGATTGGCCAAGCAAATAGTGATGATGGAAGGAGAAAATAACCAAAGCTCATCTGACAAAAGAGGTTGATAGAATGACAATCTTGAGGGTTAAAATGGATATGGGTTCATTTTTACATAAGCTTGAACCATAGGGAACTATGCTTGGATTCGGTTTCATGTTTACACAAGCTTAAAATGAAAAAATATGCTTGGATTTAGTTTCATTTTTACACAAGCTTAAAACGAAGAACTATGCTTGAATTCAGTTTCATATTTACACAAGATTGAAACGAAGAACTATGCTTGAGATTGGTTTACATGCCCCCAGCATGATGAAAGGGAGAGTCTCCTGTAACCAGATGGAAGTCACTGCGGTGAAGCAGGACGGTTATCCAACACCTTCCTGGCTTTGTCCAGATAGGGAAAAAGGTGAATGGGGTGATTCCCTTCACATAAACTACAGGGAATATTAACTTTACCACTAGGTGCATACCCCCTAAACTCCATTACATTCATCTAAGTAGACGACTTGTGGCTCTCAGGTGGATGGAATGAAGGTTCATTTACAAGATCAAGTGAAAGACTCGACTGGGATTTTATGAGATCTAACCAAAGACTCGAATTGGAACTTTGCTCTAGGGGACATTGTTTCATTTTTTTATTTTAATGAGCTTGACACAAGACAAGGAAATCTGCTCAAATTCCTTGTTTCTTTTTTTAACGAGCTTGACACGGGACAAGGAACTATGCTCATACTCCTTGTTTCATTTTTTAACAAGCTTGACACAAGAAAAGGAACTATGCTCATACCCTTTGTTTCATTTTTTAACAAGGTTGACATAAGTCCAGGAACTATCCTCATATCCTTGGTTTCGTTTTTTAACGAGGTTGACACAAGACAAGGAACTATCCTCATCGGAGTTGTTTCATTTTTTAATGAGGTTGACATAGTAAAATAACTATCCTCATTTTCCTCGATCACGACTCATAAGAGGTCATGAATTCCAAGAGGTTCTCATAAGATGGGATAACAATGCTCTAGAAGGGATCCATATTAAGGAATCCATTAGAGATATCTGGTTCCAATGCCCCCAGTACATAATGTACAACATCACTGAATTGGTCGTCAGTTCATGTAGGCATGGAACAGGTTGCCACATCATTAACCTGTGGCGGAGATGATACCATTGGTACAAAAGGACCATTTAGGGAAGATGGTTGACTAGAAGCCATATTTGGACCAGGAAATGAAAGATGATCAACGGTGACAATTATGCCTTCATGTGGGAAACAAATCACTCGAAAGAGTGTTGAAGCAATAGCTCTCATGTCATAAACATAGTCATGCCCAAGAAGTAAATTGTAGTCTAAAGGGCCTAGGACTACCATCACATTGAGATAAACAATTTTTCCTCCCAAAGTAATAGGTATCTGAGGGAGGATCCCTAATGGTTTACTGGTTCCTCTGTTAAAAGCCAACAGATTCTAGGTAATAGGCACAAGTGGCAGTGAACCAAGTGCTTGCCAAGCAGTGAAGGAAAGGATACTCACAGATGCACCTTCATCTATAATAGTGCCAGATACAATCATATTACAAACCTGTACTGTGATCTAGAAAGGCACATAAGAAGGAAGATAAAATCCTACCAATGGATTCCAATCAAAG
Organism: Pinus tabuliformis; assembly: GCA_031772625.1. Classification (NCBI taxonomy): domain Eukaryota; kingdom Viridiplantae; phylum Streptophyta; class Pinopsida; order Pinales; family Pinaceae; genus Pinus; species Pinus tabuliformis. The sequence continues at coordinate 502,352,970 of CM062815.1, forward strand.
GAAGTGAGCAGACTACTTGGAGGGGGTACCGCAAGAACGAGAGAATTATCCCCTTGAGTTACGAGAATGGGAGGATTTTCCTCCTGTCTTGATGGAACAGGCTGATTTCCCCCAAGATCATTGGAATCTGAAGAAACAGAAAGAACCTAAGTGGTATCATATTCACTCTCTTCAGGAAAGGTACAATTAACTGAAGGTGAAATTGAGTAAACTATTTCCTCGACCTGTTGATTTGGGTTGGGTATAGACTCATAGGATTCACTTTCAGAGAGAGTGGGTTTGATTGACAATTTGTTTTGAGTCAATCAATTCATCAACTAGTGAAGGATTAAGGGAGAGTCTCTTGTAACCATATGGAATTCGCTGCGGTGAAGTAGAATGGTTATCCAACACATTTTGGCTTCATCCAGATAGGGACAAAGGTGAATGGAGTGATTCCCTTCACATAACCTACAGGGAAAATTAACTTTACCCTTCTTTCCATGAACGTTACTACCACTAGTTGATGGTGTGTCACCAGCATGATCTCCAGAAGTTTATGACACAAGAAAATGTGAATGAGAATACCATTCTTATAAGGTCTGAGGAAGTCCAGAATAATTTCGAAGAAGATTGTCTCCTGTACAAAGTTTGCATGGATATCGAACTTTATGAGGCTTGATGGACAATTTCTCATCAGATGTTGCATTCAAAGCAATGGTTGATTAGTTACCCCTCTACTGAATTTGATTCTTCTTCTTCTTCTTCCCTTTCTTCCTCTTCTTAGTTGCCTAGTTACTAGTACCAATACTTTCACTAGGAGAAGAGGAAGAAACAACCGAGGAAGAAGGCAAAGGGTCAACTTTAGGATCAACTGGACGTTGATTTTATCCAATTGGAGGAATACTCGATTGCGGAGAAATCATGACATTTTGAACCAAGGAGGTTGAAAAAAACCATACTAGCAAGCCAATGGTAAATCCCGAAAAGGACAATGTAGCCATATATGGAGCACCAATATTTCAAAAGGAAGGAAAAGGACTAGGATTTCCATCAAAAGTAATTCCTTGATCGGTGGACTCCGGATTTGTTGTTGTATGTCTCAACCTAAGACCAACTAAGGAGCGATCATGGAGGATGTTATCTATGGTCAATTAATTTTATTTTAATGAAATTAACATAACAAAAACAAAAGAGGGATAATCTAGGCAAAATGTTTACCAAGCAATTGTGAACTACATCATACCTCCCGATCAACCGAGATGTACAGGTAGGAAATATCCCTAAATGTTGTGTTCAGTGTATAACAATGTACAAGGTGGCCGACTCGGTTACCTAAGGATGGATAGAAACCTAGTGTTGTCCTCCCATATATACCCAAAAGTACGTGGAGGCCCAGTCTGTATTAGCATTATCTAATGCAAAAACACATAGTGAGAGCATTCCCATATACTTCACGTACTATAACACTGCCCTATATACCAGAAGGTACGTGGATGAGCTATGATATACTCACATACGTGCAATGAGGTATCACGCTCAGGATGTATTGCTGACAAGTTAGTGACAACTACTATGTTTTATGACGCCGGAACACATCTCTAGCCTAGAACCACTAAATGTTTTTCATGAGGTGACAATGCTCCATTAGGTAAATTCAGATAAATTTTAAGTTGCTCTTCTTTATAATTTTCCTTTCAAGGTTCACCACTTGATGTATGTTTACAATTCCTAAAATGCAACTAATATGATAAGCATTATTTTCTTTCAACTGAACAATGAAAACCTTATCTAGTAGGGATAGAGCAATCACATCTTTGACAAAGAGAAAATAGCACATCTAATGCAATTTCCCTAGCTATTCTTTTCAAGCATTCACAAACTACAATATGAATGATGCAAGTTTTTCTTTTTGAATCCCTGAATGTTATGATGAAAAAAAAGGAAACTAATGCACATACAATCAATCAATCTTTTTATAAGAACGAAGACTTTACAATAGTTCAGTTTCGAAGGAAAATAAGACTTTTACGACACTTTCTTTCGAAAAAAGATTAATCGAGTATAATATAACTTTGACAATGAATTGATAATGACAAAGAAATCATTTAAGAAACATTAATCAATTAAGTCAAAGTAGGGCTAGAAACAGGAAATACAAGTTGATTTCAAAGATACTACAATCATTGATCTTTTAGCAAGCATAAACAGAAGGAAATTTGGACAAAAAACCCAATCCAAAGGTGAAAATTTTCCCTAAGGTGGATCAACATAGGTCAAAGAGGGTCTAATTGCACTGCAGAGCACTGTCTCTCACTCAAGGGTACTCTGCAGAGCACTGTCCCCTGATCAAGCCTATGTTGATTCCCGAGAGGCCACTCAAGAGTCATCTAACCTCAATTTTTAACCAAATAACATTTCAACAAGGCTGAAATACAATCAATGAAAGAAATTAAGGTCTGCAAGAGTGTCCTAGGATGTGGATAAGCTACTTGGAACGATGATCTTTCCCCAGTGGAGTCACTAATTTGTTTTGGAGAATTTGGTATCTATGGATAAATACTAATTCCCTAGATAAGTAGCCATATCTAGAACAATAGTTTAAAGAAATTTAACCTTTTCCTATAAGAAATAGATAAGACAAAGAAGATGAGAAGACCTACTTCTAATTCTAAATTCCTCTTGTCTCCCTTGTATCGATCCTATCGCTCCTTCCCGTACTTAACACACTTAAAAAGTACCTATAAACACAAACATAAGATAAAGAACCGATCAAAGAAAAAGATCTATTAAATACAAGTGAATGGAATCAGATACATTTCACACATATAAGCATCATATGACAATATAAACATATGGAAAAAGGGTTAAATACTTTATTGAATAGAAGAAGGAATTACAAACATTGTGTCTCATTAAAAGTCATTCCTCTAGCTTAGATCCCATCCACATCACATCAAAAGCATGAAAAACATGTAGCATTACAATACTTTCTTCAAAGCCAATTCGCATAGCAACATTATCTCCTTACAATTCAACATAGTCCATCCCCTGATCACTTATATGAATGTTCAATTTATAGGAGGATGAAGGAGGTTATGTCATAAATGGTGGTATTGAATGGACTTCCATACTTAGAATTAGTTCCATAGAGGAAGGGATGAGAGGATAGGATGCATCTTAAGTCATTCCTCATCCAATTTCGAGCTCATAGCAGTTGATAAGTGAGGGAACCTTCTAGATGACTCCAGAAGATAAGAATATTCCCCAAAACCTATATGAATTTCGCTCAATCTCACCCAGCGTAGGTCAAAATGGGCCTAAATGCTCTGTAGAGCACCCTTGCATGGGCCTAAGTGCTTTGCAAAGCACCCTTACATGGGCCTACCTGTGCTAGTCCTTCAAGGAGTCATTTCACGATGTCTTCAGGCCATGAAACTGTCTCGAAAGGAGGCGTTCAATAGGTTGACTTGTTTAGGGCATGTAGCAACTAAAATTAGGGTTCAATGATCCCTAAAATACTAATCTGAATGATGGGAGTGATGTGCCCAAATGGATCTATAACACACAAGGCCCATCATGATAGGTCTGAAGGATGTCAAAGAATTCCTCCTTCCTGACACACCTTCTGAAGATTTTGTCTGGGCCATGTTTGAAGAGATTTCCCCCAATCCAAGTGAAGGGGGTGCTCTTCCTTATAATATTTCTTTTCTCTTTGGAGGACAAGTTCGATGGGAACTGTGCAGATACCAAATAGTTTTCTATGTCAGCAAACCATGGGGAGAGAACTAAAATGGCCAACAAGTGCTCATCTGGTACTTGGCCATCAACCATTCCCTCCACACGCGTAGGCAGGAGCTAATCTGGACAAAAAGTCAGCAACAACATTTTCCTTGCCAAGCTTATCAACAATAGTTAGATCAAACTACTGTAATAAAAGTAACCATCTTATAATATGAGCATTAACATCGGGTTTATTCATTAAATATTTGATTGCGGGATGGTCAATATGGACAAATGTTTGATAGCCTGTAATATAATTCCTAAATTTGTTCAGTGAATGCATAACAACTAGGAGCTCCTTTTCGATCACTGTGTACTTCAGTTTAACCTTTGATAAATTCTTACTGATAAAGTAAATGGCATAAGGTAATTTTTCATCTATCTGACATAGGGTTGATCCTATGGATTTCTGTCAGGAATTAGCATGAATGTGAAATGGAAGGACCCAATTTGGGCCTCGTAGACTTAAGGTAGTGGTTAACTTTTTCTTCAGGATGTCCAAGGCCTCTTGACAGCTTCTTGACCATATAAACTTTGAGTCCTTGGAAAACAACCCAAATAAAGGAGAGGCCAACTTGTTGAAGTCCTTTATGAACCTTTGGTAGTATCTAGCTAACCCTAGGAAACTTCTGACATCTCTCTGCTTTTGAGGAGGTGGGACCCTTTGGATGATAACTATTTTGTTGGGGTCCACCTGCAGTCCTTGTTGAGATATTGAATGACCTAGCATGGTCCCTATAATCATCAAGAATTGACATTTCTTGGGACTGAGAGACAGGTTCATCTCAATGCATTTGTGCAGTACCTTACCTAAGTTGGACAAAGCCTCCTCGAAATCACCCCCATTAGTTGTGAAATCATCCATATATATTTCTACTGCATCATCGACCAACTCACCAAAGATACTTAGGACTGCTCTCTAAAAAGTGGGAAGAGCATTGCATAGGCCAGAAGGAAGGACCCTATAGGAAAAAGTGCCCCAAGGATAGGTGAAGGTGCTTTTATCTTCGTCTTCCAGGCTAATCTGGATTTGGTTGTACTCGCTGAATCCATCTAGGAAAGGGAAAAAACATTTCCCTGCTAGGCCATCTAACACTTGGTCGATGAAATGTAGAGGGAAATGGTCGTTCTTTGTGGCTTTATTCAACTCCCTATAATTGACAAAAATTCTCCACTTATCATTTTCTTGGGAACTAACACCAAAGGAGAGACCCACTCACTATCGGAGATAGGATAAATGAATCCTGCATCCAACAATTTTTGTAGTTCTTATTTGACTATATCTTTAAGAGTTGGATTCATCCTCCTTTGGGATTTTCAGACTGGCTTGCAAACTTCTTTGATGTAAATGTGGTGAGTACACACTGAGGGGTGTACTCCCTTCATTTCTTTGTAACTCCAAACGAAGGCATCCAAATTTTCCTTTAGCATGTTGCACAACTTATCCTCTTAGAGAACAGAAAGAGATGGATTGTTTTCAAAGTTCTCTTAGGGCCAAATTCTGTGGTTTTGACATGGAGAGGGTTGGAATTGGCCAAGTACAGATCAATTGGATTGTTTTTCTGGGTTTCCTTTACTACTTCTTCTAGGGACAATGTACTGGGAGTTGGACTTTGGAGTAGGTGTTCAATCAACTCATCTTCATCATGTTGTCCTCCTCCCATGGTTGTTTCTAAGGTATACAGTTGGGTAGAATAAACTTCATCTTCTTCCTCCTCTTCTAGCCATAAAGGTAAATCATGTTCTAAAGATGGCTGAGCAAGAGGTTATAGGACTAACTTCTTGGACATATGCCCATTCTTGATGGTCATATTCCCAGCTTTGCAGCTGATGTAAGCATTGATCGTGGCCAACCAGGGCCTCCCAAGTATGAGAGGGTACCCAGTAAGCTTAGCCTTAGGCTAGAGAACTAGGAAATCTGTAGGGTACTCCCAAGAGTCAATGGATACCATCACATCAGGGGTCATTGTGGAGTGGTCTGCAAGTTGTAGGACTATTGTGGTCTTTCTCAATGAACCTTGGAGGTTGAGCTTAAGCATGGTGTCCTTACTCATCACATTAATGGCAGCCCCAAGATCGATCAAAGTGTGTGGGAAAATGGTACCATTGATGTGCACATCTACTACAGGGCTTCCAGGGCCCAAATACTTTGGACATATTACCTACCCCAGCATTAAGTAGGCTAGTTGTCCAATGACATTAATGGTAGGGGCATCTCTTTTTCGCCTCCTTGGATGCTCGAAACACTTCTCCTTAATCAACTTGTTGTAAATAGGGACATCCTTGATGGCTTGGAGAAGTGGAATCTTAACACATAGGTTTTTCAATTCTCCTAGGAGTTCAGTTTCTTCTGGGATAGGCTAGAGTGGTTGAGTTAATCTCTTAGGAAAGGGTGGATTTACTTTAAGAATTCTTTCCTCTCATTCTTCTTCAACCTCCCTAGGTGGAGGTGGAGGTTGGTTGTCCAGGAGAACTCTCCCAGATGTCAAGCTAACAACGTAAACTTTGAAATGGAAACTGATATTGTTACCCATTTTGTAGAGATAGCAAAAAAGTGACCCGATTTTGAAAAGGGGTGATGCAAAACACACGTTTTTTTTTAGAGCATAGTTTTTGGCACTTTAATTTTTTTTATGTATATTGTGTTTTAGAATGGTAGTGATTTTCATGCTGATTTTAAAAAGTGGTTATTCTGCATCAAACCCCTTTTTTTTAAAAGACCTATTTTTTGACTTTAAATTTTTTAATGTATGAAATGTAAATAATTATTTTGTAAATTTAATAATTTTGGAAGTGGTCTTCTTCTTCATATTTTCTTGTTTTTATTTTTATTTTTATTTTTTTTATAGTGAGGTTTTTATTGATTTGCATATTTAAAGAAGAAGGTTGATATTTTGCATTTCCGATATTCTACATATTTATACATCTTTAATTAAATTTCAATCCACATGAAATAGTTGTATCTAAAAAACAAATATAAAAATATATATAAAAGAGACAAAAATAAAAAATAAAAAATGTTAAAAAAAAATTATCTCATAAAACATAAAAGAATTTGAGAAAAAAAAAAAACATTAGCAAAAACTAGGAAAAAAATAAATTAAAAACAAACTAGTTTAAAAAAGAATAACGAAAAAAATTAAAAAAACTAGTAAAATTAATATTAAAAAAAAACAAAATTAAGATATATATATATATATATATATATATATATATATATATATATATATATATATATATATAACAATAGCAAAAACTGGGAAAAAAAATTAAGAACAAACTACTTTAAAAAAAATAGAAAATTAATGAAAAAAATAAAAAAACTAGTAAAATTAATATTAAAAAAAAACGAAAATAAATTCAAATTCAAAAAAAAAAAAACCCGCGTATTTTTTATTAAAAAAAAATGTATTTATTTTTTATTAAACATACATGTTTTATTAAAAATAAAATAAAATTAAACAATCTTTTTTCTTATTAAAAAAAAATTATAATTTTTTATTTTAAACAATTTTTATTTTTATTTAAAAATACAAATTATTAAACCTACATTTTATATTTAAAAAAAATAAAAAATGAAAATAAAAAAAATTAACCTACATTTTAACAGTTTTATTTATTTTTTATTTAAAAATGGAAATCATAAAAAATATTTTAATTTTTTTTAAACAAATTTAATTTTTTAATTTAAAATTTAAAAAATTATTTAAAAAAAAAAATTTAAGTTAATATTGTTTTTTTTTTATTACTAAAAGAAAGAAAAAAATTTGGTTGCCCTCCGCCCCCTTGCTGCCCATCGTGGTGCGGCCGTGGGCGGAGGGGCTTGCGTGCAGGCCCTCCACCCACTGCCATGCCACCACAAGCGGCCGGGGGGCAGGCGGGCACGCAAGCCCTCTGCCTATGGCCCCGCCACCACGGGCAGCCGGGGGGCGGGCGGGCGATTTTGGGAATCGCCCGCCTGCCCCTCGGCCGCTCGTGTGGCGTGGCCATGTGCGAAGGGCCTGCATGTAGGCCCTCCACCCACGACTGTGCCACCACAGGTGGCCGAGGGGGGGAGGGCCACCGAATTTTATTATTATTATTATTATTAATAAAAAAACAATATTAACTTAAAAAAAATTAATAATTTTTAAAATTTTAAATTAAAATATTAAATTTCTTTAAAAAAAATTAAATTATTTTTTATGATTTCTATTTTTAAATAGAAAATAAATAAAAGTGTTAAATAAAAAAGAAAATTATAAATTTTTTTTAATAAAAAAAAAGATTGTTTAAAAAAACAAAAAAAAAAGTAAATTTTATTTTTATTTTTTATTTTTTAAATATAAAATGTAGGTTTAATTTTTTTTTTCTTTTTTAAATATAAAATGTAGGTTTAATAATTTGTGTTTACCAAAAAAATGTTTAAAATAAAAAATTATAATTTTTTTTAATAAAAAAAAAAGATTGTTTAAAAATATATATATATATATATATATATATATATATATATATATATATATATATTTTAAATAAAATATGTATATTTAATAAAAAATAATTACATTTTTTTAATAAAAATACGCATATATATATATATATATATATATATATATAAATTTGAATTTATTTTTGTTTTTTTTAAATGTTAATTTTACTAAATTTTTTTTTTTTTTTTTTTAAACTAGTTTGTTTTTAATTTTTTTTTCCCCAGTTTTTGCTAATGTCTTTTTTAGTCTTCATATTTTTACTTTTCTATATATATATATATATATATATATATATATATATATATATATATATATATATATATATATCTATTGATTTTTTTCCAAATTCTTTTGTAAGATATTTTTTTTAACATTTTTTATTTTTTTTTTATTTTTGTCTTTGATATATATTTCTATATTTGTTTTTTAACTAGTCAACATTTTAATCTTAATTTTGGTAGTTTTTTTTTTTTTTTGTTTTTTAATTCTTATCATTAATTTCGTTTTTTTTTTTTTATATGAATTTTTTTTTTGGTTTTTTTTTTTAATATTTGATTTTTTTTTTTATATTTGAATTTTTTTTTTTTAGTATATATTTTAATTTATGTTTTGTTATTTTTTTTTTTACCTTTTTTTGTTTTGTGTTTTTTCATTGTTTTAATTTTATTTTTATTTATTTATTTATTTTTTAATTTAATTTAATGTTTTTCACAATCATGATAAAATATTTTACTCCATTATTTCGAAATGTTGAAATTTTACTTTTGAAAAAAAAAAGTGTTCTCCCATCATTAACACTTTTCATTTTGAGGGTGTTTTTTTGGATAATTTTTGCACAAAAAATTGGTTTTCACCACCATTTTTAAAACATGTTGAAAATTTACCCAAGAAAAAAAAAGGTGTTATTCCAACATCAACACTTTTCATTTTTAGCAATGTTTTTGATGTTTTTTCAGGGTTTTTGGCCAAAGTTCCCATTTTGAGTTTATAGTTCTTGTTTCAAAGTTTACATTGTTGGTTAATTTCTTGGATCTCCACAGCATAAGCTGGAGATGATGTATCTCCAATGTATACTTGTTGTGCCTGTCTGTTATTCGGGTTCGGATTTGGCTAGGCAGGCATATGGGGTTGTTTAGGTGGAGCAGTGTGTAATAGCTATGGTTGGTCATGTGGTGAAGGCAATAAAGCAGGAGTATTTTTGTACTGGGGCCTCCACCCCTGGGGCAATGCATTCCACTGAGGTTGTGGTGGAGCATATGGTTGAAATGACTAGCTGGCTGGGAATGATACTGAGATGCAAAGGACCAAGGAGGAGGTGTAGACCAGGAAGGATGAGCAAGGGGTCCCCAAGAAGGTATGGATGTGGTCTGGTTGGGGTTGTAATATGCATGGGATGACCCTTGCATGCCCTGCTAGTATGGCCTAGGCCCATGAGGTCTCTTTTAGTTTATGTAGCAGAGCTGCTTGGTCACCCCTTCAACTCCTTGATATAATGCCTTGAGTTTATGCAAAGAAGGGCACTTGTCTGTGGAGTGGGTTTCTTCACAGACTGAGCAAATTTCAATAGAACTCAATGGAAATTCATTCCTAGGGTTTCTCTTGGTGCATCTAGGACAGAAAATGGCCAAGGCTCTCTCTACTTCCTCCTTCTTTCTCCTAATGTGCATAGTGTCCATCTGTAAGGCAAGTGTTTGCAACATCTCACTCTTGAAATCTTCCAACATGTTTCCAATTTCACCCTTGATGGATGAATTGAAAGAGGATGTACTGACCATAGGCTGACTTCCCCTACCCTTTTTCCTAGCTGCCCTAGAATGGCTTCTAAAGACAGCCTTGATATCTTCATAGGGTAACTAGTATATATCTCGTTTTTACAACAAGTGTGGGGTATCCAAAAGGTCTTCCCTTAATCCTCTAAGCATGACCAACTTCAGTGACTCAGGGTCAAGTGTGCACCTAGCCCTTTTGTAACTAAGCTAGAATGTTTCTTCATAATCCTCTAGGGATTCATCATTACCTAAGGTCATCCTAAAAATTTCTTCTTTAGTGTCCTTAGACCTACAGTAGTCTTGATACTTGCTATTGAAGGCTTGTTGCATCTGATCCCAAGTTGTGATGCTATCCCTAGGTAAACCCATGAACCAGCGCAAAGCTACATCCTTGAGGGTAGATGGAAATAGTTTCAACTTCTACTCATCATTTTTGTAGTCATAGGTTCAACATATAACAAAAAACTCAAATAGGAAAGTGTTGGGATCTTCTGTGGTTAGGCCATGGAAATGAGGAAGGGCATAGGGGCTTATATTTTTCATCTTAGTATCCCCATTGGTTTCCCTGATGGGGAAGGCACCCTCAACTCTCCCTATATTCCCTCAGTCATTTCTGTTTTTAGCCATTGGCTTAGTAGGAATGGGTTCTTCTTCTTCTTCTTCCCCTGTAGGTTCTTCAAATATGTCTGCTGCTCACCTAAGGGTTCCTCCAGTTCACAGTCGCCGAAGAAGAGGGAAGGTCAACTGTTTGATGCAGTGGGGGTAGTTGGCAAACATTTCCCTAAGTTATCCCTATTCCAACGAGGCATGAAAGGAAACGTTTTTGGTTTGTTTCGTGATTTTTTCAAACTTTGAAAGTGCTTTGCAGAACTGAAATTGCAAATTGAATGAAAACTACTGACTGAATGAAAAACAAATTGTTGAGTTGAAATCTAACTTGTAGAATTGAAATTACAGACTGAATGAGAACTACTGACTGAATGAAAATATTATCTACTTGCTTGAAATCTCTTGTAGAATGGAAAGAAAAGTAAAGAATGTAGAACGAAAAGGAAGAAAACTAAATTACTTTTTCATAAATGAAACTAATGGAATAATATTAGAAACAAGAAATAGAAGAAAGAAAGCAGTAATCACATATTACTCAGACACCTCCCTGGAAACTGTGCCAAAAAGTGATGAGTACCAATATTTCAGCAAGAATGCTACAACTCTTGGGCTACTAGCTTTACTTTATCAACCCAGGGTTCATACAAACTTGGAGGTGACAGTGCTTTATACACAATTAAAAGTGATGGTTCTTCTTTTTGTCACTATTCAGTTGGCGAGATACCACTAGGGTTTCAATCCAGAATTCTATGGATTTAGAAGAATCTTGGTTCCTTGATGAAAGAAATATAAATCTACTCTAAGAGAGAGCTGATCTACTACAATAATGAAAAAGACTGAAAGTCAATGTTAAGTCACACCATTTCCAAATTAACTTATAAGAGCTATGCTTTATAATGATGCTAAATTAACATGAAAAAAATGCTACTATCCTAAGCATGGAAGTTAAAAACATCAAACATAAATGTTATGCATGTAAAGGACTGTAATAAATTTGTTTTGTCTTTTTATGCTTTTCATGAAAAATCAACTGTGCAAACTAATCTCTTTTGGTGATGTGGTAGGTGGTTTAGGGATGCTGGTGGATGGATGGAATGTTCAGGAGATGGTTGGAAGGTTTGGGGAACCCTTGGGTGATCTTGGAAGGCTTCCTATAGGTTTTCCCTCAATTCAGCCTCAAAACAGGCCACTACTTGAAAACCTACAAGATGTACTAGAAACCTACAAGATTCCCTGTATTTCTACAAGATACAGTTGTGAGCAAAACAATGGGTGTTGGAGGTGATGGAAGGCTTAGGGAAGGTGATTGATGGGTGGAATGGAGTGAGAAAAGGCCTAGGCTCACACAGAACCCAAAACCAAGTTTAGGAGATGGTTGGATTCGCTCAAAATTCTTGAGGAAATTTCTATGTAAAATTATGAAATTGGTGACGGTTTTGATGAAAAAAAGGAATGGCTATGGGTGGATGAATTTGGAAGGTGTTTCCTTGCTATGGGATCTTTGTCTACTTCTGAAGAACCTTATCTGCATAAAACATGTGTAATTTCCAGAAATTCATGTAAACAAGGAGAATTCTCATGAGCTAGAAAGACATAATTTAATGAACTAATTGTCTACCTTATGCGTGAAGAAATTGTTGAATAACATGGAATCATTGATGGGATCTACTGCAAGAATGAGGATAGAAGAGATGGAAATGAAATCCTACTTTGCAAAACTGGTCAAATGCTAGTTTAAGTACACCAAACTCTAAATATCATGAAAGAAATGGAAATCTATCTTTTTGGGCTGCATAAGGGTCTTTTCATTAAATCATGATCCCAGAAGGAAGAAGTGAGGCCAAGACACCTAATAACAACTTTGTGGTGCCTCTTTTATCCCTTTTAACCTACTACAGAAGTAAGGCACAAATGGAAGCAAACTAATAAAGAATTAATCAAATCTACACTACTTGCAATGAAATTCTTTTGAAAACAGTTTAACCATGAATCTATGAAACTAAGCTAAACATAAAGATACAAGAAAAGGATCCTTTTCTGCGAGGGTTGGGCCCTAACCTAAGAGCTTCAGCCCTCTGATTTAACTCAGTACTGAATCAAGAAAAAACTCATTCTTATTACCAAAACAAAAAATTACATCAAAAGTCTTCCACAAGTCTAAAGCTCGAAAATTGCTAGAGTTTTACAACAAAATTTTGAATCCTAATGAGTCTCTAGGCCTTTCTACTTATACAACTAAAGTCCCCAATGACTTCCTTAAATTTAGGGAGGCTCAGCTCCCAAACTTGAGATGAACTAACTCTTTATCTATCACTTGCTCAGCTACCTTCTAATCTTCATGACTTGGCTACTTGCACTCCGAGCTGGTGGGATTAATGGAGGAATATTCGAATGGGGGAGGAGTAAATGAGGAGGATTTACCTCCTACAATCTCTCTCCCTTGTCCCATTCGAGTTTCAAACCTTAGTCTTGCCAAAATTCCTTGATTTTCTCTTCCAAACCTACATTCAATGCATATTAGTCCACTATGCATAATATATTACTTTAACTCATATCAATAAACAAAATATAATCAAAACATGTAATAAGTTGTGAAAAGAGTTAGTTTGACTAAGCTAGGAGGTGAATTAAGGGCCATATAATTACCTAATGATGAGGCTCATGGGGGTTGTAGGTTGATCAATGTAGACCATTGTTTTCTTCTCTAAGCAGACAAGACATGTGGTGTTTTTCAGGCATGGTAGAGCTGAAAATCAACTGGCATGAATGAGACTTGGATACTCTTCGATCTGAGATCCAGGGGGATCAGGTGGTTCGAGGGGCATTGGCTCGTTATGGGGTTCTCAATTTGGTAGAGAATACACTGATGAGGGCAAGTGAGCCCTTTCTATCGAGAATTGTGAGCTATTAGGATACATACCAAGAGGTATTTGTTATGCAAGGGCACAAGATTTAGCTCACATTAAAAGATATTTACTTCCTTACTGGACTTCCTCTCCTCAGAGTGGTGGGGGGTATTCATTTGGTGTTACCTCGTGGGAGGAATGTTACTAAGTTTATGGAGTGCCATTGTCGATGGGGTGTTTGTGTCAAGGGAACGACTATCCTGCTTGTTGATCTAGAGAGGCTATAGACACAGGTTGTTTTCACAGATGTGCTACAGGTCTTGGGCATCCAAGCATTCCACCAGATCACTAGTGGGCATATGATGTTGGTTGAGAGTGTTTTGGTTGGGACCTACTAAGGGTGGGCCTAGATGATGCTGTCGTCATTGAAATGATTGTTGAGTCTTTGCTGGAGGCAAGTGAACCATCATTGTGCTTTTCGTATTGTACTATGTGCATTCTTCTTTGAGAAGATACCCACTATTCGTCCTCATGTAAAAATCCGAGATGGGGACCCACAAGAGCCCACAATGCACTGCTCGAGGTAGCTACTATGGAGAGGAGTAGGAGGGCGAGTCGAATGGGTGTTTCGACCAAAGTTTTTTGCACATTGGGATCAGATGCCCCTTTACATTGATGATTACCCCTATAGCGAACTGAACTATCAGGGAGATCCTGACTTGCCACTTCTGCCCGGGCAAGCATGGGAACCAGACAGTAAGTATTAAGTTTCTATTCTTATGGTGCATTTCATATTTTTATCACATGTATATGGTACTGAGTGTAAAATATGTTGTATGCAGACAAAACACCATAAAGCTAGCAGGATATGCAGGTCGAGCCATAGCGCTTGGGGCTGCAGATCGAGGGACATCATCATCAAAACAGGGTCTAAAGGATACTTCATTGCTCGCTGATCTTCATCATATGTTTGATGTACTCTTGACCGAAGTTACAGAGTGCATATGGCATGACTTAGAGGATTGGTATACATATGAGTGTACTGGTCTGCCCTCAGAGTGGCGAGGTATCATGTGGCATGTGGTGATGGCTGGCCAGGAAGTATGCGATCTACATGCCAGTGGAGCAGAGCCTTTGGCATGAGATCCACTGGATAGTGACTAGATGTAGGGACATGAGGGTCCCATTGATTGTGATTTTTGTAACATGCTATGGGCATGTCAGATGTGTTTAGAGCTATGGCTCTAAACACTTTTATGATACATAATATGATTATGCATTTTATATGATGATGATGGTTCGCCATTTGTTTTTCTTATGGTTATCTTCTATGGTGTACATCTGATAACTACAAATCTAGAATGTTGTTTGCGACGGTATCTACATAGTGATTTTGGGCTCTAGGCACATGAATGAACATAATGGTTTCAAATTCACGTACCAAGAAATTAACTCGTATATATTTTCTAAATAGGACTTGGTTATGTACATGATACACACCATTCAATTGCATGACAAGTAGCAAGGAATCTAAATGAACATAAAGATGAAGGATGCGATGCGTGAGGGAATCAACTAACAAACATATCACTGCATCATATTTGGCTCATTATTGGTGGAAGATCCAATGCACATGCCATTGAAAGGACTAACATATGCAAGGGGGTAAAAATGGCCTAGGCTGCTATTGGGCCATTAATATGTCATTATTATTATCACTTTTGAACACTTATTCCACCCATTTCTACCATTCTTCATCACGTCATTTATCATAATTTATCATATAATTCAGTTTTATAATTATTTATGCTCTTATGGATAAATATTATTTCTTCTCCTTTATTTTTAAATAAATTGATTATTTTGCAAGTTTTTACCAATGATGATTTATTAATAAATTGGTTATAATATCACTCACCATTTTAGCCTCCAAGATATTTTCTAGATTGAATATTTGATCTCCAGCTCATCATTAAATGTGCCAACTCAGAAATTCGCTAGAATAAGAAGTGACAGTTTTGCATTGGAGGTTTTGGGTAAACGGAGAAGAATATGGAAAATCTGAAACATGGGTTTTGTTCAGAACAAACCAAATTAGTTTCATCATTAGTATTTTTCCCAAATTCGGCCCATACTAAGAGAAATGGAAGGTTCTCAGAAGACGTTTTTCTTAGATTCGATGTTATTTCCGTTTTCCAAATTATCTCAGTTGCAATGCCAAATTCGACCTGTTCTTGTTGAATGATTGATGGAAAGATATTTCAGATATGATCTTGCTTATCAATTTGTTGAGAACAATCCAATTTTGTAATGAGAATCATTTTGTAATCATCACGGTTGTAACTTCTCTTTTCTCTCTGTGTATTTAAATCAGAACAGAGATCAGAGAAGGGGAATAATGGATTCATGATTCATGATGGATGATTAGAAAGAGAATTAGATGGATTGTTAGATTAGAGATAGATAGGGTAGGATAGGAGGAATGGGAGAATTACTATTGAGAAATTGTAACTGTTATTGTTGACTCTCATTGCTGAAGCAGAGAACGAAACTACTGTAATGTTTATGCAATGATTAACATATAAAAACAGTTACAGTTCCTTCACATCTTCTGAAGTAACCCAGTGGTGCATCACTAGCGGCTAAGGGCCTGGCCTTGGTGGATCCACTTGATTCTTGTATCATTAGTTTACAGTTCCGTGTGGTGGTTTGATTTCCTTTTCATTTCTTTAATCTTTTTTATTCAGTAATTTTCAGTTTCTGAACATTTCGTTGAATCATCCTGTTACATCAAAATCGTGATTGGATTGCATTGATAGAAAGATTATTATTCATAACTTAAAATGTCATGCTGTTCATTCTAAAATAATATTATGCAGTCTAATTTAGATTTTGTTGTTCATTTAACTACAATTCACTTACAACTGCGATTGTTTTTCACTTAATTACCGTTCAATTATAACTGCGATTGTTGTTCATTCTGCTAGATTAAGATTACTGATTCAGTTACATTTGTAGTTGCTGTGTATTTCTATTTAATTAGCTCTATTGTTCAGTTATATTTAAGATTGTTGTTCAATTCTAGTAATTTAGCATTACTATTCCTTTCCATTAATATTTCATTTATGTAAGATGAGCTTTGTTGTTCAATTCATTTCTGTTAGATGTAGCTTTGCTGTTCAGTTTTTCAATAACTTAGTCGGTGTTCTTTTCTGCAAGGATTTGATTTCATCTTTTAATTGATATTGTAGCAAGTGTATTTTAGTGAGCATTTCCAATTGAATTTCCATTTCAAGTTATTTTCTTTAGTGTGGATTGAAAGATCAATAACTGTAAAGAATATTGACTATAGCTATCTAAGTTCTCAGATTGGAGATCTTGCCAATGATTGATTTTCATTTGCATCAGTTTACAGGGGAGAGAGTTATCATTATTGAGTCCTTGACTGATGATTGTTTGAGTAAATGTTGTTGGGAAAAGTATCCAATTCGGAATGCCCCTATCCCACTCTAAGAGGTGATAGTGCCTTAGCAACAAACAGGTAAACTTATTTGAGTATTCTTCTTTATGAAATGCAAGTGAGGAAGAAGGATCTAACTAACCTGTATCTTCCGCTAGTTTGTTGATCCAAATCACTCCTCTCTTCAGTAGCTCCTAGCTTCTTGCTCCTTCATCGGCCCAGCTTCACCGAATTCCTGCAAGATCACAAGAGAGAGAAACTACACAAAGATACAGATATACATTCATAAAAAGCTCAAGATCAGATTAAGCTAAACATGTAAGCATAACAATGCATCATTGGTATACAACATGTAGGAGAAACTCAAATAGTTTATTGATATGATAATAAAGTCCAAGAGGAGATACAACCAAGTGAGTTCCGATCCAGCATCTACCTCCCAGCAAAGGAATCCCTTCCTCTCCTCCAACAAAGCATAAATCACCCAATGTACTAATCTCAATCTCAAACCAACAGCAATTTTCTGCAAGGTACAAAATTCCAGCCTCCTGAACCTCTGGGTGAGAGATCCATATATAGATGTGAGCAGAGAGGATGAGTCAACTCATGTTTTGACTTGTGGCTTCTCTCTGTTAGTTCTTGCTTCCACTTGGAGGTTGAGAACCTCTTACTCATCACTAGTCGAATTCACTGAGGCAAGTGTCATTGAGGAAGATTCTGGAAGATTCCAGGGTCTTTCCACCTTGTTGAATGAACTTTCCATTTGTCATTTCCTGCTCAGCGCACCCTGGTAGTGCTTGTACCTGCGTTTCAGTGCACCTAGCCAGTGTAATCTTTGCATTTCAACGCAGACAACTAGTGGAGCCTCTGAATTGATCCTGAATTGACTGTTTCTGAGTGTTTTTTGGTGGAGAACTTCTGGGAGAAGCTGTCTTTGGTTGAACTTGTTCCTTTAGGGGTAGGAACAACTCATTTAGGGACTTTGGATCCCTTGGATTATGGACATTTCATGCTCAATGCTGTAAGGCACAAAAATGTCTATAACAGTTTCCCCCTAAAGTATGAGGTCGTTTATCGGGTGAAATGCTTTATTAGGAGGATCCGAAGTTCTTCCAATGCTGGGAGGAGACCTGTAATAAGATACAATACAATACATTATTTTTCATACTGCTTTCATGATCTAGCTGAGGTGGGCATTCCCATGCTCAGCTTTATAAATTCATTTTTCTGTACATAGAACAGACAATCGTCTGATGGTAGACTGATGATTTTGATGAAATCATCATCCTTTTGGTAGGATGATTATTTGCTGCAATGTTGTACATGTCAATGTCTTTATTTTTCCTGAATATATATCGCAGCCCGGATGGATGAAACTAGATCCGGGGTCTTCAATCTCGTTCGATCTTCACTCTAAGTACAAGTCGATCCATGTGAGAAATGTTCTGAAGTCGAACATGGAAAGACATCGCTTGATTACCATTCAATGATGTAAACTGTTAACAAGCGCGAGAGGAATCACCGATAATGATAATGACCCTCAAGGTACTACAGTACAATTCACGTGGTGTGAATAAAGGACTTGGTGTCGAACACCACGCAAAATTTTTCAGTCGAAGGTCATTGATGTATACCTGTCGCCGGAAGTGAGAAACTTGCCATTGAGGCATGCAAGCTTCAAAGTACTGAAGGGGGTGTTCCTAGATCAACTTCTTAGATAATGAGCTGATGTTGACAAGAAGCGATCCGTCAAAGGAGGGCCTTAATGTATCCCACATCAGTGACACGGAACGGAGCAAATGATTTTGATGGAGGTGAAAACGATTTGATGATATATGGTTCAGGGTGGCGGTCATGAAAGGATGAAGGATAATGTATGGTAGTGGACGGGACACGGTTGACTTCTCTGGATGACTTCTCTTGAACATATCGGCGACACTTGTGTGATGGATTGGTAGCATTTACCCCAAAGATGGATGGAATTGGCGAGACCATGGTGATGTGACCGGTGAATTAAACAACCCAACCCGACTCAGGCACGGAGTGGAAGTGTCATGTTCAAGAGCGACTTGCTACCAATAAAGTTCTTTGAGTTTCTTCCCAATTTTTCCCCAGTCATTTCTGACCAGTACCTCTTTATTTTTGTCAAGCTTGAGGAGGATAACATATGCTTGTTCTATAATTTGCCCTTCGGGCAAACCCATCGCTATGTTTTAACGAGCCTAGCGATAGTGAAACTCGTTCTCATCTAAAGACAAGTTTGTCGCTATTAATGTTTTTTAACGAGTTTAACGACAAAGATAACTCGGTCCCTTTTCATTTTTAGAGAGTCTAAAAAGGTACGTAAAGATAACTCCAAAGGTCCTTTTTCATCATCTAATCCCTTAAGTCCGAAAAAGTATAAAACAATACAGAAGGGATGAGTTTTCGATAGTTTTAACGAGCTGAACAAAACAAGCGCTCGATCTTTTTGTGCAATAATCCCTCAGGTCCAAAAAGATTAAAATATAGAGGAGGGATAGCACTTCCGGTCACTTTAACGAGCTGGAAGGCCAAAGCTCGGCAATCTTTTCATATTTTACGAGTCAGATGAAAAGAGCTTAAAGAAGACTCGTCTTTTGAGGAACGAGTGATGAAACGGGTTAGCAGCTGATTCCAGGTAAGGTTTGGAATTTTCCAATCACGGCAGTGTCACAAGGATGGCTAAGTGAAATCACTCTTCGCAGCTGTTCCTCAAAATGGGTAAACAATCAAATGGAGGTGAATGATCGGCCAATGGAAAAGTGGAGGTGACGGTGCAAACACGACCAAGGCTTTAACGGCTAATATTGTTACATTCATGGTGGTTATTTACCGGAAGATAGTTCAGTTTTTAACGAGCTTAAACGCGGAAAAACACTGCTCATTCTTATGTTTATTTTTTAACGAGCATGAACTATGTGCTAAAACTGCTCGAATCTTGCGTTTATTTTTTAACGAGCATGAACTTTGTGCCAAAACTGCTCGAATCTTGTGTTTATTTTTTAACGAGCATGAACTTTTTGCCAAAACTGCTCGATTAATCCAGTCATATAATAAGAATTTCTCATTGCAAAACCAGGCAATCTTTCGAGCGTTGCCCCACATCCTTTCTTTATGCAAGTTAGGAAACGACTAATCCTACGAGTTTAAAGGCTTAGAGGTCCTAAAAATTTAAAAAATAAATAGTCGCCCCTTGCTTGCACTCCAAAAGGTTCGCATGCCCCCAGGTATAAAATATGGTTTCAAGGTTACCCCTCAATTTTCAGACAAAACATTTGTTTTATTGGGAAAGGCCTACCTCTTTCAGGTTACCCAAAGATTGCTCTATTTACAACGTAAACAAAACACTTCTTCGGTGATGTTTCTCGAAACAAACAAAGGTGAGTGACGAGGCCCGCCAACTCACATAACTTTGACAAAAGAATCTTTTTCTAGAATAACCCCTCTTCCCCACGGACGGGGTACAGACTAGTCATATTCTCCTGCGGAAACCTACTTTATACCTGAAGTTTTCCTGCCGAAGCAGACCAGGATGCATGCCCCCTGGGTTCCAGTCATATCCCTCCGAATCACTTGCGCTCATCGGGGGGACGGACCGTGGGTTGAGACATTTCTTGCATGAAGAGACCATTTAGGGATGGTATATGACTATTTGCGATGCGTGATCCGGGAAATGAAAGCTGGTCCACGAGCTTGACCACTCTTCCTTCGTGCGGAAAACACATTACTCTAAAGAGTGAGGAGACGATGGCTCCCATGCAATATATATAGTCTCGTCCAAGGTGTAGGTTATAATCCAAGGGTCCTTGAATGACCATCACGTTCATCTGAACGGTCTTCCCTCTCAATGTTATGGGCACATTGGGGAGGATCCCTAAAGGTCGACTGGTTCCTTTATCAAAGCCTGTCAGATTTCTCATTTCAGGCAAAAGCGCTGGCGAACCAAGCGCTTTCCAAGCAATGGAGGAAAGGATACTCACAGATGCCCCCTCATCAATGATGGTGCCAGCCATGACCATTCTGTATATTTGGACGATAATTCTGAATGGTATGCTTGCTGGCAAACGGGGTCTGCCTAGTTGGTTCTAGTCGAAGGAGACAACTAGGTTGCTTGGTGGTGGGACCGAGTAAACGGCCGGGTATCACTCTGACGAACTTCCTTCATGCGATAAAGGAATGGGGGGATTGCCCCTATGTTCGTCGGAGTCTGTGCTGATGAAGAGAATTTGGATGGTGTCATCTTTATTCTCTTTAGTGACTATATCATTCGAAGATAAATCCTCTGAAGGCAAGACCGGGTCAACTGCCGCCTTGACCTTTTGACTTTCGTCAGGTATGGATTCAGCTGGTTCATCTTCAATGACCGGCGCTTCAGCTGACCACTTGAGCGGGCCAGCTGGATTTTCAACTAACGAAGGACTCATCAAGAGTTTTTTATATCCAGGAGGAAGTCGTAACGGTGAAACCGGACGATCATCCAAAACTCTTTTCGCTTCGTCTAAGAAGGGACAACGGTGGATGGCATGGTTTCCTTCGCACAGTCTATAGGGAGATCTAGCTCTCCCTTTTTGTCCAAGGACTTCACTCTCGCTAGTTGATGGTATGCATTCAACATGGCTACCAGAGGTTGATGCCACCGGATTGTGCAAACGGGGAGACCAGTCCCTTAGTATCCGAGGGATGCAGGGACAATCTCTGTGGAAGTGGTCTCCCTTGCATATGACACATGGCGATTTAGGCCTAGTCAGTGCTCTGTGTGGATTTTTGTCAGACGACACTTGTTTGCCCCTAGTCGCTTTTGGCTCCTTCTTCTTCTTCTCTTTCTTCTTCTTTTCCTTCTTCTCCTTAGGAACTTGGTTTTTTGTTTTACCAGTTCTGTCAAGCGAAGAGGAAGGAGGAGAGGAAGAATTAGAGGAAGTAGAAGGCTGGTGGGCAACTCTGGACTGGTCTAATTGTTGATTCGACTGTTCAGGAATAGTGGTTTTCTGAACGACATTGGTTGAGAAGAGCCAGACCGGCAAGCCAATTGTCAGTCCTGTAAGCGACAATGTGGCCATATGGGGTGCACCAACATCTCCCCAAGAGGAGAAGGGACTAGGATTTCCACCAAGGGGAATTCCTTGGTTGGTGGGTTCCATTTTCTCAACTGAAAGATCAATGCAGGAAAAAGGGGGTGATTGTTTCGTTTAAAATAAATTTTAACGACGCTTTAGACATAACTTGCTTTTTCAATTTTAAAGAGTCGAGAAAAAGCTAAATATGACTCTAGTCTCCTTCGATGTTTTAACGAGCCCGAAGTGACAAATGCTCGGATGGACTTTTTCCGTTATAGAGTCTGAAAAAGGCCAAAAGGAACTGCTCTAGAGTTCTAGGTAGACGGTGTGCCAAACTTTTCGCAAAACTGCAGAATACTTTTTAAGGTACGGGCAGTCAATCTTCCCGAATGCTGTGTTCAGTGCATTGCGATCAGTAGGGTGGCCGACACGGCTTCCTAAGGATAAAGGTTTTATGCCTATAGGGGTCTCCCAATATATAATCGATGGTACGTGGGAGCACAATCCGTACTGGCGCTATCGTCCCTCAGGAGGAATCACCCAACCATCAGCGAGATCGACAGTCACCAGGTTTTACGACGCTGAAACACGTCTCTAGCCTAGACCTCTATGTTGTGCGTTAAGTTACAAAGCGTTGTTAAGTTCATTCAATTTATTTTAGGTTGATCTTTCTTAGAAGTTTGCCTTTTTGGATCACCACGAGATGTATGATACAATTCCTAAATGCAGTCTAAAGATGATAAGCAAGCTTTTATATCTTTTCAACAATGAAAATCCTAGCTACAAGGGGAAAAGGAAGATACAAACTTTTCTCAAAGAGAATAGAGCACACTGTAATGCACTTTTCCCTAAATCAAAGCATGCAAACTATCAAAATGCAAATGCACAAATGCATGTATTTGTTTTCGCTTCCTTAATATTGATGCCTAAAAAGAAAGTTGTTGTACAAATTTGAATTCGATTTCAAGTGAAAACATAAACAAGTTCCTTTTTCAAAATCAAAAAGACGATTACGACACTTTATGATTTACTTGTTTCGACACTATAAATGCATAAATTCAAACCAAACGACAAAAGTAAAAGCTCAATCAACTGTGAACAGCAGACAAACTCACTCCTAAGATCAAAACGATACTTATGACAGGTCTAGATCTAAGGGCGACAGTATGACTAGTTTACTTTTGTAATGGGAAACTGCAAATGATGTAACAAATACACAAAGAACAAATACAGTTTCTTTATACAACTGAGGCGGAATTGAGGCAAAGAAAAGGGGTTTCAGATAGGTACACTGACTGATAATAGGTTGCAAAAAACAGAGATAAAACTGAGCAAAAGGAAGCAGGGAACCACAGCTGCACAAGGCAAAGACTGATCAACGCACTCCCAACACAGAGGTTTTGACATTCAGCGTAGGTAGCCTTCACAGGACCTGCGTTGAAATGCAGAACCTCTTCACAGAGTCTGCGCTGAAGCAGAAACGAGAGTTGTTTCTGGGTTCTGGGTTACGGTTTGCAGTTAAATCAACAGTTTTTGGCCGGATCAAAGCTATCAATTAGGTACAATTAGGAGGATGATTTAAAGGACTAAGATCTATCACAAAGGGCTATTAGAGCACTTGTGGATCAGTTTGTTCAGATCATAAAAACAGGCCCAGTGAGTGGGCTAGAGTGGCAGATCTCTACTTTGCACTTGAAAATGGCAAATGCATTTCGATTCGGCACTCCTGAGTTTATGAGAAGAACAACAATAGAAACACAAATAAACCAACAAGATATTGTCCCCAGCGGAGTCGCCAATTTGTTGTTGGGAAAAGAATCCAATTCGGAATACCCCTATCCCACTATAAGAGGTGATAGTGCCTTAGCAACAAACAGGTAAACTTATTTGAGTATTCTTCTTTATGAAATGCAAGTGAGGAAGAAGGATCTAACTAAACTGTATCTTCCGCTAGTTTGTCGATCCAAATCACTCCTCTCTTCAGTAGCTCCCAGTTTCTTGCTCCTTCACCGGCCCAGCTTCACCGAATTCCTGCAAGATCACAAGAGAGAGAAACTACACAAAGATACAGATATACATTCATAAAATGCTCAAGATCAGATTAAGCTAAACATGTAAGCATAACAATACGTCATTGGTATACAACATGTAGGAGAAACTCAAATAGTTTATTGATATGATAATAAAGTCCAAGAGGAGATACAACCAAGTGAGTTCCGGTCCAGCATCTACCTCCCAGCAAAGGAATCCCTTCCTCTCCTCCAACAAAGCATAAATCACCCAATGTACTAATCTCAATCTCAAACCAACAGCAATTCTCTGCAAAGTACAAAATTCCAGCCTCTTGAACCTCTGAGTGAGAGATCCATATATAGATGTGAGCAGAGAGGATGAGTCAGCTCATGTTTTGACTTGTGGCTTCTCTCTGTCAGTTCTTGCTTCCACTTGGAGGTTGAGAACCTCTTACTCATCACTAGTCGAATTCACTGAGGCAAGTGTCATTGAGGAAGATTCTGGAAGCTTCCAGGGTCTTTCCACCTTGTTGAATTAACTTTCCATTTGTCATTTCCCGCTCAGCGCACCCTGGTAGTGCTTCTACCTGCGTTGCAGTGCACCTAGCCAGTGTAATCTTTGCATTTCAGTGCAGACAGCTAGTGGAGCCTCTGAATTGATCCTAAATTGACTGTTTCTAAGTGTTTTTTGGTGGAGAACTTCTGGGAGAAGCTGTCTTTGGTTGACCTTGTTCCTTTAGGGGTAGGAACAACTCATTTCGGGACTTTGGATCCCTTGGATTATGGACATTTCATGCTCAATGCTGTAAGGCACAAAAATGTCTATAACAGTAAATGATTTAGTTCATAACATTTTAGTTTCTTTATGTTCCAATTAGATTTTGTTTCCAACATTCATTTATCTTTTGCATTTTAAGCACTATACTGCAAAACATTACTCTGGAGAAAGTGACCGTTTCAGACTAAGTACACTCTTGAAATAAAAAATTGTCCTTGGGTTGAAAATTAATGTGAAGATAATTGGGAGTTTAAAAGACACCTTTTATCACTCAACATTTTGGCGCCATTGCCAGGGAGAGTGTAGCCATTTCTAAGGAACAGTGTGCATCTGATGGGTTCCTGTTAGGAGAAAATTGGGTATTAAAAATGGAAGGTAAGAACCTATGTACGGAGCATGTAAAAGCCCTGCTCCCCCACCCGCTTTCTAGCAGAATTGTTAAAGAACTTAGGGTAGAAATAGATGTTTGAATTTCTGTGTGAATGACTAAAAACAAAAAAATAGAAATTTTGAAAAAAATATATCATGATTTCATTCAAGTGGTGACGTAAGCACCACCCATTTCACTAACCAATTGACAAGAACATTTGAATAAGGAGCTTCGAAGAAATACATGAAGAACATCTTCTGTTATGGTAAGAAATGGCTCACATTTCTACTTTTGAATTCCCTATCAAAGAACTAGGAGGAGTGAAACAAATGCACATAATTTCCCCATCTTCTCTACCAAATTTTCATGGTTTGACAAATGAAGATCTAGATACATTCTTATCTGGAATCGAAATACTTTGTAGAGGATATGATTATTATACTAACGATCAAAAGTTAAAAGTGTTTCCTCTTACTCTAAAAGGAGCAGCTCTCCTATGGTTCATGAGCCTAAGTGGGAACTGCATCCAGACATGGGAGGACATGAAGAACATCTTCTTGAAGAAGTACCAAGACTATTGCAAATCCAATGAAGATATTTTCGATATGATACAAGGGGAAGATGAAAGCTTAGAGGACTATGTAGATCAATTTCATTATAACCTTCAAAAATCAAAGCATAAGCATTTGAAAAAAGATATCTTAAAAAAACTCCTACTTAAAGGAATTCAAGATGAATATTTAGAACTCTTAAAGCTGATAGGAAAAGGTGATGTTTTTCAGTTGTCATATGATGATGTCTGTGAATTGTGCATAAGGTATTCAAGAGGAATCTCCAAGGCTGGTAAGAATTCAAGAGATGTTTGTTTTTCTTTTCCAAATATGCTACAAGAACAGGAGACATAAGAGCTGAAATTAATGTTTTATTTGAAATTATTAAAGTTGATTTTATTAGCTCTCTAAGTTCAAAATTGGATGCTTTGCAGGTTTATAAAAATCAAGAATTTGAGGAAGTGTTTTTTCCTCATTACCAAAAGGAGCATCCCATAGATAGTTGCTCTTCCTTATCTAGGATGGAAGTATCATTTCAAAGAGATGAGGAAGCTGCAACAATTTCAAAACCATGGAAATCATAGCCTATAGGTATGGTTCAAAACACTTCTTCTCCATTCTCTTACTTGCATAATCCATTATAGAATACTAATGTGTTAGGTCAGCCATGTCAATCTCAATATAACCACCACTAATCTTGTCTACAAGTTCAGCATGGTTCACCTTATGATTGCATGACTACTCTCCCTCATCTTGTAGCACAAACACATTCTCCATATTCTTCACCAGATCTTTCAGAACATCTTGCTTTCATATCAAAATCATCCACTCAACCCAATCATCTACATCATCAAAATGCTCCATTCCGTACACAATTTCCTGCTCAACTCATTCCACACCCTCACCATAATAAACCAGTGCAACATGCTTACAGTGTTGAACTGCAAAATTTACCCACCCTTCCCACCCATTCTATCTCACATACACCATTTGAAAAAACTTATGTAATGAGATTCAGGATGTTTCAAATTCAAAAATTGTAGAAGCTATGGAATAAAATGAGGTTTCTTTTAGTATGTATCAACAAGTCATTTTAAAAGCTCAAGAACTTCATGATATGATGGCTATGGGAAATCAAGAAAGTAAAGGATATATTGAAGATTGGTTTCACTCCATCACTTGTTTGTAGAATCACTCCATACTTCAACAATTTTTGACACCATCTTTTCAAGGGAAGTTGGCTTCTCATACCCTAATATTCATTAATATGCATTTTTCAAATTTGGGTATGTGCATACATGAAGCCTTATTTTGAAAATGGTTCCATTGGAAGTACTCCTATACATAATCATATTCATTTTTCAAATCAGAATAGGTTAGTGTAGAAAATAAAATAAATAAGGAAATAAAATAAACACAATTTTTTTAATGTAAGAATAGTGTTTTTGTTGCAACACGCTGTGAAAATCAACATTGGTGATAAATGTTTTAATCCATTTGTGTATGTAGATAAATTATAATGGAAATAACAGTTCTACAAACACTCATATTCATTTTTATCACCAATTTGGAAAAAATTCTTGAATATCATATTTTTTTGGCTTGTGGGCTTGATGGAACTTTTGAAAATGTAGTCCGGTCACTCATGTTTTGAGGGACCAAAAGGGAATATTTTTAAAACCTATTTCTATCCTAATTATCCCTTGATGTCTACTTTCTAACCCAATTTGAATCACTCAATTTTGATTTGAAACAAAAAAGTTAGAACCAAAACATTGACAGGGTGTCTAGCAGGCACCTCAGGAACAAAGTTGGGACAATCGATTTTTGGAAGCCTAAATGGCCATATTTATAAAACATATTTCTATGGTAGATTCTCCTATGAAGCTAGTTTACAAGGAAATTGGAATCACTCATTTTCGATATACTATGAGGAAGTTATGATCAAAATACTGACTGTCTATCATAAATCAGCACTCTTAAACTTTGTCTTTCCGGTTGTTACTTAGAGTATTTGACCTATCAATTATTTTTGTCTTCAAAAACTATTTCTATTTGAGATAAATAAATGAATATAATTTCATTTTCAATTGGAATCATTCAAATCCAACATCAAACCAAAAATCTATGCTTAAAATATCGACTGTTGTTCTAAGTGGGGTAATCGAAAATGACTCTGTTATGCAGGTTGTTCTAAGTAAACTTGACATATCATATCATTGAATTTTTAAAAAATATTTCTATTGAAGATATTCCTTTGAACTAGATCTCATCTGGCTTTGGAATCACTCAATTTGAATGAAAAACAAAGAATTTGTGATTAAAACACTGCAGGTTAGCATGATTGGCCACTACTCTCCCGCAAGTGACAAATAAATTTTACTTTGTTATTTTCTCCGTGGATTTTTTATATAGAGTAACTACTTGTTATATTTTTTCATAATTATTGGATTAGGGGAGCCCAATCACCTCTCTTTCTCCATGATTTAATGTTTTATTGCAGGTAGACACTCATTTTTTTGCAGGTCCTAGGAGAATAAAGAAGGTCAATTTATGGATGAGCGATTCTTGAAAGAAATATTAATGAAACAAGGGAATTTCATCCAACTCATTACCCAACAGATTCATAACTGAAGAAATGAAGAATTGATTTCCATTTGAATATTCATGTTATGTCTCTACCACCAAAACATTTTTCAAAGAAATCATTTTTTCCTTGCCTTAAGAAATAACATCATAGCTGTTGTAACTTAATTTACATACTGTTTTTAAATAAAGTGTTGTTTATTTTCTGATTTCTCTTATAATTTTGTGTTTTAGGTGTTTCTTCCTTCGAATTGTAACCCATTCTTAGCATCAATGAAGTGAACAACTAATTTCCTTTTTGCATGCCTGCATTTTATGATTGTGCATTTTTGTTGTTCCTTTCGAAGTAACAGTGCTTTCGCATTTTACTGTTCCTTTTCGAAGGAATAACATTTCTGCATTTTTGTGGTTCCTTTCCGAAGGAACAACACTTTCGTATTTTTTTTGTTCCTTTCCGAAGGAACAACACTTCCACATTTTTGATGTTCCTTTTCGAAGGAACAACATTTTTGCATTTTTTTTGTTCCTTTCAAAGGAACAACACTTTTTTGGGTGTATTTTTTTTTTTTGTTCTTTTTAAAGAACAACACTTTTTCACATGCATTTTTTTGCTATTCCATTTCAGCAACAACAATTATTTTGGGTGTATTTATTTGCTGTTGTCTACAGGGAACAACACTTTTTCACGTGCATTTTTTTCATTGTTCCCTACAGGAAACAACACTTTTTGAAGTGTAATTTTGCTTTTTGGTGTGCATTTCCTTTGTTGTTCCCTACAAGGAACAACACTTTTTGAGTGTTTTTTTTGTTCCTTCAAAGGAGCAACACTTTGGGAGTATTTTCAAGAACAACCTTTCCTTTCTTTTGTGATATTATTCCTAGTTCATCTCAACCACATTTTACTGATTCCCTTTCATGGCATGAAGTACACTACTTTTATGAGGACAAGAATTATGGATTCTATTGAAGCGAGTTAATATCATTCACGTTATGATCTTTAATAGGACAGTTCCTTGATGATATATTATTTTCAAAAGGGACACAATTATTTATATACTACTTTACTGCATTATTTTCTATTGAACATGATATTGATTAATCATCTTAATACCATGCTAGTTCCACCCTTCCTTATTATAATCTTCTATGTCTATAATAAATGAGATCATGGGTATATTTTTCTTCTATTGACATGTCCAACTTCTTCCATCATCCCTTCTCTCAAGGAGTACTGAGCCTCCCTCTTTTTATCATTAAAATGTGTAATAACAACAAAATTTTGTTCGCAAATGGAGGATAGGGGGCCTCACTACGAGCCAACCTGCCATGTTCATAAGGCTGTAACAAAGTGATATTCTCATTATGCCCACGACACCAGGGTTATGATCCATTGGATAGCCAAATTATCCTTGGAACAGGAGGTCTCATCACGAGCCGACCTGATCACTTTTGCTACATCCCAGTGAATGGCAGTGTGGTTATCTCGTTACCATGCCAGCACACTGATCTCTTATGCAGAACAACACTGGAACTCTCCATTTATAAATTGAGGATCTTAGCTCTTATGGGTTAAAAAGCAACCATGTTAAGTCTATGGATGCCTACTGGCAGTAGAGGCTCTGCTTATGGTATTGAAGTTATATCTTATCGTCAATTATTACTATAATACCCTTTTCTTATTTTCTCTTTTTATCGGAGAAGTTATTTCCTTAATTTTTTTTCCCTTTTTTGAATCTTTACATATGAGAAATTGTTTTCAGATCAATTGCATCATTTTCAGCTAAAGTACCGTCAACAAAGCATCTTTTTGGCATATCGCCGTCCTTTTTTCTTTTTTTGCATAACGTATCATCAATCCAAAGCATCCTATCTCTTATTCATAACTATCTTTACACACTCTGCTCTCATTATAACCATAACTCTCACTGTCCTATTATTGATATGTGTACTTTGCTTCATTTACTGTAGTATTGTTCATTCCCTTGCCTTGCCATCAACATAACACCTTTCATAGGCTTTAGCTCATGGAATCCATTTTCCAATTGGAGGGGGGAATGTATGCATTATGGGATAGACTGTGATCTGATTACTACACTCTGCCATAACTTGTTGATTTGACACAATATTAGTATTGCATGTATACAAAAGTTTTTGTGATTGAAATTTTTGCATGCATCTTATCTGTTGCTATTCAAAACTAACACTATGGATTCAAGAACATTGTATGCAAAATAGTGATTTGTTTACAGGAGAACCAGTATGGGGGGGGAACTCCATTCGCAGCATGACCACACTATTGCAACTAATAGAAGAGGCTCGAACAACTCACAAACGCGAACAATTTTTCAGACATGATGTGCTTGCATGGCTTCCACCTTTTGCATCACTTTCAGTATCCGCTCAGCCTACATCAGCTTCAACAAAGGCCAGTCCATATATGTCATTCCACATTTTTCTTTTTAGAGGTAAAACTTGAGGTAAAATAGCATAACTTTTTGATTTGTTATGAATTTAGGAGAATTTCATAAAAATCCATTGAGCATTATTTATCATCATTTATTCCACATCTTTACCACTTTCCATTTTTCAGTGGCATATCATCTTTTAGTTTGGGGAAGTGTTGCTTTCATTTATTGCTTTCTTATGACCATGTCATTGATATTCTTTATCATCCATTGCTATTCTTATTCATTTTCAACAGCTCACTTATTCCATGTTGTTTTACATCAAGCATAGAATTCAACAGATGGTAGCAACTACCTCAATTTGTTTTCTAGCATTGCATGAGGGCATGCTAATTCTTTAGTTTGGGGGAGGCATTGCTACGCATGATGGATGTTTGCTACTTTCTTTCTCATTTAAAGCGTACAATTTCATTTTTATATAGTGTAGAAATTGATTTCAATATATTTTTAAAACTATGAACTCAATTTTTGTGATTTCTAGAAAACACAGACGTATCATTAAAATACACAAACCCAGATAATTTCAAGTTAAATTAGTTCATAAAATTCCAGAAATCATGAACTATCACTTATAGCCATTTTGTTTATATCTCATGATCCGTGCATCAAAACGATCTGATTTTTGGATCATAGAAGCATTAATATGGTAGAAATCTACTTGCAAAATTTCAACAAAATCTGATTTGTAGTTTTTGAGAAAATGATTAATGAAGGTTGTTATTACTTATATCATATTTTGCTGCAACTTCATATACACATAACTTGAATGTTAATGTAAAAATTGTTACACCTTCATCAAGATTGCTAAAATTGAATATTCATTATTTGAGGAAGAATTCATTTGTTCCATCCATTTCATGAGTTGGGATGACCAATCTTTTATTGCTTGGTTAACACAGAGTCTTTGAGTTGCATGAGGACATGCAATATTATTTCTTCTCCTTTATTTTTAAATAAATTGATTATTATGCATGTTTTTACCAATGATGGTTTATTAATAAATTGGTTATAATATCACTCACCATTTTAGCCTCCAAGATATTTTTCAGATTGAAGATTTAATCTACAACTCATTATTAAATGTGCCAACTCATAAATTCGCTAGAATAAGAAGTGACAGTTTTGCATTGGAGGTTTTGGGCAAATGAAGAAGAATCTGGAAATCCAGAAACATGGGTTTTGTTCAGAACAGACCAAGTCAATTTTATGATGAGCAGTTTTCCAAAATTCGGCCCGTAGTAAGAGAAACGAAAGGTTATCTGAATACGTTTTTCTTAGATTCGTTGTTGTGGTCGTTTTCCAAATTATTCCAATTGCAATGCCAAATTCGACCTATTCCTATTGAATGATTGATGGAAAGATATTTCAGATATGATCTTGCTTATCAATTTGTTGAGAAAAATCCAATTTTGTAATGAGAATCATTTTGTAATCATCATGGTTGTAACTTCTCTTTTCTCTCTATGTATTTAAATCAGAACAGAGATCAAAGAAGGGGAATAATGGATTCATGATTCATGATGGATGATTAGAAAGAGAATTAGATGGATTGTTAGATTAGAGATAGATAGGGTAGGATAGGAGGAATGGGAGAATTACTATTGAGAAATTGTAACTATTATTGTTGACTCTCGTTGCTGAAGCAGAGAACGAAACTACTGTAATGTTTATGAAATGATTAACATATAAAAACAGTTGCAGTTCCTTCACATCTCCTGAAGTAATCCGACGGTGCTTCACTAGCGGCTAAGGGCTCAACCCTGGTGGATCCACTTGCTTCTTGTATCATTATTTTACAGTTCCGTGTGATGGTTTGATTTCCTTTTCATTTCTTTAATTTGTTTTATTCAGTAATCTTCTGTTTCTGAACATTTCACTGAACCGCCCTATTACATCAAAATTGTGATTGGATTGCATTGATAGAAAGATTATTATTCATAACTTAAAATTTCATGCTGTTCATTCTGAAATAATATTGTGGTGTCTAATTCAGATTCTGTTGTTTATTTAACTACATTTCACTTACAACTACGATTGTTGTTCACTTAATTACCGTTCAATTATATCTGTGATTGCTATTCATTTATAAATGTGATTGTTGTTCATTCTGCTAGATTAAGATGTTGATTCAGTTACATTTGCAATTGCTGTGTATTTCTATTTAATTAGCTTTGTTGTTTAGTTATATTTAAGATTGTTGTTCAATTCTAGTAATTTAGCATCATTGTTCCTTTCCATTAATATTTCATTTATGTAAGATGGGATTTGTTATTTAATTCATTTCTGTTAGATGAAGCTTTGCTGTTTAGTTTTTTAATAGACTTAGTCACTGTTCTTTTCTGCAGGGATTTGATTTCATCTTTTAATTGATATTGCAGGAAGTGTGTTTTAGTGAGCATTTCCAATTGAATTGCCATTTCCAGTTATTTGCTTTAGTGTGGATTGAAAGATCAATAACTGTAAAGAACATTGACTATAGTTGTCTAAGTTCTCAGATTGGAGATCTTGCCTATGATTGATTTTCATTTGCATCAGTTTATAGCATACAGAGTTATCATTACCGAGTCCTCAACTGATGATTGTTTGATTAAATGATTTATTTCAAGACATTTCAGTTTCTTGCTGTTCCAATTAGATTTTGTTTCCAGTATTCATTTATCTTTTGAATTTTAAGCACTATGTTGCAAAACATTACTCTTGAGAAAGTGACCACCTTAGACTGACTACTCTCTTAAAATAAAAAATTGTCCCTGGGTTGACAATTAATGTGAAGATATTTGGGAGTTAAAAAGACACCTTTTATCATTCAATAGCTACCGAGGCTAGATTATGGGAGAAGTGACTTGCACCGTCGGCAGGACCGATATACGGTGTGGATGATGGATCCATCTGAAAGGTGAAAAAGACAATGGATGAGATGATGTAATATACCTAACTTCATGGCAGAAATAAAGACATGCAAATCGAAGGGATGTGCTATGAGTGAAATTTCTTAAGGTAGAATGCATTGGGAGAGTTAGGAAGGAAATGGCCTTCAAAATCCTCTGAAGAAATGCCCCCTTTTCTAACTGCATGAGTAATCAAGGGTAGACATAGGTTCCATGGTGTCCTCATCAGGTTGAGAGATGCATGGGCAAGAGGAAGATTGACTACATGATGTTGCAGCATTACCTGGTGCATTAACCTGAGAAATAAAGTTCACATATGCATCATCTTGAATGGTAGACGACACGCTGGTAAATGGAGGATCTACGAATGTTGAGACTTGGGATTTTGTCGAAAGAGGTTTTATAGAAGCACGTGTAGAAACCTCAAAAAGGTTTGACTGTGAGGAATTCAAGGCTGACGAAAAGTAAAGGATCTGGCCTGTGGTATTTGTCATCTCGACATTAGGGGGAGGGATCACGATGGTGGACCTAGATTTTCCTTTTTTTGGTTGACTAGTGGTATGAGACTCCATTGGTAGAGGAGTAGATGATCCACTATCAGTGGCCTCGTATTCACAAAGCACCCCAAGGCAATCACAAAATTCATCGAGATGAGGGAAAAAAATGGGAATAGTGACCATGATGATCACATAGGGCACAAGGGTAATTTGTGCACAACATTTTTAGTTTCTTGGGTTGGCCTAACAAGTTAACATGCACTTCTGAGATATTTGACTCAATGAATGCTTCATGAACCAAAGATTTAAGTTGAGGAAGTTCGAGACAATTATTGGTGGCATGCCCAACAACCTTACACAAAGCGCACGAAGGTGACGGCTTTGGGGCCTTAGGGGCTGGAGTAGCTTTGGGAGTCTTGTCCTTAGGTTGTTTCCTCTTATATTTTCCCATCTGTCCGAATGCTTTCACAATAGGAGTGGTTTCCTATTAAGTTTATGATGGAACTGACGTAGCGGTAGGGGCCGTAGGGATCGGTTGAACCAGGGTCAAAGCATGAAAAGGTCTTAGCTAACTAGTAGGAATGTTTTCAGGGGGATGGATGTACCATACTGGGATCCCTAGATTCATGTTAGGAAGGACCAACGAAGCCATGACAGGGATAGAAAATACTCCTGGAGGGGAGAATAAGAAAGGTATCTAGCATGTAGGATAATGTCTCGACGAAATTGCTCCTGGATGGTTGAGACCTAGAGGAATAGTTCCTGGTCGAAACATAGGAGATGCACCCACAAACAGACGTGGTCCTAGGGGGGGAATCTATAGGGCTTGATGGGAATGGCAATAGTAGGGTGCTAAGGAGCTTATTATTGGTCGTGTGTACTTGACTGCTTAAGGGTATTCCATGATGCTTGTGTTATATGGAATTTGTATCTATGGATAAACAAATTTTCCCTAAGTGGGTAGTTACACTTATAACAATAGAAAGAAATTGGTTTAACCTTTTCCTATAATATATAGATGAGATGAAGGAACTTACTTGTGATCTTTTGCTTCCTCGATCTCCTTTGAATTGCTCACGTCACTCCCACTCGAACTGAATCCGCTCAATTGGTACCTGTCAACATTGAAACACATAATCATCATAGATATGAATAAGAATATGAGAAAAGGAACTAACTTTATTAATGTAGAAGGAAGAGGTACACCCAGTGCAGTTCAATCCTGTGTCACTCATCTAGCTTCAGTTCAACCCTCGTGACACTAAAAGCACACCAATCCAATAGCATAACATTACTTGATATGAACTCAAATCTCAAACCAACAGTATTTCTCTACAATCTTCAAATTCCAACCTCCTGATCACTATGATGAGTGCTCAATTTATAGGGAAATGTAGGTGGTTATGTCATAAATTGGGCATTGAATGGCTTTCCAAAATTAGAGTGAGTTTCCTTGGAGAAAGGTATGAGAGGATAAAGAGTTAATTGATGCATAGCCTATCCGAAGTTGATCTCATAGGATGGGATAAGAGTTGGGCATCCTTCTAGAATGCTCTAGAATCAGAGAATATTCCCATAATCCAATGTCAATTTTGCTCATTCTCGCCCAACACAGGTCAAAGAGGGCCTAAGTGCACTGCAGTGTAGGTTTGAATGGCCTTACTTGCTCTACAGTGTAGTTACCCCTGACCAAGGCTGTGCTAGTGTTCCAAGGAGGCATTTCAGGAGGGCTTCAAGCTAGGAAACTTTGATAGATGAAAGGATTCAATTTGATGACTTGTCTAGGGCATGTAACAACTAAATTATGGTTTGATGAGCCCTAATTGTACTGATCTGAATGTCAGGAGTGATGTGCCCAAATAGACCTGTAATAGTTGCCCCCTAAAGCATGAAGTAGAAAATGATAATGTCGAGTGATATGCTTTATGATGTGTTGAGGAGGATCTGAAGTGGACGGTGACCTGCATTGATTACAATACATAGTATCATGATATCTTTGAATTTTTCATGAATTTCTGAGGGAAGGCACACCCATACTCAACATATAAAATTTTCATTACATGTACATAAATCATACAGTCATCTACAGATATAGACCCTTGATAAGATGACCATCTGTGTAAAGCCATCGTACAAATGATTTAGTACTCACCTGAAATCGCAACCCAGATGGATGAAACTAGATTTGGGGTCTTCTATCTCGTCCAATCGTTCGCTTAAGTATGAGCCTAACCATGTGAAAATGTGATCTGAAGTCGAACATGGGAAGACACCATCTGATTACCAACTAATTATGTTAGTTGTTAACGGACGCGAGAGAGATCACCGATAATGATAATGATTCTCAAGGTACTATAATAAATTCTGCATGGTGTGAATAGATGTTTTGATGTTGAACACCATTCAAAGTATTTCAGTAGAAGGCCAATGATGTCAACCTATCGCCGGAAGTGAGAAACTTGCCATTGATGTAAGTCTCAAGGTACTGGAATGGTGTTTCTAAGTCAACTTTTGCGATAAACGACATGAAACAAGTGTAATGACTTTGAAGATAGAATTTGTCTGATGACACAAGGTTCAGGAATGCCGGTCATGAAAATGAAGATTTATGAGTATTGCAAAGGATGAGGTTTACTGAGTGACTTCTCTTGAACATGTCAGCGACATTGAATGAATTGGAAGCATTGACCCAAAACCAAAGTGATGGATGGTGTGATAGACCATAGGTATGGTAACCATCAATTAGATAACCCCACCCAAATAGTCATAGAGATGAAGTGAAAGTGTCATGTCCAAGAGAGACTTGCTACCATAAAGTGATTTATCCCTTTTCCCATTTTCCCTAGTCATTGCTAACTAATACCTCTTTATTTTTTAACAAGCTTGTGGAGGATAACATGTGCTTGTAGTGAAATTCCACCCTTCAAGTGAATCCATCGCTATGTGATGTTTTAATGAGTCTAGCGAAGGTGAAACTCGGTCTTGTCATGATGGACAAGTTTGTTGCTATTTGATGTTTTAATGAGTTTAACAACAATGAGAACTTGGTCCTTTTCATTTTTAGAGAGTTTGAAAAGGGACAAAAAGAAAACTCCACAAGCTCCTTTTCGTAAATTTGTCTTTCAAGTCTGAAAAATCATGAAATAATACCAGAGAGGACCTATTGACCATGTTCGATCAATGTATTCATTTTTCGTAAGTAATCTATCTCAATCCAGAAAAGAGTTAAACTTACACTGAGTAGATGTCATTTCCAATCCGTTTACGAGCTAAAAAAGCCAAGTGCTCAGCAATCTTTTTGTGTTTAAAGAGTCAGAAAAGATCTTGAAAGCAGACCCCCTATTTTTATTTTATTTTAACAAGTCAAGAAAGGAAAATAATCGGCAATATTTTCATTTTTTATGATTCAGAAAAGAGCTTAAAGATGACTTCACTTAGAGGAATGAGTGGTGTCTAGAATAGCAATTGGTTCCGGTGATGTTGGAACTTCTCAAAACATGTTGATTTATGTGAAGAGGCTAGCTAATAAGACCACTCATTGCAACTGTTTCTCAAAAAGGGTAAAACAACCAAGTGAAAGAGTATGATCAGCCAAGCAGATAGTGACGATGGAAGGAGAAAAACCAAGGCTCA
This sequence comes from Pinus tabuliformis, assembly GCA_031772625.1. Taxonomy (NCBI): domain Eukaryota; kingdom Viridiplantae; phylum Streptophyta; class Pinopsida; order Pinales; family Pinaceae; genus Pinus; species Pinus tabuliformis. The sequence goes on from CM062815.1 coordinate 502,390,740, forward strand.
TCTGGCGGAAGAGGCTGATATAATGGAAATCACAAGGGTTAAAATGGAGATGGTTCATTTTTACACAAGCTTGAACCATAGGGAACTATGCTTGGATTCAGTTTCATTTTTACACAAGCTTGAAACAAAAAACTATGCTTGGATTTAGTTTCATGTTTACACAATCTTGAAACAAAAAACTATGCTTGGATTGGTTTACATGCCCCCAGCATGATGACTCAATTCTAGGTGCATGGTCCCCAAGCTTCATTACATTCACCTAAGTATACTACTCATGGCTATCAGGTGGATGGAATGAAGGTTGATTTACGAGATCAAGTGAAGGACTCGATTGGGATTTTATGAGATCTAATCAAAGACTCGAATTGGAACTGTGCTCCAGGGGACCTTGTTTCATTTTTTGACGAGATTGATAGAAGACATGGAACTCTACTCAGATTCCTTATTTCATTTTTTAACGAGCTTGACATAAGACAAGCAACTATGGTCATGCCCTTTGTTTCATTTTTTAACGAGGTTGACACAAGACCAGGAACTTCCCTCATGATTCCTTGATAGCGACCCAATAGAGGTCATGACTTCCAAGAGGTTCTCATTAGATGGGAGAGCAATTCTCTGGAAGGGATACGTAGCAAGGAATCCATTAGAGAGATCTGCTTCCAATGCCCCTAGTACATAATGCACATCATCACAAAATTGATCATCAGTTGATGTAGGAATGGAATGGGTTGCCACATAATTGACCTGTGGCAAGGAAGATACCATTGGGACAAAAAGACCATTTAGGGAAGATGGTTGACTGGAAGCCATTTTTGGACCAGGAAATGAAAGATGGTCAATGGTGAAAATTATGACTTCATGCGGGAAACACATCACTCGAAAGAGTGTTGAAACAATAGCTCCCATGTCATAAACATAGTCGCGCCCAAGAAGTAAATTGTAATATAAAGGGCCTGGGACTACCATCACATTGAGATAAACAATTTTTCCTCTGAAAGTAATAGGAAATTGAGGAAGGATCCCTAATGGTTGACTGGTTCCTTTGTTAAAAGCCAATAGATTCTGGGTAACAAGAACAAGTGGCAGCGAACCGAGCACCTGCCAAGTAGTGGAGGAAAGGATACTCACAGATGCACCTTCATCTATAATAGTTCCAGATACAATCATATTATAAACTTGTACTATGATCTAGAAAGGCACATAAGAAGGAAGACGACATCCTGCCAGTCGATGCCAATCAAAGGAAGTGACCAAACTACTTGGGGGTGGTACTATAAGAACGAGAGAATTACCCCCTTGAGTTACGAGAATGGGATGATTTTACTCATGTCTTGATGGAATAGTAGGGTTGCCTCCAAGCTCATTGGAATTTAAAGAAATGAAAATAACTTGAGTGGTATCATACTCACTCTCTATGGGAAAGGTACGATTAACTGAAGGTGAAATTGGGTCAATTGTTTCCTCGACCTGTGATTGTTTATGTATAGTCTCATGGGATTCACATTCAGAGAGAGTGGGTTTGACTAACAGTTGATTTGGGTCATGTTGGGCACAAATAAGGTGTCTTTTAGAACTCCTAAATGCCTCACATTAATTATCAACCTGGGCAAGTCTTTTTGTTTCAAGAGTGTACACAATATGTGCAAGTGATGGAAATCATTATATCTATAGAGAGTAATGCTTTAAGATATCTTATTAATTTCAATACAAGAGTAAATGGATCAAACCATAAACATCAAGCTTGTAACTTCAAGGAAATTAACCTATTCAAATACCAAAACTCAATCTTGATCAAAACCAAAACTCAATCTGAATTAAGAGGTTCTAATTGCAATTACATCAACCGAGTGCACCATAGCAATAACAGAGCTCTTTTAGCTGAATCTAAACTTCTGCATAAAAGTGATAAACCTGATTTAACCACTAACACTCTGGCTTTTAATTAACAAGAAATGATTCTTACCTAATAATGAAAACAATTGACTACATAAATAGATGGAACCAATAAACAGAAATAAGAATTAATACAATGAATACACAAACTCAACACTGATGAAAGTAAATCAATCATAAAGCTATAAAACAAAGTATTTGAATTTGTAGTGAAAGAAAAGTGAAAATATAGTGTAGGGAACAATAGCGAAATCCACCAGTGACCGGGCGCAAGCTACCAGTGATTACTGCTTGATTACTTCATACTATTGCGAATGAACAGAAACACGAATTATATATTATTCATAAAATCCAAATGTCATTACAGCACGATGTGTTATGAAACCAGCTCAAGAAAAGATAGAAAAGATAGATCAACGCCTTAGAATTCAGTCTCTTCGAGGGGGAAACCTCCTTTAAATTACATAAATGAACAATTCTTGGATGATACAAATGAAAAGACCTCCTTTCTATATATAGGAGTCTAAGGGGTCAAAACATAATCAGAGTCGACATAACAATAATAATGTAAGGGCACAATAATAACAATAGTGGGCTTCTATGGGGCACAATAGTAACAATATGGGAACTACATGGGTACATCAATATAATAAGTGGGTTGTACTAATAACAATAAGGGGTTACACTAGTAGTATAGGGGCCTAACATGCCCCTCTCCTTCAAAAAGCATTGTCCTCAACGCTTGAGTAGATCTTGATGATTCTGTATAAAATTCTTGTCCTCCCATGTGGAGTCTTCAGTGGGTAAGTTCTTCCACTTGATGAGATACTCTGAAATTGATTGATTTTGTCGCTGTCGAGTTGTTGTTTCTGTGACTGCTCCAGGTTCCAATATGATTTTTCCTTCCTCTTCAATTTCTGGCAATATTGTTTGAATTGGGATCTTTTGCAACTTTTGAATAAGTGGCCATACTTCTTGATCCTTCTTCCATTCATCCCTTGCTTCGTTTATCCAATCTGGTTGGATAATAGAAATATCACAAAACAATGCTTCCACATCCTCATCTTTGAAGAGTCTTCCCATTCGGTAAGGTCGCCATTTTTTAAGTGCATGTAGTATTGCTAACATTTCCTTCTCATAAATAGCTTGCTTGAGATGTAGCAGTAAAAATACCAAATCACCTACATCAAAACATTTTTCACTACAATGTTGATCTACCTATTGTTTCATTTGATTTTGCACCGAAGTGGCGTTATCCTTTAAAAGTTGGAAAACTTGTTGTTGATGCTCAATGTGATCTTTCACTTCTTGAACATTTTTCTTCTTGAAATGTCCTTCTATCTTGATAGTTTGAGAAGTGGTAATTCTTGCCAATGCTTTACAAGATATCATCTGATTCATTTCTTCTTTCTCTGGGGTGGGGTCCTGACACGTATCTTCTTCTTTTGATGTTTCTTGACCCTTTTCTTCCTCCTCTTCATATTCTGTGTAAAATAATTTCTTCTCAGCACACTTATGACCTTTAATGCATTTTATATCACAATTGTAACAAAGCCCTTTTTCTCTTCTTTCTTCCAATTGTTGTGGTGTAACCCTTGTTGGTTGTGGAAGGCTAGGAGAAACAACACTTCCATATTTATAGTTGTGAGGGGTATGCTTCCTGGTTTCCATAATTTTGCTTTCCACTATGTCAAAAAGCCCTTTTACTCTTTCCAATTGTTGTGGTGTTGCTCTAAAGAAGGTGTTGCTCTTTGTATCCTCGTAATGTGCTATCATTTCCTCCGTGAAAATTGACCACGTAACAAGTTTTTTACGAGAACAAAGCCCTTCATACCATAAAAATTGATCCAGTTCTAAATATGAAGATGCAATACATACCTTTTGTAACACTTGCACCTCATGTAGATCAAAATATTTCTCCATCTGTAGTATCCAATTTACTGGATCCTTGCCATCAAATTTCCTCATCTCGCTTTTTCTTGATTTTAGGAGCTTGATCTTGAAACGACTGTAACTCTATACTTTCAGATCTTTAAGTTCTAAAATTGCGGCCTACAGTAGCCCTCTGTGTCCTCTTTCCAATGCCACAAGTCTGACCCAATTTGGATTCTCCAAGGAAGAGTTATGAGAAATCTCCCACAGTGACTTGATTATAGACTAGTTCAATAGAGCAAACTTATACGACGTGCCACGAGTCACTGTTTCGACCTTTGGATCTAAAAATGCATACAAGAAACTACAGTCCGTCCTATTTCTGTACCTTTTTATGAAATTTCAATCCAATCCCCAGAGAGAAAGTTATGACTATTTTCCCCAAGTCACCTGTTTTGAATGTAATTCAGGAGTCTGCAAAAAGACCAACTTCCTCAGATCATATCTCCACAAATATCGCGTGACAAGCTCTGAATTTCGGACCCAAGGTTCAGCGTGATTTCTTCTCAAATGGGTTTTTTTTGCGACTTCTGAAATGTCACAAAAAAAATTTATAGCGAAAATGCCACGATTACCTCTTTGGAGCAGCGAAACCCTAGAATCCAAATCTCTGATACCAAATGTTATGAAACCAGCTCAAGAAAAGATAGAAAAGATAGATCAACGCCTTAGAATTCAGCCTCTTCGAGGAGGTAACCTCCTTTACATTACATAAATGAACAATTCTTGGATGATACAAATGAAAATACCTCCTTTCTATATATAGGAGTCTAAGGGGTCATAACATAATCAGAGCTGACATAACAATAATAATGTAAGGGCACAATAATAACAATAGTGGGCTTCTATGGGGCACAATAGTAACAATATGGGCACTACGTGGGTACATCAATATAATAAGTGGGTTGTACTAATAACAATAAGGGGTTACACTAGTAGTATAGGGGCCTAACACGATGTCTCCTTCATAATAACATTCTATGTATTAAAATTACAACTGAGGTGAAAAACAAAAAGTTAAGTCTGCCTATTCTATTCATTTTCCCCCCTTATAATCAAAGAGAAAAGGAGATAAACGTGATTCCTCGGGATCTCTTGATCCTGAGGAATTCATAACCAAATGCTATTATTAGATAATATTTCATCTTGCATTGATCCTCCAGATTCACTTCTCAATTTGACCACACAGGCCCCAGAATCTTAGTTACGCCCTCCTGTGTCATGAGCCTTTTGTGTCTAACAAAAAGTTACAAGGGGTGCGTAGGTTCTCTCCTTACCCAAAAATCCAGCCCTTGTTCTTTTCTTTGAAAGGCATAATAAGCCTTGGATCACTTAAGTTGATTTGTTGCAAAAGAAATAAAAGCCTGGAACTGAATGTCTCCAACAAAAGGGCTAGGATTATTATCCACATCCCCTTCTAATATAAAATTGTGCAAATAAAATTCGCAGAGAAGACGTTGGAATTTTATCCCATGCTCCTTACAACAGTTTATAAATTCTTCGGTTGACTTCAACTAACTGACTTGCTAGCCTTAACCGCTTTAATCTTCAACAAAAAATATCTTTCCAATAAAAATAGAGCATAATTTGTGGCAGGAGATGTGCAAGATAAGACTTCAAAGTATAAAGAGAAAATAGTATCGATCTGGCCCACGACCTTATCTATCTTGGATTTTACTTTACTCTGTTTTTCTTCCTCCTCCATAAACTTATCAAAAGTTTCATTCTTAGTTATGGTCAATTCTTTGCATTGCTTCTCCAACTCCTGATACTTTTGCAAAGGAACTATCTCCTTCCTATTTTGCTCTAAAGCAAGCTGGGCTTGTACAAGCTCCTCCTGTAACTCTAAAAGAATATGATCACTGCATGATGGAGCATTATTGACTATTTCTTTGGTTGAATATTTGAGGCTTTTGTGATCCATAACAATTTTATGAACAAATTTTGGAGATAATCACATCAAAATTCATTTGTCGACGCGTTTCGAACCAGCAAGTGTGGTTCATCGTCAGGACAAGATGAAGAACCAGATCATGGCAACATATTAAATAGAGAGACTCCTCATTCAAACGGATAAAAAGAAGCAACTAATTTGGACCATAGGAAATGGCTACAATTGACTGGACTCCAGCTAAATTTGACTAGATCAAGGGCAGGGGGAGTTTTACTACTAAATTAGATAATAAAATTTTTAATATTTAATTATTTTGACTCAATTTCATATGAATAACCGTTGATAATTATTTTTTTTTAAAATTTTTTTCAACTTTAAACTAAATAAAAACTTATGTTATGGGATTAAGAATTATTGAAAATGAATTAATTAATAAAAATAAATAAATAAATAAATTTCCGAGAATAAATTTATTTAACTTATATGGGATATGAATATATGGTATCTAATTTATTTTACTTGGTTAATTTTTTTTTAGATATAGTAATTCTGATTAAAATGCTATGTGTAAACTCTTGTACAAGGATAAACCTATGAAACATTAAAGTTTAATGTTTAAATATTTAGTAAGTATAACTTAATGGTTAACACATTTTTACCAACAAATTGATAAGCAATATTAAATATATAATAATGTTTAATACATGACCAAAGATTATTTGCTAAATAATTATAATTGATTTCTTTTAGATGAATGAGATACTATTAGAGATGGAATAAAGGAATCAAACAATTAGTTAAAACCAATAATAAGATTATATGATATAAATAACTCATTTATAACTCTTTATGTTTATAAATAAAATTAATAAATTTAATATAAAGAAATTTGAACTAAATTTATTTATTAAAAATAAAAATAGGGAACCTAACCTAAGAAAATCTAAAAATAAAGGGGGAAGGGAACGAAGGGGGAATCCAAACACTACAATAGCCGAGGGGAAAAAAGAAAATGAAACAACTAGAATGAAGAAGGGAGAAGGGGGGCGGGGCGGGGCAGGGCGGGGGCTAGGAGGAGAGGGCAGGGATCCAACAACTACTAATCTTCTAGCCATCATCCCTATTGAGATTGCTCTACCTTCTTTCGATTTCTATGGCCTCCCTAAATTTACGATGGTGAGAGTTAGCAATTTTACCAATAGTCTTGGTCTCCTCAATACATATATGATGCTTGGTCTTCTCTACATGCTTTTCCAAGGCTAAAGACCAAGCCCTCCCATGCTTAATGTCAGTTGCGTGCTCATTAATCCTCTGATTAATGGAGCACCCAGTTTCACCAACATAGGTGGTCCCACAAGAACAAGGAATAACATAGACCCCTTTCATGTCTTTGGGGTCTACAGGGTCTTTTACAGATCTAAGGGAACTACGAATGGTGTTAAGGGGTCTAAAGGTTGAAGGAACATTATGTTTCTTAAGGATCTTAGCAATCCTATCAGTGGTCCCTTGTATGAAAGGGAGATGAACCCCTGAGATTCTATCTTTGGGTTCTTCTTTAACCTTGGGACCTCTGCTTGCTTTAAGGAAAGATTTCAGACCTTGGTGCCTACTATATCCATTATTAACAAAGACATCGAGGAGATGGGCTTTCTCTTCTTCCAAGTTCTTTTCATCAGAGATTCTCAGTGCACGAGTGGCAAGTGTGTTGAGAACACCCAGCTTTTGAGTAGGGAAATGATGAGAGTTGGCATTAAGATACTGCTCAGTATGGGTTTTCTTTCGATATACCTGATGGGAGAAAGAACTATCATCCTTTTTTGAAATGAGAACATCAAGGAAAGGGAGGCACTCATCAACCTCCTACTCCATAGTAAACTTTATGGAGGGAGATTGATTATTGAGATGCTGGAAGAACTGATCCAACTCATCTTGGCCATGAGACCAGACGACACAAGTGTCATCAACAAATCTTTTCCACAACTTAGGAAGAAGATGAGATGAGGCTAAAGCCCTGGATTCAAAGTCTTCCATAAAAAGATTAGCAACAACTGGGGATGGGGGGAGCCCATGGCGACCCCACAAGTCTGCTCATAGAATTACCCTTCAAAGTAGAAAAAAGTAGAAGTAAGACAAAGTTCTACTAGTCGAGCAGTGTCAAGGTCAGTGAGGTGATTGATGACCTCAATGGCCTCCTTAATGGGTATACAAGTATAGAGGGAGACCACATCAAAGCTAACAAGAATGTCATCAGGGTCAAATTTCATGTCCTTCAACTCATTGACAAACGAAGAAGAGTCTTTGACAAAGGACCCAGTAAGGCCCACAAGGGGTTTAAGCTTCAAGGCAAGGAATTTGACTAGGAGGTAGGTAGGTCCTCCGATAGTATTGACAATGGGTCTCAGGGGAGCCCCTTCCTTATGGATCTTTAGCAGCACATAGATCCTTGGAGTGATGGGGCTGCTCTCAATAAGCTTCTGGTATTTCTTTGGTCTGGGTACTTTTGTTGTGAGAGGGTAAACCCTTGGTTCGAGTAGACCTATATATCAACTCTATGTGAAATCGTGTTTGTGTGACCATCGTCTACGTAGAAATAGGTTCGGTCTGGGTTCCTATTTCCCTACCTTCGCATATTTATGTTTGTTTGGTGATAATGAATAACTTAGGAGTAGTGCTCTAAGCTTCCATATTTGTAGTTTCTTTCAATTTCTGACGTAGCTGCTTAACCATCTTTTGAAGCTTTCAATATTTCTTTCTCAACTTCCTCAACTTTGTTTAGGCTATTCACTTCTTCTAAGGAGCCTCCTTTGTAGAAACAGGTTGGTCAATACCCTTTGTATCTAAGGGTTATTGGTGCTTGTCTTGGCTATGTTCCACGATAACCATGTCACCTGACTAGTTATCAGATTCATGAATCATTTCTGTGTCTACTTCCTCTTCCTGGTGTGCAGCTTTTATGAAAGGAAAATTTCTTTGTGACCAAAATCTTCTGAGGATTGAGCTTTGTTCTGATTTTGGTCAAATGATCCTCTAGGTTGCATATATGCTTCAAATTTGCAAGAACCTGGGCCATCCCTTCATCAAATTCCTACAAGAAATTATCTTGGGGGCTCATAGGTGGTGTTTTAGAAGGCCCTGCTTCATTTTCTCGTTCATCATCATTTTGAAAAGAATGTTGTGTTTCCCTTTGTTCTGGGTCATAATTGCATTCTTCCTCAGGTTCTGATTCAGAATTAGGTTCTTCCTCTTCTTCTGCTTTAGAATTGGGTTCCTTCTCCTATTCAGGTTCAGAGTTGGGTTCCACCTCATCTTCCTATTCAGAATTAGGTTATTCCTCTTGTTCTGCTTCAGAATTACCTTCTTCATCTGGTTCTGGTTCAGAGTCCTGTACAGTAATTGGACTACAAGGTTATGTCGACTGTTCAACGCTATCTTGAGGATCTACGAAAGTCCTCTAAACTAGGTTTAGCCTCACTAAACGCCTATGCTTATGGGGTCCTATTGTTGTATGAGCAGTTCGTTTCCTCTTTGGAACAGGGTTTTGCTATTCAATTTCCATGGTTGCAGGGGTTTGGACTACAGGGTTTGTCCCTATCTCTAGCGGTGCTATAAAATTATCCCAAATTAAATTTTACTGGGCAAGACTGTGACTAGCAATTAGTCTGATCAAACCATGATGACTAACTATAGTCTCAGGATGTACAACCCATCTTATTCTATCAGATATGTCATGCAATAATGAATTTAAGAAAAATGGTAAATTGACAGTAAGCTTCTACTTTAAAATGGCTAAGAGTTTAAGTTGTTGTAGTTTTACCACATCTTGTCGACCATCATAGGTGATGTACTTCTGGATGACACTTTCCAATTCGCACCATAGTTATCCCATAGAGGACAATTGAATGCCCTTGCCTTTTCATGTTAATTCCTTGCCTACATCTTTGAAAATCTCCACCACGTCATGCAACATTATGTGCTTTTTAGGCCATACTGCTCCTTCTGTCGACAACCCAGAAACTTCAGCTATCACAGCCTCTGATACTGTTATCCTTATACCTTTTACTGTGGACTACCCATCTTGTAAGTGCTATAAAATCTCAATAGTGATTTCTTCGCTAGGGACCTGAAGTCTAGTGAAATATGATATCCATCCTGCATGCACTGGAATTTCCCTGGATTTGTCAGAAATCTCCAACACTAAGGGTTCTCCGGCGAACTGATTTTCCACCCATAGTGCTCGAATTATTCCAATATTCACCCTACAATTTCAAATATTAACACAGTATAAAAACACAACACAAAACAACAAGTAGTTGTAACAACTAAATTTCATAATGTAAGCAGAGTTTCCATGAGAATTGATAATATTAATTCGAGTACTATCATGCCGCCACATGCCATTTGATCATGGAATATCTCAACAACATATCAAATAAGTAGAATAAATACAATGCATGCAAAGTTGTAATGGGAATCCTCCCCCTCCTTAAAAAGAGAGGTCACTTATGACCGAGTAGACAAGGAAAGAGTTGTTTTGATGGCAAGGCAAGAGAGTGAACAGTACGGTAGTAAATGAAACATAGTATGCATGTCAATGATAGGATGGCAAGAGGTATGGTTATAATGAGAGCGAAGTGTGTAAAGATAATTATGAATAAGAGATAGGATGCTTTGAATTGATGATAAGTTATGCGAGGAAGGAAAGGACAACAATATGCCAAAAAGATACTCTGCTGACAGTAGTCTAGCTAAGAATGATACAATTGATCGAAAGACAGTATCTCATGCATAAAGGTTCTAAATAGGGAAAAATTAAGGAAATAATTTCTCTGATAAAAGAAAGAATAAAAGGAGGGTACTATAGTGATAATTTACAATAGGATATAACAATACCATAAGCAGAGCCTCTACTTCCAGCAGGCGTCCATAGCCTCAGCAAGGTTTCTTTTTAGCCCATATGAGCCAGGATTCTCAATTTATAAATAGAGAGTTCTAGTGTTGTTCTACAGGAGAGATCAATGTGCTGGTGTCGTAACCAGATAACCACACTGCCATTCACTGGGATGTAGAAAAATTGATCAGGCCGACTCATGATGAGACCTACTGTTCCAAGGAAAATTTGGCTATCCAATGGATCATAACCCTAGTGTGGTGCCTGTAATGGGAATGTCACTTTGCTACAGCCTTATGAACATAGTAGGCTGGCTCATAATGAGACCCCCTATCCTCCATCTGAAAACAAAATTTTGCTATTCTTACACAGTTTTATAATAAATAGAGGGAGGCTCAATACTCCTTAAGAGCAGGGATGGTGGAAGAAGTTGAATATGTTAATGGAAAAAGTATACCCATAGTCTTATTTGTTATAGACAGAGAAGATTATAACAAGGGTAGAACCAACATGGTGTTAAGATGATCAATCAGTATCATGTACAACAGTAAACAATGCATTAAAGTGGTATATAAATAAATGCGTCCCTTTTCTTGAAAAGAATCTCTCATCAAGAAGTTGTCATGTTAAATACCATAACGTTAATGATATTAACTCCTTTAAATAGAATCCATAAATCCTTGTCCTCATAAAAGTAGTGTACTTTGTGCCATGAAAAGAAAACAAACTAAAAAACAAAAGAAAAATAGGATTGAGATAAGCAAAGAGCAATCACACAAAAGAAAAAAAATTGTTGTTTAATTGGGTTGAATAGCAGCTATTCGAAAGATTGAACAACAATTGTTCAATTAAATGATCAGAAAACAATGCAAAAAGAAAAATAGATTGAATAATAGTTGTTCAATTAAATGAATAGAAAAACACTTTAAAAGAAAAGAAGTTCTGTTTAATAGATTGAACAACAGCTGTTCCAAAAGATTGAACAACAACTGTTCAATAGTTTGAACAACAGCTGTTCAATTAAATGAACAACCAACACGGAAAATGAAAAGAAGTGGTGTTCAATAGATTGAACAATAGTTGTTCAATAGATTGAAGAGAAAACACGAAAAATGAAAAGAAGTGTTGTTCAATAGATTGAACAACAAATGTTCAATAGATTGAATAGAAGTTGTTCAGTTAAATGAACAACCAACACACAAAAATAAAAGAAGCGTTGTTCAATAGATTGAACAACAAATGTTCAATAGATTGAACAATAATTGTTCAATAGATTGAACAACAACTGTTCAATTAAATGAATAGCAAACACGCAAAAATAAAAGAAGTGTTGTCTAATAGATTGAATAACAGGTGTTCAATTAAATGAACAACAAACAACACGAAAAAAGAAAGTGTTGTTCAATAGAATAAACAATGGATGTTCAATAAATTGAATAGAAAAATGACAAAAAGAAAGAAAGTGTTGTTCAATAGATTGAACAGTGGCTGTTCAATAGATTGAACAACAAAACGATGAAAAGAAAGAAAGTGGTGTTCAATAGATTGAATAGCAACTATTCAATAAGTTGAACAACAAAACAAGCAGAGGAAAGGAAAAAGAAAATCAAATCAACAATCATATTTACATATTTTACAGAGAAAAAATAAATTTTATAAAGATGAAGTTGTTGAAGGATTTCCTTCTACAGCGAAAACTTGCATGGTGGGGTCCTCACGTATCTATTGATAGAAAGATTCTCTGGTAAGTGGTTTTTGGTAGAAGTGCACCTGATGCCTGTTTGCTTTGAAAGAAGAAACAGACCCATCGATAGTGGCCAACATAAGAGTGCCATTGTCGTGCACTTTCTTTATTTCATAAGGGCCTAACCACCTAGTCTGTAGTTTGCCAGGGAAGTCTTGAAACCTAGAGTCATAGAGAAGTGCCCAGTCACCATCATGAAATGTCTTTTTCTTAATCAAGCCATCGTGCCATTTGGATCTTTTCTGTTGAATGAGTGTAGTGTGCTATAAAGCCAGTAGCTGAATTTCATCTAATTCATTCATCTGTTGTAACCTATTAACTTGGGCTTCAATTAAATCCAATCCCACTTCTTGGGTTATCCTCAGTGTTTGTATTTCAAATTCTATGGGAAAAATGGGTTCCTTACCAAATACCATTTGATATGGAGAGTATCCAGTAGTGTTTCTCCAAGTTATGCGATATGCCCACAAGGCCTCTAGCAGTCGAGTAGTCCAGTCTTGTGATGTGATGAGACTATCTTTGTTAGAATAGCTTCGATAACTTTTTTGGTGCTCTCCACCTGCCCATTCGCTTGCGAGTGATATGGAGAAGTAATTATGTGTGTGATGTGATGATTCTTCAGTGTAGCAACGATCTTGTGACCCATGAATTATGGCTCCCCATCGGTAATTACTTCTCTGCGTAAGCAATACCACACAAAAATTTTGAAAAGAAAATTAATAACAATTTCCTCTGTTGCTCTTAGTAATGCTACTACTTCCACCCACTTAGTTACATATTCTGTTGCAACCAATATATATGATTTCTTGTTGGATGATGGTTTGATCGGCCCAACAAAATCTAATTCCCAACACTCAAAAGGTTCTATCACCAGCTGTGGATGCAGGGGCATTCAATCAGATTGGCGAGGGTTGCCCATCCTTTGGCTACTATCACATGCCTAGACAAATTTCTTAGCATCTTTAGAAATAGTGGGCCAGTAGTAGCCCATATGTAGAATTTTATGTCCAGTTATTCAATCTGCAAAGTGTCCACTGCAAGGTCCATCATGATAGGCTTTTAAGATATCATAAATTTCGTCTTCCGTGATGCACCCGCGGATGTGCATATTGGCTCCTGTGTGGAAAAGGTATCCTCCAATCCAGGAGAAATGAGTGCTACGCTACACAATCAATTTTCTTTCTCTTGGTGTCAGAAGTTTGGGCAATTTTTCAACTGCTAAGTAATTATCCGCATACCATGGCTTTTTTACGGCCACAACAAACAAATGTTCATCTAAGAACTGATCCTCCAAAGCCACTGTATCTTTTGTTCTTGGCACTCGGGAGAGGAAGCATGCCACGAGGTTCTCCTTCCCTAGTCGATCCCTTATAGTTATGTCAAATTCTATGTAATTCAACTTAGTAGGAGTTACGTTTTTGTTGATGTAATATATAGTGTAGGGTTTCTTATCTTCTTCTTGGCCAAGAACCGCTCCAATAGTTGTATCTAAAGAATTTGATGAAATCTGGAAGGGTATATCCCAACTCGGGCCTCGTAATACTGGTGCTGTTGATACTAACCATTTCAAATCTTTGAAGGCAATGTCACATTTATCAATCCATATAAAATCAACATTTCCTGTCAAGGCATATAATGGTGCAGCAATTTGTGAAAACTTCTTTATAAATCTACGATAATATCCAGCAAATCCCAAAAAACTACGTACCTCTGTTTGAGTGCATGGAGTAGCTAATAAGAGGATTACCTGTGTCTTTGTTGGATCTACCTGAATTCCAGCTGCTGAAATGTAATGACCCAAAATTAGGCCTTCTGTCATCATCATATGACATTTTCATGACTTAAGCAAATTCTAGTAGCAATACGCCGTTCTAGGACTTTCTCCAATCCTTGTAATGCCTGATCAAAGTCATCTTGTTGGCTTGTTGGGGCCTGACCCAGGTTCAGAAGTGATTTAGTTGAATAAATCCCGAAACTATTGGCCCTTTCGAGCAGTGGGCGAACTGAGGTCTCACCCGAGGTAGTATGGGAGGGTGCTGGAACCCGGTTTCTACACCCTATGAATGTCTTGATGAAATCTAGGAAGCTCACAGACCAAACCTGCGCACTTGCACTACTCTGCGCAGTCGTCTGTCCTTCGCAACTTGTGCGACTATTTCTTCACATATCTGTAAAGAGCATGAAGAGGTGCTATCTAGATCCTTTATCCTTACTGTTCTATTATTATAGATCTTAACTTAATTGTGTGGACCCAATATTCTCATTACTCATTCAACATTCATAACAAGTGCGCACAATCATAAAACTTGTAAAGAGATGCATAAATATAACAGAAGCATAAAGACACAGTATTTCAGAATCAACTTATCTTTTATTAATCCTTTGTTCAAGTACAATCCCAAATCCACCCTGTGCACTTAGCTACAAGGGTCTACACAGTTAGTTGCGGACTCTACCAGGCCTTTGCGCACACAGCTGCAGAGCCTCCTCCTACTACTACAACCCAAGACTTGGACTTACAGACTCAGAGCTCATTCAACATCCAAAGAACATCTTCTTTCTTAAAAAATAAGACTGACTTTACCCTTAGAGCCTTGCTCTATTTATAGTAGGCCAACATACCATACATTAAATTACATTATTTTAGGGCAGACAACCCTATACTCTCACGCTCCACGCCTACATTTCGTGGGATCTTTACATTGTACTTGACTAAAATTTGGGCTTAAAGCCCCAAAAATGTACTATGGGGGGATTTGTTTCCCAAAAAGCCCCAACACAATCATATTGAATCGTCTTGAGTCACTCTGCTAGCACACGATCTTTACGCGAAGTCCATTCAAATGTGCCTGTGTTGCGCAAAGATCCGTAGCGCACTGCTTTTCCATCTGCTGGATCCATTCTGCTCGCTCATCCAAATGCTCATTGTCAGGGTCAAATCCTTGTCTCAAGTCACGCATCGCATTCATTTGTGCAAGTTTTCCTTCAATGTCAGCTGTGATGAGGAAGGCATCACCAATCCAAGGCTAGACGTGTGCTTTAAGTACTGCCTCTTTTTGGTGCACTGCGTCCACTTACTCCTTCAATGCCTTTGCCTATTGTAACCTTGCGAGACACTAAGTTAGGACCACTGTCTATGTTGTCCCGTGCAAAATATCATATTGTATTTGAATCTCACACACCGCTGTTTCCAACCACTATATGGTGGGGTCCTCTTGTAAGGTTGTGAGGACCCCGAAGGATTCTTCCAACAACGTGGTGTAGCTCTACATTGCTTGTTCAATTTCTTCCAACCCTTTTCGGATATTACTGGTGCACTGATCTCGAACTTCTAGGGGCATGGAGGGCTGTGCCTTTAATCATAGTTCAGTAATTTGCAGGTTGAGGTCCAACTAGATCCTCGTAGCTTCCTCCTTTGCCTCGCGGAATCCACTAGCCAATTTGTGGATCCGCATTCACACTGGCAGGTCTATCACAATTTCCAATTCTGGGGCTTGGCAACATGCTTCCTCTATGATCTGCTTCAATTGCTGGTTCTAAGCCACCACTTCATCATGTTGTAGGCTAAGTTGTTTGATGTTGATTTATTGTTCACTTAGCATTTGCATTGCGCGTCCCTCCCTAGTGCAGAGTTCTGTCATCGCTCTGTCTTGTAGCTGGTATAAAATATCTTGTAGGAGGGCAGCCAAGTTTAGGCCGAGTCTCTTGATCCGTCCTACCATGGCTCTATCCTCCATACTATTTTCTGTCAGTGCTCCTTCCGGCAGCGCGACGGTGTTGGCCATTTTGGCCCACAACAAATGATCTGTTGCTAATGCTCCTGTGGCACTGTAGACAACTATCGTTCCTTCTTATGGGAGTTAAACCTAAAGTCCCTGAAGTTGTACCCTAAGTGCCCCCAACACATTCTATTGCTCTGTCATTTCTTCTTGGAGCACCTCCCTTGTGACCTTGCAAACTGTGTTGCCAATGTCAGATAAATCACCCTCTGTTAGTGTAATAGGCTCCCCATCCAATTTGGAAGCCTCTGTATTCTTCTGTGGCCCTGTTCATTCTGTCCCACATGGCTGTTTCAATTGTGTAGAGGTGGTGCTTGGGTTCGTGCCTTCCGTCGTATCATCTTTCCCATGACCCGTGGTCAGCTCCAGTCCTCTTTCCTCCTGTTTCGTGGTGGCCCCAACTATTTCTATCATATTTTGTTACCTCGTGGGAAGCCCTTACATCCTCGACTAACTTCTTGTTATTCTTTTGTTGTGCTAGTAGCTTGGCGACATCCTTCTATCTTTGTATCACTGCCTCATCGCACACTGCAAGATCCGGGGCGCACCATTTGGGTGGCCATGAGTCGAGCACCATGAAAAAACGTCATCAATTGTGATGAATGGGAGTTTGGTCCAGTTCTGCTCCTTCCCCGCTTCGATATACACAGTGTGCATATCCACCTTAAAGTCTGCAAAGCTCCATAGATTGTCATATACTATGGGGGATAGGCGCGGTCGTTTATGGATCCACATCTATATGCTCGCCTGAATGAGTATCCAGAAGATCTTGATTCGCAGATAAGAGCAACCAACAAGATGGATAAGAGAAACCACGCGTAGTGCAGGGTCTTACCCTGCTCTTGAGCCTCCTTGCAGTTCGTCAAGAACTCTTTGCAGATGAACTATGCCCAGATGAACTGTACCCCTTCTTTTGTTGTTACTGACAGCGAAACCATTTGTTGGCTTGTTGGGGACTGACCCAAGTTTAGAAGTGATTTAGCTGAACAAATCCCGAAACGACCAGCCCTTTCGGCAATAGTCCATGGTGCGCGGACTAAGGTCTCACCCGAGGCAGTATGGGAGGGTGTTGGAACTTGGTTTCCGCACCCTAGGGATGTATTGATGAAGTCTAGGAAGCTCACAGACCGAACCTACATGCTTGCGTTGCTCCATGCAACCATCTCTCCTTCATAACTTGTGCGACTGTTTCCGCGCAGCTCTGTAAAGATCGTGAAGAGGTGCTATCTAGATCCTTTATCCTTACTGTGCTATTACTATAGATCTTAACTTAATTGTTTGGACCCAATATTTTCATTACTCATTCAACATTCATAACAAGTGCGTGCAATCATAAAACTTATAAGGAGATGCATAAATATAACAGAAGCATAAACACATAGTATTTTAGAATCATCTTATCTTTTATTAATCCTCTGTTCAAGTAAAATCCCAACTCCTCCTTGTGCACTCAGCTGTAGGGGTCCATGCGCTCAGCTACAGACTCTATCAGGCCTCTGCACACACAGCTGCAGAGCCTCTTCCTACTACTACAACCCAAGACTCAAACTTACAGACTCATAGCTAATTCAACATCCAAAGAACATCTTCTTTCTTAAAAACTAAGTCTAACTTTACCCTTAGAGCTTCGCTCTATTTATACAATCCCATGGTATGCGGACCATGGGTAGGCTGACATACCATACATTAAATTACATTATTTTAGGGTAGACAACCCTAGAATCTCGCTCTCCACCCTGGCATTTCATGGGGTATTTACATTGTACTTGACCAAAATTCAGGCTTCAAGCCCCAAAAACATACTATGGGGGGATCCACTACCCAACACATCCCCATAGGATGTAAATTCGTCCACGTACACTTCCAATCCCTCATTTATCAAGTTTGCAAAAATACCGAGTATGGCTCTTTGGAATGTAGCAAGTGTATTGCACAATCCAAAAGGCAATACCATGTAAGAAAATGTTCCCCAAGGGCAGGTGAAAGTAGTTTTATCCTGGTCTTCAGGGGCAATTTTAATTTGGTTGTAGCCACTGAAGCCATCCAGGAAAGAGAAGAACTTCTTTCCTGCCAATGTATCTAGGACCTGGTCGATAAATGGAAGGGGAAAATGGTATTTTTATGTTGCTTTGTTGAGTTCTCTATAGTCAACACATATCCGCCATTTTCCATTCTTTTTGGTGATAGCTACTAATGGAGAAACCCATTTATTGTCAGATATAAGATAAATAAAATTCACATCTAATAGACTTTGAAGTTCTTCTTTCACAACATCCTTTAGATGAGGTTTTAATCTACGTTGCAGCTGTCAAATGCATCTTGCATCTTTTTCAGTGTAGATGTGGTGCATGCATAATTGAGGGTCAATCCATTTCATGTCTAGGTAATCCCATGCAAAAGCCCCTTTATATTTCCTAAGGACTTGGATGAGTCTCTATTATTGGTCATCACTCAGATTACTATTAATATTTAGGATTTTCCCTGGCTCAATTTCAATAGGCTTGCTATTATAGACAGTGGTTGTTGGTATTGGTTGGTCATTGATGTCTCTCAAGGAAAGTTCTTCACCATCATTGTCAAGGGATTCTTTAATCATGTGACATTTCAAATTAGACACTACAACAGGGTGATTGATAAAGGTGTTAATGACATCATCTTCTATTTGGTTTTTGAATTCAAGTGCATCTTCCACAGTCAATGGTGAAAAAATATTTTCTATTAAGTATGTTACAGGTTGTTTCCTAGTTTTTACAATGGTTAGGCTTGGTTGAATAGGAGGGTATAAAGCTAGATTCTTTACATAACTTCCTCTAGTTATGATCATACTGCATGTTCAACAGCCTATGTAAGCATTAGCTATTGCTAGCCAAGGCCTTCTTAGTATTAATGGATGTCCATCTAGCTGGCTTCTAGGGTTGATAATCAAGAAATCTACCGGATATTCCCAAGTGTCCACAGAGACCATCACATCCTGTAATGTTCCTTCTGGCTTAATGACTGATTGTTTGGAAAGTTCTACCAAGGTAGTGGTTGGTTCTAAGGTTGTGATGCCAAGCATTTCGCAAGCCTCTATTATGATAATGTTAATGGCTGCCCCTAAGTCAACTAAAGCATTGGGAAAAGAGCGGCAATTTAATTGGACTTTGAAAATGGGATTCCCCAGGTATTTGTATTTTACAGGTGTCTTTTTGCCTAGTAGTAAATTAGACAAAGTCCCGGTGACATGGACAATTGGTGTTACTTTTGTTTTCCTCAGACTTCTTTGCACCCAACTCTTTAATGGTTTTAGCATATATCGAAATGTCTTGAATGGCCTAGAGGAGGGGTATTTTTATAAAGAGGTTTTTGAGTTCACCCAAAATATCAGAGTCAGGATGTTTAATTGGTCGAGGTATTATCAATCTTTCTGGGAACAGGGGAGAAGTAGTTATGAGTTGTTTAGGGTCATTTTGCCTGACTGTATCTTCCCCCTGATTTGTTTGTTGGTTTTCTACAGTCAAAGGCTTATTCAGATATGTTTCTTTAACTTCAGGTTGCAGGATCTTGTCCTCATCTGGAGCAATTACGCGTATAGATATTAACTTAAGTTCATTACATTCTCTCATCTCAACTTCAGGTTCCAGACTCTCCATAATTTGTACTGACTGGATCGGTCTGTTGTTAGGATTTAGAGTTGGTTGAGATGGGAGTTACGACCATATATTAGGTTGAGGATTTTTCTGCAACGTGTAAGGTGCTGGAAAGGTTGGTTGAGGTAGAGGAACTGTTCCCATAGGCTGGCTTGCGAATCGTTGCCAATTCAGTTTCCAATTCTGATTTTGTGAGGTAGAAGGAGACCATTGAGAGGAATAGGGGTTATTCTGCCAGAATGGTGGAGGGTAAGAGGGATTTGGCTAATTATTGTTTGGATTTGATTGGTTGGGCCATGATGGCATAGAAAATTCTTGAGGTGGCCAAGTAGAGAAAGGTGGTTGGTTCTACCATGCTGCCCCTGGATACTACTGAGAATTAAATTGCGAGGAAGGAAAGAACGAAGAGGTTTCTATAGGCATACCTGTCAGATGTGCTTGCCATTGACAACACTGGTTCATCAGATATACTGGTTCCGCTTCCTCCTCTGCTTCCTTGAAAAATTCTTTTAATCCAGGAAGCGATGAACAACCTTCCATAGCATGATCCTTAGTGCAAATGGCGCATTTTTGTATCACATCTAGCAGACATTCTCTATCATTGTGTTTCTTTCTGCAACGTGGACAAAAAATGGCCAGGTTCTATTCTGATTCAGCCTATTTTTGTTTGGCTTACATGATATCCAATTTTGTCGTCAGGGTCCCCAAGATATCAATTGAAATATTCCAACATATTATTGATTTCCACTCATGTAATGCTTCCTTTTGAGGGTTTGTTGTCTCTGGTAATCACATCATGCCTAGTTGGTTTCATCCTTGTACTACCTCTAGAACACTTGATGCACAATTGTATAATATTTTCATAATCCTCTTAATAAATATCGCCCTTCTCCATTAAATTTAATGTTTCTACCCATTGGTCTTTCATACCTTTGATCATTGTAGTTTTAAGAACTTCGAAAGGAAAATTTGCATTAGGAGATATTTACAGATTATATTGAAAATGTTCTGCATATTCTTCAAGAGTCTCGTTAGTCTTAGCTACCATTTGAAAATTTTCATCCTTCAGTTCTCTAGTTCGGCAAAAATCTTGGTATTTTTTTAGGAATGTTATTTTCATTTGATCCTAGTCATTAATGGTACCTCCACCAAGCCCCATAAACCAACGTAGAGCTGCTCCATTTAGAGTAGAGGGGAACAACTTCAGTTTCTGGGGGTCAGTAGTGTGATCATATCCCCTACATAAAACATAGAATTCAAGAAGGAATGTATCAGGACCCTCTAAAGTTAACCCATGAAAGGTAGGAATATTGTGTAATTGTATAGCTTTCATGGGAGCATTGACAGTTGTATCAACAATAGGGTATTGTAATGTAGAGGTCTGGGGTTGTTGCTAATTATGAGCCATTTGGTTAAAAATATGCCAATATTCTTCAAGGATTTCTAGAGCTGGAGATCTGTTCCTGGGGGAGTCAGAAGAAACTTTAAAAATGATTCCAACAACACTACCTTTGTCTGGAATACTGGGTATCCCCTGTTCAACTACTACTTCAGGAGATTTTGGTTCTAATGAATTAATATTTTCAACACTACTTGCTTCTCCTTCTCCTTCACAGAGATTGCAAGAATTCCCTTCTTGTAAAGGGATAAACCACAAATTTTCAGTGTTCTGAAAGCTCTGTTCAGACCTTTTAGTCTTTTTGTGAATCTCAGCCTCAGTTGTAGATGTTGATCCTACGGCCTGAAGGGTTAGAGTAGGATTTCTTGTAGAAATGATTCAGGGTCCAACTAATGACTGAGACTTAGCTTTCCTTATGATTTCATCGATGAAGGTTGATTGTCTAAGGGGCACCGATCCCTTAGATTTTTCAGATCTAGGTGGAGGAATTAAATCTTTTTCTACTCTTTTCTTCTTATTCATTCACCTAGAAATTCAAACATTTATTTCTACTTTAATTCCTACACAATTTTGTTGAAAAGTAGGCATAGGAGCAAGAACTTTACTTGCTCATACACAAGTTCTTACCTTCCATTTTTAATACCCAGTTCTTTCATAGCAAACAAACAAGAAACATCTATTCATACACAATTTTGCTGAATAGCGGGTGAGGGAGCAAGCACTCTACTTACTCGTACGCATGTTCTTACCTTCTGTTTTTAGTATCCAGTTCTTTCAAAGCACACAAACATAAAACACACATCACCTTCTGTGAAATGGAAACACTCCCCTTGGCAACGAGACCAAAATGTTGGGCACAAATAAGGTGTATTTTAGAACTCCTAAATTCCTCAAATTAATTATCAACCTAGGCAAGTATTTTTGTTTCAGGAGTGTACACAATATGTGCAAGTGATGGAAATCATTATATCTATAGAGAGTAATGCTTTAAGATATCTTATTAATTTCAATACAAGAGTAAACGGATCAAACCATAAACATCAAGCTTGTAACTTCAAGGAAATTAACCTATTCAAATACCAAAACTCAATCTTAATCAAAACCAAAACTCAATCTGAATTAAGAGGTTCTAATTGCAATTACATCAACCAAGTGCAACGTAGCAATAACAGAGCTCTTTCAGCTGAATCTAAACTTATACATAAAAGAGATAAACCTGATTTAACCAATAACACTCTGGCTTTTAATTAACAAGAAATGATTCTTACCTAATAATGAAATCAATTGACAACATAAATAAATGAAACCAATCAACAGAAATAAGAATTAATGCAATGAATACACAAACTCAACACTGATGAAAGTAAATCAATCGTAAAGCTATAAAACAGAGTAATTAAATTTGCAGTAAAAGAAAAGTGAAAATATAGCACAGGGAACAACAGTGAAATCCACCAGTGACTGGGCCCAAGCCGCCAGTGATTACTGCTTGATTACTTCAGACTATTGCGAATGAACAACAACACGAATTATATATTATTCATCAAATCCAAATGTCATTATAGCATGATGTCTCCTTCAGAATAACATTCTATGTATTAAAATTACAACTGAGGTGAAAAGCGAAAAGTTAAGTCTGCCTATTCTATTCATTTTCCCCCCTTATAATCAAAGATAAAAAGAGATAAATGTGATTCCTCAGGATCAGGAGATCCTAACGAATTCACAACCAAATTCTATTATCAGATAATCTTTCATCTTGCACTGATCCTCCAAATTCACTTCTCAATTTGACCGCACAAGATGCGCACTATTCTCCCTGTTTAGCCTTTGTTGCTCAATAGTTTGAACAACAACTGTTCCATTCGCCAATTTCTGCATAAAAAGCAACAAAAGTTAGTTTTGATAGCTAAATCGCATCAAAATCAGTTTCATTAACTTTCTATCAAAATCTCATCAAAACCTTATTACATCATACCACAAATGCATAAAAAGGAGGAAAGAGATAGCGTAATCAAGAGTAAATTTATAGTTGTTGCATGGCCCAATAGGTCAATCACTTCATCAACTATTGAAGGATTAAGGGAGAGTCTGCTGTAACCAGATGGAAGTCACTGCAGAGAAGAGATATGGTTATCCAACACTTTTTGGGCTTCTTCTAGAAAGGGACAAAGGTGAATGGGGTGATTCCCTTCGCATAACCTACAGGGAAACTTAACTTTGCCCTTCTTTCCATGAACTTTACTACCACTAGTTGATGGTGTGTCACCAGGATGATCTCCATAAGTTGATGACATAATATGATGTGAATGAGAATAACATTCTTCTAAGATCTCGGGAATACTAGAAATCTTTTGAAGATGGTCTCCCGTACAAAATTTGCAAGGATATCAAAGTTTGTGAGGCTTATTGGATGGTTCCTCATCAGAAGTTACATTCGAAGCAATCATTGCTTGGTTTCCCCCCTGTTGAATTTTCTTCTTCTTCTTCTTCTTCTTCTTTTTCTTCCCTTTCTTCTTCTTCTTATCCACCTGGTTACTAGTGTCAATACTTTCACCAGGTGGAGAGGAAGAAGGGGAGGAAGAAACAACCAAAGAAGAAGGTAAAGGGTCAACTTTACGATCAACTGGAGGTTGATTTTGTCTAGTTGTAGAAATATTTAGTTGCAGGGCCAAGGAGGTTAAGAACAACCATACTGGTGAGTCGATGGTAAGTCCTAGAAGGGACAATGTAGCCATATAAGGAGCACTAATATTTTCGAAAGGAGGAAAAGGACTAGGATTCCCATCAAAAGGAATTCCTTGATCGGTGGAATCTAGAGTTGTTGCCATATGTCTCAACCTAATATCAACTATGGAGTGACGTGGAGGATGTTATCTATGGTCAGTTAATTTTATTTTAATCAAAATAACATAACAAAACAAAAGAGTAATAATCTAGGCAAAAGGATTACCAAGTAACTGTGGACTACTATATACTGCCTCAGTAAACCAGAGACTTAACGTATGTGCAAGCAATATCCTCGAATGTTGTTTTTGGTGTATCACAGTATACAAGGCAACTGACTCAGTTACGTATGGATGGATATAAACCTAATTTAGTCCTCCCAAATATACCCGAAAGTACGTGGAGGTCCAATCCATGTTAGCGTTGTCTAATGCGAAACTGCGTAGTAAGAGCATTCCTTTATAGTTTTCATACTATAACACCGCCCTATATACTCGAAAGTATGTGTATGAGCTATGACATACTTACGTGTGTGGAATGAGGTATCACACTCGGAATGTTTCACAGAAAATTAACGATAACTGTTACATTTAACAGCGTTGGAACACGTCTCTAGCCTAGACCTCTAAATGTTATGTGTTAAGTTAAAATGCTCCATTAGGTTAATTGAGATAACTTTTAAGTCGATATTCTTAAGAATTTGCCTTTCAAGTTTCACCACGTGATGTATGTTTACAATTCCTAGAATGCAACTAACATGAGAAACCTTCTTTCATTCAATTAACAATGAAAACCTTATTTAGTATGGGATAGAGCAATCAGACCTTTGATAAAGAGAAATAAGCACACCTAATGCATTTCCTTATCTATTCCTATCAAGCATTCACAAACTACAATATGCACAATGCAAGTTTTTCTTTTCAATCCCTTTAGTTTTTAGATGGAAAAAAAGGAACTAGATGCACAAACGATCAATCAATGCTTCTCACAAGAAACAAAGACTTTACGGTAGTTTCTTTTTCAAAGAAATGAATATTTTACACCAATTATTTTTCAGAAAAGTAAATAATAATCAATGTAAGCTAACTTTGACAATGAATTGATAATGATAAAGAAATTTCTTAAGAAACACTGAACAATCAAGGTCAAAGTAGGGCTAGGAGAGGAAATGAAAATTGATTTCAGAGGTATAAAAAACATTGATCTTTCAGCAAACAACATCAGAAGCAACTTTGGAAAAATCAAGCAAAAGATGGGTTTTTTAGCTTGAGAGGGACCAGTGTAGGTTTGAGTGGGAGATAGTGCACTGTAGAGCACTATCTCTAAGCCAAGGGTGCACTATAGTGAATTATCCCCTAACCAAGGGTGCACTGGTACCAACACATTCCTAGAATATGCATTCAAGTGAAACAAATTTACCAAAAAAGCTTCAAAATGACTGAAAAGAGATCAATGAAGTCAAGTAAAGTCTACCAGGATGTAATATGATAAGGGTAAAATACCAAGAATGATGGTCGTTCACCACTATGGTCGCAAATTTGTTATATGGAATTTGTATCTACGGATAAACACATTTTCCCTAAGTGGGTAGTTACACTTAGAACAATAGAAAGAAAGTGGTTTAACCTTTTCCTATAATAGATAGATGAGATGAATGAACTTACTTGTGATCTTTCACTTCCTTCATCTCCTTTGAATTGCTCCCATCGCTCCCACTCGAAATGAATATGCTCGGTTGGCACCTGTCAACATTGAAACACATAATCATCATAGATATGAACAAGAATATAAGAAAAGGAACAAACAACTTTATTAATGTAGAATGAAGAGTTACAGCCAATGTGGTTCGATCCCATGTCACTCATCCAGCTTCACTCCAACCCTTGTCACACCAAAAGCATACCAATCCAGTAGCATAACATTACTTGACATGAATTCAAATCTCAAACCAATAGTATTTCTCTACAATCTTCAAATTCTAGCCTCCTGTATGGTGAGTGGTCGATTTATAGGGAAATGAAGGTGGTTATGTAATAAATTGAGCATTGAATTGCTTTCCAAAATTGGAGTTAGTTTCCATGGAGAAAGGGATGAGAGGATAGAGAGTTAATTGATGCATAACCTATCCAAAGTTGACCTCATAGGATGATATAAGAGCTAGGCATCCTTATAGAATGCTCTAGAATCAGAGAATATTCCCATAATCCAATGTCAATTTCGCTCATTCTTGCCCATCGCAGGTCAAAGAGGGCCTAAGTGCACTGCAGTGTAGGCTTGAATGGGCCTACCTACTCTGCAGTGTAGTTGCTTCTGACCAAGGTTGCGATGGTGTCCTAAGGAGGCATTTCAGTAGGGTTTCAAGTTAGGAAACTTTGATGGATGAAAGCATTAAATTTGAGGACTTGCCTAGGGCATGTAACAACTGAATTAGGGTTTGATGAGCCTTAATTGTATTGATCTGAATGTCGAGAGTGATGTTCCCTAATTGTATTGATCTGAATGTCGGGATTGATGTGCCCAAATAGACCTGTAATAGCTTGTAACATGCAAACACTCATAAAGTTAGGTTCTTAGATGGGAGGGGGAGGACTAGGGAAAGCACCCAACAAAGAGCAATCTTTATAGACTCTGGGTGAAACATTGGTGAGAGGAGTTGAAGACTGTTTATCAGACATTGATGAGATAATGGACTCAGGGAAGGTCACAGATGATGGATCGTAGTAAGTCAACTGCTCAATGGTAATGATCTTCCCTTCGTCGGGGAAGAACATCTTGGGGAACACCGCAGACGCGATGAATGATATGGCATATGTGTAACTACGACCTAAGAGAATGTTGTAATCCAAAGGGGAATCGATGACTTCAATGTCGACGTGAATAGTCTTTCCCACAAGGGTCACTGGAAAATTGTGGTACATGCCAAGGGGCTATGAGGAGTGTCCATCCCAAGCTTGCACAGTGATGGTGGATGGGGACAAATCAGGTGACTTAAGTTGTTTCCAAATAGCAACTATATCACACAGGTGGATGAACCTTCATCAATAATGCATCAGGAGATGATGGCATTACAAACTCAGACTAGTATCTGGAAACAAACGGATGAAGGAAATGGGGGATGTTCTGATATATCAACCGGAAAGACAATCATATGATCATCTGAAGGATAAACTACACCCGAGGTAGCTAGTAGAGATTTCTTTTAAGATGGTCATGACTAGAGGACTTCTAGAATCAACGTGGCAACAGGTGATTGTGCCAAGTCGTCTACTATACTGTATGTATGGGCAACTTTGTTAGAAGCCGCATTATGGTGTGATGGTCCCTTTGGGATCTTAGGAATGGCCTCAGCTTTAGGTTGAGGGATCTGTCATGAACCATTTGGTGTCATAATAGGCTCAGCAAATACTTCGGTTTTGGACTCGGTAGTAGACGAAGTCGAAGGTTTGTCATATTGATGCGATCAAGTTTGCAGGTTAATATTGGAGGGTTTAACCTCATCAGAGTTCATCATAAGGATCTAGTAGTCACCAAGACTAGAAGGTTGGGGGGATGGGCTACTTGACCTAGTTGAGGTTGAGCAACAACAATCTTTGCTGAGTGAAAAGGATTTGTGAGCACTGCCGGTTGAGATGGTGCAAGATTCTGAGGCAATTTTTTTCCTCTAGAAGCTGCTTGAGCTTCCCACATTTGACGCATCTAGGGTAAGAGAGGAAACTCATGTGTGTAATGGCCATGTACACCACAAAATGCACAAGGCTTGGTTATACGAATAACCTTGTTCTTATTGGGTTGGCTTCCCTGTTACTAGTTGTTAGTGTTAGGCTGATTCCCCTCGGGTTGACTAGGATGGTTACCTTGATTACCTTGGTTACCCTTGTTACCCTTCCACTTATTCTTTTTCTTCAAATTTTGGGGATTGGTTGCACTCTGTTTCGCAAGAACTCGACCCTAAGGGGGTGGTGATTGCTGGGGCTGAGGATGCATGGGAGGCTGCGGTGCTAATGCTTGAGGGGCTGGAGCGCTAATGTTTGAGGGGCTGGAAACATGTTGCTAGTAGGAGGGGCATAAGTGTTGGAGGCACTGGTGCCCCATTACGAGTAGCCTTTGATGAAGTAATGGTAAAGAGTGTGAAAGGGATCCAACAATACTGTGAGTGGCGTGAGATGCCCCTGATGCATTGGCACTTCTAGGACGAGGGAGGTTTGGAATGACGACATAGACATAAACTGATTACTCATAAACTATGTCATATCTCAGAGTTGTTTGGAGAGCTTCTTCCTCGGTCTAAGGAAAATGGGATGCCACATCTTTTCCAGTGGGTGCTACAAGGATCCTAAGAAAGCAATCTAGATAGACACAGTCTTCGAAAGGCGGTGCACAACATGTGCTCCTCCTTCGACGCAACTCTTGAACATGGTCAGAAAGGCGAGTGGCAGAGGACTGATGGAATGAGGTCAATAGCTCTGTACCAGTGTCATAATGTAGAGGTGACTAGAAGTATGAAAGGAATGCTTTAGCAAGCATTGCGAAAATGGAATGAGATTGCATAGGGCTAGTCTACATACCATTTTACAGCATCTCCAATGAGTATGCATTGAAATAGCCAAAGATGAATGGAGTCATTGGCTATCGAGTTAGTTGAACACCACATGTGGAAATATCGAACATGGTTGGTAGGATCCTCTCCAGTGTTACCCTCAAACTTCAAGATGTCTGAGCAAAGCTTAGTCGGCATAGAAGCCCAACCAGCATTATGGTGTATGGGGTCATTTATCAACTGGTTAAAATCTAGTAGACTTAACCCAGCCATAAAGGGGAGCATGGGGGTTGCTAGAATTGTTCCTGAGACTGTTCTGCTTGATGTGACCACTAGGATAGAACCAGAACCAACACCAGGTTGGGTTCCTACATCAGTTGTGGGTCCAAAAATGGTGGCAATATGTGGTGAAGGAGGCTCGGAATTAGATGAACCAGGAGAAGATTCAATGTGGGAACTCAAAGGGCTATGAACTCGAACTCGATGGGGAGGGGTAATATGCCCAAGCGGAAACTGGGGGTGAAGGCCTAATAGTCTCCACAACAAATTCCTTGGTGGTGCAATGGTGGTAGGACACATGTGACACAGAAACAATGAAGGGAGATCAACAATATGCCTTTGTCTCGATGAGGGGAGATAAATTTATTATGTTAAGTCTTGGCTTGGCAGTGTAAACCAAGCACCCTTCGCTTATGGTGTGCTTGTGTGTGCAAGTGAATTTATTGATTGAGCCCAGATTGTTTTTGTAAAAAAGGAAAAAATCTTGCTGAAAATAAACTTAAATTAATAACAGAAAATGAACATCAAACAAATTAACTAAACCCCACCCAAACTGGGTTTTCAAACACTGTGCTGGTTGGTGACTAAATCGATGGAAAATACACTAAAATGGTCAAGAGATCTAAATGTCTATGTGACTGGGACCAAGTGACACTAGGCTACTGGAAAGTGGTGTAGCAACAACAAAAAACCAAAGAGGAGGATCACTGCAAAAAGATAGGGAGATGGGTGAAACACTTAGGGAAAACAATGGGACCCTAAGGCAAAGGACCAAAAAACACTAAATGTGGAACTATGGATGGTAACAACCTATCTTAATAGACTTAAAATAGAAGGGTACATATCTAGAAAATGTGGCTGAAAGCACTGCAGAAACTTAGACTATTCACTCAGCTAACCTCCTCCTAGAAAGGTGGAAGCATACTAGAAGCCCTAGGGGAGGCTAAATTTGACTTCGATGAGTAAATCAAAGTGGATGAAGGCCTAAGTGGGATGAGACAAAGGTCAGACAACCCAACAGACAGCTCTCTGCAAAACCTAGAAACAGATATGAGAAAAAACCTAAAACCCAAAAATCGTAGGTATTGACCTATTTTCCTGTGGTGATCGCACTTTTTGGGCTGATAAGTGTGCTCTAGCCTCCAGATCGCACTTTTTAGGCCAAAAAGTGTCATTTCTACTCCATGGATCTCGATTGTAAAATCTCGGAAAACAGTGTCACCTTTGTCGCTGCTGGTTCTTGTGACCTGTGGAAAAGACCAAAAAGCTTGCGAAGTAAAAAATTTAATAGATCTATGGTTTAAAAAACTAGGAAGCATTAATAGAATTGAAAAAAAGAAGAAACCCTAAACTGAAAACTGAAGGTCGCCCAAGTTTCTGGATCTGAAGTATAAAACCCAGTGGAGTCGTCAATTTTGTTGTAGTGTTTTGTTCTCAAAGATGTACGAAGAGAACCCACTTAAGATTGTGGATGACAAACAATATCAAAAATATGAATGGCTGTTAAACATTATAGATCTGCAGCAACTGATAGAAACAAAACCCGCCAGAGTCCAGATCTATGCCACAATCATCGTTAAACAACAAAATGAAAGAGTAATAACTCCAATCATCCAATGGAAACCAGATATACAAAGAATAATTTTTATTATAACACATGTGAAGGGAACAAATAAATGTTACCGATCCCCCTCTATGGGATTGGTTCATAGCTATCCTCAAATGTCTTCAACTTGTGTAGAGTCTCTCTCCTATATAATGTATAAACCCAGCAAAAATATGGTGTGCGACAATGAAAATAATTAGAGTTACAATAGTGAGTGCAACAATGAAAATAATTGAAAGTGAATAATGAATTGAAAACCCTTCTATTTATAACAAAATTTTGAGTTATCATCGAATAATGAGCAATAATAAAATATTATTGATCCCATTCTTGGAATAATCACTTGGAATATTTTATTATATTTGGTTATAAGGAAAAAACTATTTAAACTTTATTTAGAAATAATAAATAAATAAATTATTTATTTATCATCTCAAGAAATTAATTAATGAATAATAAACAAATAAAGATTTATTTAATTATTCCTAAAGGATTTAGTCAAATTTGACAAAGAATAATAATTAATTAGTGATTAATTAATTATTCTTAGAGAAAAATAAGATAATTAATGATTTATCTATTTATTTTTCATGATTGGGTCAAATATGACAAGGAATAATACTTAAACACTGGTTTGGTTAATTATTCCTTGAAAAAAATCAAACAAATAGTGATTTATTTAATTATTCTTCATGAGTCTAACTATAAATTACTTAACAAATGTGGTTTATTAAGTGATTTCTCACCGTGAAAGCAATTTTACTATGGTAAAATTGACTTTACATGGTGTACCTCGATTCATCTAGTAAATTAGGGTATATGATCAATTTTTTGGTGATAACACCAACCTCTTAGTAAAAAAAATATATCCCCTTCTCTCCAAAAAGACCTATTTTAAAACTATTCTTTCGTACATTACATCCAATATTCTTTTTATTTCCATCTCCTCCTTGAATACAATTGATTTTATTTTCCAAGTTATGTTTTGATAAAAAAAAATAGTGAAACAATATACTAAAAAACACAATATTTTCTCTAACAATATAATTGTTACACGCTTCTTCATTTTCTAATCCAAAGACTTTTGTTGTATGACAAATTTAAAATTGTTCTACATGTGACTTTACATAATTGAGGATCTTGAACTTGTACTTTATTTTATGTGACTAATAATTTATTCTCTTTTTCTTATTTGTTCAGTTGTATCTTGCATAAAAACTATTTTAATATAAAAATTGATATTTATATTTGACAAATATTATTCCAAAAGAAAATAAATTAATATAAAAAACTTTCTCACCAACTTATTCTTTCTCTTTAAGAATTTTTTTCCTAAAATAATTGAAGTAATTTCAATACATTAATTATAATAAATAAAATAAAAAATATATTTATATTATCTTAAAGTTACATATACATTAATTAATTAAATTAAATAATAAATAAAAATAATACAATCAATCCTTCACAATAATAAAACAAAATAACTATTAATAAATATATATATATATATATATATATATAACAATTAAAATTTAGAAAAATTCCTACAACCTTCACTAATTTCTTCCTTGCAGGTTAATTTGATTACTTTCTTACATCAATTACATGAATATTTCTTGCTTTCTTACTTCAATTACATGGATATTTAAATTCATTATTTAATTTTCAAAAATATTTGTGTTTATTTATTTATTTATATTTTATTATACATTTAAAAAAATAAAAATTCTTTCAATATTTTTTTGGAATTTTTATTATTATTTAATAAAAATAACTTATCCAAAATGTTGTTCGCATTCTCAACTGCCATTGAACTATTTCTGGCTAAATTTGGTTTGCTAAGTGAAGCTATGGGAAGTTTGGGATGTGGAGACCATGCTAATGATTTGGCTAGAAACATGCAAGATCTATAAAATTCAAGAAAACAAAAAAAATCAAAACTATGAAACCATTGAATTCTCGAATACCTCTAAAAAATTCAGATATCTTTGATATCTTTTACTGTGTAAAGATCTAGATGTTCAGATAACTCTAGAAAATTTATATTTCTAGGACCTTTAAATGTTATGTAGTATGAAAAGGCATGGATGCCGGGATGTCTAGTAAATCAGAAATAAATAAAATAAATAAATAAGAGTTTAAAAAAATTAAAAATAAATAAAATAAAATACAAATTAAAAGAAATAAAACAAATAAGTGTAATTAGAAAATTAAGATTTAAATATGTTTGAGATTTGGGATATGTATGAAATATTTAGATCTCGATATATCTAGGATTTAGAACATTTATGAGAAATTTATATCTAAATATATTCAAAATCCTTGATATCCATGAGACATTTAGATGTCGATACCAGTAGACACTGCCAACTCATCCATCAAGTAAAACCACATAAAACACATATCACATAACATATCATCTACTATCATCATTTTTTTGACTCAGCAATAACATGTGGCATCCATGTTGACTAGGAAATAATCTTATAATGACATGTGGATTCAAGAGACACATTATTTGCCACAACATTGGAATATGACAATAGTACAAAATCTTTTGGGCACCATAAATTTATGTCTTGAACTAAGGATGATAAAAAAATTATATCACCATTAAGCCCTTAACAATTAGAAGAGGATAGTGACTACAAAATTGGGAAATGATGGAATTGAATGAAGCAAAATTTTGTAATCTGTAGCTCCTTAAAGTGAACTAATATGTATACTATAATAGAGCTTCAATAAGTGGATTAATAGTTGGAACAAAATGCATTAAAAGTAAATTTCACTTCAATCTATGACTTATCAAAAATAATAGATGTAATCAAAGTTATATATATATATATATATATATATTTCAACGCCAAAACAATTAAAACTAGAAAAACTTAAAGGCTAATAATAATTATCATGAAAATTAATAAGCATAGAATGTGAAATAAAAATAATAAGTAAATTTAAAATAAATTTAAACTTGAAGAAAATTCAAATGGAAATAAAAATGTAAAATGATTACTAAGAAATAAAACCATTAGATTTCTTATGACATAAATTATGATTTCTTTTGAAGTAAAAATCATGAAATGAAACCTCCCAAAAATATAATCTTAAAAACCAAATGTAGTGAAAGAATAGAGAGTGAAATAAGAAGATTAGGCATTAAAATGAAAATATTGGTTTACTTAGAGGGAGTTTCTTTTTCTTTTCTTTATATAAGAAAAATAACAGGGGTGATTTTGTAGCTATAAAAATGGTGACACACTAGAAGAGTCAATTCTCTCTATCAATAAAAATAGGGTTTCTACTACAAACCTAAATATTAATAATAATCTTTATAAATTGCACACAAATTTCCAAAACTTATGTATGCCACTATGACATCAATTTCTTACAAATATATAACCCAAATTTCAAGCACTTGACATCTAATATACCCTTTTCAAAGTTACAATTAATGAAGTAATTGGCTACATACTTCTAAATGAGTATTGTTTCACCATCGGAAATGTTAATTTTATAACAAACATACATCCACATAAGTGTTCCTTATCTTTGTACACTTGGCATTAATTCACTATCAACTAACATCCATAACCCCAATGAAGTTTTCTTGGAACCATACAAGCATGGCCATGATGCCAATGAATGTGTGTAGTCCCGACAAGCTTACTTGTACTTCTCACACTACTTTCAGTACTTTCAATTTCCTATTTATTAAATTATATTCACCATTTTAATTTGTATGTAAATATTACATATGCAATTGTGGATGCAAGAAGTAGGGTCATATGAGAGTTTCCTTATTTTGCTAAGTGTATTCTATGTGTTTAAGTTTAGTTGATGATATCTCAAAGGACTATCATGATAGTAACTAGATTATTAATGTGAGGTGGATGGATCTAAAAGAAAAAAGTAGATAGACACTTTTCATTACACTTGTATTACTATTGCATTTCTTAGTAGGCACATGCACTATCAGTCAATGTCCAATAACTAAGAACTCATGATTATATTTTAGATTTAACTACCTGTGTATGTTTATGACTTGGAAAATGTATTCACTGTGTGGCAAAATGTTAGATCTCTTCCCCCTTTCACTCAAAACCAAGGTTAAATTTAATGCCAAAGTATTGTGTCAAATCAATTCAAGAAACACCAACACTCAAAATAAAATATGAGGATAATGTTTATAGGAAGGAAAGTGCAAAAGGTCAAAGACCAAAACTAAAAGGAAATCAGAAAAATGAGATAAAACTAAACTAAAAATGCCATTTATGCAAGTAAAACAAAAATTGAACTAAAAATAAAGTAGAGAATAAAGAAACATGGGTCAAATCATGAAAAGCAATAGAGTATGAATGATACATACAAATGCATTTACAATTTGACCCCAAGGTTCGAACCAAGGGAAAGAGCATCACCAAATAGGATTTTCATACAAAACAAAGCTTAATGAGAAGGAATCCTAAGACAAATAGATATCCATTTAAATTTATTACCATAGATAAGGTCTTGGTAAAATAATATTTTGAAAATATAGGACCTTTAGTCTCAAAATTGCATTTGATGTCTTTAATCAAGGTATTAACTACCTCGTTGACATTAAAGATGATTATTAATTCTGAAAATTCAAAAAATTGTGTGATGAAGAAAAAGAACATCACTATGACATGGAGACAATCAAATTAATTGAAAGTTAATAAAAATGACTCCAAGAAGCAATTTCGACAAGATGAAAGAAGTTTTCCATTAGAACTATATCAACGAAAAGACTAGAAATCATAAATGAAAGGAATAATTTGAATTGAATTCATTATTAGTCTATTAAATTCTTGAAAAGAAATATTTATAAATTTCGTAGATTGATAACATATAGATCCAAGAATAAAATCTTAATTGTAACTCTTTTCCAAGTTCTTGAAACATACTCCAAGTTTGGAAGGAAACTATATTTCATTGTTGGCTATAACAATTCATTTCTTACCATAATCAAGGACAAATGTTGACTTATATTATGTAAATTATATCATCATCAAGAAAACATATCCTCAAGTGATAAATCAAATAAAAAAAATAAAGTTAATTCACAAGTAGGAATAAAAATAAGAACTATAATTGCCCATGGGGGTAGCTCAATTGTAAATTTCCTTGATAATCAAGTGCTATGTTCCTTGAGATTCCAGGTTCAAACCCCCTCATGGGTTAGCCAACAAAAAAATAAAATAAGAACTATAACTAATCCCATGCAAACATTGAGAAAAAAAATTATAACAAATTTCATTTCACTAATCCTATGCTAAAAAATGTAAGTTGAAATAAAAATAAGAAAAAGTTCAAAGAAAGTGCATCTTATTTAGGCTAAGAATTGAAGAACTCTTTGTTGGAAAATGCCCATTTTTTTACCCCTCGAAACCCTAATTTTACTTTCCTATAGTCCTCTTTCGCACACAACAAAAGGATATCATGTTAAATTAAGACAATTAAAGGGTGACAAAGTAAATTTTTAATTTATGTCAAAAATCTATGTTTTGGATGCATTGTTAGGCTTAATTATTATTATTGTGGTTTACTGATGAATGTTCCACATATATTACAACCCTCAAATCGGTCTTGTAACCAGAGTCCAAGTTTGGCTTATGTGCACAAACTCAAATGATAAAACGACATTTGGATTCTCTAGAACACGACATAAATATGCTCATTCATCCATCAATGCATATCTTTGCTCAACATTATGCACATGGTCGGTATACCACTCTACTAGTCAATTCAATGTCAAGGTTGAGATTCATGGTTCCTTTGATTGAGTTTCTTCAAATAAATTACACATGTTTACTTCTGGTTTAAATGTTCTAGTTGTTGCACTAATCTAAAATCTTGAGAGGCCATTGGATCTCTCAAGTCTCTACTCATAATAGGATCTAAATATGGCATCTATATGGACTATTATGTATTGTATTTCTTATAAAATCATAAATCTATCCCCGAACCAGGTTAGCAGTAAAGTCACTACGTTTCATTTGTGTTTTAAATTTGTAGTTCCACTCACTAATGTGGCCACTAGGCCGAACATTTTCATATTGCTCCTATGTAAATTGTGGATTTATCAATATATACTATTGATGCTTAGGTTCTTTTATTTTCTATGTTGAATTCATTTTGATTCAAGTTTTCTCTGTGAGGCAACATTGTTTGTTGGCCTAGGCCCACTAACTGAGCGTGTTTCCCCCTCATTTTTATATGATTATTGTTAGCTTATCATGTGTGGTTTGAATATCATAAGTAATTCTCTATTTGAGTAGATCCATTTGTGTAAATAATAGATCATGTGGCTTATTTGTGAATCCTTGAGCTATATGTGTGTAGCTCGATTTACTTTGATCAAAGACAATAGATTAATGACTATATGCTTGCATATGGTTCAGATCTAGAGTATATTTGAACCCCTATCTGATATCTGATATCGGATCTCATATATCAAATCCAAGCTCTATTCTTTTGTTATTTAATATATGGATTATTGCGTTAAGAACACGTGATCTAAGTAATTGACTATATGGTCACGTTTTATGATCCTATGTCATTGTGCATTGTTATTAGTTCATGACAACTATGTTTTATGGCGTATGCAAGAACAATGTAAGTAGCCTTGTAATGTTCTATTTATATCTACTAATATACCTTGAAAACATCAACAGAGAGGATTCTTCTTTGCTAAAGGATATCACTCAGTTCATGCATATTAAATCTCTTTTTGTATTACACACACATATATAAATCGAGAGAGGTTGTGTGTTATTTATAGATTGTGATTTCACTGGTTTTAATATGTCAGTTTAGAGAAATGATAATGTTGTGTTCCTTCTCTTTATTGAAAAAGTGATTTATGTATATTGTTTAATGACTAATAATTTTCATATCTAATTACTATTTCTAGTGGTTTGAAGTAGGGCTTGTTTCTACTTTTGTAGACTTTACACTTGATTTCATTTAAATCACAATATGAGTATATAGAAGTTGCATACCCTTGTTGTGGCCACAACAACTACCCTATTAAAATTTGCCTTAGTAGCAATTTTGAATGGGTCCCCTAGAAGTTGATCTTGCGCCCCTCCGAATGATCTATTTTATCCCAGGGATTTTAACTCTTTGCTAGGTCAAATCTTGAATTTTAAATGGTTAAGGCCCCCTTAATAAATCCATGCTGCATGATTCATCTATAACCCTCTCTAAGCCCTTCATTCATATCCTCATCTGGACTTTTTCGACCCACGAAACCTTCTATTGCATCATTATTTCCATCATAACTCTTTAAAGTGGAAATACTTTGCGAAGCATGCACAAATCACCTCTTTTCTCCTATCGGAATCAACAAAAAGGCATGATTTTCACTGTTATACTCCGGAGCCCCATCACATATCGCAATCGGCGGGATTCCAAGGCTAGATACATATAAGGTGCACCTGTCTTCTAGACCCAACGGCTTTATTAAACAGAATACATATATTTAGGGTCCGGAGCCTTTCGCATATCACAATCGGCAGAAGTCGAAGCCTATACATAAGGTTGATGTGATATAGTCGACCCGACAAGACTATAAAGTAAAATATATATTTTATCGGGTCTGCTTCCCCATCACATATCGCAATTGGCAGGGTCAGGGGCTTATATATAAGGAATACCATGATATACCAGACCCACTGATAACTATCAATTTCGGTGCATAATTTTTCAATTTTGGCCCTATGGTTGGCAGTGGGTTTTCTCGTGTATTCCCTTGTATTGCAATAATACATTGTGGCCAAGGTTTTCAAAGGGAGAGCTTATGTTGCAGATCTGAAGGGATTATTAAACGTGGCTCATATGCATTTCGGGTCCACCTCCCCAATCACTTATCGCAATCGGCAGAGTTCATTGTTTATACGTAAATCGATTTGCGATACGCCAGACCCGTCGATAATTATGGGATCAGGTATATAAGATTTGAAGTCCGGCCTTATGGCCCAACAACGGGTTTTCCTGTGTTTTCCTGTGTATTCGATAAAATTTTGTGGTCGTGGTTTTTAATGGAAAATCCCATATGGTGGACTCGATAGGGTATGGGTTCCCGTCTCTAATATTTCAAGTTCATATTTCGGATCTGGTTCTATGTTATGTGATGATTTTCCATGTAAATCAAGTTTACACTTGCGGGACTTTATCAATGCGCAAATAAAAAAAAACAGGGGTCGATTCTTTCACATTGGTTCCTATTGGTGTTATAAACATTTAATGAAGGCACGGCTTATGTTTTTTAAGCATTTCTATCACATTTTCATAGGCATAGCTGATGTCCATTATCTCTGTAGACGAGGATTAAAAGAAACGCATGAGCAGATCCGGAGGGTCCATATCTGCGGATGTGTTCCATTTAAAGATGCAGCCTTAGGCATTCCCAGTCGAGTTCCTTGCATTGCCTGTGTATTTCGAAAGTGAAATTGCCCGAGGTTTCATCATGAAGAGATGGCACACAATAATCCTCTTCTAATCATCATCTATTCATTTACCCAGGAAATGAAGCACTCCAGTGACAGGAAATGCCTTCTACGTGTCAACGGTGACACTGATTGTTCCACATCTGTGTATTCTGATCTGTATGTTGACAAGAACAGGGTGAAGGTGAAAGGTTAAGGGAAGACCAAGAGTCATTTCCAGTTGATATAAGTATTACCTCTGGATAGGAGAGTGGGGCTTTTTGTTCGGAGAGAACATCTTTGATTTATTGTGAATAAAGAAGTCTATTTGGTTCAAGAAAGACCCTGTTGTTTCAGATTTATTTCCTTTTCTCTCATATGTTTAGAATTAGTGTGTTTTTGTTGGCATAAAGATAAATGTGATTTTCTTTGTTCATATTGATAACAAGCATTTCATGGTTATTCCTGATTATTTGAATATGATTCAATAGCATTGTTAATTCATGAAAGGTTGTTGAATCAAGACTTTGTTAACATCAATTGCAAGTGTTATTTGTAAGAAAAGGAATGTATATTCTTGTATAAGTAATTGGATTGCAATTAGGATTTAATACATTCTTGTTCTTATTGAACTAGTAATTGATTCATTTGGACTTGGAATCTATATATGATGTTTAACCTCTTTTGTTATGCTCCTACAAGATAGATTAAAATAGATAGGACTAGACTAGAGTAGCTAGAAGTAGTGTAGATAGGATTTGATACATATAGGTTAGTTGTTTCTTTTGTTGATTTAAATTGAAGTCTTCCCCTAGGAAGCAATCTCTCAACACCTTTAACAGTTTACGGCATCCTTTAAAATGCATTGGAGCCAGCCATCCCAAATGAAAGCAAATCTAATGGGGGTCTATGATCGGGTTAGTTCCCCTTGTTGGTATAGCAAAAATTCGCCATGTCAAAAAATTGGCACTAGAACGAGGGCTTGAACAACTGTCCACAGATTTTTATGATTTCATCTATAAATGTGATGGATTCTAAAAGATTAATGCATGGATTGTA
Source organism: Pinus tabuliformis (assembly GCA_031772625.1). Classification (NCBI taxonomy): domain Eukaryota; kingdom Viridiplantae; phylum Streptophyta; class Pinopsida; order Pinales; family Pinaceae; genus Pinus; species Pinus tabuliformis. Next base: position 502,430,562 of record CM062815.1, read on the forward strand.
AAGGTCGAAAAGATACTTCCTCCCATTTGAAAAAGCCTCATTCTGAAGAAGAGACACTGTGGGAGTATCCTGCCACTTAGGAACAACCAGTCAGAGTACTTACTCAGGCTTATGCTCGTTCCCTCTCTCGGCTCCCCATCTTTCACTCTTTACCTCCAACAACTAAAAGAAAGCCAAGGATCTATTCCATAAATGAAGAGACCTCTGTAACCCTGTCTCTTGAAGATATTGTGCTAGAGTCCTTGCAAAGTATTGACACTCCTTGGGAAGAAATTCCTGATGATCCACTCTTTAAAGGTAATCCCTAGCCCGATTTGGGAAATCCTAATAAAGAACACCTTGAAGAAACATTCAATGAGAACATCCCTATCCACAATATGGCTAATGTTCCTCTTCTAGGTGGGAACCAGCTTCAATCGGGTGGGAACCAACTCTCACCTCCTCTGAGAGCACTTCCTCCCCAGATCGCTCAGGATGCCGTAGTGGTACCTGGGCAGTAGCATCCCTTACCCAAGAATGCAGAAATAGTACTGCCTAAATTCGACCCTGAGAAGGGAGACACCACTGATAACCATATTCACTCTTTCTTCCTGGTCATGCGCATGTTGGGGGTAGCCGATGAAAATATAGTATGTTGCTTATTCCCTTTTACCCTGATTGGTGCGGCTTCCACATGGTACTTTAGCTTGAGAACATGATCGATCACCTCATGGGCTACCTTTCAACAGGCCTTTTTGGACAAGTATGTCGATGATAGAACACCTGCGCCCTTAGTTTTAGAACTATCCCATTTGAAAATGGAAACCAAAGAAAAGGTCAAGGATTTTAACATCTGATTCAACACTTTGTTCAACAGAATCCCAACTAACACTATACCTACTGAGGAGGTGCTCATGGAATTCTACATCATCGCTCTCCCTATCCCTATTGCGATGTGGGTCAAAAGGAGTCACACACAAACTTTACAAGGTGCTATCAATGAAGCAGTAAAAGTCGAGAATGAAATGATCAGTCTCACAGTATGCCATCATACAACCAGAGAAAAGAAAGCCTCTCAAGCATCCAAGAAGAATAATGGGAGTGATAACAAATGGGATGAAACCAAAGAAAATGATAGTATAGATGTGGAAGGTTTGCATTGGATCATTAAGAAGTTGACAAACACAGTCATCGATATGAAAAGGAATTCTGGAGAGAGTACAAGCGGGAATGGAGGAGATTATAACAACAGAAAACCTTTCAAACCTTTCAATCATAAGAATACAAAAGGTTGTCATGATCCACTTGCACAGCCTGCTCCACCCAATGAATGGAATTTAAATATGGAAGAGCTGGCTCTTATCAGATCGCTCCTTAACAACGAAGAACCTATAGTGGAGATGGAGCCAGAACAAGAAAAGGAGGAAGAATACCAAGTAGAATAGCCCTTGGATGAAGAATCTCAAATCAATGTATAGTAGGATTTCTATAAAAATGAGAACGATGACGACAAAGGAGATAGTATGGCAGAAATCCACACTAATGAAATCCACACACGAAGTAAGGGGCCACTTTCAGATGTAATGAAGCTTGTAGACTAGACAAAGAAAGATGTTCACCCTTTGAAGCCATCTGCTCCCAAAGTTCCTATAGTGAAGGGTAGGCCTAGTGCTGAGTCCAAAAGTACTCCAGTTGTGAACTGTCCACAGAAAGATAATGCATCTCCGACTGCAACGAAGGCGACTCAAAATGATAAACTCCCACCTAAGAATGGAAAAACAGGTATGTTTACTCTACCCTACCCTGTCTATAACATTGATTACAATATTTTGGATCATCTTAAGAAATCCTGAGCTAATATCACATACTTTGATTTGCTAAAATTAATGCAACAAAGAGATCTACTCTTGAAAGCTATGAATGAACAGAATTACAAATCTCCCAACAATCCAAGTAGTCAAACCAAAACTTTGGTGTCCAGACCTGTTAGTACCTCCAGTACATCCCAAAAGTCACCAGCCATGGAATCCACTCTGTCAAAAATGAATCGAACCCCCCAAGATGTTAGTGTAGCCATGATAGGAAGGAAATCAAAATCCACGACTCCACCTTTCCTTATCACATTTGAAATATTTAACATGCACGTATACAATTTCTTGGTAGATTTCAATGCCTCGTCCACTGTTATGCCTAATGTTGTTGCTAAAAGACTTCATGCAATACCCGAGAAAAATGGAACTCAAATTATGGAACTGGACAGAACAAATGTGAAAGTAATTGGAGAATTGAAAGATGTGTTGATTCAGATGGCTGCCAAACCACAGTACACACAAGTCATTGACATAGTGGTAGTCGACATACCCGAGGCATATGGAATTCTACTTAGTAGGGATTGGTCAGAAAATATGAATGGGTATTTATCAACTGATTGGTCCCATCTCTTGTTACCTCAGAAGGGAAAAGGTGACATGCTAAGAGTTGATCGAGAAAGATACATGAAGTATGTAGTGACAGAACTAAAAGACCCCAATGAACTTGTAATGTTTACCAACTCTATCCTCAGGAATTATAGTTTCGATGTTTGTGCCATCAAAACCTGTTTTAGAGAACTCCATGTAGAGCCAGTCGAAGAAATTGCCATAAACACATGGTTGGAAGCTCTCCCCCATAGTCCGACTGATGAGCTACCCTGTAATATGGTAGATGATAGGGCCAATTTTGTAGAAGGCAGTTCATTTGATATAATATCAGATTCTATGTTTTGGACACTCTATTTTGATAGCTCTAACTATCTAGAATATGCAGGTGCTGGGAGCATTCTCATTAACCCGCAAGGGGACCAACGTTCGACGGCTAGCTGGTTGGGGTTCACATCCACCAAAAACACGACAGAATACAGAGGCTTGCTATAGGGCTTGAAAAGAGTCATTGATATGAAGGTGAGAAATCTTAAAGCTTTTGGTGACTCACAAATAATTGTGGACCAGGTAAGGAAAAGGATACATTGTAATTCACCACACCTGGAAAGATACCAACATGAGGTATGGAGCTTAATTGAATCTTTTGATTCTTTTAATATCATACACATACCTTAATGGAAAAACCAAGATGTAGATCTTATGACTGGTATGACTGCAAAAATCTTGCCTAATCTTAGATTAAACAAGAATAAATATCATGTTAAATTGATTTTTAGACCATCCATACCTGTTATGAAACCAACTCAAGAAAAGATAGAAAAGATAGATCAACGCCTTAGAATTCAGCCTCTTCGAGGGGGAAACCTCCTTTACATTACATAAATGAACAATTCTTGGATGATACAAATGACAAAACCTCCTTTCTATATATAGGAGTCTAAGGAGTCACAATATAATTCAGCCGACCTAACAATAATAATATAAAGCCACAAAAATAACAATAGAGGGATTCTATGGGGCACAGAAATAACAATATGGGGGTAATAGGGGCACAACAATATAAATAAGGGGTATAACTACAATAGTAATGGGGTAATCACTAGTATTATAGGGACCCAACATGCCCCTCTCCTTCAAAAAAGTGTTGTCCTCAACGCTTGAGTAGTTCTGGATACTTCTGCATAAAATTCTCATCCTCCCATGTGGAATCTTCAGCGGATAAGTTCTTCCACTTGATAAGATACTCTGAAATTGATCGATTTCGTAGCTGTCGAGTTCTTGTTTCTGTGACTGCTTCCGGTTCCAATATAATTTTTCCTTCCTCGTCAAGTTCTGGCAATATTGTTTGAACTGGGAGCTTGTCGCCTATAACCTTCTTTAAACATGAAACATGGAAAACTGGGTGCAATCGAGAAGCTGCAGGAAGCTCCAATTTGTATGCCATAGTACCAATCTTTTCCAACACCTTGTACGGACCATAATACTTTGGTGATAATTTATTATCCTTCTTAGCTTGCTTTAGGGACATTTGCTTATATGGTTGTAGCCGTAGGAATACCCAATCACCTACATCAAAACTTCTTTCACTGCGATGTTGATCTGCCTGTTGTTTCATTCTATTTTGTGCCAACACGAGGTTATCCTTTAAGAGTTGGAGGACTTGTTGTTGATGTTCGATGTGATGTTCCACTGCCTGAACCTTAGAATTTTCTCTTAAATATGATGTGATGGATGGTGGTTGATACCCATAAAGTGCCATAAATGGGGTCATTTTTGTTGCTGTATGGAAGGAAGTGTTATACCACCATTCAGCCAGAGGCAACCATTTGACCCATTGTGTCTGTTTATCAGATACAAAGCAACGAAGATATCCTTCCAAACATTTGTTTACTATCTCAGTTTGCCCATCAGATTGAGGATGATAAGATGAGCTATGAGCTAACTGAGTACCAAGACAAGAAAATAATTCTGTCCAAAAATTTCCAGTGAAAATGGGATCTCTGTCACTTACAATAATCTTTGGGTTTCCATGTAGCTTTTGAACTGTTTCCATAAATGCAGTAGAAACTGTACTGGCTTTAAATGGATGTGATAATGCACAAAAGTGTGCATACTTGGTAAGTCTGTCAACTACCACCATGATGACACTCTTTCCCTCAGACTTGGGTAAACCTGTGATAAAATCCATTGAAACCTCCTCCCAACGTTGGCTTGGAATGGATAAAGGTTGTAATAGACCCGGTGTCTTAATTGTTTCAACTTTATTTTGTTGGCAAACCAAACATTCCGCCACAAACTTTTGAATATCTGATTTAAGGCCATCCCAAAAAAATTCCTTCTTAACCCTGTGGTAAGTTTTTAAAAATCCTGAGTGCCCTCCTAAGGGAGAAGTGTGCAATTCCATAAGAATCTTTTGTTTTAGCTGGGAATTCTTACAGAGGTATAAGCGATCTTTGTACCATAACGAATCATTTTGCCAGCTAAATGTATCAGAAGTACTGGAATCTTGTTGTAGCTTTCGAATAAGTGCCCACACTTCTTCGTCATTCTTCCATTCCTCCCTTGCTTCGTTTATCCAATCTGGTTGGATAATAGAAATGGCACACAACAATGCTTTCTTGAGAGTGCATCTGCCACCACATTTTGCTTCCCTTTTTTGTAGATGATTTCAAAGTCATAACCCAACATCTTTGTGACCCACTTTTGTTGCTCTTCAGAGGATAATCTTTGTTCTAAAAAGTATTTAAGGCTATCATGATCCGTTTTTACCTTGAAGTGTCTTCCCATTAGGTAGGGTCGCCATTTCTTAAGTGCATGGAGTATTGCCAACATTTCCTTCTCATAAATAGCTTTGCTTAAAAACTTTCCCTTGATTGGACGACTTTCAAAAGCAATGGGTCTTTCATCTTGCATTAGAACAACACCAATTCCATTTCCTGAAGCATCACATTCCACAATAAAGGTTTTTGTGAAGTCCGGTGTAGCTAAGACCGGTGCTTGGCACATTGCCTCTTTAAGATGTTCAAAGGCCTTTGTTGCTTCCGGAGTCCATGAAAATGAATCTTTCTTCAATAATGTTGTTAGAGGTGCTGCTATTCTCCCATAATTCTTAACAAACTTGCGATAATACCCTGTCAACCCAAGAAATCCTCGCAGATGCTTTATGGATGTGGGGATTTTCCATTCCTTAATGGCTTTAATTTTGCTAGGGTCTACCTTAACTCCTTCATGAGATACAATATGACCCAAATATTCCACCTCCTGGACTCCAAAGAAACATTTGGATCTTTTTGCATATAATTGTTTCTCCTCCAATAGTTGTAGCACCTTGTCAACATGTTCAACATGATCCTTCCAAGACTTGTTGTAGATTAGTATATCATCAAAAAATACTAACACAAATTTTCTAAGGAATGGTTTGAAAATTGAATTCATCAAACCTTGAAATGTTGAAGGTGCATTGGTAAGGCCAAAAGGCATGACCAAAAATTCATAATGACCCTCATGAGTTCTAAATGCCGTTTTCGGAATGTCTTCAATCTTCATTCTGATTTGATGATATCCCGAACGAAGATCCAACTTGGTGAAGTAAATTGATCCATGCAATTCATCCAGTAATTCATCAATGACAGGAATGGGGAACTTATCTTTAATAGTGAGCTTGTTGAGCTCCCTATAATCTGGACACATGCGCCATGATCCATCCTTCTTGTGCACCAATACTACTGGAGCTGAGAAAGAACTTTGACTCGGTTGAATTATACCAGCCTCTAGCATTTCTGCAACCATACGTTCAATTTCACTTTTTTGGACATATGGATATCTGTACGGCCTGATGTTTGGAGGAACACTTCCTGGAATCAGATGAATAGCATGATCATGATCACGCATAGGTGGGAGACCTTTGGGAGTCTCAAATACCTTGGAATGATTGTCCAAGACTTTTTGGAGATCTGGAGAAATAGATGATTCCAATGTGGAAACATCTAGCGAACATAATTGTGCAATTACACCTCTTTGCTCCTTTTTTAGAAGCTTTGTCATGCCATTAGAGCTGATTATCTTTCCTGGTTTCCCTGCAATACCCCTTAATTCAACTTCCTTTCCTTCCACAGAAAATTTCATGAAAAGTTCTTGAAAATTAAAAGCTATTGTACCCAAGGATTGTAGCCATTGGACTCCTAGTACAACATCAGCACCTCCCATTGGAATGGAAAGCATTGGGCTAGTCAATACATATTCTCCCATGGATAGCTTGATATTATGGCACTTTCCAGAACAATTTATTGTTCCTCCATTTGCAATCATCACTTGACACTCTGGTGCTGGATATAGGAAGCAATTCAATTCTTTTGCTACCCTACAATGAATAAAATTGTGGGTGCTTCCTGAATCAATCAACACTATTACCTTTTTCTTCTTGATTTGTCCTTCTATCTTGATGGTTTGAGGAGTGGTAATTCCCGCCAATGCATTACAAGATATGGTCGGATTTATTTGTTCTTCATCTAGGCTTTGTTCCTGGAATATATCCTCTTCTTTTGACCTTTCTTGCTCCTTTTCTTCTTCCTCTTCACAATCTATGTAGAATAATTTCTTCTCAGCACACTTATGACCTTTTGTGTATTTGCTATCACAATTGTAACAAAGCCCTTTTGCTCTTTTTTCTTCCAATTGTTGTGGTGTCAACCTTGTAGGTTGTGGAAGACTATGGGCAACAACACTTCCGTCTTTATAGTTGTGAATGGTATGCTTCCTAGTTGCCATAATTTTGCTTTCCATTTTTCTTGCTAACCTGAATGCCTTCTCTAATGAATCAGGTTCCCAAAGGCGCACATCATGTTGGATATTATCCTTTAAAGACCCTATGAACACATCAATCCTATGCTCCTCTGGAATATCTTTTACCCTTATGTTCAATTTTTGGAACTCCTCAATGTGCTCCATTATTGAACCCTTTTGTTTGAGACTTATCAATTGGCTAAAAAAAGTGTTGCTTTTTGTATCCTCATAATGTGCTATCAATTCTTCCGTAAAAATTGCCCAAGTGATAAATTGTTTACGAGAACAAAGCCATTGATACCATACAAACTGATTTGGTTCCAAATATAAAGTTGCCATACGTACCTTTTGTGTGTTTTGCACATTATTGAGATCGAAGAATTGCTCCATCTGTAATATCCATGTGGCGGGATCCTTGCCATCAAACTTCCTCATATCGATTTTTGGAACATGGTGAGTCTTCGATCCAACATTAGAGTCTATGGAATCATGATTAACATTTCTTTTGTTCTCATCATGAGTTTCCTTTAGTACTCTTTCACCCTTAGTGACCATTTCTTGTAGCAACTTATTCATATTTATCTTCAATTCTTCCATCTTATCATCCATGCCATCAATTTTAGCATCCATGCCATTCACCTTAGCTTCCATGCCATCCATCTTAGCTTCTACGCCTTTCTTTAAACAGTCCATCTTAGCTTATACACCTTTCTTTAAACCATCCATCTTAGCTTCTACACCTTTCTTTAAACCATCCATCTTAGATTTTGTTCCTTTTTGTGCAAGGGACAGTTGTTGCACTTGGTCTTGTAATTTTGATATATCATGTTGCATTTCTTCCTCTTCTTCATGAGTCATGCTAGAGCTTTCAGGTTCCTTACTAGGTGTTTGCATTTTCTTTCCTCGGGGCATCAGTTACCGATAATAATGCTCTACTATGCCCTTTGAATTCCTTCAAAATAAATTTTCAAACCAAGCTTAAGCAAAAATTTAAAAAAATCTACACACCTTTTTTCACTTTGTAGGAACTTGATATTGCCTCTGATGTATCTCTGTACTTTCCAATCATCTAGTTCTGAAATTGTGACTTGTAGTAGCTCTCTGTGTCCTCTTTCCAATGCCACTAGTCTGATCCAAATTGGATTCTCCAAGAAAGAGTTATGCACAATCTCCCAAGATGACCTGATTATAGACATTTCCAGAAGAGTAAACTTGTATGAAGTGCCACGTGTACAATTTTCGACCTTTGGTTCTGAAAAAGATATAAAAGAAACTAAAGTCCGTCCTCTTTCTGTACCTTCTTACGAAATTTCAATCTGATCCCCAGAGAGAAAGTTATGATGATTTTCCCTAGGTCACCTGTTTTGAATGTAATTCAGGAGTCTGCAAAAAGACAAACTTCCTCAGATCATATCTCCACAAATATCGTGCGAAAAGATCTGAAATTTGGACCCAAGGTTCAGCACAATTTCTTCTCAAATGGGTTTTTTTTGCGACTTCTGAAACATCACAGAAAAAAAGTTATAGCGAAAATTCCACGATGACCTGTTTGGAGCAGCGAAACCCTAGAATCCAAAGCTCTGATACCAAATGTTATGAAACCAGCTCAAGAAAAGATAGAAAAGATAGATCAACGCCTTAGAATTCAGCCTCTTCGAGGGGGCAACCTCCTTTACATTACATAAATGAAAAATTCTTCGATGATACAAATGACAAAACCTCCTTTCTATATATAGAAGTCTAAGGAGTCACAATATAATCCAGCCGACCTAACAATAATAATATAAAGCCACAAAAATAACAATAGAGGGATTCTATGGGGCATAGAAATAACAATATGGGGGTAATAGGGGCACAACAATATAAATAAGGGGTATAACTACAATAGTAATGGGGTAATCACTAGTATTATAGGGACCCAACAATACCTGATAACATCTCAAATTGGTATGCATTCAAAGGTGACGAGTAGATCCTTGAGCTCTTGCATTACGAGAAGATGTTCAAAAACACACTCATTTATGGAAAAGAGCATGACAAGTTTACGAATGAGAGCAAAGATGAGGTAGTATCTTTCATTGAGAAATTTATTGTCAACAGGTTTGGCATCCCTGATGCTCTCATGTTTGATAACGTGTCTTATTTTTATTACTAAAGTTAACCAAATTCTCTATCGATAAATCAATTCGCATAAGATATGCATCAAGCTATTACCCCCAGGGAAATGGAGTTGCAGAGTCCCCAAATAAAAACCTCATTAGCACATCTATCACCGACAACCAGAGGAATTAGCACAACGCCCTAACAAATGCCCTCTGGGCTGATAGGGTCACCCCAAAGGGTAAGCACGCGAAACTCTAACACATGGCTGGGCCCGTTCTGTTGGAAATAATACTGAGAGGGGGGGTGAATCAGTATTATCAGATCAATCAATCTTTTCAATTTCATACTCAGAAACATATACGCTACTTCAATTAAGTGAACCCGCGTGTACACGCTACTGTGTCTAATGAAACTCGCGTATATCCAGAGATCTTATAATTCAGTTAGCTTAATCTTCAGTAAATGCATCAGATCATTATTAAGCATATTAACAGTAAACAGGTGCAGAATAACAGAACAGAACATCACACAAGAGCCACACACATGAACACAAAGATATAAGGTGGAAACCCAATGTGGGTGAAAACCACCTGCTGCAAGTCATCTCAATCTTCTTCTTAATAAGAAAATCCTTTTACAATATTTGTACTGGTGCAGTCTTATACCAGTACGGGAGCTACAACCCCCTTTGCTCTTGTACTAGCCGATCCATTTACTAGTACGCAGGCTGCTACCTGCTACAATGCTCCAAAGATCTCCTTTAGCTTTTGTACTAGCTTAGATACTAGTACGTAGGTGCTTGCCTACAATCTTCTCACCTCCAGGTACCACGTTTCATCAATTTTCAGACTGGATACACTGAAGCACAACACATAATCTGAAAGGCCACTTTTCATCCAATTTTCATACTGGACCCATAACTATCATTGAAGCTCAAAACTATCATCAAACTCTGAATCACTGAAACCCTGTTAACAACAGTCACCAGAACACAGAGCAGACACAGAACTCTGTAATAACCATCAGATCCATCTGCAACTTCAAATATCAAGCTTTACAATGTATACGCTACTTCGATGAATCAAACCCGCGTGTATACGCGCTTTTGCCAAAGACAACCCGCGTACAGATCTAAAAATAATTTCTCATAACTTGCAGCTGTACCAGACATCAGTCATACTCATAACATTTATAGAACAATACATGCGTCAGTATGTAGATCTAGAATAAGCATCATAAAGATAGTTCATTTCAAACCATTTGATCCCGATCTCTCCTTAGATCTAGTTCTCCATCAACCGATGAGATCTCTCCTTAGCTCAGATCAAGCAATGCATCATCAACCCATAACCCTGCATACTGGATCTAATGCTTCATCAGATATTCAAGACATTTCAGATACCCTTGCCTAATGGTTTCCTTCTCCTTATATAGCCTTAGGCCTTGTTCAATACCAAGGGCCAAAACCATAGAGATTCAATACCATCAACTTCAAAACTAGGGATCAACTCGTCCGCCGAGACGCCAAGGTCCAAAACCATAGGCACAACTTCCAAGGAATAACCGCCATGGACCAAAGGTACTTTTCCACATACACGCGCTTTTTCTGAAGCCAACCAGCGTGTACACGCGACTTGGGCTTAACGAACCTGCGTGTATGAACTTTCTCTTCTTCTTATAGTCTGATCATCAATTGCTTGCTGCTGACCTTCTGTCTGATCATCAATTCCTTGCTGCTGACCTTCTGTACTATGAGTTGTCATCAGTGAGGTTTGCCATCAAGGACAACACTTATCTCATAATGCCAACAATCTCCCCCTTTGGACTTGATGGCAAAGCTAACTTGTCACACTTAGAACTATCATCTGATTCCTTTGAGCTGTCCTCCATCAGTCACATCTGATATCTCTTCTGAAGATTCATCATCTGATTCCTTTGAGCTGTCCTCCATCAGTCACATCTGATATCTCTTCTGAAGATTCACCCAGTTATACATAAGTGAGATATTCTTCTATGAGAGGGTTGCCATCAAGTACAACACATGCATCATAATGCCAACAATCTCCCCCTTTGGACTTGATGGCAACAACACCAAATCACTCTCCCCCTTTGACATCAAGGGCAAAGGGTGGACCAAGATATTCTCTTCCTTTGCTGAAACATTCCACTGTCCATACTCCCCCTGAGTACCTGCTGAAATCTCTGAATAATCTCCCCCTTTGTATATGCCGAGGTGAAACAATCTGTCAATGCTCCCCCTGAGTACATGCCAAGTCTCTGTACTGCTGAAGTGTGTTGTTCATGCTCTTCCTGACTGTAGGCAAGATCTGCATAAGATGTTCTTCAAGAAGAACATGACTCTATACATCATAAAAGACCTTCCTATCACCAAAGACTCATACATACATCCATCTCTCAACTAAGTGAGGATATACAAAAATTGACTCATCCACCCAACCAAGTGGGGATACATCAAAAGTTTACATATGACAACCAATCATATTGCATCAATCATCCCAGGCATAGTGGGGAAACCAAAATAGGCCATTACATGACCTTGACACCATGAAAGAGATACCACAAAAGAGATATATGACATAGAGACGAAATAACTAGACCAAGACTTATGAAAGTCACTAGCAGCATCTGATAATCACCATTCAGATCAGCAACCAAGAGATCCTTCTGTTCTCCTTTCGCCTTTGTTCCTCCTGAAATCAACACCAAATGTGAACTAGAACCAAAAGCTTTAAGATAATGCCAATAATGCATCATTGGAAGATTATCTGCTCCCCCTGGACCTGTGCCAGATGATCTCTGTCAGACCTATATCAGACTTTCTGCAACCAACATCTGTCCCTGCTGATTTCCTTCAAATTTCCATATACGCGTCTGTATACACATAAACAAGTGTATATACGCAGATATCCCTTACGTAACTCGCGTACACCATATACGCGACTATCCCCTTGTAAAACGGCGTATGCACGCGGATATCCTTTAAACAACACGCATACACAAATTTCCATATCGGCAACCTGTAAATGTCCTGTAGAGAATAGGTCATCAACCTATAACAAGGTATGTCTGCATCATTTCATCCCTTTGAACAGAATTCAGAGTCATTCACATTGTATCATGTGTGAAACCACCATAGCCATTTCATCAAGCTCTACATGATCCAAGTATCATTACTTGGGAACATCTGCATCAATTAACATATGTAAGGATCAACCTATCATCATATAGATAAGAACTCATCACCATGTCTTCAATAAAGCAACTTTGAGTAGTCATCCATGTATCAGCGCTATGTATCTTGAGCTCAAGTTCTTTTGACAAAGATTCTTGATATCATCATCAGCAACAATCCTTATCCGCATGAGTGCCTGCATCATAACTGTATGATATTTATGCATATGACAACAGCAGTATATAAGTGACTCATCATCAAGTGAGGAAGATGTGTATTCAAGCTTTGTACTTCTCCTTGTTCTTATGAAGATCACCATGTAAGCACCATATATGCATCATCAAAGAATCAACCATAAATCTGATCTGAACATCTTCTATGTAACTCCAAGAATCATATGAGAGTTTATCATAGACAACTCACAATAGCAAGATATATCATTTAGCCATATAAGAATCATCACTAAGGATTATTAACCATAATGCCAACATTGAATTGCTAAAGGCATATGCTCCCCCTCAACCTGTGCCATCTATTAGATCTGATTATGTATATATCAGCAATAAGCATCAAAACATCATCATCCTCAAGTTAGGATCAAAAACACTTCTAGACATCATACAAGTAACAAAACATTTCCACACATCCTCAGCAGACTGTAACCAATAGAGCAAATAATAGACTGAATCATATCAGATCCTTTTTCTGATCCTGTCCCCACTGCTTTTCCTCAGACTGACATATACGCGACTTTGCAGTGTCTAACTCGCGTATACACGTGACTTCCATTTAAGGAACTTGCGTATGAGATTCAGAACACTGAAGTTTTACACCTTCAGCTCCCCCTGAGTCTGATATGTCTGTGCTGTGCTGTGTCTCAGTACATTGTGCTGACTGTACTTCCTTCTTCCTCCATATCTTCAAGTGTGATGAGGTTTTCTTCTTTTGGTGTGATGTCCATCCTTTGTTCTTGCATTCCTTTGCTATATGTCCAGGCTTGTTACATGTATAACATCTTACATGTTTCATATTCCTCCTGTAGCAATCAGCAGCTTTGTGACCATACATATTGCACGCAAAGCAATATCCATTAAAGTACCTTGATTGAGATGACCTGTCCGCATAATGGTCTTGAACTCTTCTTCTTCTACATCTAGCTGCAACATGTCCAAGATTATGACATACATAACATTCAACATTATTCATAGGAGGAGTAAAAGATTTTCTTTGAAGATTTTCTTTCCTTGGTTGATGATGAGATTGACCTTTCATCTCCTTGTTGATCATTTTAGATTTCTCTTTCGAGTTCCTTGCCTCACCTTGTGAACTAGATTCACCTTCAACAGATTCATGAAAACCAAGACCAGTCTTGATAGCAGGAGACCTTTGACTATTAAGAATATCATCCAAGGCTTTAGTACTATCTTGAAATCTCAAAAGTTTATCCTTTTCTTCTAATTTACCTTTCAAGATATTTACCTCAACTTGAAGTTGTTCCTCCTTTTCTAGACATTGTTTCTTCATGTCTTCTCCATCTTTCCTTCCTTCTTCCAACTGATGCCTTAGTTTGAGAATCTCCTTTTCTTGTTCTTCATTCAGATCCTGCTGCATTTGACGAACTCGGAAGGCACATTCTAGTTGAGATTTTAAGCTGGTGACTTCGTTTTCTTGTTTTGCAGTAGCTTGGAGTAGATCTGTATTCTGCTTCTTTGATTCTTCAAGATCTCCTTTTAGTGAGAGGATTGTAGCTTCAAGATTTTCATAGTAGCTGGATCTATCTTTGAGTTTCTTGATGGTTGTGTTTTTGTCATTGACTTCATTTCTTAGAGAAGTTGCTTCAACCTGCAACTTTTGATATTTCTCCTTGAATAACTCTCGTTGAGCCTTAGCAGTATCATCCTTTATGTTCAGAAGATCTTCTTGAGTTCTAATTTTGCTTCTTAGTCTTCTAAATTCTGCTTCTATCTCATTTCCTTCTTGTTCACCCATAAGAGCAAGTTCAGTAGTTTCACTATCACTTCCATCTGTCTCACAAGGAAATATGGCTGGAACATCAGAGGATAACACATTCATACCTGATAATGATTCTGAATCTGATTCTGAATCTGAAGAGCTTCTTATACCTAATCCCCAATCGACTCTCCCACTGTCATAGATCTTCTGAGATGTCTTCTTCTTCTTATGAGCTTTCTTCTTAAGCTTCTTTCCCATTGTTCCACGGATCTCCTTCAAGCGATCAAGCTTCTACCAAAGGACCTGCTCCGATACCAATTGTTGGAAATAATACTGAGAGGGGGGGTGAATCAGTATTATCAGATCAATCAATCTTTTCAATTTCATACTCAGAAACATATACGCTACTTCAATTAAGTGAACCCGCGTGTACACGCTACTGTGTCTAATGAAACTCGCGTATATCCAGAGATCTTATAATTCAGTTAGCTTAATCTTCAGTAAATGCATCAGATCATTATTAAGCATATTAACAGTAAACAGGTGCAGAATAACAGAACAGAACATCACACAAGAGCCACACACATGAACACAAAGATATAAGGTGGAAACCCAATGTGGGTGAAAACCACCTGCTGCAAGTCATCTCAATCTTCTTCTTAATAAGAAAATCCTTTTACAATATTTGTACTGGTGCAGTCTTATACCAGTACGGGAGCTACAACCCCCTTTGCTCTTGTACTAGCCGATCCATTTACTAGTACGCAGGCTGCTACCTGCTACAATGCTCCAAAGATCTCCTTTAGCTTTTGTACTAGCTTAGATACTAGTACGTAGGTGCTTGCCTACAATCTTCTCACCTCCAGGTACCACGTTTCATCAATTTTCAGACTGGATACACTGAAGCACAACACATAATCTGAAAGGCCACTTTTCATCCAATTTTCATACTGGACCCATAACTATCATTGAAGCTCAAAACTATCATCAAACTCTGAATCACTGAAACCCTGTTAACAACAGTCACCAGAACACAGAGCAGACACAGAACTCTGTAATAACCATCAGATCCATCTGCAACTTCAAATATCAAGCTTTACAATGTATACGCTACTTCGATGAATCAAACCCGCGTGTATACGCGCTTTTTCCAAAGACAACCCGCGTACAGATCTAAAAATAATTTCTCATAACTTGCAGCTGTACCAGACATCAGTCATACTCATAACATTTATAGAACAATACATGCGTCAGTATGTAGATCTAGAATAAGCATCATAAAGATAGTTCATTTCAAACCATTTGATCCCGATCTCTCCTTAGATCTAGTTCTCCATCAACCGATGAGATCTCTCCTTAGCTCAGATCAAGCAATGCATCATCAACCCATAACCCTGCATACTGGATCTAATGCTTCATCAGATATTCAAGACATTTCAGATACCCTTGCCTAATGGTTTCCTTCTCCTTATATAGCCTTAGGCCTTGTTCAATACCAAGGGCCAAAACCATAGAGATTCAATACCATCAACTTCAAAACTAGGGATCAACTCGTCCGCCGAGACGCCAAGGTCCAAAACCATAGGCACAACTTCCAAGGAATAACCGCCATGGACCAAAGGTACTTTTCCACATACACGCGCTTTTTCTGAAGCCAACCAGCGTGTACACGTGACTTGGGCTTAACGAACCTGCGTGTATGAACTTTCTCTTCTTCTTATAGTCTGATCATCAATTGCTTGCTGCTGACCTTCTGTCTGATCATCAATTCCTTGCTGCTGACCTTCTGTACTATGAGTTGTCATCAGTGAGGTTTGCCATCAAGGACAACACTTATCTCATAATGCCAACACGTTCCAAATTGAGGAGAAAATTGGTCAGGGGACTCACAGATTGAAAACTTTATAGGGAGACATTGAAAATATCCCTGTTAATGGCCAACATCTCAAGAGATACTTCCAGTAGCCACCACATGGTGGTTACCTCCAAAGTAGGTTAGGATTCATTTTATTTTTCTGTTAGCTTAGTATATTCATCCCTTCCATTCCTATTGTTTTTGCATAGTTCATTTTCCTTTTGTTTTGAATTTTAGTCCTTTCTCAGCCAACTAATTTCGATCCTCTAGTCTCATTTTCACCTCTTCAAATCTCTTCAGATTACCCTCATTCACCGCCTTCAGCTTTTTCACCCCTCATTAACTTGCTGATGAGTTTTTTTATCATAAATCTATCGTTACCTTGCAAAACAAACAGACTTTCAATAAGCCCACGAGAACATGAAAATTAACTGTGGAATTCAAATTGAAGTCACTCATTAGTATCTGTTGGGAACTAGGTAAGATCTGTTGATAACTTGGATGCCTAAAGCATGTAGGGGCATATTTATAAAACAAAAAATGTGTAACTACTGCTAGACTGGCATGGGGGAACACTGCATTTTAAATAAATCCTACACAGACCTAGCCTATGCTTGCTTGTAAGGTTTGCAGTTATTCTCCATTGGTCCCATCCACCACATTAAATTCTCCAATACCTGTCATCTACAAGTAAATCTCCTTTCATGGGATAAACTCACTATCATATACTATGTGGCGAATCCAATTGTACTCTAGTCCTTGTGCCTGAAATTGGAAGGACTTATTTAAAAGAAAAGGATATGTCAAGTCTATGTGCTAATCTGGAAGGACAGGTTGTTTGGGAAGCCGGTTAGAGTAAGGAATGTTGCTGGGCTCAGAGTACCTGTTGACGTAGCAAGCCCAACGTTCCTTAAGCAGTTTAAAAATATGGCATGATCCATGACTGCGCCCCATTCAATCATATGAAAATATAGCATTGAAACTCATATAAAGTGTAGATAAACATATCTACATCAAGTTTGATGAGCAATAAAGAGTTGAGGTACACACCTAAACATGTATTGACAGACCAGTGATGGCCTCGAAAGGATTTTTGAAAGTAGGAAACAAGTAAAGGAAGGTCAATAAATTCCATAATACTACCATTGGAGAATGCCTATCAAAACCCTATCAATAAGTAGAAATTATTTGTCTTTATCCCACCTGAAGAAATTAATGTTGAAGTGGAACCCATGCCTGTCCATCCATACCGTTTGCATTTCAAGTTTATCTTAACACCCTGATGTTCTATTGAACTAAGGTTTATTTAGAAACAGAGATAACTAGTTCACCCAGTGATTCACCATTTATTGTGGCCGCAACAACCATCCTATTAAAATTTGCCCTGGTAGCAATTTTGAATGGGTCCCCTAGAAGTTGATCTTGCACCCCTCTGAATGATCTGTTTTATCCCAGGGATTTTAACTCTCTGCCAAGTCAAATCTTGAATTTTAAATGGTTAAGGCCCCCTTGATAAATCCATGCCGCATGATTCATCTATAACCCTCTCTAAGCCCTTCATTCATATCCTCATCGGGACTTTTCTGACCCACGAAACCTCCTATCGCATCATTATTTCTATCATAACTCTTTACAGCGAAAATACTTCGCAAAACATGCACAAATCACCCATTTTCTCCTATCGGAATCAACGCTAAGGCATGATGTTCACTGTTATAATCTGGATCCCCATTGCATATCACAATTTGTGAGATTCCAAGGCTATATACATATAAGGCACACTTGTCTTATGGACCCGACAGCTTTATTAACCATAATAAATATTTCGGGTCCAGAGCCCTTCACATATCGCAATCGGGAGAAGTCGAAGGCTATACATAAGGCTAATGCGATATAACAGACCCAACAAGACTATAAAGTAAAATATGTACGTTATCGGGTCCACTTCCCCATCGCATATCACAATCGGCGGGGTCAAGGGCTTATATATAAGGCATACCATGATATACTAGACCTGCCGATAACTATCAATTTGGGTGCATAACTTTTCAAGTCTGGCCCTATGGTCAGCTGCGGGTTTTCCCGTGTATTCCCTTGTATTGGGATAATACGTTGTGGCCGGGGTTTTCAAAGGGAAAGCTTATGTTGCAGATTCGAAGGGATTATTAAACGCGGCTCATATGCATTTCGGGTCTACCTCCCCAATCGCTTAGTGCAATCGGCAGAGTTCATTGTTTATACATAAAGCGATTTGCGATACGCCAAACCCACCGATAATTATAGGCTTGGGTATATAAGATTTGAAGTCCGGCCTTATGGCCTGGCTGCAGGTTTTCCCGTGTTTTCCTATGTATTCCATAAAATGTTGTGGTCGCGGTTTTTAATGGAAAACCCTATATGGCAGACCAAATAGGGTATGGGTTCCCATCTATAATATTTCAAGTCCGGATTTCGGATCTGGTTCTGTGTTATGCGATGATTTTCCATGTAAATCAAGTTTACACTTGCAAGACTTAACCGGTGCGCAAATAAAGAAAATAGGGGTCGATTCTTTCACATTGGTTCCTGCTAATGTTATAAACGTTTAATGAAGGAACGACTTATGTTTTTAAGCATTTCTATCATATTTTCATAGGCATGGCTGATGTCTATTATCTCTGTAGGCGAGGGGTAAAAGAAACACATTTGAGCAGATCCGGAGGGTCCATATATGCGGATGTGTTCCGTTTAAAGATGCAGCCTTAGGCATTCTTGGTCGAGTTCCACACGTTTCCTGTGTATTCCGAAAGTGAAATTTCCCCAGGTTTCATCATGAAGAGATGACACATAGTCATCCTCTTCTAATCAACAACTGTTCATTTCCCTAGGAAATGAACTGCTCCAGTGACAGGAAATGCCTTCTACGTGTTAGTAGTGACACCGATTGTTCCACATTTGTGTATTCTAATTTGTATGTTGACAAGAACAGGGGGAAAGTGAAAGGTTAAGGGAAGACCGAGAGTCATTTCCAGCTGATATAAGTATTATGTCCAGGTAGGAGAGAGGAGATTTTTGTTTGGAGAGAACAACTTTGATTTATTGTGAATAAAGAAGTATGTTTGGTTCAAGAAGGAGCATGTTGTTTCAGATTTATTTTCCTTTTCTCTCATATGTTTAGAATCAGTGTGTTGTTGCTGGCATAAAGATAAATGTGATTTTCTTTGTTCATATTGATAACAAGCAGTTCATGGTTATTCTTGGTTATTTGAATATGATTCAATAGCATTGTTAATTCATGAAAGGTTGTTGATTCGAGACTTTATTAAACATCAGTTGCAAGTGCTATTTGTAAGAAAAGGAATGTATATTCCTATATAAGTAATTGGATTGCAATTAGGATTTAATACATCCTTGTTCTTATTGAACCAGTAATTGATTCATTTGGACTTGGAATCTATATATGATGTTTAACCTCCCTTTTTATGCTCCTGCAGGATAGATTAGGATAGTTAGGACTAGACTAGAGTAGCTAGAAGTAGTGTAGATAGGATTTGATACATATAGGTTAGTTGTTTCTTTTGTTGATTTAAATTGAAGTCTTCCCCTAGGAAGCAATCTCTCAACACCTTTAACAGTTTACAGGATCCTTTAAAACCCGTTGGAGCTAGCCATCCCAAACGAAAGAAGATCTAATTGGCGTCTGTGATCGGGTTAGTCCCCCTTGTTGGTATATAAAAAATTCACCATGACAACAACCCTGAGGGAAATTTAGTCTTATTCATTTCCCCCTTCAATCTTGTAATAGTAGCATTGTATAGATTATAGGAGTTGTATTTTCAATGCCTTGATTTCTTTCCTTACATATTGGTTTTATTCCATGAAGAGTTTTGAGCTTCTTGACTTCCTGAATACTTGAGGGAACATTTATGTCAATCATCCCAAGAGGGCTTAGTTAAAGAACCAAGTCGTCCCTTAGATAAGCTTATTGTTTGAATTATGTGTGTTATTTCTCCACTGAAGGTATTCCAACTTCTAGAAGTCATGCAAAAACGTTTTCCAATGGAAATTAGGATAGAGAAGGTTTTTTATGCTTTCTTGTGTGAGACTTTCCTTAGGTAGAGTGAGTTAGGTCCCTACTATAGCAAATCACTATTGTCTCAATCTCCACAAAAATAGTATAGTGTCTCAAAGTATATTATCCCATACTGGAAAATTAAATATTGAGTAATTGTTTGTCAATTATTCCACCCAACATTTTGGCATTGTTTCTAGGGAGGTAGTTGAGAGATAGAGCACCGGTGATCTAGTTTTTTTATTGGATTCCCCAACATTTAAGACACAAAGGAGGATGGGAGGTAAAATGAGAGGTAAGAACTTGCAAATCCACCTCACATGTTCCCTATAAACCCTTGTTATGTTAGTAAGTGCATGATTTTTTTTATTCCTACAAGTGATTTTTTTGCTTTGTCAAGATTAATGGTGTGATTCGCCTTTTTGGGAAATTAAAGTTCTAGTTGAACAAAGTGGTTCAGTGCTGCCAGAAATTTCATAGTCTTGGTTTGCTTCTTTTATCTCTCTTTCTCCTTGTAATTTTTCTCTCTTTAAATATGTGTGACTAGGGGTAAAGGTTCTAAGCACAAAGTTAAGGGCAAGTGTAAAACAAATTCTTTTGAAATCCCCTTTTCTAATGTTGGATCAGTTGCAGATAAATTGTCCAAGCAGATGCAAACAAATGAAGTTATAAGCCTACTTTTTGAATACGAGAAAAAGAAGCTTCAGAGTATATAAACCTATAGAATATAAAATGAATCCTCCATTGTTGACTCCTCTATCTTAGATGAGTTGGAAGGGGAGACATATATAAAGGAAACAACTAACCATACTCAGCTACCACCTCTAGAGATTGAACATAGTCTATTGAAAAAAAAAATATGGCAGATGAAGAGAAGTGCTTAATGGAGGAAATGGTGAAGGACTGGGAAAAATAATGCAGAGGAAAAAAAAATGGATTCCCTATTGTAGACCCTGATACAATAATGTAGATGAAAAAAATTTCTCCA
The DNA here is from genome assembly GCA_031772625.1 of Pinus tabuliformis. NCBI lineage: Eukaryota > Viridiplantae > Streptophyta > Pinopsida > Pinales > Pinaceae > Pinus > Pinus tabuliformis. The sequence goes on from CM062815.1 coordinate 502,451,886, forward strand.
TCTATCCTACTGCATTTTTATGGTAAGATTCATGAAGAATATTATGCATTTTTATTCAAGTTTGAAATAGTGTGTAGGAGCTATGATTACTCAATTGATGTTGCGAAGCTTAAATTGTTTCCTCCTCCCCTTAAGGGCATAACATTACACTAGTTCATAGGGTTTGGAGAAAACACTACTCAAACATGGAATGGAATGTGTAGAACATTCCTAAAGAAATATTAAGAATATTGCAAATCTCGAGATTTGAGAGAAGAGATTTTTAAAATGACACAAAGAGAAGATGAGAGTCTTGAAGACTATATTGAAAGGTATTTGTATAATCAACAATGATCCAAGTAGAATAATCTTGAGCCCAATATTATTAGGAATATTTTTCTTAGGGGTATTTTTGATTAATCTATTAATGTGTTAAATATGCTAGGATCTAGTGATGTTTTCAATTACCATTTAATCAGATTTATGATTTGTGTAGGATATACTCTCATAGCCAAGAAAGATATGGAAAAGGAATTAGAGGCATTCTCCCTAAAAATTTCAAATAAATGACTAATGATGTAAATAAAAATGAATTAGGACATTTATTAGAAAGCTTTCAAAGTGAATTGCTTGAAACCCTTGATTTACAATCAAATGTGTTGAAATTTAAGAAAAAGAAAGTGAAACATAGGGTAATGTTTTCTATTTTCTATCGTAAATGTAGAAAAAAAAACCTTATGAGAATGTCCTATGGATTTCACTGATGTATGTGTCATCTTTGCAGATAATTATGGAACGAAACATTGTCCACCATTGTCTAGCCGAAAAGAAATATATCAAGGTGGAAGTCAAGCACAATAGCAATTGCATGCAATGGGATCAAAATAAACCTTGGAGGCCTAGAGGCTCATGTATAAAAATTGATCCTGCACCTTATCCTTTTAATTTTCCTGAAAAACAAAATTATTTTTAGTATTTGAACCATTATATGCCTTTGTAGGGCTATCCTTAGTAGAAAGCCTAGAGTCACTCGTGGAAACAAGGGTGGTGAGGGACCAATTATGGAAACATTCCAACCTTTCCTACCTTATGTCACAACAACAATCATACCCCATGTCATATCCATTATACCCACAAAATTATCAGTCCCAAACTACTACTTTGCCTCAACAAATGCAACCCTGACCACCTCAAATACCACCTACTCAACCTCCTAGAACTACACATTTTCTTTCCCAACCAGCTCCTAAATCTAATAATAAGGAAACTTAGTAGATTTTTAATGTTGAGTTGTTTCCCTTTCCTATATATCTGATCAAACTAGTTTAGGTGTACTACATACAACTCAGATCGAGAAGGGTTCTTGAAAATATAAAAAATTCCATGTCATCATTGAGGAGGAAACAAAGGAGGAAAATCCTAATCATACACACAATTATTCTACAATAAAATAGACTTCTTGAAATTCAGAGCCTTTACCTTCTTCTAGCTCACCTCCCTATCCGGAGAGGTTAACCTTGGATAAATCTAACCCACACCCCAAATTTGACCTGGTTTCTAAGCCTATAAACATTTCTATTAAATTTCCCTTCTACAAGCTATAAAGGAGATTCATATTTACACTAACCATTAGGGAAATTTGCATAAAGAAACCAGGGAGGAAGAGAAGCAAACCACAAACTATCTAGTTCATTCGAAAGATACTTGATTTTATGATAAGATGAGCCCTTGTAGAAAAATATATAGACCCTAGTGTATGTTTTAACCCCGTACAAAAATTACCTGCATACGAATTCTAAAAACAGAAAATAAACAATGGTGAGAGCATGAAACATAAAACAGATATACACAGAGATTTTCCCCTGGATCCCAAAACAGAGACTACCAGATTGATTTTTCATTATATTCATTTCAATGATACAATACATATATATACATGCCGAAGCATCCATAAACCCCAATCCATTCACCTTGGATTAGAACATAACCATAGTTCCCTTGACCAGATCTACAAATACCATGGACAGAAAACAATCATGCCCAAACCATGTGCGAAATCCATGCACAAAACCATAGGTAGGTTTTCCCACCTAATATAGGTTCAAAATATTTTTTCTCGGGGCACGTTCCTAGTACAACATACAGGGGGGTTGCTGCCCCCCGTGCGTGGGGTAGTCGTCGAAATAATATAACACACACCCAACACCTACTAAAGCAATTGTCTCAATCCATATCAATGACACTCTTGTCCCTAATTTTTTTATTGATTTAGGGGTCATGATCAACATTATGACTAGAAATACCATAGAGAAACTATTATTCTTTCACCTTCACCCTACATCCACCATTTTTGAACTAGTATATAGATCTAAAATTAGACTAGTTGGTGTTGAATGATGTGATTGTTGCACTAGAATCTTGGAAACACCCCACAAATTTCATGGTCCTGTAACCTAAGAATTCAATAGGAGGGAATTCCTTGATTCTAAGATGACCATGGCTTGCCCCAAAAAATGCTCACATTGGTTTTCGCTCTGGTGACATGCTTATTTCATATAGATCGTTAAGAAACAAGGTAATTTTATATACCCTTTTTAAATCCACAAGAATGTGAAAATACTCGATGGTTTGAAGATGGTGATAGTGATGAAGAAATTGAGTACATTTATGCTATTGATCAAATTTTACAATTTATACAATGTATTGAAGATGGTCAGACCCATGATTTCCTTGTTAATATTTCTTCTTTGCAAAAAAATAATTAATTTCATCATATTTTTAATTATGATTTTATGGAGAATTTTGGTCGTAACACTTCATCATTATTTTATAATCTAGAAACAAACATAGATACATCAAAATATGATGTTTCCCTTGTTGAGATCTATCCAAGAAAATATTTATGTATAAACTCTCAACTTGAACCATCTCAACAAGAGCTACTAATTAAAATGATGAAGAAACACACTAGCACCTTTTCTTAGAGTTATCAAGATATGAAAGATATTCCTCTTGAAACGTGCATGCATCATATTTATATTCAAGAGGGAGCCTGACTTGTTCAACAACCCTAATGGCGAATGAACCCCAAACTTAGATACATTATTAAAGAATAACTTCATAAGCTCCTTGATGTTAGCTTCATTTACCCCATCTCCTATACTTAGTGGGTTTACCCTCTTGTAATAATCCCAAAAAAGGATGGTAGATTACATATTTATATAGATTATAGAGAGCTTAAAAAAGCCACCAATAAGGACTTTCCCTCCCATTTATAGATCGGGTATTGGACACGTTGGCTGGCATAAATTACTTATCCTTTCTTAGTAGACTTAGTGGATACAACCAAATACATATAATGCCTCAAGATCAAGATAAAATCACTTTTACGTGCCCTTAGGGAATGTACACATTTGGGTTCTTCCCTTTAATTTTTGCAATGCCTCATCTACTTTTTAGCAGGTAGTTTTAGTTATTTTCTATGCTCTTGAGTGCATTGAGATATACATGGGTGATTTTTTTGTTTATCGCATTCTTTTCATGAAGCCTTATAAAATTTGGAAAATTTTTTAACAAGATGTCAAGAGACTAACTTTTCTTTGGGTAATGTTAGATTTTACCAAATATGAAATGAAAGGATAGTTCTTGGTCATCTTATTTCTAGTGTAGGCATACAGGTTAATCCAACTAAATTAGAGGTCATTGTGCATATTTTACTATTGAAATCACAAAAGCAGGTAAGAAGTTTCTTGGGCCATGTAGGTTATTATAGGAGATTTATTGATCATTTTCCTAGGATAGTTTCACCTTTGTTTCGTTAAGGATATTGAATTTTCCCAAAGTGATGACTACCAACATGATTTTAAAGTGATTAAAGAGAAACTTACTCAGGAACTTGTTTTGAGGGGACCAAATTGGTCTCTTCCATTTCACATCTCTATGAATGCCTTAGATACATTTGTTGGGGTGGCTTTAAGATAACAAGAATGATATTTCTTATGCCATTTATTTTTCTAATAAAAATCTTACACCTGTTGAGTTAAATTATATAGTAAGAGAGAAAGGTTTTTTACCTGTAATTTATGGAATCAATAAGTTTATACACTATATTACAAGATATAATGTGTTTTTGCATACATATCATTTTGTTATTAAGTAATTGATAAATAAATTGATAACTAATGGACAAGTAACTAGATGGTTGTTGTTTCTATAGGAATTCAATATTATTATTTTAGATAGACCTAATAAAGATAACCTTGTGGTTGATTTTATTTCTCAAATGACTAATGAAGGTCCAGTGATTCCTGTAGACGAAACTTTTCTCAATGAGAATATAATTTCTATATCTACTAACTCTATATGGTTTGAAGATATGGCTAACTATTTGGCTATAGGTAAAGTACCATCACATCTCTCCTCCAGAGAGAAGTAGAAAATAATCAAGCCTAGTGCCTGCTACTATTGGTTTGAAGGATAACTCTTTCGCACTTGTCTCAATTTGATCATGTGTGACAAGATGAATTGCTTGAGGTATTGAAGGAATCCCATAATGAAATATGTGGGGTCCAATTCATCGACAAAGGACTAATTACAAGGTCCTTTATTCGGGCTAATATTGGCCTACTCTTTTTCGAGATGCCAAGGAGTATGTCCATAGATATGACAATTGTTAGTGGATGGGTCACCCAATGCAGGCTAATGAAATTCCTTTACATCCTCAGGTAATTATAGATCCCTTTGAAAATTGGGCCCTTGACTTTGTGGGACCGATAACTCTAGTATCTTAGAAAATAAAGTATATCGTAGTATATACTAATTACATAACTAAGTGAGTAGAAGTTAAAGAAATTTCTCATACTACTAAAAATTCAGTTGTAGATTTCTTATATGAGGACATATTTACACGTTTTGGTGTGCATAGAGAAATTGTTATGGATCAAGGTATGTTTTTTTCCTCGATAATTTTTAAGACCATTACTCAATAGTACAAGATCAAGCTTTGGAAATCCTCAGCGTATTATCTACAAGCCAGAGGTAAAGTGGAGTCCGCCAACAAATTTATTGAAATTATTTTGATCAAGATGGTATAACTACATCATAGATATTAGGAGAACTAGATTCCATAGGATTTTTGGGCATGCAAGATCACCAGGAGGAATTAGGAACACTTCGTATGAGTTGGTGTATGGAAAGAAAATCCTCTCACCCAATAAGTTCCAAGTGAAAACTTTTGAAAACATAGTTCAACTCGGTTTAGATCTTTCTAAGGAATAGCAGTAGTGAATTCTACAAATCAATGAACTGGATGAGATTAGGATGGATGGTGTTCAACAAACGATTATATTCAAACAATACTTAAGTAAGTGGCAGGACAAGCTTATAAAAAAGAAGCAACTCAAGCTAGGTTTCTGGGCTCTCCTTTTCAATTCTAAGTTCAAAGGAAAGTTCCATACACGATGGCTAAGTACATATGAGGTTGTGCATGTCTTTGAAAATGGAGTTGTGAATATAAGTACCATTGCTAAGTAGGGTAATTTCTTCTTGGTTAATGGGCATATACTTAAGCCATATCAGTAGCCCTCTTGTAACAACCATGTGTTAACCCCTAATTTTGTAATGATATATAATGGTTGTGATTGTAAATATATTCTATCTTTTTTTCTAGAACTAAAGAGTAGTACAGATGAATCCATGATATAAAGGAGTCCTAAAATAGGTTGGGCTAGCATAAGAGAACACACCACCACCAAACACTTGGCAAAGGAATGATTGGGCATAAAAATATGGGAAAATGGATGTGAGATATCCCTGCAAGAAATGAAGAGCCTCGAGGAAAAAGAAGAATGGAAAGGAAAATGAAAAGGGGAGCATTAGAACTATGAAGAGGGACAGTGTGAGTGAACATTGGAAATAAAAATAGCATGGAGCATAAGAGTGGGAATGCTGCATATTGGATAAATTATGCTAAGACCAATCGGATGAAATTCTCAGAATTGATATAAGGAATCTTTGGATTATGGTGTCCAATTATGAAATATCAATGGGACACTAAAAGGAGGAATTGGTTGATGAGTTCTTACTGAAAAGGGATAATAAACCACTCATGTCATTACTATAAGGTTAATAAACCACTAGGAAGGGTGGAAATCCACTGGGGCGTTTGCTTAAATGGGTTGATAAACCACTAAGTGCTTGCTGAGGAAGCTGATAAACCACTTAGTGCTTTCCAAGTATGCCAATAAACCACCCAGACAGTGTGCTACATGTCCTTCATTCCTTTCCTTGAAAACACTACTCATAAACCACCTAAAAAAAAATTCCATACTCCTAGAAAATTGAGCAATACCCTAATTAAACTTGGTTGGAATCCCTGAGAAGGAAATCCCTTGGATCATGGGTCTAGCTCAGGGGTTGATAGCTGTAAGAAATACTATGTTGCAGCTAGCCTATGGTTGGGTGGAGATTTGAAGTCCCGCCTTCACTTTGCAACCATTTCTATCCATTTAGATAATTTCCATGACTTATGTATAATTGAATGTAAAAAATTACATGATTGGGTTGTTATTGGTTAGAGTATGTCTCTATGTTAACTCTTGAATGGTCATTGAAAATTGTTTTATGTCCTTGAGGGGAAAAAATCCTTGGGCATTCTTTTGGCTAAGTTGGAATACTAGCTTTATGTGAATGATACGAATGTTCTTGATTATGTATGCAAATCTGATTGTTTCCATGAAGAAATTTATAGTTAAAATATATTACCAATCCTTTTATGGTTGGCATGCTTATAAATTGAAAGGTTCCATGTCTTTTATAATGCAATGATTTATTTTTTTATGCGGAGAATGAGTTAAGCACTCTGTGTTGTGCATGACAATTTATTTATACATATGTAAATGTGTAATGTTTAAATCTCGTCATGGGAGTGCACAAACTACATTCATATCGAAAGAAGGCTCAATAGAGCCTCAATAAATCCTCGAAGTCCATAAGTATGTTTATGGCTATCACAGGCTTGTATTATGGTTGAACAAGCATGTCAACTTTATATGTGTGTGTGTGTGAGGCCTCCTCCCACATTTACCCTCCTTTACCAACTTTCCAAACTAAACATGAGATGACTATCACAATGACATGACCCGACCTCCAAGTTCCAGTTATGAAAGTGGGACCGACACGACAAAAACTTACAGACATCCCTCAGGAACACGAGATCACCCAGAAGTCAATCCACAACCTCTAATGACCATATCCCAATCTAGAACTACCTTTTCACAAGATTAACCCCCAACTACACCCACAACACAGCCTCCATGTGGTTATTAGACTCCAATCGCACCCATAAGCCTGTCTCCATGTGGTTATGACCCAAATATTCTAGTTTTGAGCATGATGTTTCAAGATCTATGGCACCTTTTAAGGCTAACCTCCATGCCACTGCCCATAATTTCCTATAACTCTACATAATCATAGTTAACACAAAAAATGCCAAACATTCAAACTTGAAGCAAAAACTTGACATATACATGCCTAATCCATGATATACATTTCGTCAAACATATGAAAAACATGTAAACTGCAGGCCATGAATGCATACCTTATCATAAAATGATAGTCTTCATATGATAATCACTAACAAGACTCTAAGCCCTCTCTAGCCAGCTGCAATAGAACTTGTTAGTCCATGCATTCATCAACCAATCAATAACTTATCAAAACATGTCAATATAAATAGATAGATTACATCATATAAATAACATATAAATAGAATCAAACCATGAAAAATTAGGCATAATATCATCAACATAATCACTACAAATTCTCATAGATCAAAGTAAGAAAATATCTCATATTAACATATGAAAATTCCAACCAAGTCATGGACTTCCACGTACCACCCGACCATAGATTGGGTTGAATTCAATCTCTCTTTCATCCAATCACCCTCGCACAATTTTCCAAGCGTGGATGTGGGATCTCATGGAATAAACCAAGACAAAACCAACCATGGTTTCCAGAGGCCAAACCACCTCAACCCTCAACCACAGTGATTCAACCTCTATGGTCTGGAAATCACTAACATCAACTGGATCGATCTCTACCCAAGTTATCTAGGGCTCAAGGAACTAGTAACTCAACCCTTAGCCTTCCAAGGCTCTAAAGCATTTGTACCAACCCACAACCATCTGGAACCTGAGCACCAATCAGAAAAACAAGTGGAAAAAACCCCATAATACCATGGTTATCTAGGAAATGGCAAGGCAAGGATAAAACCACTATCAATCTAGGAAAATCCCATGCCAATGATAACAAACATAAACTATAAACCAATGCATGTACCATGCGTTCAAATCCAGACATGCTAAATCACACATGCACATTGTTACTTGCAATAAACAATTAATCTATGTTCTTACTTGTATTTGTCCAAGCTTCCTCTTATTCACCCTTGCTTTCATTTTTCCTATCCAAGTGATTATTCCTTCTCCTTAGTTGATCCTGATCAAAGAATGAGAAAAAGTTGTCAACTAATTCTCAGGTGCCTTTTTATCATTGATGTCTCCTTTTCTTCATTTTACTTCATTTTTCCTCTAATTTCCCTTGCATGCAAAGTTGTTTCTCTTCACCTTCCTTTTCTCCTATTTTCCTTTATTTTCATAATTAAATGCTAATTACTGCCTCTTTTCCTTTTCCAATGTCATTTCCAATTCCCATAGCCATTAATAAACTATAAGTGATGCCCATTATGATGTTAATCCACCATTTAGCTTGGAATATGTGTATCGTGACCTTGGTATTATTTTATTTACATGGAAAATCAACTAGGGGTTGTTACAAGCCCCTCCCCCTTGGGGGAACATCGTCCTTAGTGTTAAATGACACTTATAACCAACAAAACATATTGATTATGGAGCTTTATAACATAGCTTGTTGCATTATTTATAATATACCAACTATTGAAGCATGATAAACATACCACTTAATAGATCTTTATAACATAGCGTAATGCAGTATTTACAATAGCAACACATATATACACATGGACATTTACTTTAACTAGAAAATATAAGGATATGATGTTTGCATCATCGACAAGGGAATCAAGAGGTGCACACCTCCACCCTCAAAGCAATACCAAGATTCGCCTCCTTCCCATGAATTCCATAATCCACTACCAAAACAAAGTCTTCATCTAATGTCCAGTGTTTTAATCCTTGTGCTACTTGTTCTCTTAGTGAATAGTTACTGACTCATTGCTACAGGGCACACTCCTAATGTGTTTCTGATTCCATCTAGAAATTCTAATAACCAAAAAAAAATGTAATCCCCAGCCTTCCCTTCTCTTCTACACAGTCCCTCGACCAATCTGGTCACCCCCTTCCATGTAGTCACACACCTTCCAAGTTCTACTGGAATCCCCATCTCGGGCGATCCATCCCTTGGAAATTTTTCCTCGCATTGAAAGGTCCAAAAATCAAGCCATATCCCTGCCTCAAAACCACCATATCAGTCATATCATGCTCAGGGAAATTGTTATCTCAAAATCAGGCCCTGAAAGGCTGCACACCAAGAAGACTTCAAGTAACTGTTTCAGACTAATCTTTTAGCTAAGGCTTAGCCTCCTTAGCCTGAGAGGGCTCTCTCAAAGGATTTAAGGTTTGTGATTGTGATTGAGATGTCTAACTCTTTATGAAACAAATAGGAATGAGGCTGGTAAAATCTAAATTAACAAGCATCCATTGGGCTCATGGAGTCATAAGTCATTTAGCATTAACAATGAAATGGCTTTGCAATAAAATCAAGGCATTCAGACTTCAATATATATATAAAGTACAACAGACACAAAAGGGACAATATATGAGAATTTGAAGGAAATTAGAACACTGCAAGTGATTTCTATGTAATCAAGTACTTATCAAACTGTAAACAACATGAAACACAACAAGAGGAATTCATACATTGAAGTCACTATGATTCTTGAGCAGCATAAGCCATTACTGTATTACCAAAATAAACAAAGTCTTTACATAAGCTTGACAACAGAGCTTTTTTACATAAACTTCCAACCCGGTTACATTTCCCTTTCTCCTATATTAGACCTGACTGAGATTCCTCCTTAAACATTAGGGGAACTCAGAATCTACTTCTAATGACACCTATTTAACTTTTCACTACCTATTTAATGCGACAAACTTCAATTAGACTTTCTAGAAGTCTAAATCAAGTAGGATTCTAACACCATGTTATGCTAATAATAGCCTTGATTACAATGGTTCTCGTTCTTTGACATATGGTTCCTTTTTAGCTTGGATGTGATGAATGTTCAAAACTCCATGTTGGTCTTCAATGCCACATTTTCTCCATTGTCCTGAAACATAGGAAACTACCCTTGCTCATCGGTCTTTAGTTTGCCTTACAATTTTCTAATCCAAAGAAGCATGTCCTTTATCTTTGATTATCCAAAATGTAACAGATGACCACGTCCTTAATGTGTTGTCCACCTCCTTTATGTGTAAAGGCAAAAACACTTTCAAGCTGTTTTGACATATCTTGACGGTGGTAAATGTGCTCACTTTATGACAAAAAATTTAAAGTTGGATTCGAATCCATATTTTCTCCACTTGTCTTGACCTGGTTGAATGTTGAAGCTTCAGATGATGCCTTGTATATATTTCCCTTTCAAATTTCCTGCTTATGTTTCAAAACTGGTTGATTGATATTAGATTGTTTAGCTGCTGAGCTCTAGTCATCACCTTCAGCAGTTTCGTAGCGCGCTACGAAACTGCTGAGTTGTTTCAAAAATCACAGTTTCAACCCAAAACTCTGCTATTTGAGCACTTTGCTGTTAAAATATTCTTTCAACTATTTCAAGACCTTCCAAAAATGAATGGGAATGTTTGAAAAGATTATATCAAGCAAAACCATCAAAACTTTGAAACATATCCTTACTTGAAGTGAGATTTCTTTATGGAGATTCTTTTTGATGGTTCAATTGTATCTTTAAGTCTTCAATTTGTTTCTTCATTACTTTGATCCCAGACCTGAGGTTTGTATTGACTTTTCTGATAAATTGAGCTTCTTTTATTGCAGGAGTAGTCCAGCTACGGAATTGAACATTAAAATCAACCACCTCAGGAATTTGAAACGTTTGGTCCTCCCACCGAGCTTGCATTTGGTTGAAATAAGCCTCCTTAGCTGCAAATTTCCTAGCAGCTTTCTTCAATCTAGCAATTTCAAAGTTGGCAGATTCCAATCTCCTTTTCAAGTCTTCTACATTACCTTCTTCTTGAGTGGCAATTGTTTTGCCTCTCTCCTTTCTTTCATGAGGCCGTGTCACCTCCCCTGTTTCATCAGCTCTTGGTGGTACCTCCTGTACTTGTTTGAACTTCCTTGTTATGGGTCTCCTGGGCTTGAAAACAAATTGTTCAACTTGCTCATCAAATTTGAGTTTCTTTGAGGCTTTAACTTTCTTAGTCTTCTCTTTACCTGCCTTTATCATATCAGCTTGAACTAGTGGGGACTCTTCAATGTCAATGGCTTGCAATAAGTCATTTAAATCTCCCTTTGAAACAGGGCTTTCTTCAATAGCCACTGACTTACCCTTTTCTTTTGCCACCTGACTCCTAGTCCTTCTTCTTTGAACTCCTTTTCCTGTGCTTGATTCATGTGCAGTTTCTTTGACCTGAGTTTTTTCTTTCATTGACTGCTGAGGTGTATCCTGAATGGTCAGTGGCTTGGTAGACTCTCCAACTTGTTTCCTTGCTTTTAACTTTGAAACCATCTTGGCTCTTGTTTCTGTTTAAGGACTGATTGTCGTTGAAGGTTCTTTTGCCGCTAGAGGGATGAGACCGGTCTTGCTCTTGAAACCGGACATGAATATGAATGTGTTCTAGTCTCTGCCTACCCTCTGGAGTTCATGAAAAACCATTAACTTAACCAAGCCATAGTGGAATAGTGAAGTCTCACAGGCTTCCTTTCTCAGTTGTACCTTGTCACACATTTTACTTAAGCTGCGGAACAAGTAAAAAGGTAGATCAATAGATTTTTTCCCTATGAAATGCAAAAACAGTTTAAAATGGTATGAATACACTTTGTTATATCTCCCTTCACAGGTCAGATACTTCTGTATACAAGTAAGCAATTGGGCATATGATTCTTTAACATAACTTCTAGGAATAGACTTGCTCAAATCTGACTTAATGAACTCCTGTTTTAGAAATTCTTTGCATGGATTCATGTCAAATTTGAAATTCTTGAACCAATTTTCTTGCCCTCTTGGAATTTTTGTAACTGTGGATATCATGTCTGGTGAGACCTGCAATTCCACCATGCCAACCTTTGAGTTTAGCCCTGTGAAATTTAGTGCAAATTCCTTAGTCACTTGTGCATGAACTCCCTAGAGCTTCTTGCAAAAATTCCAACATCCAGCTTGTTTAGATGCCTGTTCGACCTTTCTGTTCTTTAAGGTTATATCCAAACCTTTAGGCTCATTTCTCAGACATTTGCCTGATCTGTGGTCTTTCCTTTCTGTCGATCCCTCCATGAAGATTCAGTGACCTGTAGGTTGGAAATGCTAGTGCTGCTCGAACTCCAAACTCTGCCTCGCTTGAATGGCCACCTCGCTTGATAGCTGCCTCGCTTGATAGTTGATGTTTTCAAATTGAAATCCAATAGATTTGTTTCTCATGCAAGGCCTACAATCATCATTAAAACTGAGCATACCTGGCCTTTCTTGGAACTTGTATTTCGTGTGTACCAACGTACTTAGTGATTGCAATAATGGAGATAAGTGGTTGGAGATGATATATGGAGTGCATAAACTGACAATGAATGACGTAGCCATAGATTAGCTTGACAGATTTGACAGTTGGGAAAGATTCGCTACGGAATGCACGAATATCTGATTTCGCAATGCGGTTAGTGTAACTTTTGAATGATGCGCTGCGAAATCACCTAAAACCTATCGCGCTGTGAAAACACCTAAAGGACTTTTGCACTGCGTAATCACCTAATCGAATTTTGCGCTGCGAAATTGCTAAACAGGATTAATGCGCTGCGAAAACACTTCAAAATTATTTTTAAACCAAATTGACACATGGCTATGAGATCGGTGATGGATGAGGGTGAGCAGTGATAGATGAGAATGCATGCTTGACTCAAGACCTCCTAAGACTCAGACTCTAAGGAAAACGAAATCAAACTTACACCAACACTGACCTTTATCATCAAGCTAGCATGAGAAATTTTGGCATTAGAATTCTTAAGTGATAACAGAAATCAATGGACATTATTGAGTACTAGTTTCCCACAATGGCCCTGCTCTTGAATGTTTTACCATCATATTTTTACATGTTCCAATTCCTTTTACTGCTACTAATTCTATGGCGGGCAATTCCAATCACCCAAACCTGGGAATTTTCCATGATTTCTTGTACCAAGCACATAATCTCCATTAGATTCAAAAGGAATTGAAATAAATTCAAATCATACCTCATTTATGGCCCATCAATAAGGTACACTTGCAATTATTTTTACTTCTTATCACAACAAGTCAAACTATATCTTTGATCAAATCATCAAGTATAAACATATCACATCTGGTTAGCTCAAAACTCAACCATCATAAATCATAATCATATATCATGTGTATAATTAAAAACATAAATAAAATACTTATACTTATCTTTTAAATGGTTCTTTTATTTTACCTTTATTCTTTGTTCTTTTTGTACACACATTGAATCAGTTTCCAAACCCAGCAAGCACCCAGTTCCTTCTCTTCACTTCAACCATGTAAACACACTGGATTGGTTGCTAAACCCAGCAAGCGCCTAGTGCCTTACAATCTCTTTAGTATCAGAAAAAAGGGCATCCACTGAATATATTGCCTCTGCCCTCAATATCATCAACTTAAGTTTGGTCTCATCCCAAGATGTCCAGGGCTCCAAAGCATTTTTTCCAACCCATAGGATCTAAGGACTAATAACTCAAACCACATCCTCCAGGGCACCCTGTTTCCGAGAAAACTAGTGTCTTTTCGATTTGTTTGTCCGACTAGGATTGGTAGCTATCCTAGAAACAAACAATCAAAGCAATTTGTGATTTCCTTTATGTATGATAGATAAGAGAGGAGGAAAGGAACCAACCTGGATCTTCCACTTGACTCTTTGCTTGATTCCTCTCTCCCTTGATAGAGATTGCACCTCTTCTCCTACTTATCACACTCACTAAATACCTGTAGAGAAAAAGTAACAAAACACCATCAAATCATCTCAATCTATTATATCATAAACAATGGAGAATCAGAAATACATTGATCAAGCAATGGAATTCACAAATAACAACATTCACAAATACATGATTGTATGGAGGAAAACTCAAAGAACATTATTAACAATAGAAGGGAGAATTACAACCTAGCTGTCTGATCCAGCATCATCCTCCCAGCATTAAAGCCCTATTCACCTCATGAAAAGAAAGATCGCCTAACAATACAATGCTCTTTCTAAAAGACAAACTATCAGCACTTCCTTACAAATTACAAAATTCCTGCTTCTAGATCTCTCAGATGAGGGATCCATTTATAGATGTCTGCAAGGGTGTGAGTCATCTCTGGGTTTTTGATTAGTGTCATTCCACTTGTAGTTCTTGGTTCCACTTGGAGATTTCTTCGATCTCTTACGCATCCCTGGGCGAATTCAGAGAGGCAAGTGTCACAGGAGAAGTTTCTAGAAGATTCCATGAGCATCCACTTAGCAAACTGTCTTAGACATTTGTCCATCCTCACTCATCGCACCCTACAGAAGGCCTCTTTAGTATGAATCACACCTAGCTAGTGTGGGAGTCAATATGCATCGCACCTTGATAGTGGGTCAGTTAGTATGGTCCAGTTTTGGCCAATTCTCAGTGGTTGTTCAGGTGGAACTTTTGGGGAATGATGTAATCAGTTGACCATGATCCTTTAGGGTATGAAACAACACTTTTCGGGGTTAAAGAGCCCTTGATTTATATACATATAAGATTGGGGTTGTAGTGCCCAAATATGTCTATAACAGTTGCCCCCCTAAAGCATGAAGTCATAAATCTTTTGATGTCAGGTGAAATGCTTTATCATGAGGATTCAAGGTATTTGAACTGGAAGGTGACCTGTATAAGATACAATACAATACATCATCATCATATTATTTTCATGATCTAGCTGAGGTGGGCATTCCCATTCTCAGCTTTATAAATTCATTTTCATGTACAAAGGATAGATAATTGTCCGTAGTTGCAGACTTGTTCTTCTTATGAAGAGTCATCTTCCGTGGCTTAGATGACTATCTATTCAGCTTCTGTGTACATTTGATGTCTTTATATGCCTAAATATAGCGCAGCTCAGATGGATGAAACTAGATCTTGGGTCTTCAAACTCGGTCAATCTTCACTCAATGTACAAGTCGATCCATGTGAAAAGATGTCTTGATGTCAAACATGGAAAGACATCGGCTGATTACCAGCCAATAATGTAAGATGTTAACAGGCACGAGAGGAATCACAGATAATAATGATGACCCTCAAGGTACTACAATAAAATTCACGTGGTGTGAATATATGATCCAATGTCGAACACCACGAAAAGTCTTTCGGTCGAAGGCCATTGATGTAAACCTATCGCCGAAAGTGAGAAACTTGCCATTGAGGCATGCAAGCTTCAAAGTACTGAAAGGGTTGTTTCTAAGTCAACTTCTTGGATATTGAGCTAATGTCAATAAGAAGTGACCCGTCGTAGGAGGGCCTTAATGTATCCCACATATATGACACGAAACAAAGAAAATGATTTTCTAGAGGTGAAAATGATTGACGATACAAGGTTCAGGAATGGCAGTCATGAAAAATGGAGGTTGAAGGTATTGTAGTGGATGAGGCATTAACTGGATGGTGAATTCTCTAAATGACTTCTCTTGAACATATCGGCGACACTGAGATGGATTGGTAGCATTAACCCCGAAAGATGGATGGTATGGAGAACCAATGGAAATATGACTGGTGAACAGAATGACCCAACCCGATTCAATCATGGCGATGGAGTGAAAGTGTCATGTTCGAGAGCGACCTACTACCATAAATTTCTTCAAGTTTTCTTCCCTTTTTCCCCAGCCATTGCCGACCAATACCTCTTTATTTTTTTCAATCTTGAGGAGGATAACATATGCTTGTTCTATAATTTTCCCTTCGGGAAAACTTGTCACTATGTTTTAGCAAGTCTAGTGACAGTGAAACTCGTTCTTGTCTAGGTGGACAAGTTTGTCACTATTGTTTTAACAAGTTTAACAAGAAAGACAACTCGGTCCTTTTCATGTTTAGAGAGTTTGAAAAGGGACGAAAAGAGAACTCCAACAATTCTTTTTCATAGCGTAATCCCTTAAGTCCGAAAAAGATTAAAATAATACAAAAGGGATGACTTTTTGATCACTTTAGCGAGCCAAAAAGACAAGCGCTCAAACTTTTTATGAGATAATCCCTCAAGTCTAAAAAGTTTAAAATAAACAGGAGGGATGGCACTTCCAATCACTTTAGCGAGCTGAAGAGGCCAATTTCTCAACAATCTTTTCATATTTAGTGAGTCTGAAAAGGGTTTAAAGTGGACTCATTTTTTTTTGAGGAATGAGTGGTATCCGGGGTAGCAACTGATTTTGGGTAATCTTGGAACTTCTCAAAACATGGTGATGTGAAGAGGGTGGCTAACAAGACCACTCGTCGCAGTTGTTCCTCAAAATGGTAAACAATCAAGTGAAAGCGTATGATCGGCCAAATGGATGGAGGTGATGTAGGAAACATAACCAAGGCTCAAAAGGCTGATATAGTGGCAATCACAAGGGTTATTTACCGAAACTGGGTTCATTTTTTAACGAGCTTGAACTCTGGGGAAACATATGCTCAGTGGTAGGTTTATTTTTTAACGAGCTTGAACCATGTGATAACATTTCTCATTGGTAGGTTTATTTTTTAACGAGCTTGAACCATATGATAACATTGCTCATTGCCTTTTTACGTAGGCTAGAAACGACCAAACTACAAAGCTAAAAAAACTATTAAAGTTAAGGGACTGTTGAGGTTAGGTAGGATGGTTTCATCAACTCATTTAGACAAAACTATTCCTTTACTTCGTCCGCAGAATAGATGAAGGTGAATGGTGTGTTTGACTAATCACCTGACCTTGGGAGTTAAAAAAACTAAAAAGCTAAAAAAGCTAAAAAGCTAAAAAATGAAATTGGTCATTTTTTACTTGCTTAAAAAGGTTTGCATGCCCCTAGGCATCAAAAGAGAGTCTCCAGGTAACCATATGGAAACATACTATGGTTAAGTAGGATGATTTTCTGTCAGTGTTTAGAGAAAACGCTTCCTGCACTTTGTCCGCAAAATAGACGAAGGTGAAAGGTGTCAGAGACCAATCACATAACTCACAGGGAAACTTATTTTTTCAGCTATGTTCATATGCCAAATAGACAAGGGTGCATGCCCCCTAAGATTTGTTTCATTCACCAAACTACTCATGGTAATTAGGTGGATGAAATGAAGGCTGAAGAGACACTCTTGACGCAGAAGGATCATTTAGAGATGATGTTTAACCTGAAGCTTTGTTTGAACTGCGGAACGAATGCTGGTCAACAGTGACAATTTTTCCTTCATGCGGGAAACACATCACTCGAAAGAGTGTTGAAACAATAGCTTCCATGTTGTAAACATAGTCACGCCCGAGGAGTAGATTGAAATCTAACGGTCCTTGGACTACCATCACGTTCAAGTGAATGGTTTTCCTTCTCAAAGATATCGGCAGCTTGGGAAGGATCCCTAATGGTCAAGTGGTTCCTTTATTAAAGCCTGACAAATTCTGTGTAATAGGCATAAGCAATGGAGAACCAAGCGCTTTCCCAGCAGTTGAGGAAAGGATACTCACTGAAGTCCCTTCATCTATGATAGTGCTAGACACGATCATTTTGTAAACTTGTACTATGATTCGGAATGGTACATTATAAGGAAGGCGAGATCTTGCTAGTTGATTCCAATCAAAGGAATCGATTAGAATGCTTGGAGGGGGTACCGAATAAATGGTGAAATAACCCCTTGAGTAGCAGGAACTGGGGGATTCTCTTCCTGTTGTGAAGGAATGGGTGGATTGCCAAAAAGAATTTGAACAGTATCGTTCTCACTCTCTTTAGGAATAATACCATCTAAAGGTGGATCATCTAAAGGAAAGACTGGGTCGACTACAATCTCGATCTGTTGACTTTGGTCCTGTGTGGACTCAGAAGATTTACTTTCAACGATAAGTGTTTCGACCAACGGTTCAGTTAAGTCAGTCGGATTTTCAACTAGTAAAGGACTAAGGGAAAGTTTCTTGTATCCAGGCGGAAGTCGCTGCGTTGAAGCAGGACGGTTATGCAAGAATATTTTGGCCTCATTCAAAAAAGGACAACGGAGAAGACGATGGTCCCCTTCACATATTCCACATGGAGTTCTAACCTTTCCTTTCTATCCAGGAATTTCATTTTCACTAGTTGATGGTGTGCTGTCAACATGATCACCAGAGGTTGACGACACTAAATGATGCGATCATGGAGACCTTTCTCTCAAAATCCACAGAATGCAAGGACAATCTCGATGAAAATGGTTTCCTTTGCAAATTAGACAAGGATATTTTGGAGATTTAGTGTGCGGATTTTCACCAGATGATTCATGGTTGCCCCCTTGCTTAACTGACTTCTTATTTTTCTGCTCCTTTCCTTTCTTCTTCTTCTCAGGCACTTGGTTACTAGCATCACTATTTTCACCAAGCAAAGATTAAGAAGGGGAGGGAGAAAAAAATGAAGAGGAAGGTGAAGGGTCAATTGTAGTATCAAATGGATGTTGATTTGATTGTTTTGGAATCACGTTATTTTGAACCACAAAGGTTGAGAACAGCCACACTAGCAAGCCAATAGTCAGACGTGGCAGAGACAATGTGGCCATATGAGGTGCACCAATATTTCCCCAAGATGTAAAAGGGCTAGGAATCCCCTCAAGAGGGATTCCATGATTGGTAGACTCCATTAACTCAACCTAAGATCAACAAAGGAACAAGGATGTTATTCTGAATTTAAATAAATTTTAATGACGCTTTGACACAGCTTCGATTTTTCAATTTTTAAGAGTCAAGAAAAAGCTAAAGATGAATCTAGTCCCCTTCAATTTTTAATGAGCCTGAAGTGACAAGTGCTCAGATGGACCTTTTCTTTTAAGGAGTCGAAAGAAACAAAAGTGACTGCTCTGGAGATCTAGACAGAGGGATTACCAAACCAATCACAAAACTGCAAAACACACCTTGGTGATAAATTAAAGAGAAATTACCAAGGACTTATGTACGGCAGTCAATCTTCCCGAATGATGTGTTCAGTGCATTGTGATCGATAGGGTAGCAGACATGGCTTCCTATGGATAAAGGATATAAGCCTATTGTGGTCTCCCAATATATACTCGACGGTACGAGGAGCACAATGTCTGTGCTAGCACTTGTCATATCAAAGAGGAGGAAGCACCCAACCTTCGATGAAAATGATAGTTACTAGGTTTTACGACGTTGGAACACATCTTTAGCCTAGACCTCTAGATGTGTTGCATTAGGTTCCAAAGCGTTGTTATGTTCATTGAAATTTATTTTAGAGTTGATCTTGTTTAGAATTTTGCCTTTCAAGATTCACCACGTGATGTAGATGTAATATTCCTAAATATGCAATCTAAAATGATAAACAATCATTGTTTATTTATTTTTTAGCAATGAAAATCCTAGCTACTAAGGAAAGAACATTACAATTCTTTCAAACAGAGAGAAAAGAGGACACACTAAATGCACTTTTCCTAAATCATTTTTCGTACACAGTCTAAATGCAAATGAAAATGCATGTATTTTTTTTTTGTTCCCTTAATGTGAGAAATGCTGAAAAGGAAAATTGAGTATAGATCTGAAATATTTTCTTTAAAGTGACATTTCAACAATTTCTCTTCAAAATGAAAGGAAGACTAAACAACACTTTTCAATTTCGAATAGAAAATGCTTTTGACACTTCAAACTATCAACAAATCAAATCAAAATACATGACAAAAATTTGAATCGACTATCCAAGGAAGGAAGACTCAACAACACTTCACCTTTTGATACAAAACGCCAGTTATGACACTATTTTGCATCAAAATGATAGTTCAATTTTATCAAATTTTCGACAACGGATTGAAAATGATGGACAAATACATAAAAACACTTGCTAATCCTAATCAATGGAGGTTGAAATATGTAAAGCAAAGTGGCTTCAACAATGAGGTATTGTTCATAAGCAGCAAAACAATTGAACAAAGCTGAAAATAGGGACAAAAAATGAAAATTTCAAGGAGATAAATAGGACTACTCAGTCATCACACCTGTGCTTCACAGAAACAGGGATGCATCTCACCTTCTACACTCAGTAAGTGCAATGCATACTAGCTTCTAGTGATAGACAGTGCAATGAGGTAGGGAGCGCAACTGAGGTGGGTTTTGGCTCAAATTTGCAGCTGAATTCAATGAGTTAAGCTGAGCTATTAGGGACAGTGAAGAAAAAGCACAAGGGTATGATCTTGGAAGGTTATTGAGCTACCAACATGGCATCTAGAATGTTCATAAGTCAAATTTTCAAATCATAAACTAATCCGGAGATTGACTGAAGCAACATTCATCTACTTCGCAATTGCAGAGAAAAAGCGGTTAAAAGGCTATCTGGCTAACTTCAGGCTCCATCTATAGTTATAAAATAAATAATCAACAAAAAATAAACAAACTATTTGATCCCCAATGGGGTCGCCATTTTGTTTCTGCGAAAACTAGTGTCTTTTTGATCTACTAGTCCCCCTAGGATTGGTAGCTATCCTAGAAACAAACAATCAAAGCAATTTGTGATTTCCTTTATGTATGATAGATAAGAGAGGAGCAAAGGAACCAACCTGGATCTTCCACTTGACTCTTTGCTTGATTCCTCTCTCCCTTGATAGAGCTTGCGCCTCTTCTCCTACTTATCCCACTCAGTGAATACCTATAGAGACAAAGTAACAAAACACCATCAAAGCATCTCGATCTATTATATCATAAACAATGTAGAATCAAAAATACATTGATCATACAATGGCATTCACAAATAACAACATTCACAAATAAACGATTATATGGAGGAAAACTCAAAGAACTTTATTAATAATAGAAGGGAGAATTATAACCCAGCTGTCTGATCCAGCATCAAAGCCCTCTTCACCTCATGAAAAGCAAGATCACCCAACAATACAATGCTCTTTCTCAAAGACAAACTATCAGCACTTCCTTACAAATTACAAAATTCCGGCCTCCAGATCTCTCAGATGAGGGATCCATTTATATATGTTTGTAAGCGTCTGAGTCATCTCTGGGTTTTTGATTAGTGTCATTCCACTTGTAGTTCTTAGTTCCACTTGGAGATTTCTTGGATCTCTTGCTCATCCCTGGGTGAATTCAGAGAGGCAAGTGTCACAAGAGAAGTTTGTGGAAGATTCCATGAGCATCCACTTAGGAAACTGTCTTGGACATTTGTCCATCCTAACTCATCGCACCCTACAGAAGGCCTCTTCAGTATGCGTCACACCTAGCTACTGTAGGAGTCAGTATGCATCACACCTTGACACTGGGGCAATCAGTATGGTCCAAGTTTAGCCAGTTCTGAGTGGTTTTTTAGGTGGAACTTTTGGGGAATGATGTAATCAGTTGACCATGATCCTTTAGGGTATGAAACAACACTTTTAGGGGTTAAGGAACCCTTGGTTTATTGACATATAATATTGGGGTTATAGTGCCCAAATATGTCTATAACAAACCCAAGCTATTACAGGGCTACACCCATAGCCTCTATGGATATAGATAACCAATCCCCAACACATACACATACACAAAGTGTATGTCACAACACATACACTGACAGATTGTGTGTAACATCACACATGCACCTACACTTGGTGTACAACACCACACATATACATACACATAGTACAACGAAACGAATACACATCACGATATAATGACTACACAATACATACAACACAGTACCCCTTGTACACAAGAAAACATCTATGAAATATACACAACATAACTTGTACGACATGTACACAACAATAATACTACACATCTAGATATCACAATGTCTCTACCAAGAAACTTTCCTTTATTGTCCTTCCCATGCCTTACTGCATTCATTTGCAACCCAAGTCTCAGTTTTGTGTCTCTTTCCACTATTCATGCTTGTCCAAACATGCCAGAGATCACATTGATTTCATTCCACTGATGTATCCCTCAACATTACCTGCCATAGCATAAACATAGGCATAGTTTTAAGCACATAATATCAAATCATATCCACATGATACTAACCGCATAGATCTTCTGGGATACTCTGCCCACTTGATTCCTCATAAACCAGGAACCTTCTCATGCCAATAACTTGCTACATAAAACCATCATTATTCCATAAGAATGATCCTTGATGACCCTATTAGACAATGGCATACATACATACATACATACATTCATATATGTGTGTGTGTGTGTGTTTAGAAACATCAGTGTAATCATGATCACAACATAATTACTAGTGTTCATAAGGTCAAGGTTAAGAGAACCCCCTTTATTCATGCACAACACTAAGAAAAATAGTTCCCAACATAGCCAAGGTATATGATACCTCAATCCCATTTACTTTACCTTTATTGTTACTCTTTTCATGATCGTCCTGCCATTGTCCATTTATCCCAATGCACCTAACCATCCCAACTGGTTTTCATATTATAGCCTTTAGTTTCCCTTAGAAATGTATCATGATTCATCCAGGTCTTACATTGCCTATTTGGTTCCATTCATCTCTCCCCAAGCTCCATTAACTTTCATCTTTCCCCTACGAATTCCCAAGACACCCAAAACATAAAAGGAAAGAACAAGAATAAAAAAATAATGAAACATAAAAAACCAAGCAACCATAAACAAAGTGGCATGGCCATGCACCAAAACATTGAAAGAACAAAACTAGAAACAAACACCATGACTCAACCCCCATGGTTCCCAATGCTTCCAAAAGAAAGCTCAACCCTAGCCTTCTCCAATATTTCATGGAAATCCCTCTGCCATAAAATTCCTACATCATACTACCATAAACACGCAATTGTCAATGGATAAATAAATATAACAATGCACTAATTACCTTACCTTATTGTACTGTGTGTGTTTCCCTGAAATTGAACACATGCACATATCATCTCTCAAAGGACTCCAATTCCCTTGATGGATCTAGCCATAACTAAAAACTAGTTTTTATGCATGCATCTAATTATCCATCTCTCATGTAGCTTCCTTGGCCCAAAGTGCTTCCACACACTTTATATTTCTCTATTACTTGACTTCGTAGCATGATCTTATTCTATTGCAAAATACATTGAGGCTCTGCCTATAACTCTACCCCTGGTTCCACTTCCACCTCAATGATGGATGCCTGGTGACCTTCCTTCTTCTTATCTACTACTACATAAATCTAGGGAATGATCTGACCTACATCCACAACTATTTGTGCCTCCTACACACCTTAGATCTTAGGCCTGCCACCCATCGACTATGCCACTCTGATACAAGGGGAAATCATTCCTGCGATGATATCCAGCATAGGTTCAACACCGTAATGGTCTTCTACCATTTATTTTTACTTTTTTTCTCCACAGGCTGAGACCCATGTGCTCTCTAGATGCATTGAACTTTTTATGAGGTTCCATATTTACCTTGTTACATGCACCCATCAAGTCATTCTTAAACGTAGGCTTATGCATTGACTACTCATAACAATGCTTCAAATTTCTGATGGATTTTTCCAATGACTGAGGCTCATCAAAATTGATCCAATCTTTGAGTGATATTGGTAATCCATTGATGAAACATTCGATCATTTCTTTCTCATCCTTGAGATAAGCCACATACTTCAACAGCTCTAGGAATCTGCTAGTGTACTCATCATCTATCATGGGACCCATCTTTGGCTTATAGAACTTTTCTAGAAAATACTTCTCACTCCTACTATAATGAGGTTGAAGGTAATGCTGATGATGTCTTTCGAAACCAAAACTAAAATAAAATCCATCTGTTAACCCGCCTGTCAAGTGTATCAAAATATTTTCCACCTTTGATTGTACCATCTTTGTCCAACCTAAATCCGTATCGACACCTACTACCATATGCCCTATTTTTTATTTCCTCTTGTCCATGAATAATCCTTAAATATCCCTGCCTCTGCAAATCTTAAAGACTCTAAAGGATGACTACATTAACTTATGCTTTATTTTCCTAAGCTTTGGCAAGCCTTTACTGTAACATACCATGTTAGATAAACCAAATAGAGACATATTCAAAATCATACGTTAGTGTATTTTAGGGGAAGTTATCTCATCTACACAATCATTCCATATTAGCATGATATAACTTCACAAGCACATCAACTTATACATAAATAAGGCCATGATATCCATAATAGTAACTAACATGCTCATATGATAAAATCATAAACAATCACATCTGCACAGTTCAATCCAGAATAGTATGATGCACATTAGGGGAATTTTGAGGTCTCAAATGGGCCACCTAAGGAAATTATAAAATAATAATGGAAATAATAAAATAATATTAGATTACATCATCAAATTTTAGAAGGAAAGAAGAAAAAACTATTCTTTCAACTCGTATTTTCAACTGATTACCTTATGGGTTTACTCAAATTTTGAGCAAAAAAACTCATTGGATGAAGAATTTGATTCCTCATCCAATGAGTAACCATGCCTCATACTTTTGATGGACTCTGCTACATGAAAAATGAGAAATACATGAAAAAACGTGATTGCAAAATGAGAAATACATGAGTCCTCGAGAAATTCATGTATTTTTCATTTTGCAATCATGTTTTTTCATATACTTCTCATTTTTCATGTAGCAGGGTCCATTGAAAGTATTAAACATGGGTACTCATTGGATAAGGAATTAAATTTTTCATCCAACGAGTACTCCCACTTGAAATTTGAGTAAAACCTTAGGGAGATAAGTTGAAAATACGAGTTGACAAAATAGTTTTATTATTTTATTATTTTTAATCTTTTTACTTTTTTACTCCAAAAATGGTGAATCATCCCCTATGGTTGACATCATCATCTTGAATCCTATTGGTTCTTATAAATTTTATTTTGGTTGTAAAGTTTTCTTAGGAGACCCATTTTAGACCTTAAAATTCCCCTAATGACATCCCATGTATATCAACTCATACATGAATATCATAACCATAACAATTTGCATAGGTCAATCCTAATTAGAACAATACATGTATAATATCAAGATTTTAGCCACAAATACCATAATCATGATGCATATGACTGCAATGAATATAACAACAAGTTAACTATCATGCATGACTAACCGATTAGCATGCATATGACTTCATTGATTAGCTAGCATCTATCATGCATGTAACCACAAGAGAAATAGATTAACAAGAATGCATATAACCACAATGCATATAACAACCATTAACCATCATTTCTGCATGCCATACATACAAACTTGTATGACGATATGTTTTCACCTCAAATTCCAGTGCTACAACCTTTCTCTGATACCAATCTGTAACACCTCCTCCCACATTTACCCACTTTTACCAGCTCGCCTGGGTAAACATGAGATGAGTGTCGCTATGACATGACCCAACCTCCAAGTTCTAATTATGGCTGACACACCGACAACTTATAGGCATCCTTTATGAACATTAAATCACCCAGAAGTCAGTCCACAACCTCTCATGAGCATATCCTGAGTTGGAACTACTTTTGCACAAGCTTGACCCCCAATCGCACCCACAATACAACATGCATGTGGCTATGAGCCTCCAACTGCACTCATAAGTCTGTCTCCATGTGGTTATGATCAAAATCTTCTAGTTCTAAGCATTTGGTTCTAGGATCAGTGTTGCCTTTTCAGACTAGCCTCCAGACCACTGCCCATAATTGCTTGTAACTTTCCATAATCATAATTAACATGACGACAATACCAAACATTCAAACTTGAAGCAAGAACTTGAATTAGAAATGCATGATCCATGATAGAAATTTCGTCAAACATATGATAAACATGTAAGCTATAGGTCATGAATGCATATCTAATCATAAGTTGATATTATTCATCTGAGAATCACTAAGAAGGATCTAAGCCATCTCTAGCTAGCTGCAATAGCACTTGTTATTCCATGCATTCATCAACCAATCAATAACTTATCAAAACATGTCAAGATCCATAGGTAGATTACATCATATAATCAGCATATAAACATAATTGAAGCCATGGAAAATTAGTGATAATATGACTAGTATAATCATTACAAATTCCCATAGATCGCAATAAGAAAATATCTCATATTAACATATGAAAATTGCAACCATGTGAGGGACTTCCAATGACCACCTGACCATAGATTTGGATGAACCAAATCTCTTTTTAAGCCAATCACCCCCGCGCCATATTCTAAGCATGAATGTGGGATATCATGGAATAAACCAAGAAAAACCCAACCAAGGCTTCCATAGGCCAAACTACATCAACCCTCAACCACAGTGATTCCACCTTTGTGGTCTATAAATCACTAACGTCAACCAGATCGGTTTCTACCCAAGTCGTCTAGGGCTACAGGAACTAGTACCTAAACCCATAGCCTTCTAGGGCTCCATAGTGTATGTTCCAACCATGACTCCAAGGACTAGTAATTCAACCCACCAAGGGCTCTACAGCGTTTTTCCCAACCTATGGGTCCAGGAAATAGTAACTCAACCCAAGTTGTTCTAGCTCTTCTAGAGCATTTGTTCTAACCCACGACCGTTGGGAAACTGAGCACCAATCAAAAAAACAAGTGGAAGAAAACCCACAAAACCATGGTTATATAGGAAATGGTAAGGGAAGGCTAAAACCACTATCAATCTAGGAAAATCCCATGCCATTGACAACAAACATAAACCATAAACCAATGCATCTATCATGCATTCAAATCCAGACATACTAAATCAGGCATGCACATTGTTACCTACAATCCATAGCTAATATGTGTCCTTACTTGTAGTTTTCCAATCTTCCTCTTCGCACCCTTGCTTTCTTTGATTTCTTTTCCAATTGCTTATTACTTCTCCTTAGCTGATCCTGATCAAAGAATGAGCAAAAGTTGTCAATTGATTCTCAAGTGACTTTTTATCATTGATGTCTCCTTTTCTTTATTTTCCTTCATTTTTGCTCTAATTTCCCTTGCATGCAAATATGTGTCTCTTCACCATCCTTTTCTCCTATTTTCCTATATTTCCATAATTAAATTCCAAGTATTCACTCTTTTCTATTTCCAATGTCTTTTCCAATTTCCATAGTCAATAATAAACTGCAAGTGATGCCCACTATGATGCTCACCCACCATTCAACTTGGAATACATGTCCTATGACCTTAGTCTTAATTTATTTACATGGAAAATCAACTAGGGGATGTTACAATGTATGTATATATAATAATTGTTGTTTAAGTGAAGTTTGGGGGAACATGGGATAGGAATATCCCCATTCTACAATGTGAAACTTCACATCGTGGCATGCCCCTCTCATTGGGTTGAATGTGTTAAT
The DNA here is from genome assembly GCA_031772625.1 of Pinus tabuliformis. Taxonomy (NCBI): domain Eukaryota; kingdom Viridiplantae; phylum Streptophyta; class Pinopsida; order Pinales; family Pinaceae; genus Pinus; species Pinus tabuliformis. The sequence continues at coordinate 502,479,601 of CM062815.1, forward strand.
CACTTGGAAATGGGCATTGTAATGGAGAGAACAAAATAGGGATTTCCTTGCATTCTCCATTACAACGCCCATTTCCAATTGATTAACACATTCAACCTGACAAGAGGGGCATGGAACAACATGAAGTTTCACATTGGATATGGGGATATTATTGTCCCATATTCCTCCAAACTTCACCGCAACAACAATTATTACTATCTATATATCTATATATATATATCTATATATATATATATATATATATATATATATATATAGTAAGATTTTTGTTTCAGTGAAATTTGGGGGAACATGGGACATGAATATCCCTGTATCCAATGTGAAACTTTAGGTCATGCCATGCTCCTCTCGCTGGGTTGAATGTGTTGATAACTTGATCAATATTGCAGTTTATTTGATCAATATTTCCACCTTTACTATACAAAATATCATCATCCTCATCACTTTCAGTGTGATCAGTATCTTCATTGTTTCCAGTCTCATCAATTTCATCACCATTATTTTCACCATCATCATCTTTACCATCATCATCTTTACCATCATCATCTTCACCATCTTCACTTTCATCACCATCATTTTCACCACCATCATTTCCATGTCATCATTTTTATCGTTATCAACATTACCAATAACATCACCATCATCATTATTAGCTTTAGCCTTAGCATCATCAGCAATCATAGCCTCAACATCAACATTAGAAAATTATGACTGGAAATGAAGCAATTTTACATAGTTTCTTGTCTTTCTCAACATTATATCTCATTTTCATTACTTGGGCTTTGGAATTTTCTTTTAATTTGATAATGAATTGGTTTTATATTTTATTCAGCATATATATCTCATAATCACTAAAGGACAACATGGTACTTTGATGGTTTTCTCAATCTCCAAGTTTATATGTAGTGGTTACAAGATCTTCATAATGGTTACAGGACTTCCTATACATGTTCAATATTTCATACTATAGATTTGGGATGATCAAACATTGTAGATCAAGCTTGGTCTTATGATCCTTCATCTTTTTCAAAGGTTTGATCAGTTGAAATCAACTTTTGTACTCGTCAAAGCACTTTCTACAATAGTCAAATTCAAATGGTCTCCTTATTCCATTTCTTAATTTTCTCTTGGTTTCGCATAGCATTACTATGGTGATGGGAAACTTGTTTGTTTTCACAAAGGCTTAGAATGATCTCCAGGTGAAGGAAACTAAGGTAATAACTACTATTTATAAGCTCTATGGTGTATTTCAAACTTAGAAATTTTTGAAATATTAAACAACTAACCCTGATATATATCTATATATATATATATATAAGTATGTATAATTATCCCTTTTGTTGTTGTATTCATTTGAATAAGTGTTGAATCCTCATGAAAATGAAATTTTTCCATCTTTCTTTTCAAATTATATCCTTCTCATCGCATTATTTTGCACTATTATTAGTAGGGAAAATTTTAGGGGTGAAATTTCACAAATGGGATATTTTTTGGACATTTTTTGAAAAAATATATTGACCAATTTCATTAACAATTCCCCTATTTTTTACCTATATATGATTAAATGGATTAAATTCACCAAAATATTATTGATTTTTATAGTAAATTACATTTTTTTTATTGAATATTCGTGTACATTCTATACATATGAATTTTCAAACTAAAATAGTCACCTACAATACTATATATAGAAAAAACAATAAATCCTTAAAAAAATACCTTGATTATTATCTTGTATGTGCCCTATACCCCAACATTATAGAGAACTCTAATATTTCATTTCTTGATGAGGAGTTGTTATCAATTAATATGTTGTGTGAACTTCATCTTTACTTTTAGTTTTATACCTTATCTCGTCCCCTATTCCATAATGTTCCCTCCTTGATTGTACTTTGTCTCACCTCTTGTGACCACATTATACTCTTCACCATGAATCCCATGTCCATTACCCTAATTGGAAATAGAGTACTAATAGATCAAGCTCTTAACACCATTTTGATGGGCAAGTTAGGGTTTGTAAGACAAGAACCCTAGTCATTGGAAAAATTGGATGGTTCTCCCAAGTTTAATGTTATAAATTACATTACAAAAGCTATAGGTTGCTCTCCATTTCTGAGGAGGTTGCATGGTTATGATGATTATGTCGCTATGGAATTTGTATGAGGGTTTGATGCGAAGGTAGCTCGGATTGGTAATTTGGTGATGGTGATAATGGAAGAGTTTATAGCCGAAGCCACATGTCTTCCATAATAGTATATAAATAGTTCAAAAATAGACAAGTTAAGTAAGGGGCATGGACCAATTTCCTTAATGCACTTGAATTAGAGCATGATAGGAAGAAATGGGTACGTCGGCACTATATCATGGAAAATTTGCAAAATTTACTTTATGTATTACAAAAAGTTGTTACCTATGAAAGACGGTTTGCAATCAAATTTCTCTATCACATTAGGTTGCTAATGCACTTTGAGTGAAATGAATTCGTAAAAATTTCCTGTGTAAAATCTTGTGTCATATGGCCCATTGCATCTAACAGAGCTCTATGAGTGTCAAACATAGGTTTTATCACCATGGCCTTGTAAAAATGTTAATAACCAAGGAGTTAAAGAAAAGAGAAATTACTTGGGACAAATTTGTGGCACTAAATTGGTTTTTTAACCCTCTTTCTATACCTAAGGTAGTATCAGGGATAAGAAAATTACAAAAAACCATGTGGACAATCATTAGAAGTTTGTGATTCTTAATGGTAAAAAGATACTTTGGTGGATGAGGACTTGGAGATGGTCACTGAGGGTCCAAAGAAGGGTAATGCATTAAAAAGGTCTTTTGTTCCACCATGGAGGTTGACAAGGAGTATGAGAAACAGAAAATTTGTTCCCCCATCCTCTCTTACAGCATGTGTCACTATTCTAGATTCCAATGAACATGTTATTTCTATGGTTAATCCTCCTGTGACATCCCCTCCTCATTCAATGAATGATTCTACTCACATGCCTAACCCTCTTCCTTAGATATGTGTAATTTCTTTACAAAAAAGCAAATTCTCATTTATGACCATGTTCCTAGAGGAAATCCCAAAATTTCAACATGTTTTTCCCAAACCCTACTATTGTTGATCATTATTCCATTCAAAAGAAGAGATCTACACCCAGAATTAATCTATGTTTGAAACCATAAATATTTTGGATCCACCAACTCAAGACTTTGAATGTAATTTTGACTTTCATGAATCCCTACATTATCGACCTCAAGCCAAGAAGTTGAAGGAGAAGATTAAAAATATTAAGGAGATAAAATAGAAATTTGAAGAGTATAGTATTCTTGATTGACATGTCAAGAGTGAAAATATTGTACTGGGGGCCCAAAAGAATAGCTTTGGCAGGAAATTGATAAACATTCTAAGGAGAGTAAGAAGCATGCTAAGATGGCCCAAAGATGGCATATGTAAACTTTCTACTTTTTGGTTCTCAATAAGAATTTGAAAAAGAAACTAAAATATGTGCAGAAAGTAGGTAGGGAAGATGTCAACATTAAAAATTGAAATTTATGGGTAAAAAGCTTTAAATTTGGTCAGATTTGTATAGTTTTGTATAGGAGCATCCATTGGAGATTCGATGGTACTATGTGTAGATCTTTTATTTTTGTGTGAGGACACATAAAGCCTTATTTCTAGGGGATATGTTGAGGTTGGAAATTGAAGAACGTTTTTCTCTCAAATGCTCATTTTTGACACCACCGTACCTTAATTTTACCTTCGTATAGTCCTCTTTCAAACATAATAGAAGGATTTCTTGCTAAATGAAGACAATTAAAGATTTACAAGGTAAACATTTAATTTATGTAGAAAATCTATGTTGTGGATGCATTGTTGGGATTAACTATTATTATTATTATTAGTGTTTACTGATGAAGGTTTTATAGATCCTGTAATCCTCAAAGGGATCCTATAATCGAAGTCCAAGTTTGGCTTATGTGTGCAACCTCTAATGAAAAAGTGGCATGTGGATTCTGTAGAATGCAAAATCAATATGTCAATCTGCCATTAAAGCAGATGTTTGCTCAACATTTTGTGTTTGGTTTTACACCTGGGTTTTCAGTTCAGTGTCAAGGCAGAGATTCATAGTTTCTTTACTCAAGTTTCTTCAAATAAATCACACATGTTTAATCATGTTTTAAATTTTCTATTTGTTGCATTAATGTGAGATATTGAGAGGTCATTGGATCTCTCAATTATCTTCTCATAAAATGATTTGCACATGTCATGTATCAAGTCAGTTATGTATTCTATTTCTTACAAAATCCTAACTTTTTCCCTAAGCCAGGTTAGCACTAAGGTTACTAGGTTTCATTTGTGTTTCATATTTATACTTTTTCTCACTAGTGCGACCCCTAGTTCAAATCTTATCATACTACTCCTATGTAAATTATGGATTTATCAATATAGACCATTTATGCTCAGGTTATTTTATTCGTTGTGTGATTTCATTGTGATTTAAATTTTCTCTAGGAGGAAACACTATTGGTTGGCCTAGGCCAAAACAACCCAGCGCATTTCCTCCTCATTTTCGTATGATTAATGTTAACTTATCATGTTTGGTTTGAATATCATAAGTAATGCCCTATTTCAGTAGATCCATTTGTGTAAAGAACGTTTCACATGGTTTAATAGTGAAACCCTCAGTTATTTCTATGTAGGTTTTTTTACTCTAATTGAAGACAATAGATTGATGACTGGTTGCTTATATATGGTTTGGACCTAGAGTATATTTTAACTGTTTTCTCATATATGATATTGGATCTCGTATATTAAATTTAGGCTCTATTCTTGTATTATTTAATATATGGATTATTGGTTTAAGAGCACACAATTTAAGTGACTGAATGTACAGTCACATTTTAATATCCTTTGTCATTGTACATTATTATTAGTTCATGATAACCATGTTTTATGTATGTAAGAACAACACGAGTAGCACTGTAATCTTCTATTTATATCTACTATTTTTTAATTGCAAATATCAACATAGAGGATTGATCAAGATATAATATTATGAGCATATGATTTGTCGTCTTTAAATAAAATGTTAAATACCAAACTTGACAAAATCATTAAAAAAATCTATGAATAGGAAGAAACGACTACAGATAAAATAAAAGGAATGAAAATAGATTGATAATAGAGTTCAACAAGTGTGGGCTACATCTCTAGGTCCACTACCAATGGAGTGGCTTCTTCAATTATGATGCAAAATAACCCAAATTACATCAAATTCCCCAATCTCAATAGCTAACTCTCAATTTTGCAGTTGTACAAGAGCCTCAAGAACCCCTCACAAAAATCTCTCTTTTCTCTGATTAGTGGGATAAGGTCCACTAGTTTCTTCTGAAACGTCAAGTATTTGCTCAAGTATATTTATATCCCTCCCTCATACTAGATTTATGTTTGGTATGGGGGAAAACGCGATCTAAAGCTTTCGTTTGAAATCTAGCCTTTGGAGCCCCTTCTTTATTTTTCTTAGAATCTATTGTAAGTTGAGTTTTGCTAGTACCCTATATTTATTATAGGAATGGCATATCACATATGAAGGTTTTTCCTCAAGATTTGGCCATTTTTCAAGAGATTTGATGTTTTTGGAACTAGTCATGGTCTTCAGGAAATTTTGGTAAATTTCTTTAAGTTTTCTTTCTTTGCAATCCTTAGCAGAGATCAATAACTCATCTATGACCATATGATCCTATTAATGCACCTTATATCTGGGTTGGATACTTCTTCATTTTCCAATTTTTAATTGTATCTAGATACATCTATGGCCAGATTACTTTGAAGTGTTGTTGGATTATTTGGAAATCCAGGAAATCTAGGTGTGGCAAGAGTGCACACTTCTTTGTATGTCCTGATACAATGTGGATATTTAGATGATATCTAGTGAGTCCCATGCCAGATGTTCTCTACAAGAGATGGATTCAATGAATTTGGTATCTTAGCGTGACACACGAGAGCACAATCTTGTTGTAGAAATTCCATGTAGATTCAAATTTCTTATGTAATATTCTAAAACAAAAGACTTGAATCTACTCTACTCATCAGCAGAAACAATTAAACGACCACAAAATCACGAAGCGTAAAAGGGAAAGAATTGAGTCAACACATTTCACAATGATTTCCTAGGGAAAGCCACGGCTAAAAACCCATGCTATTTGTATATTGCATTGGTCATAAAATATGAGAAGATTACAATGCTTTGCTCAAGCTCGAGCAACATCTACACTATCTCTATCTGTATCACAACTTCCTAGACAAGCTTGGGTCAATACTTAACTAGTTTCTTTCTTGACCAAGTCCCTATTTCCTTGCATTTTTTCCTTGGGAATTATCCCCCTAAAAAAAGGGAAATTCCTTAAAGGAATTGCGCAATCCATCATAGGCCTTCCTCTGACTACATGCACCACCTATAAAATTCGAATGGTTATACAACAAATAGTACCTCGTCCCTGTACTCCAACCTCAACTGGGTAACTCTTATATATGACATGCATGAATTATTTATGAATGAATATCCAGTTAGCTGGTTGATCACGGCAGGAAACAACAACTACTAGACCTCCCACTAGTTCCTCCAATAGTTGGAACTAGTTTAAGTGACTTTAACTCCATTAGACTAAATTAATTAATCACAACTCAAAATAAACTCAACCAAGGCTCTTATAATGTAGGATACACTCTACATGACTCAAGTTAGACCCTCAACTCGAATTAACTAAGCCAACTAGGTCAAATTGAGTTAGTTAATTAATACAAGTTGTCATAAGGTTTGGAATAACAATTTTATTCCTAATTTAATTCAAGGACAAAATTAAATTATGATTTTCTTGTTGCGTTTTCAACACTCCCTCTCGACAAGAAAGGGATTATCTTCTATCCCAATCTTGCCTCTATGAAAATCGAATTTGCATCTTGACAATTCCTTTTTCAAAATATCGGCATCATGTTCTTTTATAGGAATGTACTCCAGCAACATGATTCTCCTCTCCACACAATATCATAGATGGTGATACTAGATGTCAATATGCTTGGAGCAATCATGAAAAACTAGATTCTCAAAGAGTTTGATATAACTCTAGTTTTCACAGTAAATCACTATAGGATCCATATGTTGACAAAATAACCCAACAAGGATCTTCCTCATCCAGATAACCTCACAAGTTGCTTGACTAGCAGCCATGTACTTTGCTTCTGACGAACTGAGGCAACTGATCTGTACTTCCTGTTGTACCAAGAAATTGTTGCTAACCCAATACTAAAGATACCCCCTAGTGTGCTCTTCCTATCAGATGGACTCCTTACCCCTTCTGCATTAGTGAAGCCTTGAAGCTTCACTCCCTCTATCCATCTGCACCAAAGACCAAACTGAGTGGTGCCTCTAAGGCATCTCAACACATGTTTAGTTTCCTTCCAATAGTGTTTGGTTGGATTAACCATTGCCTGAATAATCTGGTTAACTGCAAAACACATTTTCAGTCGTGTGTTCACCAAATACATAAGTGAACCCACAAGTTGTTTGTAAATAGTATCCCCCACTACTTCTCATGAAGTAGCATCTTCCTTCCTCCAATTCCATGCTAAAGGAATCTCCATGGGTTTGTTGCTCTCCATGTGGAACTTCTTCAATATCTCGTTGGCATACTTTCCCTAAGAAACAAATAGTTCTTCATATCGTTGCAATACTTCCATACCAAGGAAATAATGCATGAGTCCTGGGTCCTTCATCTCAAATTCTCTTGCAAGATCTTCTTTGCAAGACTTTACCAGCTTCTCATCACCTATTAGAATTAAATCATTGACATATAATACTATAATAAAAAATTTATCTTCAACCATAGTATGGTAAAGGTTTGCACCTACTTCAATTTTGGTAAAGCCCAACCTAGTGAAATAGTTGTCAATCCTGGTGTACCAAGCACGGGGTGCTTGTTTCAATCCATATAGTGCTTGCTTGAGTCTGCACACATGTGACTCTTTGTTGAAGGTTTCAAATCCTTCTGGCTGGTCAATGTACACCTCTTCCTCAATCACATCATTTAGGAATGTTTTCTTCACATCCATCTGATGTATCTTCCATCCCATCTACACTGAAATTGCTAGAATAGATCTGATTGAAGAGTACCTTTCCACTGGAGCAGAGGTCTCCTCGTAATCAATTCCCTAGACCTAAGAGAACCCTCTGGCCACAAATTTGGTGTTTTGTTTCTCCACACTCCCATATTTTGCTTGCTTTACCTTGTAAATCCATCTGGAACTCACCACTGACTTGTCTTCTGGTCTTGGGACCACTTCCCAAACATTATTACTGATAATGGAGTCATACTCCTCAACCATGGTATCAACCCATACTGTTTGTTTCACTACTTCCTCAAATTGGGATGGATTAATCTCTACACTCTTTCTCATTAGAGCCATGTAGCCAGTTGTGATGTGGGTGCTCCCACAATCTCTCTAGCATCATGCATCAATATGTCTGCCTCTCTAGTGTGCTTCCATCCACCTCTGCAAGTCTCTGCATGAGTGGGTGCTTCCACTCTCTCCTCCTCTGCATGTGGATGTTCCACATCATCCTGAGGTTCTTCCTTTGGAGCTATAATCTCCTCTTCTTCACGCAAGTGAAGCTCCCTCTCATAGTAACATCTCATGGCCTTCTCTTCATCGAACTTTGCAACTCTATGAACCAATGTCATCCTATGAGATGGAAGGTACACCCGATAGGTGTGAGGTGTATCAGTTTACCCCATAAATATGGCCAACTCAGCTATTGGTTGTAGATTTTTCCTTACATCCTTAGTAACATGACAATAAACTGATGAGACAAAGATCCTGAAGTGTGCCACATATGGTTTCTTACCTGAAAAATATTCTTCTGGTGTACTCATCCTAAGAATTTGATGAGGAGTTTTGTCCTGCACATATATAGTTGTGTTGCATGCTTCATCTCACAATTACAATGATATGACCTAATAATGTAACATTGCATGTGCATCTCCCACAATACATATGTTCTTCCTTTCAGCCACCCCATTATGTTATGGGTTATGGGGTGCTATTAACTCCTATTGAATTCCTTCTGATGCACAAAATTTCTTGAATTCATTCGACACATATTCTCCATCATTATCACTCCTAAGAGCTTTAACTTTCCTGGCAGTGTCTTTCTAAACAAGTTCTTCAAATTCAAAAAGTTTAGCAAACGTCTGATCTTTCTTTTGCATGAAAAAAATCCAATATTTATGTGAGAAATCATATACAAATATTACATAATACCTATGCTTGGTCGTGGAGGCTATCAAGAACTATCCACACACATCTGAGTGAACTCTTTCAAGGATCTCTTGCATTCAACTATCCTTATCATGAAAGGTAGCTTTGGTGTACTTCCCCAATGTACACCCTTTGCATGTATCCCTTTTCTCTAGTGTACCCTTGGTAAGTCCTGTAGAAATATGTTGCATGATCTTCAAGGCTTTGTGGTGCAAGTGACCGGATATTCTATGTCACAACTCATTGATGTCTCTTGTCTACACCTTCTCAGTTTTTGTACTCAAAGAAGCATAGTCTTCTACATCCAATTTGTAGACAAAGGAAGGCCTTTCCCTTGATAAATATCACATCGTAGCCATTGTTGAGAATGCAACAAGATGATGGATCTTAGTGGAAAGAAGTCGCCTTCACTAAGTGGGCTCACAGGCTATTTTTGGCGCAAAGTCTATTTTTAGACATATGGATCATGGTCTATGAGTTGCAGGATGCTATTTGTGGATGATTGGTCATGTTGGAAAAAATAGATGGACTTCTATTTTTAGACATATGGTCGGTTTCTATTTTTAGACTATCAGGCTAAAAATAGAACAGTCGAATATTATTGTCTCATAATAATATTTGGACTATAAACATTATCTTATCCTCTTGGAGCACTTTAGTTTGAGCTACAGATGTGGCACATGCAGCTGTCAGAAGGAAATATGCTTTTCTTGTGGGTCAGTTGAGCTATTTCATGCAATACTTCAGTTAGAACTCATGTGGTTGAGTTTCGGTGGAGTTGATTGTGGAGTTGATGGAGTTGTGTTCAGTTTGACTTGGTTGAACTAGTTGTATTTTAGTCTAACTAAAGAATACACTAGTGATGAGTTTTGTGAATTAAATATTAATTAATTCACTAATTATTAACTCATAAAGCAACTATGGAATACATCAGTTAACTCAGTGCATGTATAGTTCAGTGGAGACAGGTGTTAGAGGTTGAGATTGCTATCAGTTGTGACTATAGTTTTTGCATGAGATTTGCACATGCATGGATGGAGATTGCCAATGATGGCTTGCATAGTATACCAAGGAAACTCATTTTTATAGAGTGGATGATTTCTCTTGCAGATTGCGCAGTGGAGGCAGGAAAACAGTGGAGGAGATTTGAGGCTTCAGATCTGAGCTAGTTTGTGTGTAACAGGTGGAGATAGTGCTGGATACTTGAGAGGAGTATTGTACTATGTATTGTTACATGTTCTCTATCATTATAATATATAGATAGTGTGGGGTTTTCAGCTGTATGCTTTCCCTGGGTTACATATTGTGTTAATGTGTGCATGCAATTGATGTTTCATTGATTTTAATGCTGCTAAATTGATGATCAGCATAGAGGAGATTATGTATTGTGCATGTATTCCGCAATAGTGTATAATTGGGATAATCTCTGTGAATAAGTGTCATATTATTCAAAATTTCTACATGGTATCTGATCCGGATTTAAACAGGAATGCAACAAATTACAGAGATAACCATATACACAAAGATGCAGCGGAAATAATACTTCATTTCATTAATGGAAAATACTGAAATATGCTTACAATTAGAAATGGAAATAAACCAGCTAGGGCGATGGTAGCTTATCTCTGAGAAGAGATGTGATGGCTACATGCCTCTGAACCGTGTTACAATGAGGCTCAAAGGCCTCTTTATTGTTGAGAAACAATGGAAAACCCTTCACATTCCAAAACCTAACCCTAGGAGATGAAACGCCAAACTGTGGGCCCCGTTTGGGGTAAGTTGGTACATCAACTTCTCGGGGTCGTAACTTTGGCATATGATCTCCGTTTGACGCATACAATAGCTCGTTAGAAAGATCTATCAGAGCACTACCATTGTTGGAATGGGCGACATCGGTCCATTCCATGGACCCATGTTGCCCCCGGATTCCCCAAAAAACGTCGTTTAGGGCCTCAAAACGGCTCTGGAAGTTCAGGACCCGAAAAACTGCTAAAAATAGTAAGTTGTGCTACAATTAAGGAAACTGAAAATGCTGAGAAAAACAATGGTGGGGGTCCAGGTGGACTTGGCAGGTGGCCACCAATATCCACCTGGATCATTCCTCCCCCCTTATGAAGCAATGGTCCCCATTGCGTTGAGCTCCTCCATGAGATGAGGAAACTTTTGCTGAACTCGTTCCCTGGTGAGCCACTTGCCTTGCTGAAGGAGTTGGCCTGCTTTGACAACTCGGTACAGTTGGATATTCTGTTGGTGAGTGTTCTTGATCTGTGTGTCCATGATCCGATCAATTGCAGCTTGTTCCATGCAATCTGGATTTAATTCTGTGGGTTTGAGTTGTTCCGCAATGTCGGATGTGTCTAGAAATGGTGGAAAGTATGGCCGAAGGCAGTCCACATTGAACACTGGGTGTAGGCCAAGGAATGGGGGAATGCTGAGCTCAAATGCATTGTCTCCCATAGCCTTAGTAATGGTGTAAGGACCATATCGGAGTGGTCTTAATTTCCGATAGGCTCCAGTAAGGCGTTCCTTTTGCAAATGCAACCAGACTTTGTCGCCCACCTGAAACTTGTGTGGCACCCGATGTTGATCATGTCGCTGCTTGTACTTGGCATTTGATTTCTCAAGAATGTCACGGAACTGCTGGCGAATATGTTGGATGCGCTCAATGAAGCTGGTGTCCTTATCTATTTCGGACTGGGCATGAGCTGAATTTATGTGAGTAGCTTCAAGTGGCATGGCCACATCAATGAGGCATAGTGGCTGGAATCCCAAACCCACCTGAAAAGGGCTATGGCCATTGGAGTTGTGAAGAGCTCAGTTGTAGATGTGCTGAACATAGGGGAGGTTCTCGTCCCATGTGCGTGGATGCTTTGAGTTATACATGCGCAGAATGTGCACAATCATCCTATTGACAACCTCTATCTGGCCATCAGTTTGAGGATGGAAGGTTGTGGACTTCATGAGTTTGGTGTCCAGCATTGACCAGAGACTGGACCAAAATGTGCTGAGAAACCGACTGTCCCGATCTGAGATGATAGACTGTGGGATCCCAAAGTGCACCCACACTCGTTCAAAGAAGAGTTTAGCAGTGGCTTCTGCTGTGATATTCTTCTTGCAGGCCACCATAATGGCCATCTTCGAGAACCTGTCGACGACCACAAAAACATAGTCATTTCCATGCTTAGTGGAAGGAAGGCCTGACATGTAATCCATGGAGATGGATTCCCAAGGTCGACTAGGGGTAGGCAACGGGGTATAGAGGTCGTGCTTCTTAATGGTCGGTTTGGCAATGGCACAAGCAGTACATGATCTGATGTACTTACCAACATCCTGTCGAAGATTCGGCCAATAGAAATAATTTTGCAGTACTGCCACTGTTTTCTCGAACCCGAAATGCCCAGCAACCCGACTGTAGTGTGCTTCCCAAATCATCTTGGCACGCTCGCTTGAAGGAACACAAAGGTGACTGAGGTGGCATAATAGGGTGTCCTGGAGGTGAAAATCTAGAACATGCCAACCCTCCAAGAGTGTCTGGTATGTGTGGCCGAATTCAGGGTCGCTTTTGTAGAGAAGTGGCCAATCAGAAGTCTTGTGCCCACAAGAGTTGAGCACGGTGGTTAACGCCATGATCGGTGGTCGACTGAGGCAATCTGCAACATCATTGGTGCTGCCCTTCTTATACTTGATATTCAAGTGGAACTGTTGCAGGTATGTAGACCACTTCTGATGGCGATCATTCTGCAATTTCCCTTGGGTCTGTATGAACTATAGGGGTCGGTGGTCTGTGTGGATGACCGTTTCCTTCCCCAAAATGTAATGCTTCCATTATCGGCAGGCCTGTACAATGGAATACATCTCTTTATCATAAGTGGGGTACTTTCGGACTATGTCTGAAAGTGTCTCACTGTGATATGCCACTGGATGTCCATGTTGAGTAAGGACTGCCCCAATAACATAGTCAGAGGCATCTGTCTTGACCTCAAATGGTTGTTGTAAATTTGGTAACGCGAGCACTGGAGCCATGCAGAGGCAATCCTTCAACTCCATGAATGCCTTCTGTTGAGATTTCGAACAAAATAATTTTGCTTTCGCCCCTCCCTTGGTGACTTGACTCAAGGGCCAAGAAATATGAGAAAACCCCAACACAAACCTGCGGTAGAAGTTGGCAAGACCTTGAAAGCTGCGGAGCTCTGTTAGAGTGGGTGGAGAGGGCCAATCTCGAATGACTTGGATCTTGGCTGGATCGACATGCACCCCCTGTTCACCAATAATGTATCCCAGATACTGAACCTGGGTCATGCCAAAAGTGCATTTCTCCGAATTGGCACATAGCTTGTGTTGCCGCAGTGTTTGGAGAACCTGTCAGATGTGGTGGAGGTGCTCTTCCCAACTCTGGCTGAAGATCAGAATGTCATCCAAGTATACTACTTCAAAGGAGTTGGTGAATGGCCGCAAGATGTCATCCATTAGCCTCATGAAGGTTGCAGGAGCATTCGTCAATCCGAAAGGCATAACCAACCATTCGAAGAGGCCCTCCTTGGATTTGAAGGCAGTCTTCCACACATCAGAGGGTTCGATTGGTACCTGGTGATATCCTGACTTCAGATCGATCTTGCTGAAATATTTCGCCCCCTTTAGTTGGTCTAGGAGGTCATCAATCCGCGGGATCGGGTACCTATTGCGGACAGTGATCTTGTTCAGTGCCTGATAGTCAATACAGAGTCTCCACGTCCCATCCTTCTTCTGTACCAACACGATCGGGCTCCCACAAGGCGATGAACTCGGACGGATGTGACCTTTCTGCAGGAGCTCCTGAATCTGCCTCTTGATTTCATTGTTCTCTAGAACAGAGCGCTGATAAATTGGTCTATTAGGTAGCGGCACACCTGGGGTCAGATCGATGGAGTGCTTGACTTGACAGTGCAGAGGAACCCCTGCCGGGGAGGTGAAGATGTCCTCGTACTCCTCCACAACCTTGTCCATCTGTAGTTGTCGTGCAGAGGGACCCCGTCTGGAGGCTGCGGCCACTGTCTTCTTCTTTCCTTGAGGGCGTATCATCAGGAAAACAAATTTCCTAGTTTTGGAAATGATCTTACTGCATTGTTTTGCAGTAATCAAAGAGATGGCGGTAGGTGGTGCTACCTCTGGTATCCTGTACAACTTATTTCCCAATGTAATAATAACAGCACGGAGTCTTGATTCATACACAGCATGTCGCTTCCACAAGTATGGTTGTCCTAGTAATACATCACAAACTTCAAGGGGAGCAATGTCACACAATACCTCATCCGTGAAGGGCTTGATGTTTTATGGAAGGCGACACTGCTGGCTCACGCGAAGATCTCGTCCTTGGTGAAGCCACCCAATGGTGTATGGTTGTGGATGTGCTATGGTTGGTAAGCCCAACCGCTTCACGACCTCTGCAGAAATGAGGTTCTTTTGACTCCCGCTATCAACAATGAACTGTATCAGGGAGCCCTTTACCCACATCTGGGAGTGGAAGAGACGCTCCTCCTCCTCTAGATCTTCGGGTTCATTTTTCTGGATCTTTGCGGTAGCAACAGTGGCGTTGGGATCCGCATCAATGATCTGCTTCCCTTTTTCATTCCCCTTATCAGGTTCTGACTCCGAGTCAGAACATGCATCTGATTCTGAAACCTTTAGCTCAGCCACCAGTGACTGCTTGGCTCGACACTCACTTGTGTTGTGAGTGGAGCTCTTATGGAACTCGCACCATTTTCCAGTGTCCTTTTTCAGCTTCGCGGCGTTGTTCTTTTCTTGCAATTTCGGCTGGTTGTCTTGGGTTGTCCCGCCTTGGCTTTGTCCTTTGCTCTGTGGCTTAGGGCCACCTTTCCCCTACTTTGGATTCGCAGATCCAAAGTCTCGCTTCTTTTGTTTAAACTTCTGCTCGACCTTGACGACATATCGGTATGCTGCGCCAAGCGAGGAGATGTTTAGGAATTGTATTTCTTCCTGGATGTACTTGTGTAGGCAGCCATGGTATTTGAGTATCAAATGTTGCTCCGAATCCTTGATACCCAACTTTGTGCGAAGGGTATGGAAAAGATTGGTGAACTCCAGCACGTCTTGGTCCCTTCTCTGCCGCAGCGTGGTCCACTTTATGTATTCATCCTCATAGCTTCCAACAGGGTAGTACTGCTCCTTGATGGCATCCCGGAACGAATTCCAGGTGGGTGCGGCTGAAAATAGTGAGCCAGTACTTTCATCCTTCTGCTCGTAGTAGGTTTCCCACCAGTCCTTGACGTGGGGGGCTACTTTCAGAAGAGCAAAAACAATATTTTCCCGACTCGAAAATTCATGAACAGAAAAATAACCCTCTAGCATATTTAACCATTTATCTACGGCATCTGCGTCTATCTAACCCTCGAATATGGGGATTTCAAAATTAAATTGTACCTTAAAGGGTGTGGCGTTTCCAGAGTAGCTGTTGGAAGCCGATGCGTCGCTTCTGGGTAGCCGCTGAAGGATCTAGGCAAAGTTGTCCATCATCGCGTTCTGTTGTCGCTCGAGGGCTTCTTCGAGCAAGATTTTGATGGGATCTCCTGCCCCCTCGTCTTTCTTCTCATCCGCCATGGGAGGCCGTCGGGATTTGCGAGGCTGGTCTTGCAAAGGTTCAACCCGTTCAAGCCGTAACTCCTTATATCCCGACCTTGTTGGGGACATGAAAAGAAAAACAGAGAAAAAGCAGACCGCTCTGATACCACTGATCCGGATTTAAACAGGAACACAACAAATTACAGAGATAACCATATACACAAAGATGCAGCGGAAATAATACTTCATTTCATTAATGGAAAATACTGAAATATGCTTACAATCAGAAATGGAAATAAACCGGCTAGGGCGATGGTAGCTTATCTCTGAGAAGGGATGTGATGGCTACATGCCTCTGAACTATGTTACAATGAGGCTCAAAGGTCTATTTATTGTTGAGAAACAATGGAAAACCCTTCACATTCCAAAACCTAACCCTAGGAGATGAAACGCCAAACTGTGGGCCCCGTTTGGGGTAAGTTGGTACATCAACTTCCCGGGGTCGTAACTTTGGCATATGATCTCTGTTTGACGCATACAATAGCTCGTTAGAAAGATCTATCCGAGCACTACCATTTTTGGAACGGACAACATCAATCCATTCCATGGACCTGTGTTGCCCCCGGATTCCCCAAAAAACGTCGTTTAGGGCCTCAAAACGGCTCCAGAAGTTCAGGACCCGAAAAACTGCTAAAAATAGTAAGTTGTGCTACAATTAAGGAAATTGAAAATGCTGAGAAAAGCAATGGTGGGGGTCTAGGTGGACTTGCCAGGTGGCCACGAATATCCACCTGGATCGGTATCGAAGCTGTTGATCATCAAATCTATTATTCAGAAAGTGTTTACATCTTATTTCTTCAGGCAGAGTTTGTAATTGAGCCAGGTAGCCTCTGGATTCATCCTTCCTTTGGAAGGTGAGATATCTGGTAAAAGCCCATACAGTCAATCTTTGTATGAGAAATAATTTGTTCTCACGAATTCTAGATCAGAGGCGGTTGAGTTTTGAGCTGGTGGGATTCGAATTTGCAGCAATGTTTTCTTGGTGTCAACGTTGCAATGTCTTTCAATGGATTATGATTGGAGTATGCTCTTGAGGGCAGCTCGAACTATATTGCATGGAAGGACAGGATGGAGGTGGCGTTAGATGATAATGGGTTGAAGGAGTTCATAGAGGTTGAGGTCCCAAAGCCTACTAATGCTGCCGAGGCTGAGGTTTGGCAAAAGAATACAGCAAAGTGTCAAAGGATTCTGTTGGAGGGCATGAAGGATCACATTATGTCCAGCCTGCATGGAAAAGCTTCTCCATAATTGATGTGGAAAGCATTGACAAATCTATTCCAAAGAAAGAGTGATCAAAGGAAGCTGGTGCTCAAGGATAAACTCAGAAACATTAAATGCGAGAAGGGAGACAGTATGCCCAATTATCTCACGAGGTTCACTCAGTACAGGGATGAGCTAGGAAGCGTGGGGTTGACTATCGATGATGAGGACTTGGTGAGCTTGGCTCTCCTTGGTCTTCTGAAGAGTTGGCATTCCTATCAGGACTCTGTCAATGGTTGCGAGAAATTGCCAGGATGGGAGAGACTTTGGTCAGATCTTGTGCAGGAGGAGATCAGGCGGAATACCAGGGACGGATCTTCATCAAAGGTACCTAATGAAGAAAATTGCAATTTGGCTGCCAAAGCAAAGAAGGGGAAGAACAAGAAATCTTCTCATTCTGGTGCAAAAGGAAAGAAGCAGGACATGTCCAAGGTGAAGTTCTTTCACTGTCACCAGCATGGACACTATGTCACAAATTTTCCATAGAAGAAGAAGAACAAGCAAGCTGCTAGATCTGCAGTAGGAGAGGCTCTAGCCTCGTAGTTTGAGCTTGCTTTTTCATTGATCACATGCTTGGTATCAAGTGTGATGGGATCAGTATGGTTCTTGGACAGTGGTGTGTCTTTTCACATGACAAGAGATCGAGATTTTTTTTCTGATCTAGAGGAGAAAGATCTTGGAGTGCACATCGAGATGGGAAATGATGGTAGATACAGTGCGATCGGTATTGGTACCATTTCCTTTGAGAGGGAGTCTGGTAAACCCTTCGTATTGAAGGAAGTGATGCATGTTCCAGGATTGAAGAAGAATCTTATCTCTGTGGCGATGTTAGAAGACAAGGGATATGATGTTGTTTTCAGCGAGGGAAAGGCTTTCCTATGCAGTAAGACAACTGGAGAAAGCCGAAAGATAGGGGTTCGAGTGAGGAACCTTTATCAATTGCATGTAGATGGCTATGCAGCAATGGCATGCAAGGCAGAAGGATTGGTGAGCCGGTATGATGGCGAGTTGTGGCACAGTAGATTGGGTCACCTTCACCATGGAGCCTTGAAGATACTACAGTAGATCACTACTGGGCTGCCCAAAGGCACTCTTGTGCAGTCAGATCAGTGCAAGGGGTGTACTTTGGGAAAGTTTGTGAAAGCCACCTTTCACAAGAAGGATAGTCGTGCCATGAAGATCCTTGAGAGAATTCACACAGACGTGTGTGTACCTTTCTCAGTAGCTGTGACAACAAAACACAGGTATTATATGATCTTTGTTGATGATTTCTCTCATAAGTGCTGGATTTTCTTCATGTAGAAGAAGAGCGAGACATACTCAAAGTTCTGTGAGTTCAAAACACTGGTCAAGAAGGAGTCGGGGAAGAAGGTGAAGGCTCTTAGGAGCAACAATGGTGGTGAATACATCTATGACGAGTTCAAGGACTTTTGCAGTGCAGAAGGGATTCGAAGAGAGCTCATAGCTCCCCATAACCCACAGCAGAACGGGGTTGCTGAGCGGAAGAACAGAACGATCGTGGGTGCTGCATGGGCGATGTTGCATGATCATAGCCTACCCCTTCACTTGTGGGTAGAAGCATGCAATACTGCAGTATATGTGCAAAACCATTGTCCTCACAGGATACTTGGCATGAGTACACCCGAGGAGGCTTATTCTGGTAAGAAGCCTAATCTTTCTCATTTGAGGATTTTTGGTGCTAACGTTTACATGCATGTGACAAAGGATGCTAGGAAGAAGCTGGAGCTGACCACAGAGGTTGGGATATTTGTGGGGTACACTGTTACGCCCCAAAACTATCATGTGTATTTTCCAGACAGTGGCAAGACTATTGTGCGACGGGATATAAAATTTCAGGAGGAGAAAGCCATGAAGTGTTCGCTTGAGAGGGAGCCACACTTGCATGCAAATGAGGAGCTATTAGTTCCTAAGGATGAGCTTCAGGATGTGGATCAACCACAGGATGAAGTTCAAGGAGTGGAAGAGACCACTCATGCAGTGCCAACCATCAGAGGGCGAAAGTGCTTGATAGAAGCTGAGCGACTGGCTCAAGATGCAAAGAAGGTTGTAGGACCACCTACAGCTCAACGTAGATAGAGACAGTCACCCGATCGGTACAATGGATACATGGCTCTTGTGAGAAAATGTGTTGTGACTGATCCATCCTCTTTTGAGGAAGCTGTGGAGGATCCCGCATGGGTAGATGCCATGGTGGAAGAGTATGATTCGATTATCAGAAACAATGCATGGGAGATTGTCCCAAGACCGGAAGGGAAATCAGTGGTTGGTTTGAGATGGATCTACAAAGTTAAGTAGGAAGCTGACAGGAGTGTGGAGAAGTACAAGGAAAGATTTGTTTCCCGAGGTTTTTCACAGATAGAGGGGATTGATTATGAGGAGACCTTTGCACCTGTCGCAAGGTATTCTTCCATATGGCCGATTCTTTCTCTCTTAGCGCAGATGGGGTGGCACATTCATCATATGGATGTGAAGACTACATTCCTCAACGAAGTCATTGAGGAGGAGGTGTACATAGGACAGCCTGAAGGTTTTGAGATCTTTAGCAGCGAGTCGCATGTGTGCAGGCTCAAGAGAGCGTTGTATGGGTTGAAACAAGCACCATGTGCTTGGTACACACGAATAGACAGTTATTTCACTAGACTTGGATTCTCCAAGAGTGAGGCAGATCCTAACCTATACCAGATTGTGGTGGAGGGTAAGTTGCT
Source organism: Pinus tabuliformis (assembly GCA_031772625.1). NCBI lineage: Eukaryota > Viridiplantae > Streptophyta > Pinopsida > Pinales > Pinaceae > Pinus > Pinus tabuliformis. Next base: position 502,499,512 of record CM062815.1, read on the forward strand.
TATCATTGTACTTTATGTAGATGATTTGATTCTAACAGGTGATGAGTTGTTGATACTTCCATGCAAGGATGATCTTGCTAAGGAGTTTGAGATGAAGGACTTGGGCCTCCTTCATTATTTCCTGGGATTGGAAATCTGGCAGCGCAGTGATGGACTATTTGTTTCTTAAGATAAGTATGCTCAGGAGATACTGGAGAAGTTCAACATGCATGGCTGCAAGCATGGTGATACTCCTCTTCCTGGAGGTTGGAGGAAGGAGGATTCCACTTCAGCAGAAGAAGTGGATGCCACTGTTTATCGACAGTTGGTGGGGTCGCTTATGTATCTGGTCAATACACAACCCGATATATGCTATGCTGTTAACCAGCTTTCACAAGCTATGGTTAAGCCAACCAAGCTCTTCTGGAAGGCAGGCAAACATGTATTGCATTATCTCAAAGGCACATCGGGATATGGATTGTGGTACAGACATGAGGATGAGGTGAAGCTATGTGGCTTCACGGATGTAGATTGGGCAGGGAGCCCAATGGATAGAAAGAGCACATCAGGAGGGGTCTTCAGTATCGGGTCGACGGCAATTTCTTGGTACAGCAGGAAGCAGAGATCTGTGGCACTCAGATCAGCAAAGGTCGAGTATATGGCAACAAGTTTGGCTGCATGCGAGGCTATATGGATGAGGAAGATCCTGGTCGGGTTGTTCGGTTCATATTTGGAGCCTACTGTGATTTATTGTGATAACCAGAGTTGCATTAAACTCTTGGCTAATCTAGTATTTCATGATAGATCTAAGCATATTGACATTAGGTACCATAATATCAGAGATTATGTGCAGTGGAGAGTCATGTTACTTTCATACATTCCAACGGAGGATCAGGATGTTGATATCTTGATGAAGGCGCTCACCAGGAGAAAATTCAAATACCACCAAGGCAAGATAGGGGTTGCTGATAATCCATATATTATTGAGAGGGAGTGTTGAGAATGCAACACGATGATGGAGCTTAGTGGAAAGAAGTCGCCTTCACTAAGTGGGCCCGCAGGCTATTTTTGGTGATAAGTCTATTTTTAGACTATGTTATACATATGGATCATGGTATATGAGTTGTAGGATGCTATTTGTGGATGATTGGTCATGTTGGAAAAAATAGATGGACTTCTATTTTTAGACATATGGGCGGTTTATATTTTTAGACTGCCAGGCTAAAAATAGAAAAGTTGAATATTATTGTCTCATAATAATATTTGGACTATAAACATTATCTTATCCTCTTGGAGCACTTTAGTTTGAGCTACAGATGTGGCACATGCAGCTGTCAGAAGGAAATACGCTTTTCTTGTGGGTCAGTTGAGCTATTGCATGCAGGACTTCAGTTAGAACTCATGTGGTTGAGTTTCGGTGGAGTTGATGGAGTTGTGTTCAATTTGACTTGGTTGAACTAGTTGTATTTTAGTCTAACTAAAGAATACACTAGTGATGAGTTGTGTGAATTAAATATTAACTAATTCACTAATTATTAACTCATAAAGCAACCAAAGAATACATCAGTTAACTCAGTGCATGTACAGTTCAGTGGAGACAGGTGTTAGAGGTTGATATTGCTATCAGTTGTGACTATAGTTGTGCATGAGATTTGCACATGCATGGATGGAGATTGACAATGATGGCTTGCGTAGTATACCAATGGAATTCATTTTACAGAGTGGATGATTTCTCTTGCAGATTGCGCAGTGGAGGCAGGAAAACAGTGGAGGAGATTTGAGGCTTCAGATCTGAGCTAGTTTGTGTGTAACATGTGGAGATAGTGATGGATACTTGAGAGGAGTATTGTACTATGTATTGTTACATGTTCTCTATCATTATAATATACAAATAGTGTGGGGTTTTCAGCTATATGCTTTCCCCGGGTTACATACTATGTTAATGTGTGCATGCAATTGATGTTTCGTTGATTTTAATACTTCTAAATTGATGATCAACGTAGAGGAGATTATGTATTGTGCATGTATTCCACAATAGTGTATAATCGGGATAATATCATAAGTGTCATATTATTCAAAATTTCTATAGCCATGATCCTCCAACATAGAAATTGAAACCAAATTATTATTCATACCTAGAACATACATGCCATATTTTAATGTGAGAGGACAACCATACTGTGAAATGTAACAGTATCGATGTTGGTCACGCTATACCTTCCATCATCTCCCATTTCGATGTGCATCTAGAGGTCATTCTCCTCCAATTCATTGAATAATTATTTGTTGTCATTCATATGGAATGAGGCTCCACTATCCAAATACCACACACTAACCATCATTGATGTCACCAGACAAGCGATGAGGGTGAAATCCAGCTTGAATTGTGAAGCAGGAGCTTCACCTGCTGCTCCTCCTAAGGGATTGTTTTCGGACTTCTTGTGTGAACATTTCGTGGCATAGTTTCCCAACTCATTAAATTGAAAACATTTAAGCTTCGACAGGTCCTTATTCTTGCCACCCTGAATGGAATCTGATTTGGAATGGGATGACTTCCCTTTTCCTTTCTTTTCCTTTCCATCTAAGGCCCAATTCTCCTCATCATCATGCTTGGATGAGGATCCATCTTCGGTGTACTGTTGAATATCTTCTTACACCAAGTCGAACCACAAACACTCCCACGCTGGTGGCTTCTCCCTCCCATTTATTGATCCCTAGTAGTTGTGATAGCTCTTGGGAAGGCCTATAAGTGATAGGCTAACCAAATCATCTTCAGCAATTATAACACTAACACTTCCAAGATCATCCTGACATTGGGTGAACTTGGTCAAGTAATTTGGTATTGTTTTTCCCTTATCCATCTTGATTTTTCTGAGCTTGTCCTTCATTTCCAGCTTCCTTTGGTCACTGTTGTTTTGAAACAGGTCTGTCAAGGCCTTCCACATTGCATATGGAGTTTCCTTACCATGGATGTTCGAGACAATATGATCTCGAACTCCTTATAGGATAATCCTTCTCGCCTTTACAACTCATTTTCTCTACTCTGCTAGATCTTGAGCATCAGCTATTGGAGTCTTAGGAATATATCTGTCTATGAATTCCTTTAGCCCATTGTCTTCCAACACTACCTCCATCTTTTCCTTCCAAGAAATATAGTTCGAACTACCCTCAAGGGAATACTTGAGTTTCAATCCATAGAATGACATCCTGGTGCCTATGAAGTATGATACTACAAATTTGATTTCACCTGCAAAATACAAACTCATATTCTACTCTTCTAGAGTGATTTTTTCTTTGATACCATGTACAAATTCCTTGTAGATTCAAACTGCTTATGTAATATTCTAAAACAAAATACTTGAATCTACTCTTCTCATCAGCAAAAACAATTAAACAATCGTGAAATCATGAAGCATACAAGAGAAATAATTCAATCAACACATTACACAATGATTTCCTAGGGAAGTCCATAGCTAAAAACCCATTCCATTTTCATATTTCATTAGTAAGAAAATAAGAGAAGATTACAATGCTTTGCTCAAGCTCAAGCAACATCTGCACTATCTCTATCCGTCTCACAGCTTCCTAGAAAGCCGAGGCCAATATTTAATGAATTTCTTGCTTTCCCAAGTCCCTATTTCTTTGTGATGATTCCTTGGTAATTAGCCCCCTATTAATTAGAGAAAACCCTCAAAGGAATTATGCAATCCATCATAGACCTTCCTCTAATTGCATGCACCACCTATACAATTTGGATGATTATGCGACTGATAGTACAATGTCCTTGAACTCAAATATCAACTGGGTAACTCTCAGATCTGACATGCATGAGTTATTTATGAATGAATCATCAATTAACTAGTTGATCACTGTAAGAAGCACCACACTACTAGACCTCCCACTAGTTCCTCCAATGGTTGGAACTAGTTTAACTAACTTTAACTTAGTTAGACTAAATTAATTAATTACAACTCAAAATAAACTCAATCAAGGCTCCTATAATGTAGGAGACACTCTACTTCACTCAAGTTAGATCCTAAACTCGAATTAACTAATCCAACTAAGTCAAATTAACTTAGTTAACTAATACAACTTGTCATGAGATGTGGAATTACAATTTTATTCCTAATATAATTCAAGGACAAAATTAGATTAGGATTTTCTTGTTCCATTTTCAACACTTGAGATAGTCAAATAACTATAAGGGCCAAATTTCTTTTAAGTTCAAATGTAATCCAAGGGTCTAAGGAATGCCAATAATAGATAATGGCGTGACACCCTATATTACTTTGGAACTAGATACAATGTAGAATCATCAATAAACATGATGGGGAAGGCCCAGGTGGGGCCTGTGCTTAAGATTATGTGGCAATGTCATGGGTATTTTCCAAGGACCACATGGATGCCTTTAGGATCCCATTGATGATGTGGACCCAATTAAGCTTGTTTGGTAATTCCACATGGCCCATATGTGGATTCCACATGGTAGTCACCCTATGACATTGACCCATGCCAATTTTGACGTGGCAATGCCTCATTGATACCACGTGGCAGTGGTGAGTTGGTGTGAAATTATGTTAATGTGGAGGTGGAACCATTTTTTTTGACTTGTCATGGTAACATGGAGGCCATGTGGGAACCACATGACCTTACCACCATCCACAACTCATCGTCATAACCAATGTGCAATGTATCACAAATGAGTGATGCTAGTGGAGCAATGATGGTAATTATCTAAGAAATTCATGTATGCCAAAGTTGTCAATTGACAAGACTTCCCATCGCTCATCTAATTGACCTTCTAACACTCTGCGAAAAGAGGGCTTATCTAGATGGTGTGATAATGACATGGCCAAATCGACAACCCACATTCATTTCGAGGCCCCCTGGTCTATTATGCATTAACAGGGGGGGTTCGATGAAGGGATTCCCATTGTGGGCTCCACATTAAAATGGAACCACATCATGGTGCCATAATTGGGGTATTGGTTTATTAGAGGCCCTTCATCTCTCCAGTGACCCCTAAGTCGATTGTGAGTTAAAAAGGGGGGGGGGGTCTAAAATGATAAATCACCCATGCCAAACCAATCCTATTTTTAGGAACTTGGAATTGGAGGTAACATGGAATGGCATAATTCGTGGGTCAAGCCTAGTGGGGCCCATGAGCCTAGGCTGACGTGGAAAGTTCCATGGAGACCTGCTAATGGACATGTAGATGCCATGTATGGGACAGGAGTGATGCAAAACTACTTGTGGTGACATGGAAAAGCCACACACAAGTTCCATGTGGATGCCGCATGGCATCCTAAATTTGATGCGACCTCTTCTGATTGGTTACACTTTAATGGGGCATAAATTTCAATCTAGGTGTTATATTGGTATAAATTTTATATCACTAGAAAGATTTTGACGAGTTAAATACAATGGTGGTAATAGAAGTTAATTCTGTAAAATATGAAAAGGGAGGCCTTTTGTAACCCCATTCTCATATTAGGCCTTGAAGGTCAGGTCAATTCACTAAGTAACACCTCTTGCAACCTAAGAGAGTACAAGGGGATGGGAAGGATTGTTACAAATTGGCATCATAGCTTATTTTCAAGCTAGTAAAAAGAAAACTATTTCTTTTTTGAACCTCTTGTTGGCTTTGTGGGCCCTGAACCAGGTTTAGCATTAGTTAGCCAAACAAATCCCTACACTACTGGCCCTTTCGGCATCAGCCCATGGAGTGCGGGCCGAAGTCTCACCCGAAGCAGTATGGGGGATGCTGGAACCATGTTTCCACACCCTGAGATGGTCGTCATGTTAGTTATACCGCCTGCTCCTGCCTTCATGCAGGTCACTCAGCCTTATTGCTTATCAATCTACCCTCTATCTTGCCCTTCAGTACTTGTGCGAAGGTATACAATTGACCTTCGCACAACCCTAACCAGAGGTTCAGGTACTTTCACGCTTCTATGACGATGTATTATATAGGTTCCCAAGTTATCTCAATGTGTTTACTTATTCTAGCAATCAATTACAGTTATCATCACGTAAACTGATATTCTTACTTGCGTTCAATTAACATATATAATCACATACATTCGCGCATCAAATAAACATTTAATATAAACCCACATTGTTAGAAAATTATATATTACAAAGAAATGGAACACCTAAAATATTACAGAAATATAAACACATAAAACAAGAGAGACACAAATATACGTGGTTCACCCAGTTTGGGCTACGTCCATGGAGAAACAACTAATCCTTCTTTTAATATTATCCAGCAAACTAAAGAGATACAACCTACAACAAACCCATTGTAATTCCCTCCTCACTCTCAATCTCCTCTCTCTTCCTCACTCAAAATACAGATCTACATAGACGCAATACAATTCCCTCATATATAGCGAGGGGTTGCCTTCTAAGGCAAAAAACCCTAAATTAAACATAACTTCTACCGTTAGATCTCTGCCTAATGAACAATCTAGATTGACTACAAAATTACAACATTTTACAAGGCAATTTTACATCTATTTTTAGCTTTGGGGGTGCTTCCCCTAATTGGGAGGGGGGGGGGGGGGGGGGGGGCTCCCAAAGGTCGCAGTTGCCCCCCCTAGACCCCCGCTGCAGCTAATATTTTACGGGCGGATTTGCCGTCCCATTATGAAATGGGGTCCAATGCAGGGATACCTTTGAATACAAAAGATAATCAGGCTCCACACCCAACAATGTCCCACTTGGAGACTGATTATAACAACTCCACCGTTGCTTCATTTGCTGGAAAATGACTCCACTTTGGACGTAGCTGTTTCTCATATTCTTCATCATACTTGACGACTAATTGAAACTGAGCAAATTCTCAGTTTCTCCCTGGTTACAACTTTTGTTAACATATCTATAGGATTCTAGCTAGTGTGTATCTTTTCCAGCTTCAACTGTCCATCTTCCAATGCTAACCATATGAAATGGTATTTGAGCTATATATGTTTAGTCTTGGAATGAAATACAGAATTATTTGTAAGATTTATGGCAGTCTTGCTGTCACTCTATAACTTGCTGAACTCCTACTTCTTACCCAATTCAACCAGAAACCTTTGTAACCAAAGCATTTCTTTACTAGCCGCTTGATCCAAAATGGATCCTAGAACACTCTCTAAGTTTTCATGAACTCTCTAAAAATCATGACAAAGATTAAGAGACTTATAAATATCAATATATCAGAAGGAATCCTCAAACAGTTGCAATGGTGATCAACGCGGATCAATGAGGGTTGTCGATATAATTCCCAGAGCGGCAGACCATGGTCACGCACATTGACACCAACTAGAAAATGCAAGGACAAATTTAAGTTGCGGAGGTAGTTTCTGATATGCAATTAGTGACAAGTCGCTAATAGCATATCGCATGGCAAACCTCTCAATGAAGAGATGCCCTGAGCACCCGGACTCGAAATAATTATAAAACGTGGAAAGTTTTGTTTCGGTTCTGTCAAAGCGGGATTCCACAAAATTGGTAGGATATCGGAGGGGCTTCGAGTGGTAAGTGGTTTTAACCGAGTTCCACCCAATGCCATACAATGAGTGCCACGTGTCCCGGGGAAGATAGAGATAACCGCTCACATTGGACAGGTAAACATCATGTTACTTAGCCACCCAATATGAACGATGACCGTCGCATCTGGGGCCCCCAGATCAATGGCGGAGACACATTTCGATAGATGACCAGATTTGACAAGGTTATGAAGCAAGGTGACATAGGATTTGAAGTCCGATATGGATGATGCATTGGCGGAAGGTCACATTTTATGGTCATTCTTGGAGTTAACGGAAAAAATAGTCGTTTCAAATATGTCCAAGAGAGCTGACACTCATTTGTTATGAAATAGGTGGCCACCTCCCTATGAGGTGTTATATAGTGAATGATTACGCAGGATAAAGGGATTCAAATCGACAGAGGCAGGGGAACTAGAAAGCCAGGAAGTAGAAACAAACAATCAGGAAGAAAATTAGCTTTAAAGCCACAAACTGATGAAGGGAGAAGTTAAGAGAGCAGTAGGCAGTAAGCCGAAAGCAGAGAGAAGAAGCTGAGCTAACCTATAGAAGAAAAGGCAGTAGCATCGAGCCAGAGTTAAGACAGAAAGAGAGAGGATCAGAGAGTCCGTGTACTCCAGAGAAGGCTTGAAAGGTTCAAGCACCCTCCTCTGTAATGCCTGTCTTGTATGAGTCTCAGATTGGGCTCATACTACGGTGACCGATAGAGGTCAAGAGTTCAATGAGGAGAGTCTGTGTACTCCAAAGACTTGGGGAATCCAAGTACAGTCTTACTGATCTGTATTTGTTGAGTGAGACTCAAATTGAGCTCACTTTTATAGAAACTCTGCTCTGAAAACATAATATAGAGGCCACCACTAAAGGCTGGACTGAGAGACGTAGCCCAGGAGTATTGGCTGAACTCCTTAGTAAACTTCTTGTGTTTATATGTTTACCTGATATGTTTTCTTTAACTGCTTCATTGCCTATGTATTTCGCAATCTTATTGATCTGTTGTATAAAATAACATAGGCACATCCATGCACTTGAGTCTGTAATACCTTATTAATTGTCTTGGATCAATATCAGATCAAGTGGTATCATAGCTCTAGGTTGCTAAGGTTAGACAAGCTTGTGTTGGACTAGTTTTTTGTTGAATGCTAACTAGGACAAAGCTTAAATTAGGAGAAGAAGAGTTGGTTGAAGCTAACCCAAAAATTGGAAGAGTCTATCCTAAGAGGAAAGTTGAATAAGAAAGTCCCTTGGAATCAGACTCGCAGTTCATGGACAGTTTCATGACCATGAGAGCCAGGGTAGAAGAAATGTATAGAGAATTTAAGAGAGGTATAGGTGAAGAGTCATCAACCTCCAAGCAAGATAAAGGAGTAGAAGAACTTCTTCTAATTGCCCACCCAAAAGGTAAAGGAAAAGAAGAGAAGCCCTCTCCACCAATCCCCCCATCATCACCTTCATCATCATCTTCTTCACATAAAGAGAGCCCTGAAAAGAAAAAGAAGAAACCTTCTTTGATTAAATTAGATGTGAAGTTTGATTTGCCAGTTTATGATGGAGAATTAAATGCAGAAAAGCTAGATAATTGGATTGGACAGATTGACATATATTGCAAAGTGTATAACATTGATTCAGAAATGAGAAATATTCAGCTAGCTAGCCTATACCTTGGAGGCACCACCCTGATATGGTGGGAAGGCAATGCACAAGCTGATTTGAAGAAGCATGGTAAAATTCTTTCTACCTAGAATGAATTTGTTTTTGCCATTAAAAAAAAATTATATCCACTAGCTTATATGCAGCAAGCTATGATGAGTTGGCAAACTCTTGCCAATTAAAAGGGCAAAGTGTACAAGGGTAAACCCAAGAATTTAGAAAACGAGCTTTGATTCTAGGGATTTCTTTAGACTCACCTGAAACTCTATTGAAGTATATAGGAGGTGTAGACAACTATTTAAAGCACACCATTCTCATGTTTAATCCTACTAGCATAAATGAGGTATCTATTCAGGCTACACATCTAGAGGCTAGAGGCAAGAATGTGAACCTAGAAGTTGGGGGATCATCAAAACCCACTGTAAGCAAGAAAAAGGAGAAGAGAAAGAAGAAATGGAAAGAGAGGAAGACAAATGCTATACAAAATACCAAACCTTCATGCACTCACTGCAAGAAGGATGGGCATGATGATGAACATTGCTAGATTCTGCATCTGGAGTTGAAACCCAAGAAGTTCGATGGCAAAAAGAAGAAGGTTTCTGCAGCTATTTAGAAGGATTTGGGGTCAGACTTAGGGGATGAAACAACAATCGCAGCCACAGGTATAAAAGGTAAAAATTTTGAAGCATCTACTAGTAATTCTACACAATCTATTGATAATGAAGAAAATGAGAGGAAAAGACATGAGCTTTTTCATATTAGAGTTATTTCCAAGCATCAAGAGATTGATACTTTGTTTGATAGTGGCTAACAAGTAAACTTAATTTCTAAAGCAGTTGTAAAGAAACTGGGATTACTAACCACACCTCACAAGAAGCCATATCCATTGGGTTGGTTATGTGATAAAGCAAAGCTACAAATGACTAGATAATGTAAACTTAGGTTTTCTTTTGGGTCAGCATTTGTAGATGAGCTTGAGTTAGATATTGTTTCCTTGGATATATGTGGAATTTTTTTAGGAAGTTCTTACTTGTATGATAGAAAAGCCATTTTCTATAGAGCTGAAAACAAGTATCAACTTGTTAAGGATGGAATTGAATATATTGTAAGAGCTCATAAACTCAAGAATAATTATACTCTCATAAACTCAAGGCAGATGAAAAGAATTGTAAATTCATGCAAACAATTTTTACTAATGGTTGTAAAGGGAAACAAACCTGATAAAACCAATGTATTTGAGGGCTGTAATGCTAAACAAAAAATTTATTAGAAAAAGTTGTTTCAGAATATGATATGCTATTTCAAGAACCTAAAGATCTGCCACCCAAAAAGGAAATAGTACATGATATTAATTTGCAGCAAGATGCTCCATTGCCTAACATCAGAATGTACAGGTTGTCTGCTTTAGAGAACAAAAAAATCAAGAAGCAGGTATAGGAGTTGCTCGAGAAAGGGTTCATAAGACCTAGCACATCACCATGTGGGTCTCCAATTGTCTTGGTGAGAAAGAAAGATGGCTTATGGAGAATGTGCATTGATTACCGAGCACTGAATAAGATAACGATCAACAATCATTATCCCCTTCCTCGCATAGATGATCTATTAGATTAGTTGAAAGAAGCTATTTAGTTTTCCAAGTTGGACTTGCATAGTGGCTACCATCAGGTCAGAGTTGCAGAGCAAGATGCATGGAAGACTGCTTTCAAAACAAAGTAGGGATTGTATGAGTGGTTAGTTATGCCTTTTGGCTTAACTAATGCTCCTGCTACTTTCATGAGAGTAATGAATGATGTACTCAGGCCTTTTATTGATGATTTTGTCATTGTATATCTAGATGACATTCTTGTATTTAGTAAAACATAGGAAGAACATTTGAAGCATGTAAAGTAGACTCTAGATGGAAAAACATCTTTGAATTATTTGGGTCATATTGTAGGGGGTGGTGAATTGAAGATATATCCCTCTAAGGTTGCAGTCATTGTAAACTAGCCTAAACCCAAATCTGCTACAGAAGTTAGAAGCTTCCTAGGAGCAGCACAGTATTGGAGAAAGTTTATTGCTAACTTTTCCTTGATTGCAGCTCCCTTACATGCTTTAACAAGATTGAACAAGGTGTTTTAGTGGGGAGGTAAACAGCAAAAAGCCTTCGACACCTTAAAATAAAACATTAGTATAGCACCAGTACTAGCACTGCCCGATCTTCAAAGACCCTTTGAGATTGAGATGGATGCCAGTGATTATGCCATGGGAATAGTGTTGATGCAGCACGGTAAACCCATATGTTATCATTTTGAAACATTTAATTATGCAGTAGTTAATTATCCCTCATATGATAAAGAATTGTAAGCATTAGTACAGAGTGTGAAAAAGTGGAAACATTACCTAATGGGCAAAGAGACAATTATACACACTAATCATCAACCACTTCAATATTTACACTCCCAAACTAAGCTGCAACAATCAAGATACTATAGGTGGATGGGTTTTCTACAACAGTTTCATCTTTTCATCAGATATAAAAAGGGCATACACAATAAATTTGTAGATATGTTGTCCAGACCAATCATAAATGCATCTACTATACTTGAGCATAATTCAGTATTGCATGAAATCTACATTGAAAAGTATGCTCAAGATATAGATTTTAAAGTTTCTTAAGTCATGGTAACAAGTAGAAGAATTGAATTATCATGTTAAGGACCAACTCTTCTATCATTTTGGAAAGTTATGCATTCCTCAAAAGGAAAGAGTAAATATAATTCGAGAAGCACACACTTCTCTAATATCAGGTCACTTTGGTGTAATTAAAACAGTTGCACAGCAGCAAAGATTTTGTTATTGGCCAAAAATGAATGAGATAGTTTCTAGATATGTAAGAGGCTGTACCATGTGTGCTAAAAGCAAGCCCGGCAATAGAAAACTAGGCTTGTACACTCCACTAGTAGTTCCTTCTCATCCTTGGGAAAGTATTTCCATGGACTTTGTTGGGGGATTGCCTAAATCTAGAAAAGGTCATGACTATTTATATGTTACTGTGGATAGGTTCAGAAAAATGTGTATTTTAATACCTTATAAAAAACATATTACAGTTGAACAAACAACAAAGTTGTTCTTTCAACATGTATGGGTTCATTTTGGATTACCCACTTCCATTGTATTTGATCGAGATTCCTGATTTGTTGGGAAATTTTGGTCTAGTCTGTGGGAATTGATGGACACCAGATTGAAGAAGAGCATAGCCTTTCATCCACAAATAGATGGCCAAACAGAGTTGGTCAATAGGATAGTGATCCAGTTGCTCAGGGGCTATTACAACAAGCATCCCAAGCTTTGGGATGAATATTTGTGTTATGTGCAACATGCTTACAACCGAGCTAAACATTCTTCTACACAGAGATCTCCTTTTGAGACCTGTTTTGGTTTCATACCAAGGTCTCCCTTGGATTTTGTCTTTGGTAAAGACATAGCGGTTGATGGACACAATGATGTGGACAAGGAAACCAAGTTCACTGAACAGATCCAAGAGATTCACCAGGCAGTACATGAACAACTGGAAAAGAGCCAAGCCAAGTACAAGGAAAGGCATGATAAGCATCAAATTGAGCATAGTTTCCAACTTGGTGATCAAGTCTAGCTATATATCAGCAAAGACAGAATGCAAGGTGAAGGTAAAAAGTTGAAGCCGATAAGGTATGGACCTTTCAAGATACTTGAGAAAATCAGTGAGAATTCTTTTCACCTTGATTTGCCAACTTACATGCACATCTATTCAGTAGTTAATGCAGAAAGCTTGAGACTATTTTAACCTTCACTGATTGAAGATCCTGAAGAGAAGAGTCAATTGCCTTCTATTAATGACCTATTGCCTGAATATCTCAATGAATTACAGGAAGATACAGTTTTGGACAAGAAGGTGAGAACTACACGCGGAGGGGATGTTGAGTACCTCAGGATTGAACTCAAAGGTTCAAAACCAAGCAATGCAAGATGGATAGAAATTGGGCAAGCGAGGAATCTATATCCTCACTTGATTGATGCTTAAGAAACCAACTTTGGGTGGTACAAAAACTTTTTTAGTGGGAATGCATGATCCAAAATGGATCCTAGAACACTCTCTATGTTTTCATGAACTCTCTAAAAATCATGCCAAAGATTAAGAGTCTTATAAAGATCAGGCTATTGAAAGGAATCCTCAGATAGTTGCAATGGCAATTAGCACAGATCAATGAGGGCCATCGATCTAGCACACAAAGAAGTGGACAATGGTAACGGACGCTGACACCAACTATCAAATGTAGGGACAAATTTAAGCTATGGAGGTAGCTTCTGATATGCGATAAGCGTTCTCAATGAAGAGAAGCCCCAAGAACCCAAACCTGAAATAATTATAAAACGCGGAAAGTTTGTTTTTGTTCCATCAGAGAGGGATTCCACAAAACCAGTAGGATATTGGAGGGGCTTCGAGCAGTAAGCAGTTTTAATCGAGTTCTACCCGATGCCATACAGCGAGTGCCATGCATCCCAGGGAAGAGAGAGAGAACCACTCACATTGGACAGGTAAACATCATGTTACTTAGCCGCTCGATATGAACGATGACCATCGAATCAGGGGCCCTCAGATCAACGATGGAGACACGTTCCGATGGATGACTAGATTTGAAAAGGTTATGAAGTGAGGTCACATAGGATTTGAAGTCCGATATGTACGATGCATTGGCAGAAGGTTGTGTTTCATGAGCATTCTTGGAGTTAACGGAAAAAATTGTCGTTTCAAATATGTCCAAGAGAACTGACACTCATCCGTTATGAAATAGGTGGCCACTTTCTTGTGAGGAGTTATACAGTGACTGATTACATAGGACAGAGGGATTCAAATGGACAGAGGCAGGGGAACCAGAAAAATGGGAAGCGAAAACGAATAGTTAAGAAGAAGATTGGCTTTAAAGCCACAAACTGATAGAGGGAGAAGATAAGAGAGTACTAGGCAGTAAGCTGAAAGCAGAGAGAAGAAGCCAAGCTGACCTATAGAAGCAAAGGCAACATCGAGCTAGAGTTAAGATAGAGGTAGAGGAGTCAGAGTGTCTGTGTACTCCAGAGAATGCTTGAGAGGTTCAAGCGCACTCCTCTATAATGCCTGTCATGTATGAGTCTCAGATTGGGCTCATACTATTGTGAACAATAGAGGTCAAGAGTTCAGTGAGGAGAGTCTATGTACTCCAGAGACTTGGGGAATCCAAGTATAGTCTTACTAATTGGTATCTATTCAGTGAGACTCAAATTGAGCTCATATTTGTAGAAAATCTACTTTGAAAACATAATAGAGAGGTCACCACTAAAGGCTGGACCGGGAGACGTAGCCCAGGAGTATTGGGTGAACTTCTTATTAAACTTGTTGTGTTTATATGTGTTATGATCCTATACCAATGGGTGTCATATTTCATGATTGACTTGATAAGCTCTGTAATATGTTCATACCTTTCTTTGTTGCAAAGGTTTTCCACATTGTCAAAAAATCAAAAAATTTAAAAAATGTAAAGAGGGTATACCCTAAAAGAAAAATCAAAGGGTAAAAAGAATAAAATGAGAACAAAATGAGAAAAAATGAACCCCAAACAAAAATAGACCAAGAAAGTATGCAAGTCTAAATGCTACTACTTTTTCATTTTCTGTAATAAACAATTATGTGCAGCTTGTCATTTTTGCCATAATTCATGAAGAGTCAAACTATTTAAACTTGGCTCATTCATTTTTCAATTTCATGCTATAGAGATAGAGAATAAAATCTAACCAAATTGTTTAATCTTGGTAGATAAGTAGATAGGTAGACTGAATAAAACGAGCTCAATAGTTTAATCTGAGCACTTGGATGTAATAAGGTTAGACTTAGATAGATTTCTATATGTAAAAGAAAAAGTGTGATAAGGGTTTGCCAGTTCAAATGCACCCTAATAAAGAAGAAAAAATGTCAGGCTAAAGTAGGTAGGGTAGGTAGATGATGTTGCAGAATGATACTTGTGATGAAAAATGCTTCTAAATGTGTTAACTTTTACTTTTATCACAAGTGCAAGGCAGATATTACACTTGATCCAGTTCAAGCAAGACAAGGTCAAATAACTAATTTCCATTCACATTTTCCCTCAATAGTTCACTAATTCCCCCTAAAGTATTAAAGACTTTGAAAACCAAAGGGGCTCAGAGCATTTCTCTGACTTCTGGAGGGACCAGACCCTTGTCCAATGATCTAAAAGCCTAAGTACTCAAAAATCATCCATCCATCATTCATTTCGTTTCATAAAGTTTGCCTAAGTAAAAAACCTATTTTACTTATGAAATGCATAATATCACTTGAAAACCCCTTTAGCCTAAGCTTTAAATGTAAATTTCTAACATTTTAACTTGCCGCTTATCATTTTATTTCATATAAACTTTAACTATTATTATATAACTCCCGCACCATAAAACCCTTCCCGTATTATTTAATTATATATAAAACCCCAAATTTTTAATATATCCTGCCTCGGTTGAATACAACCATAACCAATGTTTAAAAGGGGATTAATGAATTAACCTGTAATTCATTAAGAACTCTAACTCCCCGTTGTGCAAAGGGATTAGTTAACTCTCTTAGTTAATTAATAACCTACCCATCAACCAATCACTTTCGCCCTGATATAGTTAATTAATAGTTAATTATATCGGGCCCTCATACATAATGCCCCACCATGTCCCACACCCATCCATCGTCCGATTAAAGTTTTTCCATCCAACAGTCTACGACGATATAGCGACCCCCCTGGTGACTATGCTTTAACTCGCGATCACCAGGTAGTTTTCCGCCGTACCTCTGCCACACGTCACGCTGCCAATATGTTCGCTCGCCCCCGACCCAAAACTGCCCAGCCTCAAAAGCGGTGTGATGCAAACCGCTTACCACCCTCCAAGTAACAACAAGACGTCACATCCAGCTTATGTCATCTACGCAATAAAGCTGAAAAGTCTCGCCAACCTTAATTTCGTTAAATACAACGATAAAATGTCATCTTCATGGTAATGCACTTTTTCTTGAGCTCCCATGCAAGTTAACGATCGAGTCCACTGTTTCAGCTTCTCAAAGACCACCTGACCAAAAAGACTACAACACAAGCTTCACAGCCTATCAACCAACTTGCCATTGTATGGTTTTCCTCTTTAACATAGGTATTTATTCATTTTTCCCTGCAACCCTGCAATTTCAGTGTTTTACTAAGAATTCTACCAGAGAAAGCTGAATTCAAGGTAAAAAAAACCTGTAGCTACCATAAAAAGACCCTAAACCTGCTGCTTAATCCATTTTTCCACAGAAAGCCTGAATTCCAGTTTGAATACACAAGAACAAAATATGGAAACTCCTATAGCCCTGAATGTCGCGCCCATGAATGCACCTCATAAAGACTTAGATTATCTACCTCTGGCTGACAAATATTTTCAAATAAAGGATTTATCTGGTGACAGGAACCATTTTCAGGCCTTCTGCCAAATCAGGGATAACTATCTAAAAAAGTCTAACATTTTTGGATTGTGGGAATCTAACCTTTCGATGTATTTCCTCCCCTCAGTCCATGTTTTCCCAGACATCATTCATCAGTGTTGTGCCAACTATGACCTTGTCCATAGAGCAGTTATGTCCCCATCCCAAACTATCCTTTTTCCCATAACTGCTAAGTCCATTGATGAAATGATACAGTTCCACTCCACTCAACCCCTTGCTCCTTTTTACATGGGGTATCTACTTGAAAAAGCATCTCAATTTCCCACATCAGAAATAAGCAGTATTGCTCAGACCTTCGTGCTACCAAAGTACCAGCCTAAAGGCCCACCTCCTTGTCTGCAGACTTTTTCACTGAAACTGGTAGACTCATCGTTGACATGATATCCCTGATCATGGGATTTAACTCGAGTGAATATTTTGACGATATCACCTTAGTTTTACTATCAATTTTTACTTCAAGACAACCCCCTGTTGTCAGATATGACTATGCCACTTTCATTGCCAACAAAATCCATGATCAATTCATAAATTTGGATAGAGAAGGAGTCTTTAAATATACATCTTTTATATACCATCTTTTGTTGTATCATCAGCCAGACAACTTTCCTTTCCCCATCAGGAAATTGGACTCAAAAGGAAATCGAAGGTCGGTGATTTTTTGGAGTTCAATCTTTTATGATACCCATGAGTCCCCTTACACTTATAATGAGTTCATTGACTAGTTTGTACATCCAGTAACCATTCTATTTTTCCCCTCCTAGGATCACTGGTGACATGAAGAAGATTCTGCAGTGCTCTAAACAGTATAGGATAGGTGACTGGTACCTGTACCAAAATCACACAGAAATCAGAATGTATGGATGTGAACTTTGCCCTTTTAAATTACCCAAGTATGTTCCCATGAGATTATTTGCACTAGAATATTTCAGACAGATCATAAATGCAGATTTAGTCCATTTTTTGTTGTCAAGAAGAAGGCTCAACTAAGAATTAAGAACCAGCTAGGCCCTTTTGTCATCAATTCTAGGGATGCATGGCAAGAAGCTAAAAATATTTTAGAAGACCACCTTAGATTACGAAAGAGTTTTTGGTGGGTGCCATATGACCCCAACAGTTTTATATGTGACAGAAGGACAAAAAACAGGTTATCCCCATATATCCACCATAGGATCCCAAAAATTGAGCAGTTTGCAAACTTGGATGAATGGGTAGAAGGGACCCTTATAGAAGAGGTTAGTGAGCAAGAAAACATGGAAAATGCAATGAGAGATCTTGAGAAAACTCTTGACCTGGATTCTTTTGGACAGGCACCATTCAAGCTGCCTCAAAAATCAGTAGGTAGTTCATCCATTGTTGGAACTTCTCAATAGCCTCCACCAGAAGTCAACATACCAGTCATAGGCACACATAAGGGAAGGAAGTAGAGACTATAGAAAAGCCCACAATAATAGATCAGCCTGAAAAGTCCAAAGAACAAGGTCAAGTGCCAATTCCTCTAGCTCAAACCCATGTAGCAGAAAGTCCAGCCTTACAAACTCCTCTAAATGAGGAAAGAGGAAAAAAGAGGGACAGGGAAACCACTACCCCTGCCAGTGGACCCATGGAACAGCCTGGTACTAAAAGACAAAGACTGAACCCTCTGTAAGAAGAGGAAATGATGAAAGAGACTATAGACAGCCATAGAGAAGAAAGAGTAGTGAACCAGCAAACTTATCCATTGGGAGAAACATCTCTTAGCTCACAGAATCAAGAGCTAGATAGGCAGAAAAGTTCAGAAGTTTCATCTTGTAGACCTCCAGGAAAAGAGGCCTCAGATATAAAGAAAACCTTCACAAAAATAAAGGCCATAAATGATCCTGTCAGACTCCAAATTTACAATCAATACTTGAAAATGGCCCCCACAAACCAACAGAGATTGATGTCATCCTATGACATCAAAGAAGGCAAAATGATAATGAGTTACTTCAAGCCAAAGGTGCAACAACCCCAGTCAGCAGCAGATTACATCAGAAAAAATTTGGAGGTCTTAGCCAAAGATATTCATCCTATGGACTGAATTGAACTTCACAAGCAAATTGGGGAAATGGTCTATTCCACACTGGCTGACAAAGCAATGATGGCCCAAAAGCTAC
This sequence comes from Pinus tabuliformis, assembly GCA_031772625.1. Lineage (NCBI taxonomy): Eukaryota > Viridiplantae > Streptophyta > Pinopsida > Pinales > Pinaceae > Pinus > Pinus tabuliformis. The sequence continues at coordinate 502,518,336 of CM062815.1, forward strand.
AAAATTCCTTGGATAATACAGCTGCTCAACTCCACTTGGAAAAAGCCTCCTCCCTAGTCATGGATAACAGAATAAAATAATTAGAAGAAATCATCATTGGATTGGGACATGATCCCAAATATATGAAACGCGTTGAAGCATTAATCAAGAAGAAAGAAGAAGACATTGCTGCCCTGAGGAAGCAGCTAAAGATGCCTCCTTCAAGGCATCCATAGACCACTGAGGTTATTAAACAAAAATCTGAAGAAGAAATGATGGACCTACTCTTGAAACTCATTGAAAGATTGAATGATACAGAGCAGGCATTGGAAAAGGCACTGAAGGACAGGCAGGGAGAGTCGACCTCTCAGCCTCCTGAAGTAATTCCCATAGTCTTAATAGTAGTCCCTTATACACTTGCAACAACATTGGCTCCAAACATCCCAACAGCCACAGCAAAGGTGGTCATAGGTGCAGTAGCAACAGGAACAACAACAGGTAGCAACATCAATTTAAGCATAGAAGAGTTGATAAAGGAAATGGAAGACATGAGGCTACAAGTGTCAGAATTAAAACAGGTAAAAGAAAAGCTGGCTAAAATGGAAACAGATTATAATATTTCAAAGATAAATGTTGTGGAAAAAACAAGGGAGATCAAAGCATTAGAGAATAAAATTAAAGCATTAGAAAAGGATCTCACTTTTGACAAGCCTCTGGCAGATATCAAGAAAATATTGTGGACCAACATCACTCAATCTATAAATGATGTATGGCCATCTATCCAAGTGATTTATGAACAGATTGATTTAGTGAAAGCAACACATGGAGAAATTCAAAGGACTAATACTTTGTTAGGACAAATGCCTGAACAAGCCAACAGGCTTATACATCTTTTAAATAATAGAACTAAGGAACAATTGGAAAAACTTGGCATTCTAGATAGAACAAACACCATTCCGGAAATCAAAAGTGTGCTTACCAAGAGGACTTTAATGCATAATATAGAGAGAAGATGCGAAGATATGTAGGTGGAAATTAATTATTTTATGGAGAAGTTCACAGTTTTGTACAATAAAGGGTTACCAAGTCCTTTGGTCATCAATGACAGGTTAATGAAGCACATGGATTATGTAGAAAAATTGAATAAGTATGTTGGAGATCAAGCTAGTTCATCAACAAGTGCATCAGGAATAAAAGCACTTCCCACAGGCTGAGTTCTCTATGACAACTTGGAGAACTTATTCTATATTGAACATGAGGTAAAGCACTTGTTTCAACTCCAGCCTAATTTTTTCAGATATACAGAAACTGATGAAACTCTGAGGAAACTTCGAAAACACAGATTGCCAGAGCCAAAATGGTGGGAACATATGTTAGAAATTTTGTAAATTTACTCTTGGAAAAATGTAAATTTTGGGCTTTTACCATAATGAACAAAGATGAAAAGGGGTCAAACAGGTCGAAGAGTATCAGAACAGGTGAAAAGTATTGGTTAAAACAAGGCAGCCAGCACAGACTTACTAAAGAGGACAACAACAATCCAAATAAAAGGGCCTGCCTCCAGCACATTCAGTGAGAATAGGAACAACACAACAGCAGTTCACCTTTCTCCTATCTTCGAGACTAAGTGTCTCTATTTTTTTGTAAAAATAATTAGTCATCATCCTATCTTCGAGACTAAGTGTCTCTATTTTTTGTAAAAATAATTAGTCATCACTAGAATATATCTCACTCTGTTATGAGATATTTTTGTAAATAGTTTTTGTATATATACCCCCTCAATTGGAGTATTGAGTGTGGATTCTTAGACATTGTTGTAATATTGACTATTTTGGAATAAAGTGCTGTTTGGACCAACTTTGTGGCTTGCGGGATGAAGAATTGGAGCTAAGGATTTTTCTCAGAATTCTTAAATCAAACACTGGATCAATAAGTCATCTATACCTTGTGTTTTAAATTTTTCCTTGTTTAAAATATCATCTATGTTTCACATCTGAATGATAAATGAAAAAGAATAACTCATAATATGTTTAGTTGCACTTTGTTTTCAATCGTTATTATTCTCAATGTTTTCTTCTGAACTAGTGTAAACAGTGAATTCCTAATTGCCCCTGTTTCCTAGTTTATTCATCTTAATCATTTAGTAAAGAATTCTTCAATGCTCTTTATTGGTGGTTAGTCATGTTCTTCTCTCTTAAAGTATTTTAAAGGATTCTTAGTTTCCCTTTAACCCTTTAAGCCCATACCATCTTTAAGTCTTTAATTATTCCCTATTTGACTACCTTGCTCTGTTAAACCATCCTTTGTGAAAAAACCAAGTCTAGTTAAGCCATTTTCTTTGACTCCATTAGCCCAATGGACTAAGCTACTCAGTCTTACCCCTTTTCTATTGAATCTCACCACCCAAATTCAAACAAAACTCCTAAACTTCACAACTAGCCTAATATCATTAAAAAACAAAGCTAAATTTGAAAGAGAGAGCCCTCTCTGGATACAGATTGACTAGATTTTGTATCTAAAAGATTGGTTTGTAGTTACCTCGGACCCCTTTTCTCTTCCAACAACTTCAAGGAAACTCTGAGTCATAACATAGTGGCGACTCCGCTAGGGACCTGAACATTTTGTTTGTTACTATTGTTTACTTTATAAACTACAGACAGAGCCTGAAGTTAGCCAAGTAGCCTTTGAAATTCTCTTGCTTTGCAATTGCAGAAGTAAATGAATGTTGCTTCAGTCTATCTCCAGTCTAGTTTATGGATTGAACATCTAGTTTCAAATTATTGATCAGTTCCTCTTATCAAATAAGTATTTAAGAATGTTCAAATCCCATATCCAAAGCTTCTTAAAGAAACTGTAAGAAGTTTTTTTGCCCAACCTCTTTTAGAGAAAAAACCCAAAAATACACCTAGAAACCTGGCTTCAGAAAGGACTTGTTACACCAGAGCTAATCCTGATCCAAATCCACCACCTGTGTTCGAAAACCATAATCTAATCCCCAGGATTCTTAGGAGACAAGATAGCCAAGTGAATTTTGCTAGTTCTTGGCCTTTATAGAGATCAAGATCCTATCTAGTGAAGCGGATTTACCTTGAGGACGAACCTTTTAATGAGTCTTTTGGGACCTCTTTATTTGTAACTTTTTCTGAATCTGGGTTAGCCCACACAGTTCATGATACTTTATTCATCGAAAATTTACAACTTGAAGTTGTCACTTCACATCTTGACAAACATTTGCAGAATTCCATTCAATATGAACTTACCTTTGCAGGAACATCAAGCCTTTCTGTAATCACTTTAGCCTCTCCAAGTTCATCAATACCACCTCAGGCATCTCAACCCCAAACAACCCCTTCCACCCCCCCATCCACCACTCCAAGACCAACCTCAACTATTGTTTCAACCCAACCTACTGCAATGGAAAATAGGTATACTCCCCTCAATTTACCTACAAATCTAGGGGCTATGCCCCAAGACTATCAAAGTAAGATCACTCCTTTTGATGGCTCTGGTACCTACACAACTCAACAACATACCAAGAAAATGACCGACTATTTTGAGATATATGAAGTTGATGCTGATGATGTTAGAATGAGGGTATTTGTTCAAAGTTTAACTGGAGATGTCAGAAAATGGTTTTGGAGCCCTCCCTGCAAATAGTATCAATGACCTACAACCTCTTTATCAGACATTCTTGAACCGATGGGAAAAGAAGAAAGATCCTCTCCATATTTTGTCAGAGTATGAAAACATGAAGAGGGGAACACAAGAAACTGTACAATATTACTTTACTAGGTTCAATAATGTTTACAATGCTATCCCTCAAAACCTTAGACCTCCTCCAGATTTGGATTTAATAAAATTCCTTGATGGATTTGATTCAGATATGGCATACCAACTTAGCGAAAGAGCTCCTCGAACCTTATAAGAAATGAAAAGTATAGCTGTCGGCATTGAAGCCAACCTAATATCCAAACGAGCTAGAGCTAGAGCTGAAAGGAGGATACCTTTCAAAGAAGAACCTTTGGCCTTTGAGCAAAAATTAGATGTTATTATTAAAGGAATGGATAGGCTTGGAGATAGAGTAGAAACAATCGAGAGAAAAGCTCCCTGGGATGGTCAACCAAGTAATACTCGGAGAAATCCAAATTTCAGGGAGAACCAAAATCTGAACACTGGAAAGACTAGCCCTGATCAAAACCTTAGGCCCCCTTTCTAGGAAAATTATGCTGAAGCCTCAACTTCTGATCAACCAACAGAAGACACCGAAATCAATTTGATGGGACTCAACAATGGAGAACAAGTTTTCTTGACCCAAGACGACCAAGAAACTCACATTCTAAAACAATTCCAAACTTAGTCAGGTGAATCATTTGACTTTAGGGAGGGATATCACACAGCCATTTATGAAGTCCACGAACAATATAATTTGAGGAGCAGAACAATAGATGTCCCTGAAACTAATAAACAGAAAGCCACCAAGCAGCCTTACAAAGGTAAGACCAATAATATCCTTATACATATTCTTTCTGGAACCGACGCAAACCTAGCTAACCCAATTATTGAAGATGTATCTAATAATCAACCCAATAATAGACAACTTTCCACTTCTATTCCCTCTAAAGGAAACGTGGAAGAACCTCCAGAAGTTGATGAGGAAACGACTTCAGCCCATAACCCCACTCTTGAAAAGGAAAGAAACATAGAGAACACAAATGAAAAAGAGAATCCAACTGTCCGGAATGCAAGAACTCAGATTGAAAATACTTTTATTCTGGAAGTTGAAGTAGGAAAATTAAAAATAGTTGTTCCACGTCTAAATTAGCTAAACATGATGTCTACAGAAGCCAAATCAACAAGTCACTCAAAATCTCGGTTAATGAAGATTCAGTAAATGTTTTTGATGATCAGCCTGAATTAATTTTTGGCCCTGAAGTGAATGGAAAATCAGTAGATGGAGGAGTTCCTCCTTTCTATGTAAGTCTGAACAAACACGATAAAATACTTCATAATGCCACGTTTGATTTTGGTGCATCTCATAACTTAATGCCTAAATCTGTAATGGAGAAATTGGACCTAGAAATCACAAGGCCGTATAAGGACCTCTTTTCTTTCGATTCAAGTCAAGTCAGATGTCTAGGATTAATCAAAGACTTGTGTGTGTCACTATTTCAATATCCCACCAAAGCAATTTTAATGGACATAGTAGTAGTTGATATTCAACCGAAGTATGGCATGTTATTTTCCAGGTCTTGGGGTGAAAAACTTCAAGGATCTCTACAATTGGACATGTCTTATGCTACTATTTTAGCATTCGGTCAACCCAAGAAACTATACAAAGAAACCTTAATGAAACACATTGTAAGTAGCCAAGAGAAACCTCAGAAATTCCCTATCTACTCAGTACACTCTGATATGGATTCTTTCATTCTTTACAATGCTAAAATTGATCCTTTAATTGAATTGGAATTTTTAGCAGCAGAACCAAAAGAAATTACAAATGATAAACCTAGTGTTCAAATACATGAAATTTCTTAGAACAATGAAACATCAGACACCCAAGAGAAAATAGAAGAAAGCAAGGAAACAAATCTCCCAATTAAACAGATTCCTGAGACTCCTGACACCAATTATGAACATGAAATTCTCTGGCACTTAGAATTCGATGGTTTGGTTAACAAATTAGGAGCAGGAGTAGGAATCTAGGTGCACAATCTTAAAAACGACCATGCTGAAGGCCATGCCTATAGATTAAAATTTAGGTGCACCAATAATATGGCAGAATATGAGGTTCTATTGCTAGGTTTTAAATTGATTAAAATATTAGGAGCAATCAGGGTGTCTGTTTTAGGAGATTCTGAGTTAATAGTTCAACAGATTAAAGGAAAGTATTCAACCAATGATCCCAGACTGAAGTATTACAGAGATACTATGATAGAGATTCTCAATACATTTTTGGAAACTAAGCTTGCCAAAATCCCAAGAAAACATAACTTGCAAGCTCATAGTCTGGCAATGTTTGCCAGCACCTGCAAATTACCATTTGAACCTAATCATCAGTTCACAGCTGAGATTAGACATAGGCCAGCTATACCTGACAATTTAAAGAACTGGCAAGTGTTTGATAGTGATAAGCAGATTAACAATTTCTTAACCTTAGATGAAGAATTTTGTAACATGAACATAGATATAGATAGATTTAGTGAATTTTATCAAACAAACAAGATAGAAATAGACATTTCAGTAGAAAGTGCAACTCAAATGCTTCATCCAACAAAATTTACCAAAAAGGAAATGCAGGAACTTCAAGAGATGGATATTGATGAAATTATTGAAGGAGAATCTGAAGTAATCAATTTAAAAGACAATCATTTGCCTCAAGGATTAACTCCTTTGGAAGATCTTTTTGATTTCAATGATATTCCAAAGAAACCTAAAATGGAACCCTTAAGAGCAGATATTGAGGACTATAATTTGGGAACTGAGGATGATCCTAAAATAGTGAAGTTGTCTAAATCTTTGCCCCCTGACCAAAAACTCAAATATGTTGAACTAATGAGAGAGTTCCAGGATGTTTTTGCCTGGAGTTATGAAGACCTAAAATCTTATGACACCTCCATAATTCAACATACAATACCTCTGAAGGAAAACCAAAAACCATTCAAGCAAAAACTTAGAAGAATTGACCCTGTACTGCTACCCTTAATTGAAAAAGAAATCAAACGAATGTATGAAGCAGGGATAATTGCTCCTATCAGGTTTTCAGAATGGGTGTCTAACTTAGTACCCACTAGGAAGAAAACTGGAGAAATCATATTATGTGTTGATTTAAGGAATGTTAATAAATTTTCTGTGAAGGACAATTACCCCTTGCCCAAGATGGATCACATTTTAGAGAGGGTGGTAAGTGCTTCTAGGATTTCTCTCTTAGATGGGTTCTAAGGCTATAACCAGATCCTAGTTCATCCTGATGACCAGGAAAAGACTGCTTTTACAACACCATGGGGTATATTCAAGTATGTTAAAATGCCATTCAGACTTAAAAATGCAGGGGCGACCTTTCAGAGAGCAATGGACATAGCATTTGCAAAAGAAATTCATGACTTTCTGGTTATATATCTAGATGACTTGACTATTTTTTCTAAATTAGATCGGTAACACTTGGATCATCTGAGACAAGTATTCTTTAAATGTAGAAAATATGGTATTTCCTTAAATCCTAAGAAGTCCTTGTTTGGTCTAGAGGAAGGCAAACTTTTAGGCCATATCATCTCCAAAGAGGGCATCAAAATTGATCCTGCTAGAATAGAAGCTATTCTGCAAATACCCCACCCTAGAAATGTCAAAGAACTTCAAGCTTTTCTAGGAAAGATCAATTTTTTGAGAAGATTCATATCTAATTTAGCTGAATTAATTACATTGATTAATAATATGTTGAAAAAGGATTCTAGTATTAGTTGGACAGTTAAAGCCAAGCAAGCTTTTGAGGAAATTAAAATGGCTTTAACTAGAACACCGGTTCTTACAAGTCCAAAGTTTGATAGAGACTTCATAATATTTTCATTTTCATCAGAACACACCATAGCTGTTGTTTTACTTCAAATGGATGATCAAGGATGTGAGAAACCAATAGCCTTTTTTAGTAAAGCATTTAGGGATGCACCTCTAAAATACAAAATCATGGAAAAGCAAGCTTTTGCATTGGTGAAAGCTATTAAAGACTTTAGAGTCTACATATTGTATTCCCATGTAATAGCTTATGTACCAAATGCTGTTGTCAAAGATATCTTGACTCAAGATGGAATTGAGAGCAAACAAGGCAAATGGATTACTGCTATATTGGAATATGATATTGAAATAAGACCTAGAAAGCTTATAAAAGGACAGGGATTGGCTAAACTCATGACTGAAACAAATTGTCAGGCCCTAGATATTGATGAACTGGATAACGAACAGGAGATGGCGACTCCACAAATTATCCAGGCCTTCTTAGATTCACCTTGGTATGCCGATATAACTTATGTATTATTAAACCTGCAAGCTCCCCCTGGATTATCCAGAACAAAGAAAAGGTTTTTAAAGATGAAAGCTTCAAAATTTTGTATTTTAGATAATGCTCTATTTTGGAAAAATCATGAAGGTATTCTATTGAATTGTTTAGTAAAAGAAGAAGCTGACAAGGTTCTCCAAGAATTTCATGCAGGAGACTGTGGTGGACACCTTTACTAGAAGGAAACTGCAGACAAGATCCTAAGGGCTGGATTTTATTGGCCAACCTTGTTCACTGATGTAAAGAAATTTGTCACTGCTTGCCATAAATGCCAAATTTTTGAGGGCAAGAGAAAACTACTACCTTTACCCCTAAGACCAATCTCCACTGAAAAACCCTTCCAACAATGGGGCTTAGACTTCATTGGAGAAATCCATCCTCCATCTTCTGGCCAACATAAATGGATTCTCACTACCATAGATTATTTCACCAAATGGATAGAAGCCATTCCTACTAGACAAGCCAATGATACTGTGATTATAGGATTCTTAGAAACCAACATATTGTCTAGATTTGGTTGTCTTGAAAAAATCATAACTGATAATGCTGCTGCCTTTAAATCCAAGAAAATGATAAGTTTCTGTAATAAATACCATATCACTTTGGGCCATTCCACAGCCTATTACCCTCAAGGTAATGGTCTAGCTGAGTCTTCCAATAAGAGCCTAATTAATATCATTAAGAAATTATTGGAAGAAAACAAGAAAAATTGGCACAAGAAACTTACCAATGCACTATGGGCAGACAGAATCACTACAAAGAAATCCATTGGGACTAGTCCTTATGAATTAGTCTATGGCATGGAGGCTGTATTTCCTTCATCCTTAGGAGTTCCAGTAATGAAACTACTTCAGGAGGCTCAAGTGGAGCCCAATGAGATTCAAAGGAGAATTAACTAAACTATCCATTTGCAGCAGACCAGAGAAGAAGTATATCAGAGATCCCAAGTGGTACAAGAGAAACTTAAGAAAATATTTGATAAAAGAACCAAGGCAGAGGACTTCTACATTGGAGACAAAGTTTTAAGATGGGATTCTAGGAGAGGAGATAAGGGAAAACATGGGAAGTTTGACTTCCTATGGAAAGGACCTTTCATTATCCATGCTTTACAAGGGAACAATACTTGCTATCTCAAAAACTTGGATGACACAAAAACAGAAGAAGAGCCAATTAATGGTGGGATGCTGAAACACTACTATGATACCACTTTTTAATATATCCTAATTTTAACATGTAAATACTATATCCTTGGTAATGTCACAATTTTGATTGGATAGTAACTTCCTAGAGTTGAAGCCCAGAGAGAAGGCCCTAGGCTTCAGAAGGATTACTGTCATACATACAATAAAGAAACCAGTAGAAGGAGATTTCAGAGCATAGTCAAACTCATTCAGAAGGCCATCTGACCTGTTGTTCTTGACTTTCCACCAGGAAAAGCCATCCCTAAGTGGAGCCAGTGTTATGCTCCTATACCAATAAGTGTCATATTTCATGATTGACATGATGAGCTCTGTAATATGTTCATATCTTTCCTTGTTGCAAAGGTTTTCCATATTGTCAAAAAATCAAAAAATTTAAAAAATGTAAAGCGGGTATACCCTAAAAGAAAAATCAAAGGGTAAAAGAATAAAATGGTCAAAAAATGAGAAAAAATGAACCCCAAACAAAAATAGACCAGGAAAGTGTGCAAGTCTAAATGCCATTACTTTTTCATTTTCTGTAATAAACAATTATCTGCAGCTTGTCATTTTTGCCACAGTTCATAAAGAGTCAAACTGTTTAAACTTGGCTCATTCATTTCTCAATTTCATGTTGTAGAGATACAGAATAAAATCTGACCAAACTGTTTAATCTTGGCAAATTAGTAGATAGGTAGATTGAATAAAAGGAGCTCAATAGTTTAATTTCAGCCCTTGGATGTAATAAGGTTAGACTTAGATAGGTTTCTATATGTAAAATAAAAAGTGTGATAAGGGTTTGCCATTTCAAATGCACCCTAATAAAGAAGAAAAAAAAGACAGGCTAAAGTAGGTAGGGTAGGTAGATGATGTTGCAGAATGATCCTTGTGATGAAAAATGCTTCTAAATGTGTTATCTTTTACTTTTATCACAAGTGCAAGGCAGATATTACACTTGATGCAGTTCAAGCAAGACAAGGTCAAATAACTAATTTCCATTCACATTTTTCCCTAAAGATTTCACTAATTCCCCCTAAAGTATTAAGGACTTTGAAAATCAAAGGGGCTCAGAGCATTTCTCTGACTTCTAGAGGGACCGGACCCTCGGCCCAATGATCTAAAAGCCTAAGTACTCAAAAATCATCCATCCATCATTCATTTCGTTTCATAAAGTTTGCCTAAGTAAAAAACCTATTTTACTTAGGAAATACATAATATCACTTGAAAACCCCTTTAGCCTAAGTTTTAAATGTAAATTCTTAACATTTTAACTTGGTGCTAATCATTTTATTTCATATTAACTTTAACTATTATTATATAACTCCCGCACAATAAAACCCTTCCCGTATTATTTAATTATACATAAAACCCCAAATTTTTAATATATCCCGCCCCAGTTGAATACAACCATAACCAATGTTTAAAAGGGGATTAATGAATTAACCCATAATTCATTAAGAACTCTAACTCCTCGTTGCGCAAATGGATTAGATAACTCTCTTAGTTAATTAATAACATACCCCTCAAGCAATCACTTTCGCCCCGATATAGTTAATTAATAGTTAATTATATCAGGCCTGCATACATAAAGCCCCACCATGTCCCACGGCCATCCATCGCCCGATTAAACTTTTTTCATCCGACGGTCTACGGCAATATCGTAACCCACCTGGTGACCGTACTTTAACTTGCGATCACCAAATGGTTTTCCGCCGTACCTCCACCACGTGTCGTGCTGCCAATATGTTCACTCGCCCCCTGCCCAAGACCGCCCAACCTCAAAAGTGGTGCGATGAAAACTGCTTACGACCCTCCGAGTAATGACAAGATGTCACATCTAGCTTACGTCATCCACCCAATAAAGCCAAAAAGTCCCGCCAACCTGAATTTCGTTAAATACAATGATAAAATGTCATTTTCATGGTAATGCACTGTGTCCCGAGCTCCCATGCAAATTAATGACCGAGTCCACTGTTTCAGCTTCTCAACCGCCACCTGACCTGAAAGACTGCAGCATGAGCTTCGCAGCCTGTCAACCAACTTGCCATTGTATGGTTCTCCTCTTTAACATAGGTATTTATTCATTTTGCCCCAAAACCCTGCAATTTCAACGTTCTGCTGAGAATTCTACCAGAGAAAGCCGAATTCGAGGAAAAAATAGTCTATAGCTACCATAAAAAGACCCTAAACCTACTGCTTAATCCATTTTTCCACAGAAAGCCCGAATTCTAGTTTGAATACACAAGAACCAAATATGGAAACTCCCATAGCCCTAAATGTCATGCCCATGAATGCACCTCATAAAGATTTAGATTATCTACCTCTGGTCGAAAAAAATTTCAAATAAAGGATTTATCTAGTGATAGGAACCATTTTCAGGCCTTCTGCCAAATCAGGGATAGCTATCTAAACAAGTCTGACATTTTTGGACTGTGGGAATCTAATCTTCCCATGTATTTCCTCCCCTCAGTCCATGTTTTCCCAGACATCATTCATCAGTGCTGTGCCAACTATGACCCTGTCCATAGAGCAGTTATGTCCCCATCCCAAACTGTCCTTTTTCCCATAACTGCTAAGTCCATTAATGAAATGATACAATTCCACTCCACTCAGCCCCTTGCTCCTCTTTCCATGGGGTATCTACTTGAAAAAGCATCTCAATTGCCCACATCAGAAATAAGTCGTATTGCTCAGACCTTCATGCTACCAAAGTACCAGCCTAAAGGCCCACCTCCTTATCTGCGGACTTTTTTCACTGACACTGGCAGACTCATCGTTGACATGATATCCCTGATCATGGGATTTAACTCCAGTGAATATGTTGATGAGATCACCTTAGTTTTACTATCAATTTTTACTCCAGGACAGCCCCCTGTTGTCAGATATGACTATGCCACTTTCATTTCCAACAAAATCCATGATCAATTCATAAATTTGGATAGGGAATGAGTCTTCAAATATACATCTTTTATATACCATCTTTTGTTGTATCATCAGCCAGACAACTTTCCTTTCCCCATCAGGAAATTGGACTCAAAAGGAAATCGAAGGTCTGTGATTTTTTGGAGTTCAATCTTTCATGATACCCATGAGTCCCCTTACACTTATAATGATTTCATTGACTGATTTGTACATCCAGCAACCACTCTATTAATAGGGGTTTCCCCTCCTAGGATTATTGGTGACATGAAGAAGATTCACAGTACCAGGATAGGTGACTGGTACCTATACCAAAATCACACAGAAATTAGAATGTATGGGTGTGAACTTTGCCCTTTCAAATTACCCAAGTATGTTCCCATGAGATTATTTGCACTAGAATATTTCAGATAGATCATAAATGCAGATTTAGTCCATTTTTGTGCTGTCAAGAAGAAGGCTCAGCTAAGAATTAAGAACCAGCTAGGCCCTTTTGTCATCAATTCTAGGGATGCATGGCAAGAAGCTGAAAAGATTTTAGAAGACCACCTTAGATTACGAAAGAGTTTTTGGTGGGTGCCATATGACCCCAACAATTTTATATGTGACAGAAGGACAAAAAACAGGTTATCCCCATATATCCACCATAGGATCCCAGAAATTGAGCAGTTTGCAAACTTGGATGAATGGGTAGAAGGGACCCTTATAGAAGAGGTTAGTGAGCAGGAAAACATGGAAAATGCAATGAGAGATCTTGAGAAAACTCTTGACCTGGATTCTTTTGGACAGGTACCATTCAAGCTGCCTCAAAAATCAGCAGGTAGTTCATCCATTGCTGGAACTTCTCAATAGCCTCCACCAGAAGTCAACATACCAGTCACAGGCACACCTAAAGGGAAGGAAGTAGAGACTACAGAATAGCCCACAATGATAGATCAGCCTGAAAAGTCCAAAGAACAGGGTCAAGTGCCAATTCCTCTAGCTCAAACCCATGTAGCAAAAAGTCCACCCTTACAAACTCCTCTAAATTAGGAAAGAGCAAAAAAGAGGGACAGGAAAACCACTACCCCTGCCAGTGGACCCATGGAATAGCTTGGTACTAACAGACAATGACTGAACCCTCTATCAGAAGAGGAAATGATGAAAGAGACTATTGACAGCCATAGAGAAGAAAGAGCAGTGAGCTAGCAAACTTCTCCATTGGGAGAAACATCTCTTAACTCACAGAATCAAGAGCTAGATAGGCAACAAAGTTTAGAAGTTTCATCTCGCAGACCTCCAGAAAAAGAGGCCTCAGATGTAAAGAAAACCTTCACAGAAATAAAGGCCAGAAATGATCCTGTGAAACTCCAAATTTACAATCAATACTTGAAAATGGCCCCCACAAACCAGTAGAGATTGATGTCAACCTATGACATCAAAGAGGGGAAAATGATAATGAGTTACTTCAAGCCAAAGGTGCAACAACCCCAGTCAGCAGCAAATTACATCAGAACAAATTTGGAGGTCTTAGCCAAAGCTATTCATCCTATGCACCAAATTGAACTTCACAAGTAAACTTGGGAAATGGTCTATTCCACACTGGCTAACAAAGCAATGATGGCCCACAAGCTACAAAATTCCTTGGTTAATACAGCTGCTCAACTCCACTTGGAAAAAACCTCCTCCCTAGCCAAGGATAACAGAATAATATGATTAGAAGAAATCATCATTGGATTGGGACATGATCCCAAAGATATGAAAGGAGTTGAGGCATTAATCAAGAAGAAAGAAGAAGACATTGCCGCCCTGAGGAAGCAACTAAAGCTGCCTCCTTCAAGGCATCCATAGACCGGTGAGGTTATCAAACAAAAATCTGAAGAAGAAATGATGGACCTACTCTTGAAACTCAATGAAAGATTGAATGATATAGAGCAGGCATTAGAAAAGGCACTGAAGGACAGGCAGGGAGAGTCGACCTCTCAGCCTCCTGAAGTAATTCCCATAGTCTCAACAACAATCCCTTCTACACTTGGAACAGCATTGGCTCCAAACACCCCAATAGCCACAGTAGAGGTGGTCACAGGTACAGTAGCAGCAGGAACAACACCAGGTAGTAGCACCAATTTAAGCACAGAAGAGCTGATAAAGGCAATGGAAGACATGAGGTTACAAGTGTTAGAATTAAAACAGGTAAAAGAAAAGCTGGCTAAAATGGAAACAGATTATAATATTTCAAAAATAAGTGTTGTGGAAAAAACATGGGAGATTAAATCATTAGAGAATAAAATTAAAGCATTAGAAAAAGATCTCACTTTTGACAAGCCTCTGGCAGAGATCAAGAAAATCCTGTGGACCAACATCACTCACTCTATAAATGTGTGGCCATCTATCCAAGTGATTTATGAATAGATTGATTTAGTGAAAGCAGCACATGGAGAAATTCAAAGGACTAAAGCTTTGTTAGGACAGATGCCTGAACAAGCCAACAGGCTTATACATCTTTTAAATAATAGAACTAAGGAACAATTTGAAAAACTTGGCATCCCAGATAGAACAAACACCATTCTGGAAATCAAAAGGGTGCTTACCAAGATGACTTTAATGTAGAATATAGAGAGAAGATGCCAAGATATGCAGGTGGAAATTAATTCTTTTATGAAGAAGTTAATAGTTTCACAGAATAAAGGGTTACCAAGTCCTTTGGTCATCAATGACAGGTTAATGAAGCACATGGATTATGTAGACAAATTGAATAAGTATGCTGGAGATCTAGCTAGTTCATCAACAAGTGCATCATGAATAAACGCACTTCCCACAGGTCGAGTTCTCTAAGACAGCTTGGATAACTTATTCTATATTGAACATGAGGTAAAGCACTTGTTTCAACTCCAGCCTAATTTTTCCAGATATACAAAAACTGATGAAACTCTGAGGAAACTTCAAAAACACATATTGCCAGAGCCAAAATGGTGGGAAGATATGTTAGAAATTTTCTAAATTTACTCTTGGTAAAATGTAAATTTTGGGCTTTTACCATAATGAACAAAGATGAAAAGGGGTCAAACAGGTCGAAGTGTATCAGAACAGGTGAAAAGTATTGGTCAAAACAAGGCAGTCAGCACAAAGTTACTAAAGTGGATAGCAACAAGCCAAATAAAAGGGCTTGCCTCCAGCACATTCAGTGAGAATAGGAACAACACAACAACAGTTCATCTTTCTCCTATCTTCGAGACTAAGTGTCTCTATTTTTCTATAAAAATAATTAGTCATCACTATAATATATCTCACTCTATTATGAGATATTTTTGTATAAATACCCCCTCGATTGGAGTATTGAGTGTGGATTCGTAGACATTGTTGTAATAATGACTATTTTGGAATAAATTGTTGTTTGGACCAACTTTGTGGCTTGCTGGATGAAGAATTGGAGCTAAGGACTTTTCTCAGAATTCTTGAATCAAACACAGGATCAATAAGTCATCTATACCTTGTGTTTTAAAGTTTTCCTTGTTTAAAATATCATCTATGTTTCACATCTGAATGATAAACGAAAAAGAATAACTCAGAATATGCTTAATTGCACTCTGTTTTCAATCATTATTATTCTCAATGTTTTCTTCTGAACTAGTATAAACAGTGAATTCTTAATTGCTCTTGTTTCCTAGTTTATTCATCTTAATCATTTAATAAAGAATTCTTAATTTCTCTTTATTGGTGGTTAGTCATGTTTTTCTCTCTTAAAGTATGTTAAAGGATTCTTAGTTTCCCTTTAACCCTTTAATCCCATACCATCTTTAAGTCTTTAATTGTTCCCTGTTTGACTATCTTCTTTATTAAAACAACCTTTGTGAAAAAAACCAAGTCCAATTAAGCCATTTTCTTCGAATCCATCAGCCCAATGGACTAAGCTACTCAGTATTACCCCTTTGCTATTGAATCTCACCACCCAAATTCAAATAAAACTCCTAACTACACAACTAGCCTAATATCATTAAAAAAAACAACGCTAAATTTGAAAGAGAGAGCCCTCTCTAGATACAAATTGGAAAGATTCTGTATCTAAAATATTGGTTTGTGGTTACCTCATACCCCTTTCCTCTTCCAGCAACTTCAAGGAAAATTTGAGTGATAACAATATGTTTGCCTGTTATGTTTTCTTTAACTGCTTCATTGCATGTGTATTTTGCAATCTTATCGATCCATTGCATAAAATAGCATAGGCACATCCATGGACATGAGTCTGTAATAACTTATTAATTGTCTTGGATCAATACCAGATCACCTCTGTAGTAGAAACATACTTTTCTTCTGTTGTTGAGAGTGCAACAACACTTTGCAGTTTTGAGACCAAACTGACAGCTATTCCACCTACAATAAACACATACCCTGTTGTGCTTCTCCTGTTATCTCTATCACTCACCATATATGCATCAAAATATCCCAGTAGAGCAATGTTTGAACCACCAAAGCATAATGCTTGATTTGTGGTACCTCTAAAATACCTGAGAATCCACTTCACTACCATCCAATGTTCTTTTCTTGGATTGTTCATGTACCTGCTTACAACTCCCACTGCATGTGCAATATCAGGCCTTGTGTAGACCATTGCATACATTAAAGTTCCAACTACTGATGCATATGGAACTTTAAACATATGAGCAATTTCTTCCTGAGTCTTGGGACACTTCTCCTTACTTAATTTGAAATGGCTAGCTAAAGGTATACTCACTGGTTTTGCATTCTGAATATTAATCCTTCTCAACAACTTTTCTATGTACTCACTTTGAGACAATGTTAATTTGCAATTCTTCCTATCTCTAGTTATTCTCATACCAAGGATTTGTTTTGCAACACCCAAATCCTTCATTGCAAATGAGTTTGTCATTTTTATTTTGAGTGCATTTATTCCCTGCATGTTAGAACCTGCAACAAGCATGTCATCTACATACAATAATGATATAATATAGTTGTCATCATTTTGCCTTTTCAGATAAACACAATGATCAGAGTGACATCTAGTATAACCTTCTTCAGACATAAACCTGTCAAATTTTAGATACCACTGCCTTGGAGCCTGTTTTAAGCCATACAAGCTCTTCTTCAACCTGCACACTAGTTTCTCCCTCCCTTTTACCTCATATCCTTGTGGTTGCTGCATATATATCTCTTCCTCCAAATCCCCATGGAGAAAGGTTGTCTTTACATCTAACTGCTCAAGATGCAAATCTTTAGCTGCTACTAGACTTAAAATAGTTATGATTGAAGTCATTTTAACAACAGGAGAAAATATCTCATCAAAGTCTATACCCTTTTTTTGTGCAAAACCCTTTCACCACAAGTCTAGCTTTATACCTTTTTCTACCTCCATCTTCTTCCTTCAACTTGTAAACCCATTTATTCTGCAATGATGTTTTACCTATAGCCAACCTGACTAAGTCCCAAGTTTGGTTATGTGCTAAGGAGTCCATCTCATCTTTCATGCCTTACTCCCACTTCTTCCTGGTTTTTACCTGCATTACTTGTTCATAACATTCTGGTTCACTAGAATCAATCAACAATACATAATATAATGAATGAGAGTATCATTTAGGGGGTATACTTATCCTAGTAGATCTTCTAACACCACTTTCAAGTGTTTGAGGTGCTTTTTGTTGTTGTGGTTGTTGTTCTGGCTATTGATTATTATGATTTTCAGACACCATCACTTTTCCTATGATCTCATCAAGTATTGTGTATTCTCTATTTTCTTTTTCCTATTTCTTTTCCTGCAGCTAATCCTTATACAAAACCTTTTCATTGAATATGACATCTCTGCTCCTAATGATTTTGTGCTTTTCATAATCATAAAAGTGATAACAAAAATCATTAACACCATATCCAATAAAGGTACATTTCTTTGATTTTGCCTCAAGCTTTGTTCTATTTTCTTTATTAATGTGGAGAAAGGCTTCACAACCAAAAGTCTTTAAAAAAGAGCAGTTTACCTTTTTACCTGTCCATGCCTCCTCTAGAATACCACCATCCAAGGAAATTGAAGGCCCTCTGTTTATTAGATAAACAACAATATCTATAGCATCTGCCAAAAATTGTATAGGAAATCCGGCATGCAATCTCATGCACCTTGCACACTCCATGACTGTCCTATTCATCCTTTCTAACACACAATTTTCTTGTGGTGTTCCTGGAACTGTCTTCTCTCTACGAATTCCATTTTTTGAATAGTAGCTATCAAACTCTTTGCTGCAATATTCACCTCCATTTTCTGATCTGGGACACTTCAACCTTTTTCCTGTCTCATTTTCAACCAAAGCTTTCCATTACTTGAAAGTATCAAATACATCAGATTTATTTTGAATACAGTAAATCTAGGTTTCTTTGGTTGCATCATCAATAAAAGTAACATAATAATGACAGCCACCAAGAGATGATACCTGAGCAGGTCTCCATACATATATATGCACAAGCTCTATTTTTTCGCTCTTCTTTTCTTTCCCAACTCTAAGGAATCTGACTCTCTTCTGTTTTCCATAAACACAATTCTCACAGAATTTTAAATCAGCATGCTTCAAACCTGGCAACAAATTTCTTGAGTGAAGAATCTGCATCCCTTTCTCACTCATGTGCCCGAGCCTATGATGCCATAATGTCGTATCTTCTCTTGTAGAGGTTAAAGAATTAATAGAATTAGAAATACCATTGCATAAATACAATGTACCAACCTTTCCTCCTTTCACTATTACCAGGGATCCTTTAGTGACCTTCCAGGTTTTATCTGTGAAAATAGTTACACAACATTCACCTCCCAACTACCCTGTTGAAATTAGATTTTTCTTCATATCTGAAACATTCCTTACCTCCTTCAATAGCCACTGATTTCCATTTTGTTGTTTTATGAAAACTGTATCCATTCCAATGATTTTACAGGGTTTATCATCACCCAATCGAACCTGTCCAAAATCTCCTTGAACATAATCATAAAAATATTTCTTATCAGGTGTGGCAAGGAATGAGGCCCCTCAATCTACCACCCAGGCATCAATAATATTTTCTAATGAAATAATCAAAGCATCTTGCAACACATCACCTATTACATTCGCTTCATTATTAGTTTCTTGTTGTGTGTCTCCTTCTTTTCCCTTTCGAGACTTGCAGTCTTTCTTCAGGTGTCCTTTCTTCCCACATTTCTAGCACACTATCCCCAATCTGGACCTGGATCTACCTTTCCTTGACTTATTGCAATATATAGGGTTCTTTCCTCTTTCCATTTTTCTTCCCATAGTCACTACAGTAAAAGCATTACCTGATGTCTCACCGAAGCTTTTCCATCACATTTCCTTGCTAAGGATTGCACCGACAATATCATCAAACTTTATAGTACTAGATCCAGAGATAGAGTTACTAATGGCCATAACTAGACCATTCCAACTTTCTGGTAATGAGCATAGAAATAACAGAGCCCTAAATTCATCATCAAAAGTTACC
Organism: Pinus tabuliformis; assembly: GCA_031772625.1. Classification (NCBI taxonomy): domain Eukaryota; kingdom Viridiplantae; phylum Streptophyta; class Pinopsida; order Pinales; family Pinaceae; genus Pinus; species Pinus tabuliformis. Next base: position 502,537,923 of record CM062815.1, read on the forward strand.
CCTATAGAACTTAACTGACTCGTAACTGTATTAAACTCATTTAAATGATCAGCAAGAGATCCACCTTTTGACATCTTCATATTAAATAAACACTTCATAAGAAATACCTTATTTGAGGCCGAGGGTTTTTCATATAGATTGGCTAATGTCAACATTAAACCTTCTGTTTTCATTTCCTTTGAAATATTAAATGCTACCGACGCTGCTAGGCACAGCCATATTGTTCCAAGTGCTTTTCTGTCTAGAATATCCCATTCTATGTCTGTCATACTCATCAACATCTTTGTATTTCCATTCAATGGTTGGTAAAAATCTCTTTGGTATAAATAATCTTCCATATGCATCTTCCATAGCTGGTAGTTTTTTCCGTTAAAGTTTTCAACCCTAAACCTACCATCTTCCGCCATTGCTCCCACTCGAACCAGGAACCCTTCTCTCTTGTGAGTTTATCAGCCAAATAAACCATTGGCTCTAATACCAATTGTTAGAAAATTATATATTACAGAGAAATGGAACACATAAAGTATTGTAGAAATATAAACACAGAAAACACATAAAACAAGAGAGGCACAGATATATGTGGTTCACCCAGTTTGAGCTATGTCCATAGAGAAACAACCAATCCTTCTTTTTATACTATCTAGCAAACTAAAGACATACAACCTACAGCAGATCCGCTGTAATTCCCTCTTCGCTCTGAATCTCCTCTCTCTTCCTCACTTAGAATACAGATCTACATAGACGCAATACAATTCCCTCATATATAGCGAGGGGTTTCCTTCTAGGGCAAAAAACTCAAAATTAAACATAACTTCTATCGTCAGATCTCCGCCTAATGAATGGATCAGATTGACTATGAAATTACAACATTTTACAAGGCAATTTTACATTTATTCTTAGCTTCAGGGGCACTACCCCCGATCCCCCCGCCAGGGGGGGGGGGGGGTGCTCCCAAAGGTCGCAACCCCCCCTGTAGAAAATATTTTATGGTCGGTGTTGTCGCCCCATTACAAACTGGGGTCCAATGCGATGATACCTATGAATACAAAACATAATCAGGGTCCACACCCAACACAGATCCTAATGCAATATAATTAGATGCATTAACAGAGACTAAATACACAGTAATTGTAGAATACTTCTCTTTCTTTATATCTCCAGTTTAATACAGACTCTATCCACCCTGCGCACACAACTGCAAGGGTCTGCACACTCAACTGCAGACTTCCACCCTATGCCTCTATGCACTCAACTACAAAGCTTCTACGTAAGCAGAGACCTGAAAACACTTAGACTTCTCCAAGCTAGATCACTCTGTAGAAACCATCTTAACTCTACTTGTCTACTTACTACTTAGAGGTTACATACTTAGCTCATTTTTCTACAATCCCATGGTCCACGAACCATGGGTAGATCTTTATAACCAACTTAACACTTTACAAAATAAGGGTGAACAACCTTTATGAATCTTGACACCTTCGCGCTCCGTTACCACCAAATGCGGTGACTTTACAACTTTATTACAAAATTATCCCAAAACATGAGCTTTTATCCCCAAAATTACTCTTGGGGGAACCCGTTCCTAATAGGCCCCCGACACAAACATGGTTAATTGTCCTCGAGTCACTCTATGAATGCAGAGATCTTGGCACGAAGACCTCCCAGCTTGACCTGTATGACTGCCACCTTGGCGGTTCACTGCGTGACCACCAGCTTCACTTCTTCGACCAATTTCTCTGTCATTGGTCCTTAGCTGTCAGCTTGAAACTTCTATTGAGCTACATATAGACTAGCAAGCTTGCCTTCAATGGAGGCCTTGACCAAATAGGCCTTGTCCAACCAATACTTCAAGCGCACCTTCAACATTGCCTCTTTGTGCTGAGCTCCATCTACCTGTTCCTTCACTATTTTGGCCTCCTATAGCTTCGAAAGTCTCTGTGCGAGGGTGACAATGCACGATGTTCCTTTCACCTCGTCATAGCATTACTGCAGTTCTCACACCTCTATTTCCAGCCTCTCTACATTAGGATCTTCTTGCAAACTGGTTAATACTTCGAATGACTGTTCAAACAAACTTGTGCAGTCTACTACTACACTGTCTATTGCCACTACCACCTCTATGATAGCGGTTGCGTGCTGCTCCATTACTGCTGACAGAGTTGAAGGCTGGGCCTTCAACTGCAAATCTGCAATCTAAAGGTTCAGCACCAGTTGAACCTTGACCAACTCTATGTGAGTGTCGCACACCCCCATAGCAAGTTTGTTGACCTATTCGTCTACCTCTGCATCCTCAGGAATGGCCAATTCAGGGACCATTCGGTAGGCTTCCTTCATGACCTGAACTGTGTGCTTGTTTTGGTCAGTTATATCATTCACGGTGGTGATGGCAAAGTCTCGTTGTAAGGCCATCTGTACATTATTGATCTTTTGTTCGCTGATCACCTAGAACGCGCGATGTTCACCTCGCCAGGAAGCACTTCCAAGTTCAACCCACTTTTCCCTCTTACGTCAAGACTCCACCAAGTCCTCTTTTACAAGCATCTGTACATACCACTAAATCTTTATCTGGATCTACAATCTTTAGAACTGGAGCATTTATAAGAAAATACTTCAACTACTCAAAAATATATGCACATTCCTCTATCCATTTAAATTTCATTCCTTTTCACTACAATGATGTAATATGATAGGAAATCCATGAAAATTTCCTGATGAACCTCTTGTAATAATGTGTTAAACCCATGAATGCTCTGACCTCATCAACATTCCTAGGAGCTTCTCATTACATGATAGATTTGATATTTTATGGTTCCACTACTATGCCTTCCTTAGAAACAACATGTCCCAAGTAATGTACCTTTGTCTGAAAGAAACTGCATTTACTAAGCTTGGCATATGACTAATTCTCTCTTACCAATCTCAACACTACTGCTAAGTGTTTGGAATGATATTCCTCATTCTCAGAACATATCAATATATCATCAATGAATATAATCACAAACTTATCTAGATAAGGACGCAACACAATATTCATTAAACACATGAAAGTAGTTGGAGAATTAGTCAAACCAAAAGGAACTACAACAAGCTCGTAATGCTCGTACTTGGTTTGGAAAGACGTTTTGTAGATGTCCTCTTCTTTGATGCTTACCTAATGATATCTTGATCTTAGATCAATCTTTGAGAACATTATTGCTGCCTTCAACTGGTCAAACAAGTCATCGATCTATGGCAAAGGGTATTTGTTCTTAATCATCACATTGTTCTTAAGGAAGCACTGCCAAGTTCAGCCCTACTCCCTTGAGGATGCTGATAGTGAGCCTGTTAGCTTTAATCTCAGTGGTCAGTGCTCCCTCTAGCAGCACTATCGCTTGGGAGTCCTTCGCATGCAACATCCCGATGGCTTCTGAAGTACCGATGGCGAGGCTGGTAGATGTTGTGCCGATATGTGATGCATAGATCTGCAACTCATGCAGACCCATCTGGATGCCCCCCAATACTTGATGTTGTTGTTGCTCGAACTGTTGTACTACCTACACGGTGACATCTTGCACTATATCTCTAATGTCATTCAAATCTCCCTCTGTTAGGGTGTTTGGGTCCAGTGACGTCTTACAGGCCTTGGATTTCTTCCGCGGCCAAACTTTTTCCTGTCCTCTTGGACACTTGATACAGAACGATGCCGTCTGTGTGTCCGCTCCATGCTGCTTTGTCTATGAGTTTGTTTCTCTTGCTGTTTTGGGCAAGGGCAACCTTGGACCATTGTCAGAGTTGTGCTCTGCTCTACTTGTTGACTCTTACACATACTGTGTGACATCGTGCTTTGCCTGTGCCTTGTCATCGGCCTCCTTCCTCCTCTTCTCGGCCAATTACACCATATTGAGCTTGGCCTCCTCCTTTTTGTGTTGCGTGACAGACTTTCTTGATCCCACCATTGAGTCTAAGGCAGTGAGACACTCTGCCAGCCAACGATCAACAACTGCATCGATTGCATCATCAATTTCTAGGTAAGACAAGTCATGCCACTTCTGATGAGGGTCCTTTCGTACCATGATGGATACGTGGTGAAAGTCTGCCTTGAACTCCACGTACTCTTGTAGTTTGGAAAAAATAGTGGGCGACAATCATGGCTTGCATTTGATAGCCATGTGTATATTCATTTCCATCAAGATACAAAATATCTTGCTCTCCTTGATGTGTTGGGCATCCTTGGTCACCCACAGCAAAGTGTACTTTTCTGGTTCTGGCACATATGGTGCGACCGAGGGAAATTGATTGTCTTTAGGCAGCTCCTAGGCTACCAGCACAATGGACAACAAGAGCCACTCATAGTGGAAGGTCTTGCTGAGCTCCTATGCTTCACGGCAGTTCACGAGGAACTCACTGTAGAGGTAGTGTGCCCAATTAAACTGAACTCCTTCTATGCATTAGGTGCTAAAGTGATGATGGGTGCGGGCACTTCATTTGCACGACACTTCCACATAACTTTGCTTACTAAAATCTGCGTGGCCACCTTGACCGCGGGATCATAGATATTCAAGATGGCAGAGCCTCATGGCTTCTTCACGAGCTTGAATTTCTCCTTCATGGCCTCCACGAGGGTATTCTCACCACCTTTTCCACCAAACATAATGGTTGGATTCTCCCGTATATAGAGCAGTCGTGTGATCCTATGGATCAACATGTTGGTGATCGACTCCTCCAACCACAAACACCCATCATGCACCAAGCATAGCAGCTGCTTGATTAATAATAATGTAATGGGTGTGTGATTGTAGTGCGACACCCATAGCAGGTTTAGAAGACTTGCCTAATCTATAGCCTTGAGCCACTTTCGTAATTCCAATGCAATCATCCCGGTGGGGTTATGAAAAAGCAATGCATTAGCTGGTCTGTTGCCAAGTGAGGGAACTTCTCAGTGTTAGTTAAGTCCCAATCTTCCAATTTCAACAGCAAAACCTACCCCAAGCATGGTCCTTCAAAGACAATATCATCTGGAAGTAGAGGTATGTGCAAGGAAACCTTGCTTTCATTAATGTCCTTTTCTACCTTGGTCTTGTCCTTGCGTAGAGGGATGTATTTGGGTAACTTAGTAATAGGGTCAGAACCCTCAGCTTCAACGTCCTCCACTTCCACCCCCATATCATCATCATCCCTGAATCTCTTCCTCGTTCAGTTCCAAGTTAATAGTTTTTCCCTTTTCCTATGCGGTGGGCTTGTCCTTCAGTGGGTTTCTTCTAGGCAACACGTGCACTAGTGTCGCAGCCTGCTTACCTTTCTTATCCTTCATACTCTCCTTGGGCGGGGTAGGCTTCGGTCTAAGCATCCATGGTGACTTGAGGACTTTAGCTAATACCTCTGCAACCTCTAAAGCAACTCCTTCTGCCTCCATAAAAACTTTTGGCGCAACCCCCTCAGTTGTCACTCCTTCGGCATCCATAGCTTCTGATCCTAGGAAAATGTCACGGCTGATGTTCTAGCCGGACTCTAGAAATTGATCAAACACTGGCCAGTCAAGCAATTCTTCGAAGAATGTGAAGTTCCTGTCATGCAGAAGCATTAGGCTTAAAATAAAAAAGGCTTCGTATTATTCCAAAAATCCAAAAAAAAAGTTACAAGCAAAGGAGTGGGGTCCTTTAGTTGTCAATTTTAAAAGCTTTCTAAATAGGATTTAGACTAGAATCTAGGATATAGATTATCATGTAATAAATTCAAGTAGTTAGATGTAGTGTAAATTATTGAGGAGAATATCATGCAGATTAGATAGGATTATTTAGTTCAGTCCTTTGATTTAGGATCTGGTTGTTTTTCCATATATAAGATTTAGTTGCAAAAAATATCTCTATGTGTATTTCTATGTATATTTGGTCAATCCCGGAGGTGTTTCATCCCTCTATAATATCATTTTGTTTTGTTGAATTTCATGTTTAATTCTAAAAGTTTCGAGTATTGTGTGATCAAGTTTAATCTCTTTTCACGTGTATTATCAAATGCGGGGTTTCTTCTCGTGTGTTTTAGTAACTGTGAGGTTTGAAGGTATACAGGTTCCTTGATTAGGCTTGAAGGGCCACACTCATCCTTAGTCATTGATCTTACTTTCAACACCTTACGATCATTCAACAGTGGGGGTTAGCCTGGTGTTAACTCGTGGTTTAATTAGAAGTCCCATAAGCTGGAGGATCTAATGGCCATCGTTATTAGATGAATATTGGGCTAAAGCAATGAGCGGATGTTAACTCATGAACTGGACCCAACATTGATTATATTGCAGTCTATAAACCCCATCAGATCCGTCTTAAGGAATTAAGCACATGGGAAAAGCCAAAACTAAACTTCTATAGGCTGAGCATTTATAAACCTCATCGGGTCTGTGAGGCCAGTTAAAGATCGTGCAGATTCTTACGCGATGACACAGTGACCTTCAGATCAATAAGGTTTTTGACCATTCGATCAATCTCATATCGATTTAGACATATGTAAGTAAACCTTACCTAATATTCTTGCGATTGCGATTTTGCGATGTTTTAATAGATTTATAAGGCTCATGCTGTTTGGGAAATTTTAAGCGGTTCCGGTAGGTTAGTGGAATAGATAACTTTAGAGATAGATGAGTGATACTCCACGGGAAATTGAAGAAGGGGTCCAGCCTGAATTAGAAGAGATTGTTTCAAGTTTTGAATGTTTGTCAATAACGCCTACACCCCAGCCACCATTTGTGGTATCATAGCAGCTTAAGGACACTGAACAAGATCTCAGGAGTCAGAGAAAGAAATCCACTATGGCTTTCAGAGTTGGGAGAGGACGTGGTAGAAGAGGAATACCTATTGCAAATGCTGAATTGATGGAACCTATGCAACAAATGCAGGCTAGATTAGAAGCAATGGAAACAGGGAGAGATGTAGATGCTGGAGATGTTAGTGATCCTGAAGCAGAGGCTACAGAAGAGGAGAAACCTGTAGAAGTTACTCCTGAGATGATATTCTTTCAGTCAGTTTTGAGATCCACATCTAGACCCAAAACTGAAGTTTCAATTTATGCAGGAGGATTAAATCCTGAGGAGCTGATAGACTGGATTAATGACATGGAAAAATTCTTCAATTATGAAGAAACAGAAGATGAAAAGAAGGTAAAGTTTACTATCACAAAGTTGAAAGGATATGCAGTACTTTCATGGGATGGAGTGCGGGCAGAAAGAAGAAGACTTGGAAAACAACCAATTAGGAATTGGAACAAAATGGTGGAAAAACTAAAAGGTAAGTTTCTGCCAAGTGACTATCAGTAAACATTGTTTAGAGAGATACAAAGTCTTAGACATAGGTCTATGACAGTAAAGGAATACACAGAGGAATTCTACAAAGTGGGTATAAGAGCAAGACAAGTCCAAGATATAGATGAGAAAGTTGCCAGATAAGTGAATGGTCTTAGAATGGACATTCAAGATGAGATAAGTGTATTGTCTCCTAAAAAAGGGGAAGAGGCTTATTAGATGGTACTGAAAGCCGAAGAAAAACTCTTGAGAAAGTAATCTGCCAGAAATAGAGGTACTTTTCGAGGAAGGGGAAGACAAGGTGGTAGAGGAAGATCTACAACACCTGGAGATGGAGCTAGCAGCAACTCAAGTCAGTATACACCCGTAGGAGTTAATGCAAGTGGCAGAGGGAGTTTTTCTAGAGGAAGAGGAGGAAAAGGCAGAGGAAGAGAAGTTAGATGTTACATATGTAACAAGTTGGGACACCAAGCTTATGAGTGCCCAGAAAATACAGGAACACCTCATAGAAATGAAATTTCTTCACAGACTGAAGAGGAAGCAACAACTATGATAGAAGAAGAAAATGTACCAGAGAGAGGAGAATATTTGGTAGTTAACAAAGTATTGCTAAAGCCAGAAAAGCAAGTTGTTGAACCAACACAAAGGAAGACCGTGTTCAGGACTGTGTGCAAGGTTCAAGGGAAATGTTGTCAGATGATAATTGATAGTGGCAACACTGGTAATTTGGTCTCTACAAAAGTGGTGGAGAAATTGAAATTGAAAAAAAATAAACGTCCAACACCTTACAAGGTATCATGGTTACAAAAGGGACATCAGTTGTTAGTAAATGAACAATGTGAAGTGGACTTGCAGTTGAGAAAGTATAAAGATAAAGTTTTGTGTGATGTGATGCCTATGGATGTGTGTCATATATTGTTGGGTAGACCATGGAAGTATGACAGAGGAGCTATGAATGATGGAAAGAAGAACACCTACAAAGTTAGCAAAGATGGTGTCATTCATACATTGCTACCAATAGAAGAAGAAGATACATTGAAGAAACCTGAAGTAAAGACCCTTTTGCTAGGTGGAAAGGAGTACTTGCCGTATATGCAGGAAGATGTGGTAAGATTTGCATTGGCTTGTAAACATAAGGTAATAATTACTTCCACAAAATTTTCTGATTTACCAATTGAGATTCAAGAGATGCTGGACAATTATTGTGATATCATTGTAGATGACTTTCCTAATGAGTTACGACCCACTAGAAAAATCAGTCATTATATAGATTTGATTGCAAGAGAAAATCTACCAAATAAAGTATCTTATGGGATGACTCCCATAGAGAATGAAGAAGTCATAAAACAAGTTCAGGAACTATTAGATAAAGGGCTGATTAGAGAGAGTTTGAGTCCTTGCACAGTGCCAACAATGTTGAGCCCAAAGAAAGATGGAAGCTGAAGAATGTGCACTGATTCAAGAGAAATAAATAAAATAACCATTACGTATAGATTTCCTTTACCTAGAGTTGAATATTTGATGGATTGTCTGAGTGGAGCAAGATATTTTACAAAGCTAGATTTAAAGAGTGGGTATCATCAAATAAGGATTAGAGAAGGGGATGAATGGAAAATTGCTTTTAAAACAAATGTAGGGTTGTATGAATTGGATGGTAATTCCTTTTGGGTTGTCAAATGCACCGAGTACATTCATGAGGTTTATGAATGAAGTTTTGAAGGAATTTATTTGTAAATTTGTAATAGTATATTTGGACGATATGTTAGTTTACAGCAGGTCTAAGGAGGAACACATGAGACATCTGAATTATGTCTTACAAAGGTTGCAGCAAGAGAAGGTACTGATAAACTTAAAGAAGTTTTCATTCATGAAGGAAGAATTGTTTTATTTGGGTTTTGTTGTTTTTGCTGATGGATTAAAGATGGATCAGAGAAGATCAAGGAAATCACAGAGTGGCATTCGCCAAAAAGTGTTTTTGAGGTAAGAATTTTTCATGGTCTTGCTAGTTTTTATAGAAAATTCATAAGGAATTTTAGTAAGATCAATGCTTCTATTATTGACACTATAATGAAAGATAGACAGCCATTTAAGTGGACTGCTGAAGAAGAAAGGAACTTTCAGCTGTTGAAAAGAAAGATCACTGAAAAACCTATTTTGATTTTTCTTGATTTTAATAAAGCTTTCCAAGTGAAATGTGATGCCAATGGAGAAGCCATTGGAGGTGTTTTAAGTCAAGAGGACAGACCTGTAGCTTATTTCAGTGAGAAACTGAATGAATCAAAGAAGAAGTATTCTTCTTATGATAAAGATTTTTATGTAGTTGTGTAGTCATTGAAGAAGTGGAGACATTACCTGATGTCTAAAGAGTTTATACTTTATTCAGACAACCATGCATCACAGTACATTATGCAACAACCAAAGCTTAACTAGAAACATGCCAAATGGATAGAGTATCTTCAAGGTTTTAATTTTGTCTTGAAGCATATAAATGGCCAATCAAATAAAGTAGCAGATGCCTTAAGTAGAAGAAAAATACTAGTTCAAGAGAGTCAAATTCAAGTGTTGGGTTTTGATTTTCTTAAGGAATTGTATGAAAAAGACTTAGATTTTAATGAGGCATTTGAAGCTTGTAAAAATCATGTTTTGTTAGACAGAATTAAGTGGATTGATTATTCCTTGCAAGATGGGTTGTTGTTTAGAAGAAATCAGTTGTGCATGCCAAATTGTTCTATGAGAGAAAATTTAATCAAGGAGAAACATAGTGGTGGACTTGCAGGATATTTTGGTGCAGATAAGACTTATGAGTAGTTGAACATGTTTTATTTATGGCCAAAGATGAGGATTGAAGTGGAAAAGTATGTGAAGAATTGTAAAGTTTGTCAGTATGCAAAAGGAAGAAGCCAAAACATAGGGTTGTATGTTCCATTACCTATTCTAGATAGACCTTGGGATATGGTAAGCATGGATTTTGTTTTGGGCTTGCCAAAGACTCAAAGAGGAAATGATTCAATTTATGTTGTAGTTGACAGATTTTCAAAAATGGCACATTTTATTCCATGTTATAAAACTGGTGATGCTACTCACATTACTAATCTGTTTTTCAAACAGATTGTAAGATTTCATGGGTTACCCAAGAGTATTGTTTTAGATAGAGACTCCAAATTTGTTGGACATTTTTGGAGGAAATTGTGGAAGAATCTTGGAACTAAATTGAGTTTCAGTTCTGCTTATCATCCTCAGATGGATGGACAGATAGAAGTTGTAAATAGAAGCTTGGGTAATCTTTTGAGAAGTCGTATAGGTGAACATCCAAAACAATGGGATCAAGTATGGGCATAGGCTGAATATGCATATAATGACTCTCCTAACAGGAGTACAGGGAAAATTCCATTCCACATAGTTTATGGAATGCATCCAAGGGCAGTGTATGAATTAAGAAATATGGGAAAAGCTGAGATGAGAAGTGCTAGAGGGGAAGATTTTGCTTCAGAAATGCAAGCAATACATGAACAGGTAAAACAACAGTTACAGGACAACAACATAAAGTACAAAAATAGAGCAGACTTGAGAAGGAGTGAAGTTAACTTTGAAGTTGGAGATTTGGTTAGCACACCTGAGGAAGGAAAGATTTCCCAAAAGAGAGTATAACAAGTTAAAGTTCAAGAAAATTGGACCATGTAGAGTACTGAGGTAATTTTCTGCAAATACATATGAAATTGAATTACCCTCTAATATCGGAATATCTCCAATTTTCGATGTTGCTGATTTGTATAGGTATGAAGGTGAAAATATAGATGACACAACAGAAGACCAAGAGAAGCAAGAAATTGATTAGGTAAAATAGTTACCTATAGGAAAGGAATTGCAGCCAGAGAGGATTTTGGACAACAAATTATTGAAGAAGACAAGGGGACATGCGTATTTTCAATATTTGGTCAAGTGTAAAGATCAACCAATTGCTGAAGCTACCTGGGTAATAGATGCTACACTACAGAAATTGGGTAGTTCTATAGAAGAGGTGATCCGGATTTAAACATGAATGCAATAAAATACAGAGATAACCATAAAGACAAATATGCAGCGGAAATAATACTTCATTTCATTGATTTAAAATACTGAAATATGCTTACAAATAGAAATGGAAATAACCCAGCTAGGGCGATGGTAGCTTATCTCTGAGAAGAGATGTGTTGGCTACATGCCTCTGAACTGTTCTCCAAAAACTGTGTTACAATGAGGCTCAAGGGCCTATTTATTGTTGAGAAACAATGGAAAACCCTTCACATTCCAAAACCTAACCCTAGAAGATGAAACGCCAAATTGTGGACCCCGTTTTTGGGTAAGTTGGTACATCAACTTCCCGGGGTCGTAAATTGGTCGTACTATCTCTGTTTGATGCGCATGATAGCCCGTTGGAAATATCTCTCTGAGGACTATGACGGAAAAGACGATTTTTAGATAGAAAAATCGCTGGCGGTGGATTTCCCAAAAAACGTCGTTTAGGGCCTCAAAACGGTTCCGAAAGTTTAGGACCCAAAAAACTGCTAAAAATAGTAAACTGTGCTATAATTAAGGAAACAGAAAAACTGAAAGAGACAGTTGTGGGGGTCCAAATGGGATGGGTGGCCACCAACATCCACCTGGATCATTCCTCCCCCCTCAGGAAGCAATGGTCCCCATTGCGTTGAGTTCCTCCCTGAGATGAGGAAGCTTCTGCTGAGCTGGGTCTCTGGTGAGCTGTTCTGCAATCTCTGATGTGTACAGAAATGGTGGGGAGCATGGTCGGTGATGGTCCACATTGAACACTCGATGCAAGCGAAGGAATGGAGGAATGTTGTGCTTCAAAGCATTGTTTCTCGTAGCCTTGTTACTAGTGTAAGGACCATGTCGAAGTGGTCTGAGTTTCTGATGGGTTCTGGTAAGGCACTCCCTCTACAAATGTAACAAAACTTTGTCACCCACCTGAAACTTTTGTGGTAACCCTCCGAGTAAGGAGAAGTTGTTCCTGTGTTCTGTCACGACTGTATCCCTCTGTTGCTGCTGCTGTGTGGAGGAACCCTTCGCGGGGGTCATGGATGTAGTAAGGATCTTCCCCTTACTTTGGGAGTGAACTAGACAGAAAATAAATTTCCTAGTCTATGAGATGAGCTTGCTGCTTTTCTTAGTAGTGATAAAAGAGGTGGCAGTAGGTGGGGATACCTCCGGTATCCTGTATAATGAATTATCCAAAGAAATGATGACAGCGCGAGGCCTTGACTCATACACAGCATGTCGCCTCCATAAGTATGGCTAGCCTAATAGTACATCACAAACATCTAGAGGTGTAACATCACACAATACCTCGTCTGTGAAGGGCTTGATGCTGTAGGGAAGGCGGCAATGCTGGCAAACTTTGAGATCTCGTCCTTCGTGAATCCAACCGATATTGTACGTCTGTGGGTGTGGTGTAGTTGGTAGGCCCAACCTCTTCACGACCTCTGCTAAAATGAGGTTCTTTTGGCTGCCACTGTCGACAATGAATTGCAGCGGCAAACCCTTCACCCACATCTGTGAGTGGAAAAGGCGTTCCCCCTCCTCTGGATCTTCGGGCTCATTTTTCTGGATCTTGGCAGTAGCAACAGTGGCGCTGGGATCCGCATCAATGATTTGCTTTCCTTTGTCATTCCCCTTGTCAGGTTCTGACTCAGAGTCGGAACATGCATCTGATTCGGAAGCCTTCAACTCGGCCACCAGTGACTGCTTGGGCCGACACTCACTTGTGTTATGAGTGGGACTCTTGTGGAACTCACACCACTTTCCTGTGTCCTTCTTCGGCTTCGTGGTGTTGTTCTTTTCTTGTGGCTTCGACGGGTTGTCTTGGATCACCCCACCTTGGCTTTGCCCTTTGGGCTTTGGATTTGCAGATCTAAAGTCTCGCTTCTTCTGTTTGAACTTTTGCTTGATTTTGACAGCGTATCGGTATGTTGTGCCGAGTGAGGAGATGTTCAAGAACTCCATCTCTTCCTGGATGTATCTGTGTAGGCAGCCACGGTATTTGAGTACCAGATGCAACTCAGAATCTTTAATACCCAAATGTGTGCGAAGGGTATGAAAAATGTTTGTGAACTCCGGCACATCTTGGTCTCGTCCCTGCCGCAGTGTGGTCCATTTGATGTATTTGTCCTCATAGCTTCCGACAGGGTAGTACTGCTCCTTGATGGCATGCCAGAATTCATTCCAAGTGGGTGCGGCTGAAAATAGTGAGCCTGTATTTTCATCCTTCTGCTCGCAGTAGGTTTCCCACCAGTCCTTGATGTGGGGGGCTCCTTTGAGAAGAGCGAAAACAATCTTTTCCTGACTTGAGAATTCGTGAACAGAAAAATACCCATCTAGCATATTTAACCATTTATCTATGGCATCTGCGTCTATTTGACCCTCGAAGATGGGGATTTCAAAATTAACTTGTACCTTAAACGGTGTGGCGTTTCTAGAGTAGCTGTTGGAAGCCGATGCGTCACCTCTGGGTAGCCACTGAAGGATCTGCACAAAGCTATCCATCATCACGTTCCTTTGCCGCTCGAGCGCTTCTTTGAGCAAGATTTTGATAGGATCTCCTACCCCCTTGTCTTTCTTCTCATCCGCCATGGGAGGCCATCGGGATTTGCGAGGCTGGTCTTGCAAAGGTTCAACCAGTTCAAGCCCTAACTCCTTATATCCCAACCTCGTTGGGGACATGCAAAGAAAAACAGAGAAAAGGCAGACCGCTCTGATACCACTGATCTAGATTTAAATAGGAACGCAATAAAATATAGGGATAACCATAAAGACAAATATGCAGTGGAAATAATACTTCATTTCATTGATGTAAAATACTGAAATATGCTTACAAATAGAAATGGAAATAACCCAGCTAGGGCGATGGTAGCTTATCTCTGAGAAGAGATGTGTCGGCTACATGCCTCTGAACTGTTCTCCAAAAACTATGTTACAATGAGGCTCGAGGGCCTATTTATTGTTGAGAAACAATGGAAAACCCTTCACATTCCAAAACCTAACCCTAGAAGATGAAACGCCAAATTGTGGGCCCCGTTTTTGGGTAAGTTGGTACATCAACTTCCCACGATCGCGAATTGGTCGTACTATCTCCATTTGACGCGCATGATAGCCCGTTGGAAAGATCTCTCTGAGGACTATGATGGAAAAGACAATTTTTAGACAGAAAAATCCCTGGCGGTGGATTTCCCAAAAAACGTCGTTTAGGGCCTCAAAACGGCTCCGAAAGTTTAGGACCCAAAAAATTGCTAAAAATAGTAAACTGTGCTATAATTAAGGAAATAGAAAAAATGAAAGAGACAGTTGTGGGGGTCCAAATGGGATGGGTGGCCACCAACATCCACCTGGATCAAGAGGTTATGGACAGGAGCCCATGAAGAATTTTTTCCTCAAGAGTCTGATGCAGGAGCATGAGGCTTAAAAGACAAAAGGCTTCGTATTATTCCAAAAATCCAAAAGAAAAGTTACAAGCAAAGGAGTGGGGTCCTTTAGCTGTCAATTTTCAAAGCTTTCTAGATAGGATTTAGACTAGAATCTAGGATATAGATTATCATGTAATAAATTCAAGTAGTTAGATGTAGTGGAAATTCTCGAGGAGAATATCATGCAGATTAGATAGGATTAGTTAGTTCGGTCCTTTGATTTAGGATCTGGTTGTTAATTGAAACAGTACTTATGTAAGTTCCGAATCATAATAAGGGGATTTTGACTAATTCGGCTTGTTTTTCCATATATAAGATTTAGTTGCAGAAAATATCTCTCTGTGTCTTTCTGTGTAGATTTGGTCAATCCCGGAGGTGTTGCATCCCTCTATAATATCACTGTGTTTTGTTGAATTTCCTATTTAATTCTAAAAGTTTCGAGTATTGTGTGATCGAGTTTAATCTCTTTTCGCATGTATTATCAACTGCGGGGTTTCTTTTCGTGTGTATTAGTAACTGCGGGGTTTGAAGGTATACAGGTTCCTTGATTGGGCTTGAAGGGTTGCACTCATCCTTAGTCGTTGATCTTAATTTCAATGCCTTACAATCAGTCAACAATGGGGGTTAGCCTGGTGTTAACTTGTGGTTTAATTAGAAGTCCCGCAAGCCAAAGGATCCAGTGGCCATCGTTATCTGATGGATATTGAGCTAAAGAAATGAGCGGATGTTAACTCATGAACCGGACCCGACATCGATTATATTACAGTTTATAAACCACATTGGGTCCATCCTAAGGAATTAATCATGTGGGAAAATTTGGAACCAAACTTCTATAGGACGAGTGTTTATAAACCTCATCAGGTCCGTGAGGCTAGTTAAAGTTCGTGCAGATTGTCAAGTGATGACACGGTGACTGTTGGATCACTAAGGTTGTCGACCGTTCGATCAATCTCGCATTGCTTTAGACATAAGTAAGTAAACCTTACCTAATAGTCTTGCAATTGTGATTTTGCGATGTTTTAATAGATTTATAAGGCTCATGCTATTGGGGAAATTTTAAGTGGTTCCGCTAGGTTAGTGGAATAGATAACTTTAGAGATAGATGAGTGATACTCCATAGGAAATTGAAGAAAGGGTCTAGCCTGAATTAGAAGAGATTGTTTCGAGTTCTGAATGTTTGTCAATAACACCTGCACCCCGATCACCATCATGCACGTCTGAGAGCTCACCAACTCAATGCTCAAAATGCCAAGTGTTTTTTGTTGCGAAGCCACATGTAATTTATAGGCCATTTTGAATTCAAATCTAACCATTCCCCCCAAATTTAGTTCATTAATGCCAAATTGGCAACAGATTTTCAAGGATCTTAACCATAAATTTCATCTTAAATGTTTCCCCCCTGCTACATTTGGTTGCGTTCTCATCGTCAAATCATGAAAAATGACTTTAATGGTCACTTTCCGGCTGACCTACACGGTTTTTCCCTGGATAGTGCAACTGTCTCTATGATATTCTGAACCTTGTGACATCTCCTCGTTCAGCGTGATCCCCTGATCACGTAGTTTCCCAACCCAAGTAGTGTAGTTTATAGTCCCGCACCTCCTTTCAGCTTCTTGGAGCGCTAATACTATGTTACCTTCATATAGTCACCAGACCTGATCACCGGTGTATGGCTTCAATCAACTACCATTCACCTTTCCTAGGAGGGGATCTCCTTTCAATTTAACCAACTGAACTGCTCCACCATCGGTAATCTCCTTAATGACATAAGGCCCTAGCCAGTGCATCTTGAATTTCCCTAGAAATTTATCAAACTTGTTGTCATATAAAAAACCAGATCAATTACCTTAAAGGTGCGCAGTTTAATGTGCCAATCATGCCATGCTTTTTCATGGTCCTTTTTCACTTTTTGGTGAAATCCAGCCAGAAACCTTTCTTCCCCAAGCTCGGCAAGCTGAACAAGCCTCTCTTCTAGGGCTTCACGATCCGTCATACCCATGAATGCCGCTATGTGTAGACTAGGCACAATGTATTCCATTGGCATCACTACTTCAACACCATATACAAGCCTAAAGGGTGTCTATCCTGTTAGTGTCAGTCTTTGAAACCTTCCACCAGTGATCAAATATGCTCTTACAAAGTGGTCTCACAGTGTCAAAGTCAAATTTTGTCATTTCAGTGAGTTTTCAAGTAAAATTTGGTCACTAGGTATTAGGTCTAAGGTTCGTTCTCACTCCTTCCAAAGTTTTCAAGTGTCGGTCCATGTCACCATTCAGCTGAGTGTACCATCATTCAGAGAGTTTTCATCATCATTTCGGGTTCCAATGGATCATTTTACACATTTTTCGTGCTTCAGTTGTGCCTAGGTAAGATTCATTTCCCTCTCCTAGGGTTTTGAAGGTAATTTCTCTTATATGGTCAAATCATCAACAAAGCTTGCATCCTGATGCTCATACACCTTACCTATCCCTAATATACCTTATTAAACACTTCCCATCATTGATATCCCTCGAATTCCTCATTTTCCCACAAACCCTAGTTTCTTGCCACAATTTGACAATTTTCTAGGCTAGGTCTGTGTTTTTCCCTTTTGGACCCATTTACCTCACTCAATATTTGAAATTTGATTTTCCCTTACTTCCTAACATCCCTCCATACTTTCAAAAATTTTCTCAAGAATTTATAAGCCGCTTATCCCCTTCATTTCACTTCATTTCGACAAATCCCCTCTTCCACACAGCGGGATAGGTTTTACTAAAATGATGTTTCTCAGCAAGAAAAAATGAATCTGGAAAATGAGAGAGTTTTTTTTCCATAACTGACCAAGGAAGAAAAACCTCCTTCACTTTTTACAAATCTTTCATGGTTTTAGAGAAATGTCAAAAATACAGTTGCCTCAAGAGGATTGCTGCACCTCTGGAGTGGCCTTGGGAAAATCACGATTTCTCCTAGCTTGGTTGGCCAAATGACTTTCTTGATGAGTCCAATGGTAAATAGACACAAATATATTTGCAATGAGCTATCATGAGCTCAATTTTGAGTTGAGGAAGACCTTCAAAAGTTGACTGCAACAGCACTCTACATTTAGGCAGCCTCATTTTGCACATTTTGACCAGTCTTGGGAGATTGGACTTTTGACAAGGCAAATTACCTCC
This sequence comes from Pinus tabuliformis, assembly GCA_031772625.1. Classification (NCBI taxonomy): domain Eukaryota; kingdom Viridiplantae; phylum Streptophyta; class Pinopsida; order Pinales; family Pinaceae; genus Pinus; species Pinus tabuliformis. The sequence goes on from CM062815.1 coordinate 502,555,799, forward strand.
AAATTAGAAAATTCAAGATTTTATGAAAGGTAGACTTCAATAATATTTCCAACTAGCTATCCTGTGGCCAATTTGGACACCGGGAAGGCCTTCAAAATCGGTCTATAAAAATGAGTTGTGCACCTATTCCTTGGCACTGCACACCTGTTACAAGAAGCAGAATTGCCTAAAAACACCTCCAAACTTCCTAAAAAGCAAATTGATGCTTAGGAAAGTTATTTTTGGTGGCTTGTATGTGTTTTGGTTTCTTGAAGAGCAAGCCCTAGCTAAATGGTTAACCCAAACCCTAGCTATTTGCTAAATCATCTCTTGCAAGTTATTGAAAGTCATTTGCTTTTCTTTCTCACTCCATCCATATTGTGCTTGTCAAATCCCATTCCCTCTTCCTACATCATCAATACTATCCCTAAAACCTACCCCCATATAAACCCTATCCTACATATACCCTCTTCCCACACATAAAACTCCCAAGCCCTACCTCACATGCACAAAATTTACACTATCCCTGAAATCCTATTCCCTAAATTCCCAAAACCCTAGTCATCCCCTTCATACCCTATTCCAGTGAAATTTTTGCATGTTGTTCAATAATACCATAGTATTATGGGTATGCACAAGTCCAAATCATTTCGCTGAGCTTTGAAAACCTTGGTTAGTGTGTTCTCTAGTATCCTATTGAATGCTTCCACCATCCCGTTAGCCTATGGGTGATAAGGCATGCTTTTCTGGTGATATACCTGAAATTCTGACATGAGCACGGTGATCGTTTCATTCAGAAAGTGTGTACCGCGATCACTCATCAAAATATTTGGGCACCCAAATCATGTCATTACATACTCAAAGAGAAACTTCACAGTGGTCGTGTCTTTGCAGTCCTTCACAAGTTATGCTTCTGCCCATCGATTCAAATACTCAATCATGGTGATAATGTACCACGCACCCGTATTCTTTCTTTGAGGCTGAATGGGTTCCACAAAATCTATTGCTTATTTCTTGAAAGGCTGTAACGTCATTTGTGGGTTCAAAGGCATCTCATCTCTCCGTGATGGCCTGCCAGTCCTTTAACACATGTCGTACGCTCCATAGTAGGCTTTTGAAACCTTATAGAGGGTTGGACAACACATCCCTGTGCATAGAATCTTTTGCACGGTCACCCTTCTTGTGTAATTCCTTCCCACGACACCCCCATGAGCATCCGCAGGGATACTACTTGTTTTAAAATCTGATACATATCATCACAATACTTCATTAGACCCCATTTTGTATAGATGTCTGACAATGACATAAAAGTCTGTCACGTGCACCATTAACTCCATTTTTTTGCTAAATGGTGTAGCCTTCTGGGGCAGTTCCTGTTGTTAGGAAGTGTATGATGTCTTCAAAGTGACGATCTGCGACACACATTGCAAATAACTATGTGTCAGGCAATCCTTCCTCCAAATTAGTGGGCTCTTCTCCTATTTCGATGTGTGATAGATGGTCTGGTCCTGCGTTCAGTCATCTAGGCTTCACAATAACTTCAAAATCATACTCCTGGAACAATAACAACCAGCTGTAGATTCTCCCCCCCAACACAGGCTTATTGGCCAGGTATTTCAACGCAGAATGATCAGTATGCATCTTAATATATCCACCTAGCAAATAGTGTCTAAACTTCTGGAGTGTGTATACCATGGCTAGTCCTTCACGCTCAGTGGTGGAATAGTTCTTCTCAGCCTTGGATAACTTCCTGCTTGTGAATGCTATAGGATGGTCCAATTCTCCTTCGCCAACCTGTGTCATTACTGCTCTCAGTGCTATACATGACGCATCTAAATGTATGTTGGGACAGGAAAAAGGTATGATTTCTCTTCATTAAATGCCTCGTTTATCATTCATCCTTATAATATTATCTCTGTTTATAGATTAAAATGAGGAAAATATCAGCTAAAGTAGGAAAACTACTTGGTGATAAAATAGGAAGATTAATACTAAAAACTGATTCTTTGCTATCTTTGTATGCAGAGATGTGATTGGGCAAAAGTTGTTCAGTTGGCAGAATAGCATGAGGCCATAAAGGGGAAAAGCCACGGCATCTGGGGCAGACAAGGAAGTGGGAGATCAATTTGAACACTCCTGTTTTATCATATGATTAGTTTTTATATTCCGAAATCCTCTGGATCTCTTGATCTTGAGGATTCACTTTTATCCAAGTTTCTCTTTATGTTATATATAGGTCTGAAAGGCAACTAGATAAAAAAGTTCATACTTTTAATTTGTAATTATTCTTTTTTGAAGCATAAACATTGTTAATTCAATGACTCTATCAACTATTACTTGAAGTTAATGAAAGAAGGTTGTGTTTGATACATCTCCGTATTCTGAGTTTTTATTAAGTAGAGGCTTCTGGCGACTCTAGGCCCAGTCACAAGAAGTTCCACTGCTCCTTTGTGTTATAGTTTTATATTCAGTCTTGACAATTTATTTAATGTCCAATTATTTCATTTATCGTGAATATTTGTGATATAGATTTATACTTCTATTCAATTAGGTTCATATTGAAGTTACGAGATATACTTAAGTAGCGCTTTGATTGGAATGAGTGAATGCGTGTTTAATTATTGTTCATTTGAATAGATGTTATCATAGATCTTGAAAGACAAGAATGATTAACTTCTATAGATATCAATATAGAACATTTTTCATTTAGGAATCCTTTATCGTTGTTGCTATTCAAATACCAATTGTTGTTCAAATACCAATTGTTGATTGCTATTCTTTTATTATTGTTGTTCAATTGAGTAATGCAAATTGATTTGGGTTATTATAGATTCATAGTATTGTTCAATAGCCATAGTTTCTTTACTTGATTAAGTGTGATTAGTCTTAAGCTTATATGAACGATTCTCAGTGTATTTATTATTTTCATTCAGTTTCAATTGGTTTTGGAACAAGTTGCATAGAATTACATAGTGTGTTCAGAGAATTTCTTTCATAGATAGTTCTTTGTAGAGTTGTGTGAATTGAATTGAAGAATTAGCCTTTAGTGATTGCAACGATTCATCATTAGATAACCTCTATCTTCACTACACATACTGTGTTGGCACTCTTGAGATAGGAAGACTTACCTCGGGTTAACAACTAATGTAGGGATTAAGATTGACTGTAAAATGACATCTTAGTGAGCCAACATTTTGGCGCTGTCGTTGGGGAGAGTGTTTCAAGTGATTGTTTTTACTTCTTTGCTGTAGGAGAACTAGGTTTTAAAAATGGAAGGTAAGAACCTACATACCTAGAAGGTAAAGTTCTTACTTACCTGCTCGCTTTATAGCAAAACCTTAGAGGTTAAATAGGAATTTGTTTTTATGAATGACTAGAAATAAAAAGACAGAAAAAGAGTAGAATCCTCCACCAAAACCCACAAAACCCAAAGGATCGGTGAAACTTGGGAGAAAGACCTTTATAGACGAAATCATAAGAAGAGTAGAGTCTCAAGCATCAGTAAGATTCTAGGCTATACCTGGAAAAGGTTCTACTGTTATCCCTCAAGCAGTAGGCTCACCATCTGTAGCTCATGCTGAGATTCAATGCCAAGTAGGAGGATAGGAACAGAACTTTCAAGATACAATAAGCCTACAATCGGATCCTCTACAAGAGGGAAAATCTTGTAACCTACGAGAAGGAAAAGGAGAAACTAGTGGGGCTGCTAAAGCAGAGTCATAGTTTTCTGAACAAGGATCTCCTAAGATTCCAAACCTAGGAAGTGTTGTAAAGCTAGCTCGGGTTGCTAACTCTCTGCTTATTCCAGAAGCACCCCTTGAAATCCCTGAAGATTATTGTCATATCTTTGATCAAATGGAAAATCACCCAGCCCAAGGTCAATCCTTAACATTAGAGTACCCCATAGTTGACCAGGTGGCCAATGCCCCTATAAAGGTTATTTCTCTGCAGAGCATCCCAACCTTCCATGGGATGATCACAGAGGATCCTGATTCTTTCCTATTTGAGTTTGATGTCCTCTGTGGAGGGTATTACTATACCACCGACCCCCAAAAATTGAAATTGTTCCCTTCCAGTCTGAAAATAGTAGCTTTGAGATGGTTTATGGGTCTAGATGGGCAAACCATCAATTCTTGGGATGAAATGAAAACCTCCTTCCTCAAAATATATCATGACTTTTGTAAAACTAGGGAACTAAAATATGAGATTTTTAAGATGACTACAAAAGATAATGAAACACTAGAATAATTTGTAGAATGATTTATTTATAATTTGCAGAGATCTCCACACACTGCCCTACCAAAAGAAGTCCTAAGAGTTATATTGATTAAAGGATGAAAGAGGAATGGGTAGAAATTCTAAACTTAATGGGAAAAGGAGATATTTCTTAGGAAGATTATGATGAAATTATTCGTTTGTGTATCAGGTGTTCACGAGGGAACACACGTATAGGAGCAACTAGATGAGATCCAATGAGCAGAGGAAGCAAACCACATAGTGGGGTGTAACATGAATGGAGATTGGAAACCTCTTGGAAGACTTTAAGATGAACATCCTAGGCACTCTTACAACACCGTTGGATTTCCTATAGGCCAAACAAAAATAGGCTTTAGTAGAACAAAATTTGGCCATCTTCTGCCCACGTTGTCGGAAGAAGCACAACCAATGGGAATGCCCATTAGACATGGTTCAGATGTGTGCCATCTATACAAAAGATCACAACACTGAACAATGTCCATCATTACCCGGGCTGAAAGAAGTATTCAAAGAAGCAAAGGAGGAAAAAGAACGGTATATTTGATGAACCAGCGTCGACAATGGCAAGATAAACCTATAGGTATGTCACAAGACGCATCCCAATTCTTTCCTTCCTTGCAATTTAATCAACAACAGAACCTTGGGGTAGCCTAGCAAGACACATCACCCTACCCAAATTGGCAAAGCCCACCATTCCCTATGACATCCTAGCCAGCACAATCTTTTCTAGGAAGTGGCTGGCCAAATTCTCCTTTTACTCTTGTTTGGCAAGGAAATCCCTATCAATCTCAGTGGCTTGCCTCCACCTCTCAAAACCTGAATTGGTCTAAAAACTAGCAACGACCTCTGGGGATATCTAATGTACTTATGGGGACAAGCCCTCAGCCTCAACCCACACTATCAGCTCTGTATACATTACAACAAAATTCTCAACCTCTTCTGCAGCCACAATTACCAGCTCAGTCGAACCTAAATCCTAATAACAGACCTGTCCAATTGGTACAGATTATTGAAAATCCAAAATATGAGAACCACTTTATTAGAACTTTCTCACTGATCAGTAGTAAGACCATAAGGGACCTTACAATATATTACAATTTCAATTGAATCATGGGAATATCTAGTAGATTTCTTGGTTATAAACCCAAGGAGTAGATTAGATGGGCATCCTTTGATTCTGGGTTGACCTTGGCTGGAAATAGTTGATGCATATATTGGTTGTTGAGAAGGCAACATGACTATTACAAAGGGAGATGCTATAAAAAATCTAGTGTTATACCCTCCTACCAAGCCAAGTTTTCCCATTGTAAAAATATGTAAGTAGCCACCAGTGTACCTAGAAGAAAGAATCCATTCACCACTCACAGTAGCAGAAGCACTGGAATTTAACATTCAAACTGAAGGTGAAGTTATAAAATTTTTTATAAATCAGCCAACTATTGTGAGTAATGTACAGTGTCAGATGTTGAAAGCAATCCTTGGTAACGAAGCCATGGAAGATCCCTTGAAGGATACAGATGACCAACATATTCAGACAACTATTGTTCATAACAGCAAACCAGTTGAGATCGAACCAGGCAAAGTTATAAATATCAATGTTGATCTGGATAGCGAATAGCAGAAAAAGCTTATCCAGGTATTGCAGAGAAATAAAGGGGCTTTTGCCTGTGATTATCCTGATATGAAAGGGATAGACCCACAACTATGTACACACCACATTTATATAGAGAAGGATGTGTGACCCATCTGGCAGCCTCAGTGAAGGTTGAACCCACACCTCAAGGAAATCGTAATCGAGGAATTGCAGAAGCTAATAGATGTAAACTATATTTATCCTATCTCAGATAGTAAATGGGTCTCTCCATTGGTGGTCATCCCTAAGAAAAATGGGAAGTGGTGTATTTGTGTAGACTATCGAGAGTTAAACAAGGCAACACAGAAAGATCACTTTCCACTCCTGTTCATTGATCAAGTCCTCAATACGTTGGCAGGGAAGCAATTCTTCTCCTTTTTAGACAGATTCAATGGATACAATCAAATTCAGATTGCCCCTAAAGACCAGGACAAAATGACCTTCACCTGTCCCTGGGGCACATTCGCATACAAGGTATTACCATTTGGCTTGTGCAATGCCCCAACCATGTTTCAGAGAGCTATACTAAGCATCTTTGTTGATCTAATAAATGAAGGACTGGAGGTATATATGGATGAATTTATTCCATATGGAGATGATTTTGATCAAGCATTGCAAACACTAGAAAAGGTCTTAGAATGATGCATTGCTACCAAGTTATGTTTAAGCAATGTCAAGTGTCACATGATGATGACCGAGGGTGTGATCCTAGGGCACTACATCTCTACAGCAGAAATACAAATAGATCTAGCAAAAATACAGGTAATTCTTTTATTGCCTACCCCCTACACCCAACAAAGGTACGTAGTTTCGTAGGATATTCAGGTTATTATCATAGATTTATCAAGAATTTTTCGCATATTGCGGCACCCTTATACACTCTAACTGGAAATCTTGATTTCAGTTGGTTTGACAAGTGTGACATATCTTTTACAAGATTAAAGAAACTAGTCTCAACAGCACCAGTATTACATGGACCAAACTGGGAGCTGCCTTTCCACATCTCCGCGGACACATCATATGTAGCTATAGGCGTTGTCGTCAGCCAGGAGGAGGACAAGAAACCTTATGCTATATATTACATTAGCAAAAATATCACTCTTGTAGAACTCAATTACATAGTGACACAAAAATAATTCTTAGCAGTTATTTATGTAATAAACAAGTTTAGACACTATATAACTGGCTACCAAGTCTTTGTGTACACTGATCACTCTGCCATTAGATATCTAGTTAATAAACCAATCACAAATTTTCGAGTAACATGATGGATATTGCTTTTGTAGGAGTTCGACAATACTATCAAAGATCGTCAAGGAAAGGAAAATCCAATCGCTAATTTTCTATCTCGAATCCCGAAGGTTAATGATCCACTGGCTGTAGAAGACCAATTCCTAAATGAACACCTATTTTTCATGGCAATTAATATGCCGTGGTACGCCGATGTGGCAAATTATCTGGCAGTGGGGAAGCTACCTAAACATTTAACAACAAGAGAAAGAAAATTGATTTTTTAGCACAACACCCAGTTCTCTTGGATAGGTGGATATCTTTTTCATACAGGGGTTGAAGTGTGTATACGCAAATGTATCCATGAGGATGAGATCCGACATTCGGAAGGCTTGCCATGATGAACCCTGTGGGGGACATTTCGCATACCAAAGGACAGGACATAAGGGATTACAAATGGGATATTATCGGCCCACTATTTTTAAGGATGCTAAAAAATATGGCCAGGCCTGCGATAGTTTCCAAAGGATGGGATGGCCTGGCCAGTCTCACAAAATGCCTCTGTAGCCACAGTTTTTCATAGAACCCTTCGAGTGTTGGGCATTAGACTTTGTAGGTCCATTCCATCTGTCATCCAATCAAAAAGCATACATACTGGTAGCCATGGATTACATGACAAAATGGGTTGAAACAGTAGATTTACCAAGAGCCATAGTGGAAGTAGTGATTAAATTCCTTTTTGGGCTATTTGTTTGGTATGGATTACCGCAAGAAGTGATAATATATGGGGGAAAGCAATTCACAGGGAAAAAGATTACTGCCACTCTCAAAAACCATCATATCATGCATAGGATCACTTCTCCGTATCACCCGCAGGCGAACGGGCAGGTTGAAAGCACCAACAAGGTTATAGAAGCAATTCTTACCAAGACAGTCTCAACGTATCGGTGAGATTGGGCTGATAGACTGCCAAAGGCCTTGTGGGCCTATCATACGACTTGGAGGAATACTATTGGATACTCTTCCTACTATCTTGTGTTCGGTAAAGAACAAATTTTTCCAATCGAATTCAAAATAAAGACTCTAAGGACAGCCCAGGAAGTGGGTCTGGATTTAACAGAAGCCCATACCAAGCATCTTCAAAAAATTAACGAACTAGATGAGGCTCAATTGCTTGCTTTGCAAAAAACTACAACAATATAGTAGCAAAGGGAAAAATGGCATGACAACCTTATCAAGAAGAAAATTTTTCAAAAATGGAATTGGGCACTTCTATACTATTCCAGATTTTAGGACTTCCCAGCCAAGTTGTAAAAAAGATGGCTCAGCCCTTACGAGATTCAAGAAGTACATAACAATGGTACTCTTACCTTGACTACCAAAGATGAATCCGACCATTCCTTTAAGGTAAACGGGCATCTATTGCGCCTTTATCATCAACCATTTACCAAGGATTCTTTCTACGAGCAGGTATGCGACGACCCCTCCATGCAAATTCTAGCTGTAGGGAATGATAACCCAGCAACTTTTTCTTTAAAAAATTGAAATTGCTTGAAAAATTGTAAATAATGTACATACCTCTGTAGGCATTACCATGTAAACATGATTTTTTTTAAGTTTCATTTTTCTCTTCTTTGTTTTCATTGTTCAAATAATTGAACGTTTTTCGTTCAATCGATTGAACAACACATTTATTCCTCTTCTGTAATTCATTGTTCAAACAATCGAATGTTTGTCGTTCAATTGATTGAACAACACAGTTTTATTTTGTCACATTTTGTTGTTCAAACAATTGAACGTTTGCCGTTCAATTGATTGAACAACACATTTTTCTTTTGTTTTTCGTTGTTCAAACAATTGAATTTTTGATGTTCAATTGATTTAACATCATGTTTTTCCTTTGTTTTTCATTGTTCAAACAATTGAACTTTTGTCATTCAATTGATCGAACAGTGCATTTTTTATTTTGTTTTTCATTGTTCAAACAATCGAACATTTGTCATTCAATTGATTGAACAACACATTTTTCTTTTGTTTTTCGCTATTCAAACAATCGAGCATTTTCTGCTCAATTGATTGAACAACACATTTTTCTTTTGTTTTTCATTGTTCAAACAATCGAATGTTTGTTGTTCAATTGATTAAACACATTTTTCTTTTATTTTTCGTCATTCAAACAATTGAACATTTGTCGTTCAATTGATTGAACACCACGTTTTTCTTTTGTTTTTCATTGTTCAAACAATTGAATTTTTTCCATTCAATTGATTGAATAACACATTTTTCCTTTGTTGTTTTTTCTGTTCAAACAATCGAATGTTTGCCATTTAATTGATTGAACAACTTATTTTTCCTTTATAATTCATTGTTCAAACAATTGAGCATTTGTTGTTCAATTGATTGAACAACACATTTCTGTCTTTTGTTTTGGTTGTTCAAACAATCGAACGTTTGCCATTCAATTGATTGAACACCATGTGTTCTTATTTGTTTTCATTGTTCAAACTATTGAACGACTGTCGTTCAATTGATTGAATAGTGCATTTTACTTTTATTAGTTTTTGTTGTCCCAACTATTGACAGACTATTTTTCAGTTGATTGACCAACGCATTTTTTCCTTATTTGTTTTCATTATTCAAACTATTGAACGATTGTCGTTCACTTAATTGAACAACACTTTTCTTTTTTGTTTATTTTCGCTGCCCAAACAATCGAACGATTGTCATTCAATTGATTGAACAACATACTTTCCTTGCTATGTTTCACTATTCAAACCATTGAACACCTACCATTCAATTGATTGAACAACACATTTTGTTTTTATTTTGATTTCGTTGTTCGAACAACTGAATGATTGTCGTTCAATTGATTGAACAACATTTTTGTTTTTGATTGATTTCTCTGTACAAATGATTGAACAATTTTCATTCAATCAATTGAACAACACTTTTTATTTTTTATTTTGATTTTGCCGATTGAACCGCACCTTTTAAGAGCTAAATTGTGAATTTTTCTCATTTTTCTCTTGATCATTATGCCATTTTCTTCTTCTTTTGTATTGCAAATAAGCACCATTTTCATTGAATTGTGCCTCTTCTAAATAAAAATGGTAATAACAATATCATTATGACCTCTAAAATCCTTTTGTTGGTTATCTTTATTCATCAAGCTAATACGTGTATCTTTACAATGGTTGTCTAAACATTTTTTCTTTTGGACACATCATGAAATGATTCATTATTCTTAATCCATGTTGGCTTATGTTTATACTTCCAAATGGATAAAACTCATCTACATAATGTTAAGGGGGCAAGGGTATAACACTTCCATTGGCATCTTCTTACTTCTTACACCATCCCTGACTCTTAAGGAGAAAATGAGCCTCCCTTTTTCTACAAGAAAGATTCCAAAAGAAAAATAAAATAGAAAAATGCTTAAAACATTGTCCAAAGAGGATAAGGGGTCTCATTAAAATCCAGCCTACCATGATCATAAGAATATAATAGGTGAAATTCCAATTTGGCTACCAAACCAAGGCAATGAACTTCTTGATAATTAATCTGTCAGAAGAACAGGGCGTCTCATCATGAGCCAGCCTTTTTTGTTACACCCTGGTGAGTGGAACTATGCTTATTTGGTCACCATACCATCATAATGATATCTTTGTGACAAAAGAAATAAAAATTAATTGTAGGAAGTACTCTGGCTCATTTGGGAGGGTTAAAAAGCAACTCTGCAGAGGCTATGAATGCCTGCTAGCAATAGTGGCTCTGCTTGTGGTATTGAAGTATTATCTTATATTTCCATATGACATCTACCTCTTATCACCTATGACTTTATTTCTAATGAAAATTTCCATTTGGTAGCACTTTTACAAGCCGCATAGCATGGTAATTTTAATCTATATTTATCATATTCCATATGTTCGAGCATTAAATGACAGTCATCAAACATAAACCGTCGATTATGTTGATGTAATTAATTCCTCTCACGGTAAAAATATTTGACATAATGACTTAATATTGTTGTTTTTATTTGATTTGGCCAATTCACGTCTAACGGTGGATATCGCTTAAATGCTTTACTGATTTGCACGCTGTGCTTTTTAGATTGGTTATTGTTATTTATTTCGCATTGGTTTATTTGCCTGTTTTTCGCGTGCTGAAAGGACATGGATGTCATTTTCTCGTTAGAGGGGGGATGGGCTACGTATGGATTGCACGGATTCTAGTTATGGATAATTGTGTGACAATAATTCGAATTACCTCTAGATTACGAATTGCATGATGAGCAGGAATGTGTAATAATTAACAGAAAATTCTAATTGATCGAAGAATGGCAACCATTATGGCAGGCATGTGAACATACAATTTTGCGTTAAGTATGGCTGACTGGATGAACAACATAGCTAAAAACGATAATAATTATCCAAGTAGCATCATTTCCTTGATATTTGTTGTGATATACATTATTGTTGTGTTGCATTACAGGGGTAAAACATAGTTGTATACAGAAGAACTAGACTCAAGTGAAGCAGTTATGGGCAGAAGAGAAATTCAGATTGAGCCTCCACTACTGATGGTGTCGGATCAAGCATACGAAATCCTTGAACGTGTTGGCTAGCTGCAGTATTTAAATAGATTGCAGGGATTCCATGAAGAGCTAACGTTGGAATTTCTGCAAAATATGCAAAACGATAGTATAGTGGTCAAAGGCATAAGCATGGTGGTTCCTGAAGAAGTCCTAGTCGAAGTCACCTGACTTCGGGCAGAAGGGGAAAAATGGGTAGACAAACATGTCCTTTTATACAGTGCAATTGAAGCATTCCAGGACCTAGGTGAGTGGCTGGTACTAATGGGGAAAGGAATTCATCCTTCGACGTTGCAACAACCATGGCAAGAGTTGGCAGTCATCGTCCAAAGATATATCACCTTCGACGGCTGACATGACATGGTAAAGCCCTGAAAACTAAAACTCCTAGCCATTTTAAAGAAAATAATTTCAGTTAGTTTACCATTTTATCTAAATTCCACACGATGTTTCCTGACGGGTAAGGACAGCCAAGGACCCACATAGTGTAGTCAGCCATCATGGGTTAATTAAGTTAATAATCACAAATAGATTGGCACAAAAACAATTAACATGAGATAATATCGTAAATCCTACCTTGGCTCCACCCCCGAAAATGAGGAAACAGAGCAGCAAGGGCCAAGAAACGTAGGCCCAAAGAAAATATTAAAGCGGAAGTGCCCCACTGAACCCCTAGAATCAACTAAGTGTAGATGCTCTGTGAGAGTAAAAGCCCAGCGATGCATTCCAATCCAAGCAGAGGAAGTCAGACCATCCCGCACACCTCCTCTTAGTCCACAAGACCCTCCTTTGCAATACTTTGAGGAGAAAGTGGCAAGGGTTTTGGGAAGCATGGGAGTGTTTACTGAAGGTAGGGAATAGTGAGGGAACACTGAAAAACAAAACTATACCCCTGACTGATCAGTCCCTGCTGACGATTCTGGTGATGAACAAACTATCCATGCATTGATGCCATGGATGAATAGAGGGATTCAATTCGTGCTATGGAAACACCCCTCGAAGCCGAGGAACATGAAGAAACATCCAGTAGAAAGGAAACTCAAGCAATAGGCACCAGTCCAGTGGATCCCCCAATAGAGAGAAGCCCTGAAGGTGAAAACTTGGGAGATGCCAATCAACCAAGTGATATTCATTTTCAAAAGTCCCCTGTGGATGAGGCCTACCAAAGAGAAGACCACGAGAATCATGATTGTTCAAGAGATACCATTGCAATGGGATCTCCTGAACACAAAATGAATAATAATTATGAGTTGGAAGGAGAAATTCCACCAGAAAACACAGTTCCAATTGGGAACATTCCTAATGATGTCATAGTGCATCCTATACATGTAGTAGAGGGTAACGTAGCTCTAGATGGAAGCCCTAGAGTAGAAGAGCCCTACAAATATAAGCTTAAAAAGGTGCTCAGAAAATATAGAAAATAGAAGCAGGTAATTAGGCACTTGAAATATTGGCTAAAAGAAGCAACCAAAACGAGGAAATTGAAAGCAAAAATGGAAAATGCAAGAACACAAATAGAACAATGTTCTACAAAGGATGTTGAGACTCAAACAAAGTTTCTTGAGGGTTTCTCAAAATAGACCCAGACTAAGCCAGCTATGAGAGAAGACACTACCATACAAACTAAGGAGCCCTGTATCTTTTAACAGGGAACTCAAACAGCCTACCCCACTACGAACATTGCTGTCCAAACTGATATTGAAGAAAATGTTCAAGTTGATTGTGTAATTCCGAAAGCAGTTGAAGTTGATATGCAGATTAACCCTATGGAGACCCAAGATTCAAAGGTCCAAACAGATGAAATGCCTCTTTACACCCCCTTGGTTAGAGAGGCCATTATTAGAAAGTTACAAAATCAGCTTCGGAAAGCTCACTAAGAACTAGCTCACCACAAGGAAAGGGTGCTCCCTTTACAGGAACACCAAGAGCTAAAGAAGAAATTCAAGGCACTTAATAGGATGGAAGATGAGACCTTTGCTCAATATAAGGCTGAGCAAAATAAGGTTGAAAAATTAGAAGGTCAATTGTAGAAATCCAGAGAGAAAATGGAGACTGTCTTTTCTCTCTATTCAAACACTCTGTCTTGCCGAGCCCTCACCACCAATTATGCTTTATTTCTTATGGAGAGATACCTCCTATTAAAAGTTAAGGCCATTAAGGCTGGTAAACCAATAGAAATTAAAACCACTCCTAATTTTATTAAATGTTTCAAAGAACACAATGAGAAGGTTTAGTGCCTCCTTTGTGAGCTTTATATGCATAATTTTGTTTTAGGGGATGACAAGGACAGACACCCTGCCCCTTTTATAGGAGGCATTCAAAAGGCATGAGTATGGCATTAACCTATGGGTCAGAGGAGAGCCTACACATCCATTACTCCTATCTGTCCAGCATAAGCAATTTATGAAGAAAGACGATGTCATAGGCAAATTAGGGCAAATCCATACTGATATCATTCAGGCCAGAAAGGAATACTTCTAGGATATTAAAGAAGAAGCCTTGGATGCATCAAGGCAAATATGGGAAGTTTCCAGTAATACTGTGAAGGGCCGAGAGCCGTTCGGATATCGTAACTTCCAAGCTGCCTCTTCCCATTTTTATAGATATAGCAATATGATTTTAACAATGGGACCATCTTGGATAGGATTCCGCTACAGAGCCACAATCATATGGTACCCTCTTGATCAATACCGTAGTGATTATAACTTTAAATATCATGAGTTTTCCCAAGCTTTCTCTGTCCTCAAGTAACAGAATGGTCTTAGGAATTACAGGGAGGAAGTATATCTTGCTTATTCCCTCACGCAACTGCATCTAAACTATTCTCTTGCATGAGGACGTGCAACAAGGTAAGCTGGGGAGTATGTTGGGACAAGAAAAAGGTATGATTTATCTTCATTAAATGCTTCATTTATCATTCATCCTTATAAGATTATCTCCATTTATAGATTAAAATGACGAAAATATCAGCTAAATTAGGAAGAAACTATTTGGTGATAAAATAGGTAGATTAGTACGAAAAACTAATTCTTTGCTCTCTTTGTATGCAGAGATGTGATTGGGTGAAAGTTGTTCAGTTGGCAGAATAGCATGAGGCCATAAAGGGGAAAATCCATGACGTCTAGGGAAGACAAGGAAGCGAAAGATCAGTTCGAACACTCTTTTTTTATCATATGATCAGATTTTATATATTGAAATCCTCAGGATCTCTTAATCCTGAGGATTCACTTTTATCCAAGTTTCTCTTTATGTTATATATAGGGCCAAAAGGCAACTAGATAAAAAAGTTCAGACTTTTAATTTGTAATTTTTTTTTTTAAGCATAAACATTGTTAATTCAGTGACTCTGTCAACTATTACTTGAAGTTAATGAAAGAATGTTGTGTTTGATACATCTTTGTATTCAAAGTTTTTATTAAGTAGAGGCTTCTGGCATCTATAGGCCCAGTCACAAGAAGTTCCACTGCTCCTTTGTGTTATAGTTTTATATTCAGCCTTTTCAATTGATTTAATGTTCAATTATTTCATTTATCATGAAGATTTGTGATATAGATTTATATTTTTATTCAATTAGATTCATATTGAAGTTGCGAAATATACTTAAGTAGTGCTTTGATTGGAATGAGTGAATGCGTGTTTAATTGTTGTTCATTTGAATAGATGTTATCATAGATCTTGAAAGACAAGACTGATTAACTTCTATAGATTGCAATATAGAACATTTTCCATTTAGGAATCCTTTATCGCTATTGTTGTTCAAATACCGATTGTTGATTGTTGTTCATTTATTATTGTTGTTCAATTGAGTAATGCAGATTGATTTGGGTTGTTATAGATTCATAGTGTTGTTCGATATTCATAGTTCATTTATTTGATTAAGTGTGATTAGTCTTAAGCTTATATGAACGATTCTCAGTGTAATTCTTATTTGCATTCAATTTCAATTGGTTTTGGAACAAGTTGCATAGAATTACATAGTGTGTTGACATCATTTCTTTAATAGATAGTTCTTTGCAGAGTTGTGTGAATTGAATTGAAGAATTACACTTTAGTGATTGCAACGATTCATCATTAGATAACCTCTAGCTTCAATACACATACTATGTTGGCACTCTTGAGGTAGAAAGACTTACCCCGGGTTGACAACTAATGTAGGGATTAAGATTTCTTGTAAAAATACATCTTAGTGAGCCAAAAATGTACATGAAACTCCTTCTCCCAATCTAGGAAGACTAAGATCAGCGCGGTGACCATTTTTCCTTTCAGTACACCCAAGCTTTTTTGACAGTCGTCATTCCAACAGAACATGACATCCTTTTTCAACAACTTCTCCATAGGCGTGTTGATCTAGGCATAGCCCCTGATAAACTTCCTATAGTACCCAATATGTTCCAATGTTGCACACAGTTGTTTCAAACTCCTTGGCGCTTCCAGGTTAATTATCACTATGATCTTTTTGGGGTTCACCCTCAATCCCTATCTGCATACCACATGACCTAGAAGAGTCCCAAAAGGGACACAAAACAAACATTTCTTTAGATTGAGTGAAATCTTGTACCTTCGACAAGTATCTAGCATTAAGCGTAAACTTGCCACATGGTGTTTTAGCAACCCAAACATGGTCCAATCATCAAAGTACACCTCTAGAAACCTATGAATGAAGTATTTGAATGCAGTAATGACTACACGCAAAAAAATCGTAGGTGCATGCTTTAATCCGAAAGGAATTATGGTGTACTGAAAACATCCCCATTCAGTCACAAAGGTCATCTTTCTTCTATCTTCAGGCACAATTTTGATATAATGGTACCCAAAGAACCCATTAGTGAAGGATTATGCTTCCTGGCCACCTACATTATCCAATACCTCATCAGTGAATGGAGTTGGGATAGGATCATGCATGCAAGCATCATTTAACTTCCTGAGATCTACGCATATCGTTATTTCATCCTTCTTCTTCTTTTCCTGTACCACCATTGGGCTCACCCAATTAGATTCCTCTATGGGTTCAATGATGCTTTCCGTGAGCATCTTATCTAACTCTAAGTGGACCTTCTTCTTATACTTTAGATTGATATGGTAAGGTCTTTTCTTAACCAGCTTCGCGTCTAGTTTTAACATGATCTTCATAATTCCCAGGTCTCCTATTACTCCCTTTAACTCTGTAAACTTGGTAGGGAACAAATCCTAGTATTCGTGGAGCAATTAGGCGACCTTATCTACCGTCACATCATCCCAGTAATCTCTAATCTTTGTGAATTTGGGCTCCGCCTTTGTGCCAATATTTATCTATTTAGTTTTAAGTGGCGCGATTATATCAAGATTCTTGATCGGCAGTCCCTCGACCTTGCGGTGACCCTTGGTTTCGGGGATATTAATCTTTCGGTGATTCTCGTCTTTTTCTTCAAAAATCGTGTTATAGCATTCTAGTGTGTGGTTCAACTGAGTAGTCCAATCGGGTTGAATCATATCCAAAGGATCCTGCGGCATCCTAAAGATCACTACTTTAACTTCTTTTAGCACTTCGTCAATACAATCAAACCCTTATTCGAAGCTGAACGTCAATATGAACCCTTCGCACAAAATATCCCATTCTTTTATGTCATAGCGGAGCTCTGTCTCCAAGTACCATTTCATCAGGATGACATCCAGGGTGTGACAGAACAAGTGCACCCATTCAGGTTGGGGCTCCGCTCCATAGGCCTTAGCCCATTTGGCCAAGTGTTCGTGCGGATCATCCTTTCTGTCATACTTTTCTGTCACTCATACTTTTTTCTTCCCAAAGTGTGTTCTCATCATCCTCCTATACTTGCTTCAATCATCAAAACCACCCTTGTGCGTACCCCACCATCTCACGGTCATAGCGCATAGTACCTAGTCCAAAGCCTGGAAGCATTGCTCCTCTACTACTTCCCTCTCAAATGCATCCAAAAACACATCCACATCATTCAAGCCATCATAAGTGGGCAAATTTCTTACCTCTGACGACACATAGCGCAACGACCAAGTCATCATGTTATAGCTCAGTGTAGTCACTTCATGTAGTTGATTCTATCATCGCTCTAATTCTTCATTCAAGTCTAAGGTATAGGAACTCTCGTGATCCCATGTAATTCGTCCATCCACTATCGGAACCCAATATTGGTCTCATGTTGTTATCTTATATATGTAGTCCAAATCGTCATCACTTTTGTAATCACACACTAGTTCAGTATAGTGCAATCCTTCTGCAAGATCTAGGGGTGCTATTATGCCAAGTGATTTCTTCTCAAATATCATCTTTCGCTTCTTTAGGTTGATTACCCCATTCAAGTCAGTAGCCCAATCAATGCCAAGGAGTGTATGGTAGGGGTTGCTATCATCCACAATTTCTACTACTTCAAAATCAGCTAATGCACTCACACCTTCAATATCTATAGTTACTCCCTGCAACCATCCCATGGGGATGATATTTTGCTAATTTTCCATCCTTATTTGAATCGAAGACCACTGTAGTGTGAGTCTCCCATCCACTACCAAATTTTCTTTGGAAAAACATTCGCATCTGACCCCAGATCCAGAATAACTTGATCCATTTCATATTCTCCTATATGCGCAGTGAGTCTCATATCACGTCCTATCCTTGCCTTATGCCTACCAATCTTCCGTACCATGCACGGTTCACCTGGAGTGTTTCTGGCGCATCTATTTATAAGTTACTATAACCCCTACACATCCTTGCTATCATACAACAGCTTCATGTAGGTCTCTAGAAAGGTCGTAAGCATAGAAGGGTCCATTTCCTAAATAGGTTTATCCCAGCTTCCTGATGTAGAGGCCTTAGTGAAGCTCTTCTTTGCTTCCATGAATGTTTCACATGCACGCTCCAAATCAAATTTAGCCTCCTTCTCTGGAGCCTTGCGAACCCATGCACTGTCTTTAAGTTGTTTCCCCTTATTTCCAACCATTACAATTCCACTTATGAGCACTATATTCACATTCAGATCTTCTTCACTAGCCTTAGCCATCATCATCTACAAGTTTTGAGTCGGTTGCAGAGGTATCACCCCTTTGTCACATATCCTTGCTATTAGTGTAGGAAAATCCAAGTCTCATGATCAAACTGAGTACAATATTTTCACAAAAGACATGTTGGGTTAGTGCATTCGTGGGAATAGTGTCTTGGTCCTCCACAATTATAACAGATCAGCTATCCTTGACCTCTGCCAGGTCCTCCTCCACCTCCGCTTCGTCCACACCCCTAAAAGCCTGTCCGAGCCATCCTAGCGCCCTGGTCAAGAGGCCGCATTTCTACCTGAAATCTATAGGCAGGTGTTCTATCCATCATAAATTCATAACGTCGTCAATTTATCTTGTCATGCCCTACGGATTTACAGAAGTTACAGAACAGTTGTTGCGGTGTTTGTACAAACTTCTGCAGCAAATGACAATTATCAGTCGTATGTTTCCTTGCTACCTGACATGTAGTGCACCACAACACAGGCCCTGCGCTCAACCCTGCTTAGGCTTCCAGCCTCAAAGGCATCGGTCCTCCTCCTGCAATATAATTCACAAAGACCAGGTAGTGGTCTTTGTCATGCCCCTGACCTTTACATTTCAGGCACCATATCTCTTCACATGCCTTTGGCAAAATTGTTTTATCCTGCTTCAGACTTTGCATTTCGAGGCAAAGGTTTTTCAACTGTGCATGGATCTGATGAACCCCTATGATCAAATATTGCATTAGTTTTTCATGCAGTCTTATTGCAATCTCCAATTCCTCTACCTAAGTCGTAATCTTCTGTTGTTACAACGCAACCCTTAGGTGAGGCAGGAGCGAAGCCATGAACCATTCACGATGCTTCCCATCCGTTAAATTCATGTTAGCTTCATGGATTGTACACTTTAACCTCTGCTCCAACTCCCAAGGTGTCTCACCTGGTTTCATCGTGATTTCCTTGAACCCAAAATCAAATGCGCCTCGGATTTAGGCCTACTGAACTCTTTATTTAATGCGGTCTGGATCTCTACAAACGTAGCGTTTGGGTTATCATTAGAGTACTTAATATACCAATTTAGTGTGCAATCTTGCAAAGCACTAACCAGCGTCGCCTTCTTCATGTGATTGTCTGTGATACCCTAGGCTTCCCATACAGCTTTTATGATGAACTAGAACTAGTCTGGGTACTCATTTCGCAATCCCTTAAACAATGGTAGCTTCACTGAATTCCCCATGTTGAACTGTGGTAGAGGTGGTGGTGGTGTGCGCGAAGTTGCAAGTGATGGTGGTGGAGGTGGAGGTGGTAGTCGCGAGAACCCTTGTTTTATCAACTGAACTGCATTTCATGGAGAAGCCTACACTACTCCCTTGTCATCACTCAAAGGAGGTGAAATCTATGGGCAATATTGAGGACCCTTTCTTCCTTCGTTCCTATAAGTTTTTCTACTGCGCGTAGCTCCAAACATCAAGGTAGATGCATAACCCAGTTTTCACACAATAACATCTTAATCCAAGTATTGAAAGACTTCAAGTACTTACCTTGCAAACCTTTTGAAAAATTGCCCCTCCACCTTGCTATAAGGAACTGAGGTATTGACCGTGAATTTAGTCACAAACCCTCCTATGATACGATTGAGCCAATGATCGATAACATGAGTGATCTTATCCTCAAAGGCTTCCAGTATCTGTACTAACTCCGAGGTCTAGACAATAGGGCCATCAAGCCTTCACCTTCCTTGGCTATCCACTAGCTTTGCGATCCACTCATATAACTCAACTAGAAAGGAACATAAAAAGATCTCGTGGATTTCTGTATATAGGTACCTATCTAGCCATTGTTCCTCCGTCAGCCGCGGATTTCTGTTCTCCTGCACCATGAATTTGTGGATCTTCCTATCCAAATAGCCTTCAATATCTTTCTTAGTTGGATTCAAGTGATACAACATCACACATCTCACATGCAGATTCTGATCCCGACATCATAACCATTTGTTGACTTTGTGGGCCTTGACCCATTTTCAACGTTAGTCAACAAAACAAATCCCACCACTATTGGCCCTCTTAGCATCAACCCATGGAGCGCTGACTGAAGTGTCACCCAAAGTAGTATGTGGGGATGTTGGAACCAAGTTTCCACACCCTAAGATGGCCGTGATGTCATTTCATAATGCCTACTCCTGCCTTCACACAGGTCGCTAAGCCTTAGGTCTTATCGATCTACCCTCTATCCCACCCTTCAGTACCTTCATGAAGGTGTACAATTGACCTTCACACAACCCTAACCAGAGGTTCAGGTACTTTCACGCTTCTATGACAATGTATTGTATAGGTTCCCAAGTTATCTCAAGTGTTTACTTATTCTACCAATCAATTACAGTTATCATCATGTAAACTGATATTCTTACTTATGTACAATTAACATATATAATCACATACATTTGCGCATCAAATAAACATTATAATACAAACCTAGATCATAATGCAATATAATTAAATGCATTTAGCATAGACTAAATACATAGTAATTGCAAAATACTTCTCTTTATTTATATCTCTAGTTTAATACAGACTCTATCCACCCTATGCACATAGCTGCAGGGGTCCGCGCACTTAGCTGCAGACTTCTACCCTAGGCCTCTGTGCACTCAGTTACAGAGCCTCTACCTATGATAAGAACTGAAAACACTTAGACTTCTCCAAGCTAGATCACTTTGTATAAACCATCTCAACTCTACTTGTCTAGTTACTACTTAGAGCTCACTTACTTAGCTCCTTTTTATACAATCCCATGGTCTGTGGACCATGGGTGGATCTTTACAGCCGACCCGACACTTTACAAAATAAGGGTAGACAACCATTTATGACTCTTGACACCTTCATGCTCTACGACCACAAAATGTGGAGACTTTACAACTTTATTACAAATTTATCCCAAAACATGGGCTTTTAGCCCCAAAACTTCTCTTGGGGAACCTATTCCCAACAGCTTCATAGGCTTTGTATGTCATTAAGGAAACTAGTTATGTGACATCAAACCCATTCAACCAACATTAACTTCCTTTTATAACATCACTCAATTTGTTGGATCTAGGTAAATCGAATAATGAACTCATATGGCATGACCCTTGGTGGCATCCAATGCCTATCAAAATTCCTTTTAATATCCAAAAATTAGATGGAAAACTAGGAGAGAACTTGACCACCCATATCACCACCTACCATATATGGTGTTGTTCCAATTCTTTGGTGGATGATAGTATCAAGTTGAGATTCTTCCAACAAACCTTGACTGGCGATGCCACTAAATGGTACATAAGAAGTAATCCTACCGTGATTATTCTTTCTTGGCATGAACATTCCTAAATCTCTTCCACTTACCCTTGGAGCAAGAGATGAGCATTGATCTCCTATCTAATTTTAGGAAAGAAATCTCTACCCACATCTCTATCCATATTCATGAGTGGAGGCAACATAAGTGATCGATTAGGATGAAGATCTTGACTAATTCCTAAAAGATATGTTCACTCGATCCTTGCTACCCCACATTTCCAAGGATGTCACCATGGCGGGGGCAGATACTGAGGAGTAGGCCATCTTATGTGCTTAACATATTAACTTGATTTACTTACACTCAGGTAAATTGTATGACATAAATATTCCTAATTCTCCTTGACCACCAATCAATTCACAAACACCTAAACTAGGACCACATTCTAAAGATGTGATTGGTTCTATCTTTCCTAATGTTATGAGTGAGTTGGTTGCTCAACTATAGAAACTAATTGCTACATCGCAAGCCTCTACAACTATGGCTAGTTCTCAATAGGTAGCATCTCTTCAGAAAACCATTGAGATTCACATAGTGTATTCCATGCTACCAAATAATTCTTAGCAACCTAGTGCGAAAAGAAGAAAAAAAAGAAAAATAATACTTCCAGCCTTCTCAAGAGACACAACAAACCTAGTCAAACATAAGTGGGGCTATGGATGAAAAACTATGTAAAGTCAAGTTTCCTTGCAAAATTTGTTAGGGTGACCATCTTGCTCATGAGTGTCCAAGGATGGATGAGATTCATCAATTTCTTAAGGATTTTTTTTGTTGGGAAGTAGACAGTCATCTTGAGACATCCATTCCCTATGCAACCACAACAAAAAATGGTTATAACAACTCCTCCTCCACCGCATGGGGCCATGGGAGGAAATGTTTTTTAGGGAATCTCATCACATATCCTTATGTCAAATGAGCAAGTGAAATTTTCCACAAGAGTGAATAATTATGAGGCTCCTAATTCTATTTATTCATCTAAGGACCCAATCATCCCCACTCCATCCAATGGAACTCTAACGCTAGATAAGCCTTTGGAGCTAGTATTTTTCCCACTTACGGTTGTTCTCCATAATTCAACACACAATCCCAATGATAGGTCTACCCAACTTTATAGTATTATTTATGATCTAGCCCAATTGCTTTATGTCATGTCTCCTTTGGAGGTTTTGTGAAACTCTCCTACGCAATACAAATCCTTGTAGGCCACTATTGGAGGGGTTTGTCACTCATAGTCAAATTTGATTATGTCTAATGTTGATGCAAGTTGAATTAGATCATCCTATTAAATCACTTTTCAAATATTGGTGCATATCTATAGTAGAACTATGTGCCACACTCTTGTGGATGAAGGATCCTCCACTTGTATCATGGCCTCTTCATGTCAAAAATCTCTTGGTCCTTCAGCACTCATTCACTCAAGTACTACCCTTTAGGATTTTTATGGCCACACCTTTTTATCTTATGGTGTTCATACAACATTTTCCATTGATCTAGGGGGGGAATATATTGTCATTGATTTGGAAGTAGTTGGCGCTCCTATTGAATATTAGTTTCTTCTTATACATAGTTGGTTTTATGATATGATCATTTTCATGTCGCCTATGCATTCTCCTCTTTCCTCACAAAGGAAATTCCATTACCATTGATCAACTCAAGGGGACTTCACTGGGGGAGCAATACCATACAACGTGTATTCATATTGGAGGATATATATTGAGGAAAAAATGACATAATGTATTGGGGGATATATAGAGGGTAAAGGGTTTTTATATTGGTAGGTATAAAAAAATGAACTCAAAGTCAATGAAAAAATATAAAGGGTTATAAAAAAATGTTAATGAAAAAATGGATACTTACTAAATCTAGTGAAAGTCAAGTTTTTTTAAATTAGGAAGGTGTATCAGGTTAGTACTGGTAGGGCGTTAAATAATTTGATTTTTAGAGGTATTTTGCAATATGTAGTCAAATCAAGTGTATTGTTTAATGTGCCATGAAAACACGTGATATGTCAGAGGTTCATTGAGTGAAGCCCTCATGGATAAACTTGAGTATTGTATGCTAACAACCAAAGTAACCACAATGGGAACCACATTGCCATGTATTGATGTTAACCCTCCATCCTATGAGAATGTCAATGTGGGATTATTTAAGAGCTCATCATAATTGGTCTTTTCACTATGTCATCAACTGATATTCTATCTAATGGTATTCCTCCCATGCACTAGCTCATGAGACCACTCACCTACTATGTCCTTGGGTCATTCTTGATAATAATATGATTCTAGGATTCCACTAAAATCATCAACCTTTAGGAATGTGGTAATTCAACTCTATGTGGCATGGAATTGACATGGTGTGCCATATGATTCCAATAACAGTCCATGAGTTCATACAAATCCATAAGAATTGTCATCTTGTGCCTAGTAGTGGGCACTACACAACACAACTTATTAGATTATGTTGTGCCTTGAACATATGTATTTTAGTTTTGGTTGGTGTGCGATGTGAGAACCTTTTATCTTTGGGTGTGGGTTGTTTTAGTTCAATGTTTTTCTTGCTTGGTGTTTGATTTTTGTTTGTCAGTCACATACTCTTGGCTTGCCATAAGAACTCCTGTGATGAGACAAAGAGGTTACATACATTATTCCTCTAAATATGATGACACTTGTCACATAATTGAATAATTATATAAGTATGCATGTCCAAAAACCCTGGATTTTAAATCACATCATTCAAATTCATAAGTAAGAGTCGAAGTAAACATGGATAGCATATCATATATGCCAAAAATCCCAAAAAATTATAAATTCACAAAATCAAAAATATATGGTCCTATTTCTACCCAACCCATGTTTTATTTCTTTCATTATGTGATTTAACCATGGGTCTAGTCTTTTTGGATGGTTTTTATAGGAGAGGATGGAATTCTTATTATGATATACATTGAATCTTAGGTGCATTTCATTGACCTGGGAATATATGAGCATGTCTTTCCCCATTATCGCTAATGCATTATTTAACATGAATTCCATCTTCATTGTACCTTAGGTCTGATTGAATTATGTTGCAACATCAATATTCTTTATTTTCACATCATAACTTGCACAAAAGAACCTTCCTTCACATGTATTCCTTGGTTTAGCACCTATTTTCAATTTTGGTATCCATGCTACATCTATTTATCAAACCTTAAATCTCTCCTTTTCACCTGCCATGACTCTTAATGTGACCCTCATTTTCTCCTCTGTCATATTCTAGCTATACCTCAAGAGGATTCCAACAATTTTCTTACCTTGACATTATTAATATGCATTGTCTTATTTACTCATGCATGTTGATATTCCTTGGCCTCATTTCTCATCATTACAATCACATTGCCCTTGAACCTATTACTAGCTTTCACTTGGTGTTGTTACCCTTACTGTAGATACCGTTACAATGAGTGGGTTTCTTTTGCCAACCTCTCTGATTCACTTTACTTAGGGAAGATGTTTAACTCAGAACAAGTTTCTACCCTTTGTACCATTCCTTTCTCTAGGAAAAGCTTCCATAGTATTTTTCTCATGCTCATTAAACACTAAAGGGTATCAAGCATCCTTTTATATTTTTTTGGGCTCATTAAATCCTCACAAAAATACACCTTATATTGATCATATACTACCTCTTATGCAAGCTCAATATACCATGAAAAACACACCCTATAAAGTATCATTTTATCTACTTTTTGGTCTATTAAGCTTACTTATCTTCTCATTCGTGCTCACTAAACTATGAAGGAGATACCAACTAATAAAAAGAGAGTGGAGGAACCATCTTCATTATTTATCATTCAAAATGGAAGTGTCATTTGTGTCACCCTCGGACATGGAACTTGTTTGAGTCAGTATCTTATAGATGGGGTTAGCTTGCCTAAGAGTTGTATCATATATATGAGTCGTTTTACTCATTCAGATGGTTACTCTTCTAGTCACTATGGAGCATGATTTAATGCATCCTGAATTGTTGCATGATATCATGTGGTGCTCAATAGTTAATGCTACCAAGTCACCTTTTTGTTGTGTTGCTATATGTTCAAGAGAATTCCAAACCTTACTCGGTCATATACAATTCTTATTAACCTTTTCTAGTTGGTCATCCCTGTGCCAATTGTACTTGGTGACTTCATTTATTCACATCATCTCTCATTTTGTTCCATGTTGATTGATGGGGCATACATTAAGGCCCTCCTTTGACATATATTCTCTTGTTGACCTCAGCTCATTATTTAGTATATTGATTTAGGAACTGGTAGTAACTTGTAGCTTGAATTCCTCAGTGGCAAGCTTCCATGTGATCAATTGTGGACTTACCTCATTAACTCTTGATCGACTAAATCCATGAGTTTTCAATGTCAACACATTTATTCACACTTTGTGTGTTGGGCTAGGTACCTTAAGGCCCATTTTCAATATTGGTGGGTCCCCTCACATCTATTAATTGTATACCTCAATGACCAATAATCAACCATTTTCTACCATGCTTGACATTAACTCATTTATTTGCATGTTACTGATTCGTACCATCAAGGTTAAGTAGAAGACCTTCGGTTTGGGGACACCTCACTCTTATATGGCACTCCTCTCTAGCTACATGATATTTTATACCATCTCATGTACTTTGAGAACTATTCTAGGCACCACTCTTTTATATGTCCATAGTCCTATTGATGTATATTGTGACATAGATCCGCATTGTATTTGGTAGTGGTTATGATCTTTTGGTTTGTTGCATGGATCCACTATATATTTATCATCGCCATGTATTTTAATTTCATGTCATGGATCTACAATGTGTAGTTTAGCAGCCAAGTTCAGTTATTATTTATGCCAAGCATGGGTATGCCTTCCTTAGGGATGATATATTTATGCTAGAGACTTTGGTTGTTAGAGTTTGTCTATGATCCAAATTTAAACAAGAATGCAACAAATTATAGAAATAATTGTAAATACAGAGATGCAGAGGAAATAATACTTCATTTCATTACTGTAAAATACTGAAATATTCTTACAAACAGAAATAGAAATAAACCAGCTAGGGCGATGGTAGCTTATCTCTTAGAAGAGATGTGGTAGCTACATGCCTCTGAACTATGTTAAAATGAGGCTCAAAGGCCTATTTATTGTTTAGAAACAATGGAAAACCTTTAACATCTGAAAACCTAACCCAGAAGATGAAACGCCAAATTGTGGGCCCTGTTTTGGGTATGTTGGTACATCAACTTTACAGGGTCGTAACTTTGGCACCCGATCTTTGTTTGATGCGTACAATAGCTCGTTAGAAAGATCTATTCGAGCACTACAACTTTTAGAAGAGCAACATCAATCCATGGACCCATGTTGCTCCCAAATTTCCCAAAAAACGTTGTTTAGGGCCTCAAAACGGCTCTGGAAGTTCAAGACCCAAAAAACTACTAAAAATAGTAAATTGCGCTGCAATTACAAAAATTGAAAAATTGAAAGAGACAGTTGTGGGGGTCCAAGTGGGATAGGTAGGTGGCCACCAACATCCACCTAGATCATTCATCCCCCCTTAGGAAGCAATGGTCCCCATTGCGTTGAGTTCCTCCATCTGTTGAACTTGGTCCCTGGTGAGTTGTTCTGCACTCTCGAATGTGTCCAATAATAGTGGGAAGCATGGTCGAGGGCTCTACACATTGAACACTTGGTGTCAGCGAAGGAATGGAGGAATTCTATGCTCTAAAGCATTGTTTCCCACAACCTTGGTAATGTTGTAAGCACCATGTCGGGGTGGTTTGAGCTTTTGATGGGTTCTGGTAAGGCGTTCTTTCTGCTGATGCAACCAAACTTTGTTGCCCACCTAAAACTTGTGTGGTACCCCTGTGGGTGAGGAGAAATTGTTCCTATGTTCTTCCATGACCATATCCCCTTGTTGTTGTTGCTGCATGGATGAACCCTTCACGGGGGTCATGGATGTGGCAATGATCTTCCCCTTACTTTAGGAGTGATCCAGACAGAAAATAAATTTCCTAGTCTATGAGATGAACTTGCTTCCTTTCTTAGCAGCGATAAAAAAGGTGGCGGTAGGTGGGTCTACCTCTGGTATCCTATATAATGAATTACCCAATGAAATAATGACGATGAGAGACCTTGACTCATACACAGCATGTCGTCTCCATAAGTATGGCTAGCCTAATAATACATCACAAACATCCAGAGGTGTAACATCACACAATACCTCATCTGTGAAGGGGTTGATGTTGTAGGGAAGGAGGCATTGCTGACGAACATGAAGATCTCATTCTTGGTGAAGCCACTCGATACTGTACAACTATGGGTGTGGTGTAGTCAGTAGGCCCAACCACTTCACGACCTCTGTTGTAATGAGGTTCTTTTAGCTCCCACTGTCAACAATGAATTGCAGCAGCGAACCCTTCACCCACATCTGTGAGTGGAAAAGGCGCTCCCCCTCCTCTGGATCTTCAGGCTCATTCTTCTAGATCTTGGTGGTGGCAATAGTGGCACTGGGCTCTGTGTCAATGATCTGCTTCGCTTTTCCATTCCTCCTGTCGGGTTCTGACTCAAGGTCAAAACATGCATCTGATTCGAAAGCCTTCAACTCGGCCACCAATGACTGCTTGGTTCGACACTCACTTGTGTTGTGAGTGGGGCTCTTATGGAACTCACACCACTTTCCTGTGTCCTTCTTTGACTTCGTGGTGTTGTTCTTTTCCTGCAGCTTCGACGGGTTATCTTGGGTCACCCCGGCTTAGCTTTTTCCTTTGGTCTTCGGATTTGCATATCCAAAGTCTTGCTTCTTTTGTTTAAACTTCTACTTGATCTTGACAGCATATCAGTATGTTGTGATGGCTGAGGAAATGTTCAGGAACTCCATTTCTTCCTAGATGTACCTATGTAGGTAGTCGTGGTATTTTAGTACCAAATGCAACTCAGAATCCTTGATACCTAACTACGTGTGAAGGGTATGAAAAATGTTTGTTAACTCTGGCACATCCTGGACTCTTCCCTGCCGGACCGTGGTCCACTTGATGTATTTGTCCTCATAGCTTTTGACAAGGCAGTACTACTCCTTGATGGCATCTTGAAATGAATTCCAAGTGGGTGCAACTAAAAATAGTGAGCCCGTATTTTCATCCTACTGCTCACAGTAGGTTTCCCACTAGTCCTTGATGTGGGGGGCTACTTTGAGAAGAGCGAAAATAATCTTTTCCTGACTCGAAAATTCATGAACGGAAAAATACCCTTCTAGCAGATTTAACCATTTATCTATGGCATTTGTGTCTATTTGACCCTCGAAAATGGGGATTTCAAAATTAACATGTACCTTAAAGGGCATGGTGTTTCCAGAGTAGCTGCTGGAAGCCAATGCGTCGCCTCTGGGTAGCTACTGAAAGATTTGGGCAAAGTTATCCATCATTGTGTTCCTTTATCGCTCGAGGGCTTCTTCAAGCAAGATTTTGATCGGATCTCCTACCCCCTTGTCTTTATTTTCATCAACCATGGGAGGCCGTCTGGATTTGCAGGGTTGGTCTTGCAAAGGTTCGACCAGTTCAAGCCCTAATTCCTTATATCTCGACCTCGTTGCAGACATGCAAAGAAAAACAGAGAAAAAAGAAGACCTCTCTGATACCACTGATCTAGATTTAAATAGAAACGCAACAAATTACAGAAATAACCATAAATAAAGAGATGCAGTGGAAATAATACTTCACATCATTACTGTAAAATACTAAAATATGCTTACAAACAGAAATGGAAATAAACCACCTAGGGCGATGGTAGCTTATCTCTGAGAGGAGATGTGGCGGCTACATGCCTCTGAACTATGTTACAATGAGGCTCAAAGGCCTATTTATTGTTGAGAAACAATGGAAAACGTTTAACATCCCAAAACATAACCCTAGAAGATGAAACGCCAAATTGTGGGCCCCGTTAAATGGGTAAGTTGGTACATCAATTTCCTGGGGTTGTAACTTTGGCACCCGATCTTCGTTTGACGCGTGCAATAGCTCATTAGAAATATCTATCTGAGCACTACAACTTTGGGCAGATCATCATCGGTCCATGGACCCATGTTGCTCCGAGATTTCCCAAAAAATGTTGTTTAGGGCCTCAAAATGGCTTCAGAAGTTCAAGACTCGAAAAACTGCTAAAAATAGTAAATTGTGCTATAATTACAGAAACTGAAAAACTGAAAGAGACAGTTGTGGGGGTCCAAGTGGGATAGGTGGGTGGCCACCAACATC
This sequence comes from Pinus tabuliformis, assembly GCA_031772625.1. Taxonomy (NCBI): domain Eukaryota; kingdom Viridiplantae; phylum Streptophyta; class Pinopsida; order Pinales; family Pinaceae; genus Pinus; species Pinus tabuliformis. The sequence continues at coordinate 502,586,059 of CM062815.1, forward strand.
CACCTGGATCAGTCTAATCTAGTCCCTTTATTTTGACTCCTTCCTTGCATTGTGATACTTAATTGTAATGTGTTTTGGTCATTAGTCTCTTTTGACCTCATGCATCAATGGGGATCTACTATAACCCTTTTTGCCACTTTGTTTTAGTGAGAGGAACCCAACTCAAATATCTTTAGTTGTTAGCTTGAATGCACCTTTCATCACCCTTGGATGTTCTAAAATAGGCATTCCATCACTACCATGTCAATTGTCTCCTTGTATGCCATCACTCCCTTGCTAGTAGACATCATGTATATAGTATACAAATTTCCTTAAGCCTAAGAGAGACCAAGCCTAGATTTTTTTATAGAAGTTCTTTCCCAACAGGATCAACTCGACTTAGATGGCATGAGTTGGCTTGAGGTCAATACTTGTTGAAGTTTCCTAACTTCTTGTGGGTCTAGGTGTCTAGATACATCATCCTAGATCTAGGAAAGGCCTTTAGAATGAGACTCTATTAGTGGCGAAGGAAGAGGAGAACTTAGTGAAAGAACCTTATTTTGCATAATTACCACTAAAATAAACCCTCACTTGCTACATGAATAAGCCCAGTTTGTGTGTGAGAGAAGGGAGGCTAAGGAGCAAGGGATTAGAGGAGGATCCGACACTGGAAGATACACTTGTTGATTGTATTGTTGTTCTATATGAATGTAAAGTTGATTTCCTTCACTACAATTCTGATGTTTATGAGATCATGTTATATTTATATGATTAAATTTGATTTACAATCAAACTTGCCTTCTTGGAAGGGAACAACGTCATCTTTGTTTGTTTATGTATGTGTGTAGGTGTTTGGGCTAAGGAGTTGAAGTGGGATGTTTAGTTAGGGGCAAGGCTTCCAGCGGCCACAACAAGTCTACTATCTATATCGCCACACGTAGAGTGTAAGGTATGTCTCTACCTCATCCATTTCCATTCCATGTAAAGCATTGATTGCTATTATATTTAGAAACTATTTGCATTCATCTTGCCCATTGTTTGTGTTAGCTACCTATACCAATAGGTTTCATATTTCATGATTGGCTATGAAAGGGTCCAAATATGCTCTGCTTTGATAATGCAAAGATCACATATTTCCATAAGAATACAAGCTGTGCTTATAAGCTTGGTATGGACTCAAATTTTGATGGATGGTCCAACAGTCTAATCTGGATCATGTCATGTTTAAATTTTCAGTTGTAGAATAGAGAAAGGAGTCTATCCAAACTGTTTAATCTTGGCAGACAAGTAGTTTAGGTAGAGAAGAAAGGTTCCCAACAGCTTAATCTGGGGCCTTGGAAGAAATAAGGGTAGAAGTAGATAGAAAAAACAAAAGAAAAAGCCAAATAAAAGAAAAGGTAAGTAAGGGTCTGCAAGTCCAAGTGCACCCTCCAAGAAGAAATAAAAAAATGCTAGGCAAAGTAGCTGGGTAAGCAGATGGGGTTGCAGAAGTGGTATTCATCCCAGATTGAATCTTGCTGGTTTAAATAAGAAAAGCAAGGCAAAGGAGCATGTCTAATTCCCCAAATTCCCCTTCCACTCTTATTACTAACATCCCTTCATCCATGGAGATTGATGAGAAATTTCCAAGGTTTTGTGATAGTCCTTGTTCATTTAGAAGCCACATTTCTTGTCTAAAATCTTTTCATTTTGATCTACTCCCTAAGCTAAGTGTTTCTCAAATAAACTTAGCTTTGTCTCCCCTAATCCACTTCTTTCATCCATATTAACTCTAACTTTACTATATAAATCCCCTATATCACCTTTCCCCTACTAGTATAAACACCATGGTGTATAAACCCCAAATTTTGTATAAATATTCCCTCCCCTTGGCATTATAGCCAATAAGTTCTATATCAGGGATCAAATGACACCTAGTCATCTTGATAAACCTAACTCTAGCCCTCCTCCCCCTTTCTAAATCCATTTTTAACCCATTACACCCCATTTGCAAACATAAACCTTGTAAAAAACCTTGCTTTACCCTTACCCGCTCTAAATTGCCAAATAATACACAAAAACCCATTTTTGTGATTTTCCAATGGTTCGGGCGCATATATGTGATTTTCCAAATGCACCGAAAAACCTTACAAAAACCCATACCCTAAGGTTTTTCCGCCGAGCACAGATCCCGAAATAAATATTAAAATAACCCCGTCCCTTCCGTATCGGCCGATCATTTCATTGATCCGACAGCCGTCCGATTGAGGGCCTCTAATCCAACGGCTCTAATCCATGTCAGAGCAGCTCCGACGTCCACCAATTACCCCGTACCGGTCGAGCACCTTACCCCCCCGTCAACCGTCGGATCGGGCCCATGAGATCCGACGACCCTCATTGATATCGGAGCGGCTTCGATGGCGGACAGATACCTTCCGATATCTGTCAGAAGGGTTACGTCATTCGGTCGCCACGCGTCTTCCCTACAGAGCATCGGAGGTACGCCTGACAAATACCTCGTCCGTACCATAAGCGGTGCGATTTAAAACCGCTAACCGCTTCCGGTTTCGGTCGTCCCGCTTGTCCAACGTCACTCCCACGTCATCCCACGTCATTGCCACCCTGCCATCGCGTCAACCGCTGCGCCCGACCTTCTGCCAATGTGTCTTGCCACTTCATCATCCCCGTGGACCACTCAGAGCCTGCCACCTCACCTGATGACGTCATGCTGACGTCACCCGGCCCTGACCCCACCGATGACGTCATGCTGACGTCACCAGAAAAGCGCGCCAAAAGTCTGAAAAATCAATATTATAGCCAAATTTCGCATTTTTTTGGCACTTTTCTACAAAAACGTTTGTTGCTCCTGCATGATTTTTCCACGTCCAACAGTGCACCAACCTGCAGAACTCGACCAGGAGACCGCCAGCGCACCATTTTCACCTGCACTCCTCTCCATTGCTCTCTGAAAACCAGGTATTTATCCTCGAAAATCCTTCCTTCGCCTGGTTTTGTCTGTAAATTTCCAAGGACGATTAAATTTGTGAAAGACATATAATTGACTGGCAGAAATAATTGCGCCTGGCCCCATTTACAATTGTGAACTCGAAAAACACTAGCTGAGCCTTGTTTCCCCCCATTTTCACTAAAAACCATACTCTGTTCGCGCATTCACGAAAGACTCATTTAAACTGAATTTACCTGCTGAGAAAGACAGAGTGAGGCCAGGCATTGGTCTTATTTAAACTTTAAACAGTATTTCAATTGCTGTTTATCAAAACTACTCTCTGTTCCTTATAAATTCACCTCCCTGGTAAAGAGACACTCCTCTATACTGTCCTGCTCAATTGAAACCACTTTACACTTAATTCAGAATCCTCTTTTTCAATGGAGACACCTGTAGTACTAAATGTTCAGCCTTTGAATGCCCCTCAAAGGAACTTGGAATGGCAAGCCTTGGCAGATATGGATTATCAGATTTCAGAAGAGATGTTGATGAGGACCAAGTTCCATATCCACCTGCTCAATGAACTTAAGGCCAAGCATGAAACTGGAGCAGATGTGTTGGGTATATGGGATTCTTTTCTTCCTATTTTTAAGTTGCCTCAAGTCAATCAATTCCCTGATTTGATCCATCTTTGTGCTGAATATTATGACCCTACTCAGAGGGCTGTGTTGGATCCTTCTGGTGCTGCTCTCTTTTACATTACTCCTGAAGCCATCAGGAACATGCTCTGCTTCAAAACTCAGAGAAAATTGGTCCCCTTGTCACTAGTAGATTTGATAAAACAAGGAGATAGATTGACAGATGCCCAAATCACTAAGCTAAATCAGTTATACATTGACTCTGATTCTGTGCAATATCCTCCTCTGAATCAAGTATACCTTAACCAGTTGGGCAGGGACTTGGTAGATATGATTAGTCCGATTTTGGGCTATAGCTCAATAGAATTGGTAGACCAAACTGTACTGGTAATGATGCTGATGTTCGCTCTGGGCAGACCTCCAGTTTGCTATGATTATGCCACCTACATCTCCGACAAAATGCATGAGCAGCTAATGAATTTATCCAAAGAAAAGATGTTCAGATACACCTCCTACATTTACCATTTGATCTTGTACCATCAACATGAGAGATTTCATTTTTCAATCAAAAGAGTGGATGCCCAAGGCAATCCCAGATCAGTGGTCTATTGGTCCTCTGTTTTCCACACTACACCTGATTCTCCATACACTTACTGTGAATTCATAGACCTGTTCGTCCATCCAGCTATGGCGATGCTGATGAGCTCACCTCCTCCGAGACTCACTGATGACAGGCAGAGAATTCTTCAGCTATCCAAAGCTTACAGCATTGGGGATTGGTACTTCTACCAAAACCACACCGTCATCAGGATATATGGGTGTGATTTGCCTCCATTCAGATTACCTAAGTATGTGCCTATGAGGCTATTTGCCCTAGAGTACTTTAGGAAATTTGGCCGGGTTGATGTGCTTCACTTTTCAGGAAAAGGCAAAAAAGCACAGTTGAAGGTGAAAAGCCAACTTGGCCATTTTATCTATAACGAGAGGGAGCAAGGATGGAAAGAAGCAGATAGAATGCTTGAGTCTCTTGGCCTTCAAACCAGTTTCCTATGGACACCCTATGACCCTAATCATTTTATAACTATGAGGAGGCTCAAATATAAGTTGTCTGCCTATGATCATTATAGTATCCCTCACATTGAAAAATATGCTAACCAAGACAAATGGAGGAGAGGGACCTTAGAAGAGCCCATATCACAAGAAGAGCTAAATCAGAGGGCAGTAAGGAATCTAAGGAAGATGGCTGACCTTGAACTTTGTCCACAGGTATTCACACTTCCGAGAACACAAGTGGGAGCAGCTGCATCCTCCTCAACTGCCAAACAGCAAACTACCAAGGCCACTGAAAATATATCTAGCAAAGGCAAAGAAAAGGAAATGGAGATAGAACAATCACTCCATGGCAAGGAGCAGCCACCTCCAGTGACTCAAGAGCAGGCAGATAAAGAAATGCAGCAGTAAGCAGAGCAACAACAACAACAACAGGAACTGCATCAAGAAGAAGGGCTACATGAGGGACAGCAGCCCTTACAGCAAGAAAGAGTAGTTGATACTCCAACCTCCACTGAGCAACAGGCTCAAAACATAGAGCCTCCTAGGCCAGAAACTACCTTCGACGCCTCAGTCCTCCAAACTCCATAGAAAGAGGACATAAACAGAAAAAGGGATAGAGAAACTCCCCTGACATCATCTATAAACCAGGGAGAGAAAAGGCAAAGGTTGAATGACTTTTCTGAGGATGACATAGCAATAAGGCAAGCAATGGGCATGGGCCCACCCAGCAGAGAAGCTTCAGCCAGTTCCTTCCAGCAGGAACAGGACAGAACTATGGGAGGAGAGGTCAGCTCCTCCAGCCAGCAAAGAGAAGGAGAAAGGAGCATCAAGCAGCAGTTTATAGACATCAAAAGGAGGAGTGACCCTATCAAGATACAGCTGTACAACCATTTATTGAAAATGGCTCCCACCAATCAACAAAGACTGATGTCTGCATTTGATGTACAGGAAGGAAAAATGATCATGAGCCATTTTATGCCAACAACACTGCAGCCCCAATCTACCTCAGATTACCTCAAAACCAATCTGGAGGTCCTAGCCAAGGACATACACCCAATGGATAAAATTGAACTGCACAAACAGACTGGTGAGATGGTGTATGCCGCCTTGGCAGACAAAACATTAGAAAATTACAAGCTAGAAAGCAGCCTCAATAATACAGCCTCTCAACTGGAGTTGGATAGGGCATCATCCCAGGCAAAGGACAACAGAATAAGGTCCTTGGAAGACATAATCATTGAGATTGGGCATGATCCCAAAGACATCAAAGGAATACAAGAGATATTGAAGTTGAGGGATGCTGACATGGCTGCCTTAAGGAAAAAGATCAAACTCCCAGCTACCATTCACCCTCAAACAGATGAAGTAGCTCAGCAAAGACATGAGCAGGATGCCACAACCTTGATGATTTCCCTTTATAAGCAGCTGATTCAAGCACAAGAAAAGTTGGGAGAATCAGAGGCCGCACAAGCAGCATTCCAAACAGCACTGAAACAAAGAGAAGAGGGTCAGACCTCTCAGCCTCCTCTGGTCATCAATCTTGAGGAAACTGCTCCTATCACTACTCCTCTTCCTCAATAGACTGAACAGACAGCAACATCTACTTCAGCAGCACCAACAACCACAGAGCAGGCCCAAAGCCTGGATATGCAAAAGCTGAAGAATGAAATTCAAATCCTGGAAGCTCAAATGACCGAGTTAAATGACACTAGGGATAAATTGGCCAAGGTGAATGACAGGTATGACAAATCCAAGCAAGCGGTGGCAGAGAAGGGCAGGGAGGTGAAAGCCCTCAAAGACAGGATAAAAGAGCTAGAAAATGAGCTCAAATTAGATAAAGTTATAGCTGGGCTTAAGGCAATGCTATGGGCCAATATTGGCCAGTCTATTACTGACCAATGGCAGTATATAGAGACAATCCATGAGCAGGTAGAGCTCATCCCAAAAGCACAAGCTGAAATTCACAAGTCAAGGGCTGCTCTAGGCAACATGCCTGAAGTTGCCACCAGGATGATCAATGTGCTGAATAATAGAACTGAGGCCATTCAATTGATCAAAAGGGTTCTCACATTGAGAAATTTGGTGCAGACATTGGAGAGAAGAACCCAAGACATGCAGACCGAGGTAAAAAGATTCATGGATAAATTCCTGGTGCTGCAAAACAGGGGACTCCCTAGCTTACTGAACAGCGCAGGGAGACTACTCATTCATGAGCAGTATGCTAAAAGAGTGAATGCATTTGCCACAAATGGCATCAATGAGAAGCCCAGCAGCTCAGAAGAAACAGGGCCAGCCACAGGACAGACTATCTACAACAAGGTAGAAAGTCTATTTTTTATAATGAATGAGATCAATCACCTGTTTGATGTGGCACCCAATTTTTACAAGTATACAGAGGCAGAGGAGACTATGGATGCAATTCTCAGGCATCAACTCCCTACACAAGACTGGTGGACAAATACAATACAGAAAATTTTATAAACAGTAAGCCATTCACCAAATTTTGTTTTTAAAAAATATCAGTTGTTATGCAAAGCACAGTTAAACAAAATCAGCATGCATCAAAGATTAAAGCTGAGCCAACTCAGCAAAGATTTTGGCCAACAAAGCAAGAAAAGGAAACCACAGCTGGCAGAGCCGAGAAGATACAGCGCAGCAAAAAGTAAAGACACATTATCCAGCGTTAAAGCAAAGCGGTTCAACCGACTCAATGACCTCCAAAGGTCAAATTATCCTCTGACAGACTTAAAGAGCATTTATGCTGCATTCAAAGTTGTAATAACTTCTTTTCTACTTTCTGTACGAAGTTATGAAGATATTTTCTCTCTCAGATGACTCAATGCCTGAGATATTTTGTATAAGCATTCCTATAAAGTCCCCTTCGCATGATCTTGCAAGGGTTGTTGTTGATTTCTCCTGAAGAAGTTCTTATGCTGTAATCCTTTCAGAAGTTTAATAAAGAAAGTGATGGAATTTCTCGGATTTCTGAGGTGTTGAATGCGTTCTGGTGTATGTTGAAAACTGCTGGATTCCTGTGTATCACACAATACAATAAGTCTCTGTAACTCTCTCTGTTATGTATTTTTGATTTGTTAAAATCCATATATGTTTCTAATTTTGAATATTTAGCAACAAGGAAAAAGAATAACTTTCAGGATTTATTCAATGAATACCCTGAGTTCAATCTGTGTTGTTAATGAATGTTTTCTTCAGCTGTAATCTTGATAAGTGTAATTCTTAATTGCTGCACTTTCATAATACATCTTACACAGTGACCTTTGCCACAGGAATTCAAGTTCGCTCCTGTGCAACGTGTTTCACTTTCACCTCACCATCTTAATAGAAAATTCTTAATTGATTTCTGTTGGCTGACATGCATCTCCATTCAAGTTAAACTTGTTTGTCTGAGATACACAATTGGCCCTGCAGTTTGAACACCACCAATCCTGCATTTCAGAACATTTCACAACTCCAGACTCCATTGCCCAATGATATATTACTCTCTAAACACTACATCTTAAAGCCCTGAAGGAAATCCTACAACCAAAACATAAACCAAAACCTGTGCATAATAGCTAGCCTAAAACACCATCATAACAGAGACAAATCATAAAGAGAGAGCCCTCTCTGATTACAGTTTGGCTAGGCACTGTAATCCAAAGATTGGTTAGTGGTTACCCCGGCCGTATTCCCTTGGGAGTCATAGGGAACAACCTGGGTGTTAACATAATTGGCGACTCCACTGGGGAGTGCTTGAGATTTTTCAATTACTATATATCTTCCATAGCTACTATCAAGCCTGAAATAAGTCAAGAGGCCTTTAAACTGTCTCTGTATTACATTGACAGCTTTAGGGAGGAGCTTTTTTAGGGAATCTTCATCTTAGCTTTGAAATATATATATCCATCCCAAAATCTTCATCTAGTCCTTGCAGACATAAAAAGTTCCTGTAAAAATCCTAAAAAACAGTTAGAAACTGGCTCCCAAGAAAAATCCACGGCACACTAGGGCAAATCCTGACCCTAATCCACCTATCATTGTTGATAATCCAAATACCATCCCAAGAAAAATTAGGAGGCAGCAAAAGCAGGAGTAGCCTGCTGATTTAACCTCAGATTCAGATCATCCCAGCCTTATCTCTACCCCATGCAAGGTCATTTTCCGGTCCACCCCTAGTTCCCATAGTTCACCATCCACATTTCAAAGTCCTCCTCTCACATCTTCATCCACTGCACATATCCCCTCGACCAACACTCTAGGTTCACCCCTACTTGTTACCCCTGTGATACCCACTGTTCCTATTATACCAGCTGCCCCTGTTAACCCTCTAAATCCTGTAAATATGGCTAACAGATATGCACCCTTGCAGATACCAGCTAATGTTGCAGCTCTACCCCAAGATTACCAAACCAAAATCTCATATTTTGACTCCAATGGCCCTCTGACAGCTGTCCAGCATGTTAAGAGGATGCAAGACCATTTTGAGCCCTATGAAATAGATGATGACAGTGTCAGAATGAGGATGTTTGTTCAAAGCCTAACTGGGGATGTAAGAACTTGGTTTAGATCCCTGAATGCAAACTCCATTACAACTCCTGATGAACTGTATCAAGCCTTTACTAGTAGATGGGAAAAGAAGAAAGATCCTCTGCACATACTTGGGGAATATGACACTATCAAAAGAGGTCCCCAAGAGACTGTTTTGGAGTATTGTGCAAGATTTAACAATGTATATAACGCGATTCCACAAAATTTAAGACCTCCTCCTGATCTAGCTTTGTACAAATTCCCTGATGGTTTTGACCCTGACATGGCCTATCAGTTGAAGGAAAGAGATCCTCAATCCCTTGCAGAGGCCCAAAGGGTTGCAGTTACAGTAGAAGCCAACCTCATTGCCAAAAGAAACAGGGCAAGGTTGGAAAAGAGGACTGTTTTCAAAGAAGAACCCTCTGCCTTTGATCAAAAGCTAGATGCAATACTCAATGGAATGAAAAGATTGGGTGATAGAGTGGAATCGGTTGAGAGAAAATCATCATGGGAAGCACCACAAAACAACCCTCTTAGGAATCCAAATTTTAGGAGAACTCAAAACCCAGGCATTGGCAAACCCAGTGCTGATCAAGACATAAGACCCCTTTTCCAAGAAAATTATGCAGAAACTTCCACATCAACAGAGCCCAATGAAGATCCTGAGATTAATTTAATGGGTCTAGATGGTGAAAGTCAAGTTTTCTTAACACAAGAAGATCATGAGGATGATGAAATCAAACTGTTCCAAACTAAATCAGGTGAATCCTTTGACTTTAAACAAGGCTATGACACTGTTGTTTATGAAGTCCATAAACAATACAGGCTGAGGAGCAGAACTGTGAATGTTAACCAGCCTGAAAAGAAAAAGGATAATTCGCAGCCTGAAAGAGTCACAGGCACAGAACCTAATGACAAAATAAATTCACATACACAAGAAGTGATTGTTGAGGAGATCACCGAACCACTGTCCATAAAACAGCAGCCTATGGTCACTCCCCCTTCTCATCCTTATTCAACTATTTCTCCTCAAGAGATGAGTAAAAAGGATAAGTCCCAAAATCAAGATAAAAATCAAGAAGAAGATTTAATGAATAAGGAGAGGACTGTCACCTATAACCCCAAGACCCAATCTGAAAAATCCTTTGATCTAGAAACTGAAATTGGCAAAATAAAGATAGCTATTCCTCTCTTGGAACTAGCCAAGCATGACATCTATAAGCTATAGATCAAAAAGTCCCTTCAACTCACTGGCAACAAAGATGATGTCAATGTGCTGGATGACACTCCAGAATTATTATTTGGCCCAGAAGTGGATGGAATAACAATAGTCACAGGGGTATTACCTTTTTATGTCAGCTTACATATTCATGACAAAATACTACACAATGCAATGTTTGATTCAGGTGCTTCTCACAACCTCATGCCAAAAGCAGTCATGGAAAGATTGAATTTGGACATTACAAGACCATACAAGGACCTGTTTTCCTTTGACTCCAGCCAAGTCAAGTGTCTAGGTCTCATAAAAGATTTATGTGTGTCTTTGGTTCAATACCCAAACAAGACAATCCTAATGGATGTGGTAGTTGCTGATATCCCACCTAAGTATGGGATGCTATTATCAAGATCATGGGGAGCTAAACTCCAAGGTTCCCTGCAATTAGACATGTCCTATGCCACTATCTCTGTTTTTGGGCAACCAAAAATACTGTACAGAGAAACACTTATGAAATACATGGTCAGCAGTGAAGAAAAGCCTCAAAACTTTCCCATATATGCTATCCATTCAGACATAGACTCATACATTCTCTTCAATAACACCACAACTCCCTCAAAAGGTGAAGTTGAAACCAAGATATTCATACAAGAGGAAGATTCAAATGAAAGTATTACCACCCATGAAACAACAGTCAATCAAACACTAGATGTTGCTGCTGCCCCGGTTGTCAAGAACATCCAATCAAACGATGAGGCTACCCTAGAAGACAAGCTAGAGAAAAAACCACAATTGCTACTCACATTGCCAGCCCATGAACCAATCATTAAATGTCCTTCCCAACAGGATATCCTATGGTTCCTTGAATTTGATGGCTCGGTCAACAAGTTAGGGGCAGGAGCTGGAGTTTGGGTACACAACAAAGAAAATAGTCATGCAGAAGGCAAAGCCTACAGATTAAACTTCAGATGTACCACTAACATGGCAGAATATGAAGCTCTTTTACTAGGCCTCAAGTTAGTAAAATTCTTACAAGCTGCCAGGGTTTCAATTATGGGCGATTCAGATTTGGTTATTCAACAAGTGAAGGGAAACTTTGTCACCAATGACAAAAGACTAAGGACTTATAGGTCTGCTGTTGCTGAGGTACTAAACTTTTTCTCTGAATTTCAAATCACTAAAATTCCTAGAACCCACAATCTACATGCTCATAGTTTAGCCACCTTTGCAAGTACCTGCAAGCTGCCTTTTGAGCCCCATCATTGTTTTACAGCTGAGGTAAAACACAGACCCTCCATCCCGAACAATGTTAATGATTGGCAAGTATTTGAGAATGACAAGCAAATAAACCATTTTTTAACTCTGCAACAAGAATTTGCAGGATTAAATATTGACACTGATAGAGCAAGTCAATCACAAATACTTGATACAGCAAGTCAATCACAAATACTTGATACAGCAAGTCAATCACAAATACTTGATACAGCAAGTCAATCACAAATACTTGATGCAGCAAGTCAATCACAAATACTTGATGGAGCAAGTCCATCACAAATACAGTTTCAACAGATTGCTCACCCAATATCACCTAGAACTGCAAAACAAATGCTGAATCCAACCATTTTCAACAAGGAAAACATTCAGCAAATTCAACAAATTAACTATGAAGAGGTGGCCAATGCTGAAACTGAAATCATAGAGCTGAAAGACAATTTTCTTCCAACGGGCCTAACTCCACTAGAAGACATCTTTGACTCAAATGACATCCCTAGAAAACCAAAAATGCAGCCCTTAAATGCAGCCATTGAAGAGTGCAACATAGGTACAATTGACAAGCCCAAGATAATTAAATTATCTGCTTCCTTACCTCCTGACCAAAAGCCAAAATACATTGACCTCTTCAAAGAGTTCCAGGATGTTTTTGCATGGAGCTATGAGGACCTAAAGTCCTATGACACCTCTGTAATCTAGCACACTATCCCTCTCAAACCTGATCAAAAGCCCTTTAAACAAAAACTGAGGAGAATCAATCCTATGCTTCTCCCAGCAATGGAACAAGAGGTACAAAAAATGTTCAAGGCAGGCATCATAGCACCAATCAGATTCTCTGAATGGATCTCCAACTTAGTCCCTACAAGAAAGAAGACTGGAGAAATTAGGCTGTGTGTGGATTTGAGGAATCTGAACCAAGTATCCCTCAAAGACAATTACCCCTTACCCAAGATGGATCACATTTTGCAAAGAGTAGTGGGGGCTTGCAGAATTTCTCTACTTGATGGATTCTCAGGTTTCAACCAGATCTTGGTTCACCCTGATGATCAGGACAAAATAGCATTTACAACCCCATGGGGAACTTTCAAATATGTAAAAATGCCTTTTGGATTGAAAAATGCAGGGGCAACATTTCAAAGAGCAATGGACATTGCTTTTGCAAAGGAGATTCATGACTTTTTAGTCATTTACCTGGATGACCTTACACCTTTCTCAAAGTCAGACCAGGAACATATAAAACATTTGAGACAGATCTTCCTAAAATGCAAAAAATATGGAATTTCCTTGAATCCCAAGAAATCCCTATTTGGTTTAGAGGAAGGTAAGCTATTGTGCCACATCATTTCTAAAGATGGCATTAGAATTGACCCAGATAGGATACAGGCTATCCTACAAATGCCCCACCCAAGAAATGTCAAAGAGTTGCAAGGATTCTTGGGAAAAATCAATTTCTTGAGAAGGTTTATCCCAAACTTAGCAGAACTAATCAGATTATTAAATAACATGCTAAAAAAGGATTCAAAAGTCAAGTGGACTGTTGAAGCCAAACAGGCCTTTGAAGGTATAAAACTGGCCCTTACCCAAACACCAGTGCTGACCAATCCTCAATTTGACAGGGACTTTATCATTTTCTCTTTTGCCTCTGAGCATACTATTGCTGCTGTTTTACTGCAAAAAGATGACCAAGGAAATGAGAAGCCAATTGCTTTCTTTAGCAAAGCTCTTAGAGATGCACCTTTAAAATATCAAATCATGGAAAAGCAAGCTTATGCTTTGGTCAAAGCCATTAAAGACTTTAGGATTTACCTCCTTTATTCCCATGTTGTAGCATATGTGCCAAGTCCTATTGTCAAAGACATTCTCACCCAAGAACATTTAGAGGGCAGAAGAGGAAAATGGATTGCCAACATCTTGGAATTTGACATTGAGATAAAACCTACAAAACTAATAAAAGGGCAAGGCCTGGCCAAATTAATGACAGAATCAAATTTTCAAGCCTTAGACATTAACCAGCTGGACAGTGAACCAGAGCTGGCGACTCCAAAGATCAATGTAGCCTTTGAACAATCCCCTTGGTATTCTGATATCTGTTATGTGTTACAAAACCTGTGTGCTCCCCCAGGACTGTCCAGAACTAAGTGTAGATTCTTAAAAATGAAAACCTCAAGATTTTGTGTGATGGATGGCAATCTGCTTTGGAAAAACCATGAAGGTATATTGCTGCACTGTTTAATTGAAAATGAAACTGACTATATCATAAAAGAATTTCATGCAGGTGACTGTGGTGGACACTTGTACTTGAAGTCCACTGTGGACAAGATACTAAGGGCTGGATACTACTGGCCCACCATGTTCTCTCATGTCAAGAAATTCATCACCTCATGTCATAAATGTCAAGTGTTTGAGGGAAAGAGACAGTTGTTGCCACTTCCTTTAAGGCCTATTGCAACAGAGAGACCTTTTCAACAATGGGGATTGGACTTCATTGGGGAAATTCATCCCTCATCTTCAGGCCAACATAGATGGATCTTGATAGCCACAGACTACTTCACCAAGTGGATTGAAGCTGTCCCATGCAGACAAGCAAATGATTCAGTAATTATTCAGTTCTTGGAGAACAACATATTGGCTAGATTTGGCTGTCCTGACAAAATAATAACAGACAATGTTGCTGCTTTCAGGTCCAAGAAAATGGTGAACTTCTGCCATAAATTTCACATCACCTTGGGCCATTCCACTGCATACTATCCCCAAGGAAATGGCCTTGTTGAGTCATCAAATAAAAGTCTGGTAAATATCATAAAGAAAGTGCTTGGAGAGAACAAAAAGAATTGGCATAAGAAGCTTGTGAATGCCCTATGGGCAGATAGACTAACAACCAAAAGATCAATTGGGACCAGCCCATATGAGTTGGTTTATGGATTAGAGGCCAAGTTCCCCTCATCATTAGGAGTGCCTGTTATGAAGCTTCTTCAAGAAAGCCAAGCTGAACCAAATGATATGCAAAGAAGAATCAATCAAATAATCTGTTTACAGCAAACCAAGGACCAAGTTTTCAGCAGAGTCCAAGTTTTACAAGAGAAATTAAAGAAAGCCTTTGACAGAAGGACCAAGGCAGAAGACTTCAACATTGGTGACAAAGTCCTCAAGTGGGATGCAAGAAGAGAGGATAAGGGAAAACATGGAAAATTTGATTCCCTTTGGAGAGGACCATTTGCTGTCCAAGCAGTGCAAGGAAACAATACCTATTTCCTTAAAAGTCTAACTGAAACTGACTTGGATGAAGGTCCTGTGAATGGTAGGATGCTGAAGCACTATTTTGACTACCACCCATAAGCAGAACATGAGTTCCCTTGTATATAGGCAGATGTATATATTATTTTCTGTTTAGATTGTAAAAATGCAGTTTTCCTAGTCTATTGACTGTCAGCAAAAGGTAAATAGAATCAGAGGTCTACCAAGAAGAGAAGCACACAATTTTGGCACTTCAAAACAGCAAACTTCAAGATTGGCTAGAGCAGTCAAGGAGCAAGGCAATCTGACCTGCTATTCTTGGTCTTTCAAATGAAACACCATCCCCATGTGGAGCCACTGTTAGCTACCTATACCAATAGGTTTCATATTTCATGATTGGCTATGAAAGGGTCCAAATATGCTCTGCTTTGATAATGCAAAGATCACATATTTCCATAAGAATACAAGCTGTGCTTATAAGCTTGGTATGGACTCAAATTTTGATGGATGGTCCAACAGTCTAATCTGGATCATGTCATGTTTAAATTTTCAGTTGTAGAATAGAGAAAGGAGTCTATCCAAACTATTTAATCTTGGTAGACAAGTAGTTCAGGTAGAGAAGAAAGGTTCCCAACAGCTTAATCTGGGGCCTTGGAAGAAATAAGGGTAGAAGTAGATAGAAAAAACAAAATAAAAAGCCAAATAAAAGAAAAGGTAAGTAAGGGTCTGCAAGTCCAAGTGCACCCTTCAAGAAGAAATAAAAAAATGCTAGGCAAAGTAACTGGGCAAGCAGATGGGGTTGCAGAAGTGGTATTCATCCCAGATTGAATCTTGTTGGTTTAAATAAGAAAAGCAAGGCAAAGGAGCATGTCTAATTCCCCAATTTCCCCTTCCACTCTTATTACTAACATCCCTTCATCCATGGAGATTGATGAGAAATTTCCAAGGTTTTGTGATAGTCCTTGTTCATTTAGAAGCCACATTTCTTGTCTAAAATCTTTTCATTTTGATCTACTCCCTAATCTAAGTGTTTCTCAAATAAACTTAGCTTTTTCTCCCTTAATCCACTTCTTTCATCCATATTAACTCTAACTTTACTATATAAATCCCCTATATCACCTTTCCCCTACTAGTATAAACACCATGGTGTATAAACCCCAAATTTTGTATAAATATCCCCCCCCTTGGCATTATAGCCAATAAGTTCTATATCAGGGATCAAATGACACCTGGTCATCTTGATAAACCTAACTCTAACCCTCCTCCCCCTTTCTGAATCCATTTTTAACCCATTACACCCCATTTGCAAACATAAACCTTGTAAAAAACCTTGCTTTACCCTTACACACTCTAAATTGCCAAATAATACACAAAAACCCATTTTTGTGATTTTCCAATGGTTCGGGCGCATATATGTGATTTTCCAAATGCACCGAAAAACCTTACAAAAACCCATACCCTAAGGTTTTTCCGCCGAGCACAGATCCCGAAATAAATATTAAAATAACCCCGTCCCTTCCGTATCGGCCGATCATTTCATTGATCCGACAGCCGTCCGATTGAGGGCCTCTAATCCAACGGCTCTCATCCATGTCGGAGCGGCTCCGACGTCCGCCAATTACCCCGTACCGGTCGAGCACCTTACCCCCCCCGTCAACCGTCGGATCGGGCCCATGAGATCCGACGACCCTCATTGATATCGGAGCGGCTTCGATGGCGGATAGATACCTTCCGATATCTGTCAGAAGGGTTACGTCATTCGGTCGCCACGCGTCTTCCCCACAGCGCATCGGAGGTATGCCTGACAAATACCTCGTCCGTATCATAAGCGGTGCGATATAAAACCGCTAACCGCTTCCGGTTTCGGTCGTCCCGCTTGTCCAACGTCACTCCCACGTCATCCCACGTCATTGCCACCCTGCCATCGCGTCAACTGCTGCGCCCGACCTTCTGCCAATGTGTCTTGCCACTTCATCATCCCCATGGACCACTCAGAGCCTACCACCTCACCTGATGACGTCATGCTGACGTCACCCGGCCCTGACCCCACCGATGACGTCATGCTGACGTCACCAGAAAAGCGCGCCAAAAGTCTGAAAAATCAATATTATAGCCAAGTTTCGCGTTTTTTTGGCACTTTTCTACAAAAACGTTTGTTGCTCCTGCATGATTTTTCCACGTCCAACAGTGCACCAACCTGCAGAAATCGACCAGGATACCGCCAGCGCACCATTTTCACCTGCACTCCTCTCCATTGCTCTCTGAAAACCAGGTATTTATCCTCGAAAATCCTTCCTTCGCCTGGTTTTGTCTGTAAATTTCCAAGGACGATTAAATTTGTGAAAGACATATAATTGACCGGCAGAAATACTTGCGTCTGGCCCCATTTACAATTGTGAACTCGAAAAACACTAGCTGAGCCTTGTTTCCCCCCATTTTCACTAAAAACCATACTCTGTTCGCGCATTCGCGAAAGACTCATTTAAACTGAATTTACCTGCTGAGAAAGATAGAGTGAGGCCAGGCATTGGTCTTATTTAAACTTTAAACAGTATTTCAATTGCTGTTTATCAGAACTACTCTCTGTTCCTTATAAATTCACCTCCCTGGTAAAGAGACACTCCTCTATACTGTCCTGCTCAATTGAAACCACTTTACACTTAATTCAGAATCCTCTTTTTCAATGGAGACACCTGTAGTACTAAATGTTCAGCCTCTGAATGCCCCTTAAAGGAACTTGGAATGACAAGCCTTGGCAGATATGGATTATCAGATTTCAGAAGAGATGTTGATGAGGACGAAGTTCCATATCCACCTGCTCAATGAACTTAAGGCCAAGCATGAAACTGGAGCAGATGTGTTGGGTATATGGGATTCCTTTCTTCCTATTTTTATTTGCCTCAAGTCAATCAATTCCCTGATTTGATCCATCTTTGTGCTGAATATTATGACCCTACTCAGAGGGTTGTGTTGGATCCTTCTGGTGCTGCTCTCTTTTACATTACTCCTGAAGCCATCAGGAACATGCTCTGCTTCAAAACTCAGAGAAAATTGGTCCCCTTGTCACTAGTAGATTTGATAAAACAAGGAGATAGATTGACAGATGCCCAAATCACTAAGCTAAATCAGTTATACATTGACTCTGATTCTGTGCAATATCCTCCTCTGAATCAAGTATACCTTAACCAGTTGGGCAGGGACTTGGTAGATATGATTAGTCCGATTTTGGGCTATAGCTCAATAGAATTGGTAGACCAAACTGTACTGGTAATGATGCTGATGTTCGCTCCGGGCAGACCTCCAGTTTGCTATGATTATGCCACCTACATCTCCGACAAAATGCATGAGCAGCTAATGAATTTATCCAGAGAAAAGATGTTCAGATACACCTCCTACATTTACCATTTGATCTTGTACCATCAACATGAGAGATTTCATTTTTCAATCAAAAGAGTGGATGCCCAAGGCAATCCCAGATCAGTGGTCTATTGGTCCTCTGTCTTCCACACTACACCTGATTCTCCATACACTTACTGTGAATTCATAGACCTGTTCGTCCATCCAGCTATGGCGATGCTGATGAGCTCACCTCCTCCGAGACTCACTGATGACATGCAGAGAATTCTTCAGCTATCCAAAGCTTACAGCATTGGGGATTGGTACTTCTACCAAAACCACACCGTCATCAGGATATATGGGTGTGATTTGCCTCCATTCAGATTACCTAAGTATGTGCCTATGAGGCTATTTGCCCTAGAGTACTTTAGGCAATTTGGTCGGGTTGATGTGCTTCACTTTTCAGGAAAAGGCAAAAAAGCACAGTTGAAGGTGAAAAGCCAACTTGGCCATTTTATCTATAACGAGAGGGAGCAAGGATGGAAAGAAGCAGATAGAATGCTTGAGTCTCTTGGCCTTCAAACCAGTTTCCTATGGACACCCTATGACCCTAATCATTTTATAACTATGAGGAGGCTCAAATATAAGTTGTCTGCCTATGATCATTATAGTATCCCTCACATTGAAAAATATGCTAACCAAGACAAATGGAGGAGAGGGACCTTAGAAGAGCCCATATCACAAGAAGAGCTAAATCAGAGGGCAGTAAGGAATCTAAGGAAGATGGCTGACCTTGAACTTTTTCCACAGGTATTCACACTTCCGAGCACACAAGTGGGAGCAGCTGCATCCTCCTCAACTGCCAAACAGTAAACTACCAAGGCCACTGAAAATATATCTAGCAAAGGAAAAGAAAAGGAAATGGAGATAGAACAATCACTCCATGGCAAGGAGCAGCCACCTCCAGTGACTCAAGAGCAGGCAGATAAAGAAATGCAGCAGCAAGCAGAGCAACAACAACAACAACAGGAACTGCATCAAGAAGAAGGGCTACATGAGGGACAGCAGCCCTTACAGCAGCCCTTACAGCAAGAAAGAGTAGTTGATACTCCAACCTCCACTGAGCAACAGGCTCAAAACATAGTACCTCCTAGGCCAGAAACTACCTTCGATGACTCGGTCCTCCAAACTCCACAGAAAGAGGACATAAACAGAAAAAGGGATAGAGAAACTCCCCTGACATCATCTATAAACCAGGGAGAGAAAAGGCAAAGCTTGAATGACTTTTCTGAGGATGACATAGCAATAAGGCAAGCAATGGGCATGGGCCCACCCAGCAGAGAAGCTTCAGCCAGTTCCTTCCAGCAGGAACAGGACAGAACTATGGGAGGAGAGGTCAGCTCCTCCAGCCAACAAAGAGAAGGAGAAAGGAGCATCAAGCAGCAATTTATAGACATCAAAAGGAGGAGTGACCCTATCAAGATACAGTTGTACAACCATTTATTGAAAATGGCTCCCACCAATCAACAAAGACTGATGTCTGCATTTGATGTACAGGAAGGCAAAATGATCATGAGCCATTTTATGCCAACAGCACTGCAGCCCCAATCTACCTCAGATTACCTCAAAACCAATCTGGAGGTCCTGGCCAAGGACATACACCCAATGGATAAAATTGAACTGCACAAACAGACTGGTGAGATGGTGTATGCCGCCTTGGCAGACAAAACATTAGAAAATTACAAGCTAGAAAGCAGCCTCAATAATACAGCCTCTCAACTGGAGTTGGAGAGGGCATCATCCCAGGCAAAGGACAACAGAATAAGGTCCTTGGAAGACATAATCATTGAGATTGGGCATGATCCCAAAGACATCAAAGGAATACAAGAGATATTGAAGTTGAGGGACGCTGACATGGCTGCCTTAAGGAAAAAGATCAAACTCCCAGCTACCATTCACCCTCAAACAGATGAAGTAGCTCAGCAAAGACATGAGCAGGATGCCACAGCCTTGATGATTTCCCTTTATAAGCAGCTGATTCAAGCACAAGAAAAGTTGGGAGAATCAGAGGCCGCACAAGCAGCATTGCAAACAACACTGAAACAAAGAGTAGAGGGTGAGACCTCTCAGCCTCCTCTGGTCATCAATCTTGAGGAAACTGCTCCTATCACTGCTCCTCTTCCTCAACAGACTGAACAGACAGCAACATCTACTTCAGCAGCACCAACAACCACAGAGCAGGCCCAAAGCCTGGATATGCAAAAGCTGAAGAATGAAATTCAAATCCTGGAAGCTCAAATGACCGAGTTAAATGACACTAGGGATAAATTGGCCAAGGTGAATAACAGGTATGACAAATCCAAGCAAGCAGTGGTAGAGAAGGGCAGGGAGGTGAAAGCCCTCAAAGACAGGATAAAAGAGCTAGAAAATGAGCTCAAATTAGATAAAGTTATAGCTGGGCTTAAGGCAATGCTATGGGCCAATATTGGCCAGTCTATTACTGACCAATGGCAATATATAGAGACAATCCATGAGCAGGTAGAGCTCATCCCAAAAGCACAAGCTAAAATTCACAAGTCAAGGGCTGCTCTAGGCAACATGCCTAAAGTTGCCACCAGGATGATCAATGTGCTGAATAATAGAACAAGTACTCAGCTGGCAAACATGGGAATTCCCAATAGAACTGAAGCCATTCAATTGATCAAAAGGGTTCTCACATTGAGAAATTTGGTGCAGACATTGGAGAGAAGAACCCAAGACATGCAGACCGAGGTAAAAAGATTCATGGATAAATTCCTGGTGCTGCAAAACAGGGGACTCCCTAGCTTACTGAACAGCGCAGGGAGACTGCTCATTCATGAGCAGTATGCTAAAAGAGTGAATGCATTTGCCACAAATGACATCAATGAGAAGCCCAGCAGCTCAGAAGAAACAGGGCCAGCCACAGGACAGACTATCTACAACAAGGTAGAAAGTCTATTTTTTATAATGAATGAGATCAATCACCTGTTTGATGTGGCACCCAATTTTTACAAGTATACAGAGGCAGAGGAGACTATGGATGCAATTCTCAGGCATCAACTCCCTACACAAGACTGGTGGACAAATACAATACAGAAAATTTTATAAACAGTAAGCCATTCACCAAATTTTGTTTTTAAAAAATATCAGTTGTTATGCAAAGAACAGTTAAACAAAATCAGCATGCATCAAAGATTAAAGCTGAGCCAACTCAGCAAAGATTTTGGCCAACAAAGCAAGAAAAGGAAACCACAGCTGGCAGAGCCGAGAAGATACAGCGCAACAAAAAGTAAAGACACATTATCCAGCATTAAAGCAAAGCGGTTCAACCGACTCAATGACCTCCAAAGGTCAAATTATCCTCTAACAGACTTAAAGAGCATTTATGCTGCATTCAAAGTTGTAATAACTTCTTTTCTACTTTCTGTACGAAGTTATGAAGATATTTTCTCTCTCAGATGACTCAATGCCTGAGATATTTTGTATAAGCATTCCTATAAAGTCCCCTTCGCATGATCTTGCAAGGGTTGTTGTTGATTTCTCCTGAAGAAGTTCTTATGCTGTAATCCTTTCAGAAGTTTAATAAAGAAAGTGATGGAATTTCTCGGATTTCTGAGGTGTTGAATGCGTTCTGGTGTATGTTGAAAACTGCTGGATTCCTGTGCATCACACAATACAATAAGTCTCTGTAACTCTCTCTGTTATGTATTTTTGATTTGTTAAAATCCATATATGTTTCTAATTTTGAATATTTAGCAACAAGGAAAAAGAATAACTTTCAGGATTTATTCAATGAATACCCTGAGTTCAATCTGTGTTGTTAATGAATGTTTTCTTTAGCTGTAATCTTGATAAGTGTAATTCTTAATTGCTGCACTTTCATAATACATCTTACACAGTGACCTTTGCCACAGGAATTCAAGTTCGCTCCTGTGCAACGTGTTTCACTTTCACCTCACCAGCTTAATAGAAAATTCTTAATTGCTTTCTGTTGGCTGACATGCATCTCCATTCAAGTTAAACTTGTTTGTCTGAGATACACAATTGGCCCTGCAGTTTGAACACCACCAATCCTGCATTTCAGAACATTTCACAACTCCAGACTCCATTGCCCAATGATATATTACTCTCTAAACACTACATCTTAAAGCCCTGAAGGAAATCCTACAACCAAAACATAAACCAAAACCTGTGCATAATAGCTAGCTTAAAACACCATCATAACAGAGACAAATCATAAAGAGAGAGCCCTCGCTGATTACAGTTTGGCTAGGCACTGTAATCCAAAGATTGGTTAGTGGTTACCCCGGCCGTATTCCCTTGGGAGTCATAGGGAACAACCTGGGTGTTAACAGTTTGGTAGATCTTGAGGTAAGATCTATGCGACAATAGTTCCTTTATTTTGAGCATAAATGAAACAAACATGTAGCTCTCTTGGCAAGTCCATGTTATGTAAATTCATGTGAATGATGGGGTCTTCTTTTCAAATCCCTCAAGTGTCACATCATATGTATTTCTAGGGAGCAAGGTGGTTACAGCTAAAAATTATATTGGTAGTGGTTAGAATTGACCCAGTGTCATGCAGGTATAACCTTGACCCAATTGTTGATTCCTCTAACATAAAAAAAATAATAAATAAAAAAACAAAAAAAATCCAAACATATAACTTATGCACAATATAACTCCAACAGGATGTGATTTGTAGGAACCTATTCAAGATTCTTTCCCAAATATTTATTAGTATTTTTGATTGCTATTAAAAATTAAAAACTAAAATACAATCATAATGTATATATATCTTTGAATTTTACTACGACACCTAAGAAAATAGATATTCCCAACATCTATGTAAAAAAAACTTTATATTGAGTTCCATTACAACACTTAAGAAAACAAATATTCCTAACATCAATGTAAAAGAACTAACGCATCTCATCAAAGATTATGTGGGGTCTCACTCAGATGAATGTATATCTTTGAATTTCATTACAACACAAACATATATTCCCAACATCTATCTAAAAGAAACTTCATATTCTTAACTTTAAGCTCATTCACAACATGTTTCATCTAAATAATATGAAATCGATATTTAAAAAAAATAAAAAAAATTAACTTATCATATTCCGAAAATGTGGAATATTAAGAGGTTTGACATTATTTGGAGTGGTCCAAATGATAGAATCTACGGCATGCATTTAGGAATCAAAGAAGTAATTTTGGGTTTTTTTAATAGTGGGAACCCATTTTTTATTTTTATTTTTAACTTTATTAAATATTAGTATAGATTTATAATACAAATTTATAAATCAAGAGTATTAAAGTGAAAATTGTGTGGAAAAAATAATATATAATTTTTCATTATTTAAATTGTGTTTTTTAATGATATATATTTTTAAGTATGGTTAATTTAATTCATCTTAAAATATTTTATTATCACATATATTTTATTATATATAACATAAAAATATATTTTTTTTATATTAGATATATATGAAGTGGATATTCACGTAAGTTGGTTAACATAGATCTTCAAATAATTTATTTAAATAATTTGTTAAAATATTTTTGAAAAGTATAAAATTTAAACATCTTGCTCACATATTTTTTTGTACTTCTAAGTATTTTACATTAATTTATAATAGTTTATATAGATGACTAATTAAATAGGCATAGCATATTTTTTTACTATGATTGATATTGTTTTTCTATTTAGAACATGGTAAGACAACTTGCAAATCCATTCCAAACACTAAAATTCAAAAAAAAAAATATTCTATTTTTATTTTAAGAAATACACTTGTTAACTTCAAGTTAAACAAAAACATACTTATAAATCCCTTCACTCTAAATTATAAAATAAACCTCTAAACTCAATCACTATATTATTAAAAATAATAAAATTAATATATATAAATTTAAAATCTAACCGCTGACATTGCACATAAAATATTAACACTGTAATGTTACTTTACGTCAACTCCATATGATATAAAATCATGTCTGTATCTCTGATATTTTTGTTTTATCGCGTTCACTGACTCCGCATGTTGGCAATCATTGAAATGGTAAGTGACGTCCTATCTGTTCTCTGTGCTTAAGAGTTGCTGCTGCAAAGAGATCAACGTACCGCCTGATTAAGCGTTTTTTCAACCATTTCTTTTCCAGCCGCACAGCAATTTCTTTATAAAAAAATACCTAGGAATCAAATTTCTGGAACAACTCTGTTCGTTGTCTCGACACAATCGCGTGAGAATATATCGATATTTAAAAAGGCATCTGGTTTTTTTAATTTATTATTATTATTTTTAGGGTGGTTTTATATGAATTTGTTTAAAAGGGGTGCCAGATTTTAGAAGAAGCTCGTTTCCGTTTAATTCACAGAGCGGTACA
The DNA here is from genome assembly GCA_031772625.1 of Pinus tabuliformis. NCBI lineage: Eukaryota > Viridiplantae > Streptophyta > Pinopsida > Pinales > Pinaceae > Pinus > Pinus tabuliformis. The sequence continues at coordinate 502,610,654 of CM062815.1, forward strand.
TATATTTTAGACATTTATAATATATTATGGAGCTGGAATTTATAGGGAGAAGTTATCATTAAATCTTCCCAATCATTTTAAATATTTTTGTTGATTTATACCAATTTATTATTAATTAGGTTTTCTAGATTTACTAACAACATTTACATATTCAAAAATATCAAGATAAATAATTGTGTTATATAGTGAAACATGTAATAATATGGAATTCTAAATTCAGACCAAGTAAAGAGAAAAACAGCCCAAAATTTTTTATTAAATAAACTTAAGATATTGAGTTTGAGTTTTACTAAGCCTGTGTTATGAAAAATTATATTTATGTTATGAAAAGTTATACGAGGAATGAATAACCCATATTTAAATCTCCAAACTGACATGACCCGTACTTCATAAAAGTTATAGTGTTGGGTGGATAGTTAGTTTAAACCTTGCCAGTACTTCATGGACCATCATAACTACTCATAGCTCTTCAAGTTGTTTTTTCTGTAGCAGGATTTGTCTCTGTTCTCCATGGATTGTGTTTCAGTGGAGTCAGCCAATGAAGGGCTGGGCCGTGGCAGTCGATGGTCTTTGCTGTAAAGTTTTGACGCTGTTCTTTAGATATTTGGAAATAAACATAGCTCTAATCATAGTTACCAAATACGGCCGAATCACGGTTAAAAATATGAAAATTTGGCCGTACGATTCGAATACCGAATAGTTCGATAAAATTCGATCCGGTTCGTAGTTTAGGTGCGCATGTATGGTTCATTACCTGGCATAGTTAATGGTCGCAGATAGATTATGAACTAAAGAATAAATAGATTGTTGTGGTATGGCATGCTGCAGAGAAAAATAAAAATTGTTGCAGTATGGTATTTTGTCGAGTAAAACAAAAATTGTTGCAGTATGGCATGCAACAGAGAAAAACAAAAATTGTTGTGGTATGTCAAGCAGCAGAGAAAGACAAAAGATTCACCCAATAGATTGTTCATTCGCTAAACACAAATAGATTGCTGCTGTATGGCATGCACGCATAGGAAAATAGAAATTGCTGCGGTATAGCATGCACCCAGCTAAAAACATAAAAAATTGTTGCTTTATAGCATGCACGGAGCTAAAAACATAAAAATTAGGAGATTTATGGGTTACTTAGATTTTATAGGTTAAATGAGTAATAACATGACATGCACAATTATGTAACTATATGATTGTGAAAATTTTAATAGAATTAAAATAAGAAAAAAATTATATATAGAAATGCTATATTTTTATGTAATATATATAATATTATAATAAGCAATGTAGATTCATCATAATTCGAGATGTTCTAATTATCCAGGTGTATCAAATATATTAAGGTGTAAACTTTTTCTCAAGTTTTGCAATCAAAAAGGGATTTGCAAAACTAACAAAAAGAAAGAAACACTAAGTATTATATTACCTAATCATAACCAATTGTTGTTGTTTGGGAAGCAATGGGAAAAAATACCTAAATGTGGACCTATAAGAGAGTTGTAGTTGTTAGGGATGATAGCTTTTCTTACTAAAATGTGTTGTTTGGGATGATAGTTTTTCTTACTAAAATGTGGGTTCAGTCACCCACCTAAAGAGTGTGTACTATAGTGAGAGAGCTTTAACAATTATATTTTGATATTTTGGGGTTTATTTGCATGTAATACTAGTTAATTGGTAGAAAATAAACTAACAAGTCTAAACAATAACAAGATGAATATAAGATGCAAACAGTAAACATATTCAAGAACTCATAAGTAAGGGGAAAGCTCAAATAACTCATGAAATCCTATGTATATTTCATTTAAAAATTAAATAAACACTTCAATATTCAATGAAAAGAAATAATTTGACAAGCATGAATTTGTGGAACTAGAAAAATTATATATATATATATATATATATATATATGAGAGAGATTGCTTAAATAACTTCCTGGTCTTCAAGTATCCACAACTTCTGATTAAAAAATATCAATCTTAAGTATAATTATTTTCAACCCCTTCGTAGTTGAAAAGAGTTCTAGAGAGTAGAAAAAATAACAAGAAAGACATTCTCCCTATTTTTCTCAAACTAATTTCTAAGTATAAAAAATTGTTAAATTTCGATAATATTTTCTTGCAAATAAAGCTCAAAATTGTTAAATTTCGATAATATTTTCTTGCAAATAAAGCTCAACATTCAATCCTCTTCTTTATCTGCTTATTTTTGTTACTTATTTTCCTCATGATTTATTGCTATTATATTTCTATCTCTTTTCTCAATTTAGAGGTTCTTGTTAAATAACAAATTTGAATTTGTTATCTACGTGGATTTGTATGTTTCATTATTTGCTTGAAGCCCCTCTTCTTATGTGTATGACCATTTAATTTAACAACCAAAAAAAAGAGCGCTAAATAATTCTTGATTTAATTTGTAAGTTAATTTGAATGCTAAATAATTGTTGATTTAATTTGTAAGTTAATTTGAATGTTGATTTACAAGTTTAATCCATTATCCCACATGCATTTATAAAAAGTTTATAATTTTTTATGTTTCTTATTAAAACTTGTACAAGAGCAGTAAATGGCATAGAATGCGAAGCCAAAATAGTATAATTTGTGTGAAAATTTTCACAAATTTTATGCTTGCAACTTGCAAATGCATTTGGACCTCTCAGAGTTTCTTCTTCCAAAGTTTACATTTCAAAACAATTACAATACATAAGAAAATTTTCTTCCCGGGGAGGGGAAACCAAAAAACCTTTTCCAAAGTTTGTAGTTCAAAACCATTACAATATATAAGAAAAACAAGACTCGAAACCAGCAATCTCTGGTGAAGCAAAGCCACTGATTAACTAACATTTGAAGTGTAGACAAAATGCCAAAACATATAGTGTTAGAGAGAACCTGAGAGACCTTAGTTGGTGCTACGAAGACATAGAGAGATATTGACCTATTGCAATTGGGCTCATCCATTGCTGAGAGGGCTAGCAATGACAACTTTTGCAGCCGATTCTTCAATGATGTAACACTTGTGCAAATTGGTATGAGGAGGGGAAAGCTTGGGAGTCGTCAGCTAAGTGTCCTTCATAGGTGCGACCTCTTCCGATTGTTTGTGAGTTGGAGAGGGACAACCACTAGTTTCCATGAAGGTGGAAGTAGAAATTGAGCCGAGGGGAATAGAGACAGAGGTCAAGGGGGAAAGGGGGAAGGAGGAGGAGGGAATGTCAGGAAGGAAATCAGTGCCCAAGTCACAGGATAGGTGGCGGAGGGATGTGGTGGCGAGATGGTTGCTGGCATAAATCTTAACAATCTAGCAAGTTGTCTTGGATTTTTCCAGTTCCTGGGCAAGGAGATAATGGATGAGAAGGTTATGAAGTGCTCAGAGTGTGTTGTGCCAATGGAGAACCTCCTCGACTACTGATTCGAATACTTGGCATTGAATGTGAGCAAGAATGGCATTTTCATACATAGTCCATTCTTCATCTGCAACAAGGGAAGTGGGTGAGTAGCCTCTACCCCTTCCACGACCAACTCAACAAATTATTCCTCTTTTGCAACTCATGATGGAGCAATTGGGTTTTGTGGGATGTGCAGGAGACACAAGTTTAATGGTGGTTGCAAGATCAGAGAAGGTAGGTGGGAGAGGCCAGACGTTGAGCAAGGAAGCCGAACAAAAATTCCATATTGTGAACATGATGCGAGGAGTAGATATACTGTAAGGAATGATTGATCGGACATTGATGCCAAGTGTGTGGAGACACTGCAAGAAGCAGGTAATAAAGAGCATTGTTGGCATAATAAGATGTGGCATGATTGAGGGATGCCAAATGGAAGGCTTCGTCATTCTGTCGTTAAGCAAGTGGCAGGGCTCACAGAAACACATGTTTCTGGTGGAAAATTAAGCCTATATTATTGTAAACTAAAAAACTAAATTAGAATAAAAAAAATAAGATAAAGATAAATTACAACCGAACTAATTATAGATTATACATTAAATTAATATAAAAATAAGTAACTAAAATTAAATATTAAAACTAAAATAAACTAACTCAAACATCTAAAATAATAAAACTAAAACTAAATGAGTATGTTTTAATACTAAAATTAAAGTAATAAAAATAAACTATAGGAAAAAAAACAGGTCAATGCAACTGAGTAAAACTAAACTAAAATTAAAATTATAGTAAAATTAAACTAAAATAAATTTATTGATTTTCCCATTTTTACTATCAAAACCATATGATGTATAAAGATCTGTATATAATTAATTCATAATCTAGAGACCATCTAAATAAAAATAAAATCTAACATATAAACGGTATATAAATAATAAAATAAAATAAAGATTCAACTAATTCTAATAAGTTTTAAATTACAATAACAAAACTAAGAATTAAAAAATCAAAGTAAAAGTTAAACTAAAAGTTAAGAAAAATAAGAAAGTTAAGAAAATATAAAAAAATTTAAAGTAAAATAAATAAAATTAAGCTAAAAACAAAATCCTGGGCATTTTTCTAATGAGCTTGTGGTTTGCAGTGTTTTTTTACATTTTTTTATGTTTTATTTTTGATGGGCTAATTGTTTATGATTTGATGGATGATTTAGGCATAATTTTTGTAAATTAATGGAGAATTGTCATTTGTATCATCCTGTGGTAAAAGTATATGGAAATTTAGCATTCAAAAACTCATGGAGACAAGGGAATAGCGTACAAGAGTGCACCGCAAAATTCAAGAAGATGGAAATAATGTCGGGAATCTCTCTGAAGAACCTAGACATGTTCCTCAAGTATCTAGGGGGTCTACATAGCCATATGTGAAAGCAAGTGATGTTGCTCAAACCCAAAATGGTGAATGAGGCTTGTGTATAGGCACAATACTTGGAAAAAATAGGCTAAAAGAAATGGAAATAAAGTGGTGTAGGAGAAGGGACACCAAGAAGCTTCCAAATAGGGGAAGAATAAATGGAAAGTGGAGAAGGACACGAAGACAATACCCATACATACTACTGCAAAGATCCTAGAAACCACTGCAACCATTGTAAATATTGATGGTCACACAAAGGAGAAGTGTTGGAAATTGCATAAAAAAATCAACTAAAATAACTGTAAGAAAAACCAAAAGAAGAAAAATCTCATAGAAAAATATTTAAGCAATCATGTGGAAAGCAACTTGGATGTGGATGAGAAGATTGATTGCATATCAGTGTAGAAAGGGGTGAATCTTAGTATCCTTCAACAACAAGAAGAGGAGATGAACAAACTCTTCCATATAAAAATATAATCCAAGAGGACATTGATGTTATATTCAACTCAAGACCACAGGTAAATCTCATTGCAGCAGAGCTAGTGGGATTGGAGGTTCAAGATAATCATAGCCCATAGCCATTGGGATGGGTAAATTAGGATTCAAAAATCAATGTAACAAATAGCATAAAATAAAATTTGTTATGAGTGTTGATTTTATTGCTAAAGTAGAATTAGATATAGTTTCACTTGATGTATGTGGGGTTTTGTTTGGTAGTCCTTATATGTACATGTGGGATGCAATATTCATGTAAAGAGCCAACTAATATTGCCTCATAAAGGGTATAAATTCCTTATTCATCAACATGAACAAGGGAAAGTCTAAAATTTTGCTGGTAAGTGCCAACCAAGCCAATAAATTAATCGGTTCTAGCAAGAAGTATGTTTTACTATTTTTTAATAGAAACTCAATATGTAGAAAACTTAACGAGAGCAAAGGTAAATGGATGGGTACACTAAGGAATAGAGACAACAAATGGAAGAGTTGTTATATCCATGCAAGGGAGTGTTCTCGAAGCCTAAAGGGATAACACCCAAGATGGATGTGGAGCACAAGATCCAATTATTTCTAGACCCTCCATTGAAAAACATTGATTTGTATAAGAAATATGTTCTAGAAGCAAATGAGGTGAAAAAATGTTAGGTCCCTATAGTACTAGTGTAACCCATTATTTTTATTAGTGCAACCCCCTTATTATATTGTTGTGCCCATGTAGTCCCCATATTGTTATTATTGTGCCCCATAGAAGCCCACTATTGTTATTATTGTGCAGTTACATTATTATTGTTATGTCGGCTCTAATTGTATTATGACCCCTTAGACTCCTATATATAGAAAGGAGTTCTTTTCATTTGTTTCATCCAAAAATTGTTCATTTGTGTAATGTACAGGAGTTTGACCCCTTGAAGAGGCTGATTTATAAGGCATTGATATTTCTTTTCTATCATTTTGTGAGCTGGTTTCATAACATTTGGTATTAGAGCTTTGGATTATAGGATTCTGTGATGTTTCAGAAGCTACAAAAAAAACCCATTTGAACCTTGGGTCTGAATTTCAGATCTTGTATTGCTATAGTTTAGGAGATATCATCTTAGGAAATTAGGGTTTTCGCAAGCTCTGGAATTCCATCTCAAATAGGCATCATGGAATTTTCACTATAGGTTTGTTTCTATGAAGTTTCAGACTTTGAAATTAAAACCCATTTGAGCAGAAGTCATGGCAAATCTTAGGCCCGAATTTCAGACCTTGTTGCACTATATTTTCGTAGATATCATCCAAGACATTTAGAGTTTTTGCAGGATCCCGAATTATATCCCAAATAGGCGACGTTGGGCAAATCGTCATAACTTTCTCTCTAAGCATCAAATTGAAATTTCATAAGAAGTGATAAAAAAAGGACGGAATGTACTTCTTGGTGTATCGTTTTCAGGTCCGAAGGTCGAAACAGTGACACATGGAACTTGGTATAAGTTCGCTCTACTGAAAAAGTATATAAACAAGTCACCTTAGGAGATTGGACATAACTCTTTCTTGGAAAATCCAAATTCGATTAGACTTGTGGCATTGGAAGGAGGACGTAGAGGGATACCGCAAGTCATAATTAAAGACCTTGGAGATCTAAAATTTCAGAGATACAACAAATTGAAGATCGAGATCCTAAAAGCAAGAAAAAGAATGGCTCGAATCAAGAAAATAGAAACACCTAGTAATCAAAATTTGATGGATGATTTGAAGAATGCGATTGATGCTAAGATAAATAGTTTTATCTATGCCATGGAATTTGATATTGATGGTATGAAAGAATATTGGAACAAAGGCATGGAATATTTGAAGAAAGACATGGAAGGTTTGAAGGAAGGTGGGACAAAGCTGCTACAAGAAAGGCCTCCTAATGGCGAAAAGGTAGTAGAAGAAACTCATTATTAGAAAAAAAATAATGTTGATCATGATTTCATAAAATATAACATTGGATTGAAGATCCAGCATATTCCAAAGATAGATATGAGTAAGTTTTATGGCAAGGATCTCGCAACATGAATACTACAGATGGATAAATATTTTGATCTACATGAGGTGCAACTGTTACAGAAGGTATATATTGCATCTTTATATTTAGAACCAAATCAATTTTTATGGTATGAAGGGCTTTGTTCTTGTAAACCACTTGTCACATGGTCAATTTTCATGGAGGAAATGATAGCATATTATGAGGATACAAAGAGAAACACCTTCTTTATCCAATTGATAAATCTCAAACAAAAGGGTTCAATGGTAGAGCACATTCAGCACTTCCAAAAATTGAATATAAGGGTAAATGATATTCCAGAGAATCATAGGATTGAAGTATTCATAGGGACTTTAAATGGTAACATCCAACATGAGGTTCACCTTTGGGAACCTGATTCATTGGATACGACATATAGGTTGGCAAGAAAAATTGAAAGAAAAATTATGGAAATAAGGAAGCCTACCACTCATAACTATAAAGATGGAACTGTTGTTGCTCCTAGCCTTTCACGACCTACAATTTTGACACCAAAACAATTGGAAGAAAAAAGAGAAAAAGGGCTTTGTTACAATTGTGATAGAAAATACACTAAACGTCATAAGTGTGCTAAGCATAAATTAATTTACATAGATGGGGAAGAGGAGCAAGAAAGGAAACAAGAAATGTCAAACGAAGAAGATATACACCAAGAAAAAACCTTGGAGAAAGAAGAAATGAATCTGACGATATCTTGTAATGCATTAGCCGGAATCACAACTCCTCAAACTATCAAGATGGAAGGACATATCAAGAAGAAAAAGGTAATAGTGTTGATTGACTCGGGCAGTACCCATAATTTTGTTCATTGTAAAATAGCCACTAATTGAATTACTTCCTATATCTAGATCCAGAGTGTCAAGTGATGGTTCCAAGTGGAGGAACCATAAATTGTTGAAAATAGCAACAAGAAATGATAAAAATAGAATCCAGAATATTCCAATTTTAATTGGTCCTTGAATTAAAATTGTGAATTAAAATTTTAATTTAGTCTCACCAGCTTCTTGGAAATAATTAATTAATTCATTATGGATTAATTAGTTGGAGAAATTCAAGCTAGAAGTCTTTATGAAGTCATGTAGCAGTTATCCCTTAAATTAAGGAGATTATCGCTTAATTAAGGAGATAATATTGAGTTGTAATTAGTTAGCTCAGTTTACTGAGTTAAGTCCAGTTAAATTAGTTCCAAACTATTTGAGGAACTAATTGTGAGTTATCAGTCAGTTGATGCATGCATGCACTCAACCAGTGTACTCCAAATAACTGAAGATTCCCTCATTAGTAACTCATGCATGTCTATTCTGAGAAAGACCTAGTTGAGCTAAATGTCAAGGACAGTGTATTATTAGTTGCATGTTTTCTCCTATAAAGGAAACTCATGCATGCAGAAGGACTAAGGTTCCTTGAGGATTGCGCAGTTCTGATAAGATGTGAGATAAGTGTGAGAGATCAGTGTTCCACTTGGTTGAGAGTTTTCCACTTGGTAACAAGAGGATCACCTAGGAGAAATTGCGCAAGGAAATAGGATCTTGGAGGGCAGAGAGGAAGGCTTGTGAGAAGCTTTGATTTCCTGTGAGCATCTAGGAGGATTGTACTAATAGCTAACTAGCTATGAGAGCTAAGGATTTGTATAATTCTGATGTATTTCCACCTTGTATGATAATACAGATAGTGGGGTTTTTAGTTGAGGCTTTCCCCTGAGTATTTTCTGTGTTTCATGTGTATTGATTCTTCTTATTCTGGTTATATGTGTTCAGCTTTGATTCATCTCGATCTTTAAGCTTCCGCAAAGTTTGATAGTAGAAGTAGATTATAGTATTTTGCTTTAGTATATTTCATTATCGGGTTAATCTACAATCAGATTTTCTGTATAAGTCTCAGAGCGAGATTTGAAGAGAATTTGCATAATTTCTACATGGTATCAGAGCAAAGGTTATCAGAGTTGTGGAGAGTATACTAAGAACATAATTCAAAGTTTGAAGTTAGAGGTTGCAGGTACAAATCAAATTCATCTCATACTTCAGCTTGGTCAATGGCGTTTTATGGCTTGAGACTCGAGTATACCTTGGAAGGCAGCTCGAATTACATAGCATGGAAAGATAGAATGGAAGCTGTATTAGAAGGCAATGGATTGAAGGATTTCATTGATCAAGATATCCCAAAGCTAGCTGCAGCTAATGCACAAGAGTTGGCTGAGTGGAAGAAGTGTGTAGCAAAGGCGAGACAGATCATCCTGGAGGGAGTTTGAGACAATATTTTCTCGAGTCTCCATGGGAAGGATACTCTGTTTTCAATGTGGAAGACATGGAAGGACCTATTCCAGAACAGTAGTGACCAAAGGAAATTGGCGCTCAAGGATAAGCTTCAGAAAATCAAGATGGAGAAGGGCGATACTATTTCCACATATCTGAAAAAGCTCACTACCTATAGAGATGAGCTTGGTAGTGTGGGAATAACTACTTTTGATGATGATATGGGGAGCCTTGCTCTCCTCGGCTTTCCAAAGAGCTAGAATAGCTACCAGGACTTTGTGAATAGAAGGGAGAAACTGCCAGATTGGGAACGACTGTGGTCAGATCTGATGCAGGAGGAGATCAAGAGGAGCACGCAAGATTGTTCTTCATCAAAGAATGAGGATGAAAAAAATCTGGCCTTAGCAAGTAAGGCAAGGAAAGGAAAGGGGAAGGCTTCCTATTCCAAATCAAAATTCTTCTCATGGAGGGAAGAAGGTTGACAAGTCTAAAGTGAGATGCTTTAATTGTCATAAGATGTGACATTATGCAACTAATTTCCCATCAAAGAAGTCCAAGAAGGGATCCTCAAAAGGATCAGAAGGTAAGGCATTAGCCTCTCAGTTCGAAATGGACTTTACCCTCATCACATGCATGGTGTCATCGATGGTGGGTTGTGTTTGGTATCTTGAAAGTGGAGCCTCATTCCACATGATCGGCGATAAAAGTTTATTCAATACCTTGGAGGAGAAAGACCTCAAGATGCGCATAGAGATGCGTGATGATGAAAGGTATAGTGTTTTAGGAGTGGGCATGGTTACTTTTAAGAGGGAGCATGGAGCTCCTATCACCTTGATAGATGTGAAGTATGTGCCTGGACTGAAGAAGAACTTGGTATCGGTTGCGATGTTGGAGGACAAAGGCTACGATGTTGTCTTCAGTAAAGGAAAGGCATTCCTTAGACACATCACCACGAGACAGGTGAAATAGATCGGTTCACAAATTAAGAACCTATATGCTCTTAAGGTTCAAGATGCATGAAAAGCCTTGAGGAGCAAGGATAATGTTAGAGACTTGGTGGTTGAGAGGGAGAGTAAATTAGCTCTCAACATGCAGTCCCAGAAGAAGTTTCGGACAATTATGGAGGAACCACAATTGGAGAAGTGGGAAGAGGAATCACATGCAATGATACCTCCAAGTGTGAGGTGGGGCGATGTGGAGTGACAGTCCCAAGAAGGTCGAAATTGGGCAGGGTCCATTGAGAGGTTTTATCTCATGGATTGTACCTTGCTACGGGAGCCCAAAGTACATAGTAGTGGGAGGAATCATTGTGATTGATGTAGTCAGAATTTTTAGTTGACAGAGGCAATAGCAGTGAGAGACTTTGATGACGGATGCATCATACTGATTCAGGTTGGATGTCTTTTTTGTTTCTGGAGTTGCTGGAGCAACAACACTAGAGAGAAGTGTTGCATGCAAAATATTCCAAAGATTTAGGATTGGGATCGAGTTGAATTCCTTTCTTGTTGAGAGGGAGTGTTGAAAATAGAAACAAGAAATGATAAAAATAGAATCCAGAATATTCCAATTTTAATTTGTCCTTGAATTAAAATTCGAATTTAGTCTAACTAGTTGCTTAGAAATAATTAATTAATTCATTATGGATTAATTAGTTGGAGAAATTTAAGTTAGAAGTCTTTCTAAAGCCATGCAACATTTATCCCTTAAATTAAGGAGATTACCCCTTAATTAAGGAGATAAGATTGAGTTATATTTGAGTTGTAATTAGTTAGCTCAGTTTACTGAGTTAAGTCTAGTTAAATTAGTTCCAAACTGTTTGAGGAACTAATTGTGAGTTATCATTCAGTTGATGCATGCATGCACTCAAATAGCGTACTCCAAATAACCGAAGATTCCCTCATCAATAACTCATGCATGTCTATTCTGAGAAAGAACCAATTGAGCTAAATGTCAATGATAGTGTACTATCAGTTTCATGTTTTCTTCTATAAAGGAAACTCATGCATGTAGAAAGACTAAGGTTCCTTCAGGATTGTGCAGTTCTGACAGGTTGTGAGATCAGTGTGAGAGATTAGTGTTCCACTTGGTTGAGATTTTTCCACTTGGTAATAGGAGGATCACCCAGGAGAAACTACACAAGGAAATAGGAGCTTGGAGGCCAGAGAGGAAGGCTTGTGAGAAGCTTTAATTGCCTATGAGCATCTAGGAGAAGTGTACTGAGAGTTGGCTAACTATGAGAGCTAAGGCTTTGTATAATTCTGATGTATTTACACCTTGTATGATAATACACATAGTGGTTTTCTTAGCTGAGGCTTTCCCCTCAGTATTTTCTGTGTTTCATGTGTATTGATTCTTCTTCTTCTAGTTATATGTGTTCAGCTATGATTTAGCTCAATCTTTAAGCTTCTGCAAAGTTTTATAGTAGAAGTATATTATAGTATTTTGTTTTAGTATATTGCATTATCAGGTTAATCTATAGTCAGATTTTCTACATAAGTCTCAGAGCGAGATTTGTAGAGAATTTGCAAAATTTCTACATAAATTGCTCTTGAAAGTGCCATAATACCAAGCTATCCATGGGAGAATATGTATTGAATAGCCCAATGATTTCCATTCCAATGGGTGGTGTTGATGTTGTACTAGGATTCCAATGGCTATAATCCTTGGGTACAATATCTTTTAATTTTCAAGAACTTTTCATGAAATTTTCTTCGGAAGGAAAGGAATTTGAATTAAGGGGTATCACAGGGAAACCAAGAAACATAATCAGCTCTAATGGAATGGCAAAGATTCTAAAGAAATAACAACAAGGTGTAATTGCACAATTATGTTCTCTAGAGGTTCCAACATCGAAATCATCTAATTCTCTAGATCTCCAAAAAGTCTTGGACAATCATTCCAAGGTATTTGAGACTCCCAAAGGCCTCCCACCTATTCGTGCTCATGATCATGCTATTCATTTGATTCTAGGAAGTGTTCCTCCAAACATCAGGCCTTACAGATATCCATATGCCCAAAAGAGTGAAATTAAACATATGGTTGCAGAAATGCTACAGGTTGGTATAATTATCCAACCAAATTTGATAAACAAAGAAAGTGATGAATGGAAGAATACCGAAGCAAGGTGAGAACTCATTCAAAAGTTGCAGAATATCCCAGTTCAAATAGTATTGCCAGAACTTGATGAGGAAGGAAAAGTCATATTGGAACCTAGAGCAGTCACAGAAACAAGAACCCGACAACTACAAAATCGATCAAATTGAGAGTATCTCATCAAGTGGAAGAACTTACCCGCTGAATATTCCACATGGGAGGACAAGAATTTTATACATAAGCGTCCAAAACTACTCAAGCATTGAGGACAACACTTTTTGAAGGAGAGGGGAATGTTAGGTCCCTATACTACTAGTGTAACCCCTTATTATTATTAGTGCAACCCCCTTATTATATTTTTGTTCCCATTTAGTCCCCATATTGTTATTATTGTGCCCCATAGAAGCCCATTATTGTTATTATTGTGGAGTTACATTATTATTGTCATGTCGGCTCTCATTGTGTTATGACCCCTTAGACTCCTATATATAGAAAGGAGGTCTTTTCATTTCTATCATCCAATAATTGTTCATTTGTGTAATGTAAAGGAGGTTGCCCCCTTGAAGAGGCTTATTTCTAAGGCGTTGATCTATCTTCTCTATCTTTTTGTGAGCTGGTTTCATAACAAAAAATAGCTGCAACAATTGATGGAGTAGGGTCTTATTCAACTAACTACCTCACCGTGTTGATCACCCATCATACTTGAGCCAAAGAGGGATGGGAATTGGTGAATGTGCATTAATTATAGCACATTAAAGAAAATTACAGTCAAGAATAGGTTCCCCCTATCCAAGATTCAAGACCTATTCAAATAGTAGCAGGAAGCAAACTGGATTTAAAATTAAGGTATCACCAAGTTCGAGTCAAATAATAAGATCATTGGAAGATTTCCTTCAAAACAAAATAAGGTTTATATAAGTATATAGTCATGCCATTAGTCTATGAAATGCACTAGTTATGTTTATGAGATTAATGACTGAAATATTATTCCCATATTTGGATTGATCGGTTATTGTGTATTTGGCCGATATATTGGTACACATTTCTACCTGGGAAGGGAACATGTCATATTTGATAGAAGTGCCAGAGATATTAAAGAATCACTAGCTCCTATCAAATATCAATAAGTATGAGTTTGTACAAGAGTGTTATGTGATTGGTAGAGGCCCAAACTCAAGATAGACCTTGGCAATATGGAGGCCATCATGAAGTGGCCATTGCCTACCAATTTTTCTGAGGTCAGGAGTTGTTGTGGCAGCGATGTACCTGAGGAAATCCATAGCCTCATTTTGAATAGTAACCCCACCATTTCACACCACAATAGCAAGTGGCAAGAGTTTCCATTGGGGTAAAGTTTAGTAGAAATCCTTTGAGGAGTTGAATAAGAAAATTATTCAGGAATCATTCTTGGATTAGCAAACTTACATAAACACTTTGAAGTGGGGAAAGATGTGAGTGGGTATGCTATTGGAGTATTCTTGATATAAGGAGGAAGTTCAATATGCTACCACTTGGAAGTATTTCATGGGATGGTTCTCAACTACACTACCTACAATAAGGAGCTCTATTTCCTGGTATAAGTTTTCAAGAAGTGGAAACATTATCTATGGAAAAGGATATATTCATCCACACATATCACCAACCACTATAGTACTTGAAGGCCCAGAGTAAGTTACAAAAAACTAGGAATTACAAGTGCATGGGGTTTTTACAATAGTTTCATTTAGTGATCAAATACAAATATGGAATCCCAAAAAAGTTGGATGACATTCTTTCAATGCCACCCACATAAAAAATTATAGCTTTGAGAACTTTGATGCACATGGATAATTTTACCCATGACACATATAGAGAAGCATATACAGAGGATGAGGACTTCAAGGAGGTGTTTTAGCAATTGTAAATCTAAAATCATGCAAATAATGGAGATAACACAGTTGACCATAATCTCCAAAATGGGTTAATCTATAAGATAGAAAAGTTATGTGTTCCCAAGGTTGGGGAACAACTAATCAAAGAGATTCACACCTCCAAAGTTGAGGGGAATTTTGGTGTAGGGAAAATAATGGCTAACTTACAGAGGTATGTGTATTAGTCAAAGATGAAAGGAGATGTAGTTAGGTTCAAATGAGGGTGTATGATTTATTGTATCATCAAGCCTAGTAACATGAAGTAAGGTCTATACCATCCCCTACTTGTACCCACTCATCCTTGGGAAATCATTTCGATGGAATTTGTGGGAGGTTTACCAACAACTAGGAAGGGACATGACTGTCTATTCATGGTAGCTAATAGGTTCAGTGACATGTGCATTCTCATGCCTTGTTAAATGACCATGAATGGGAAAGAAGTAGCAAACTTGTTCTTTGAAAATGTCTAGGTGCACTTTGGGATACCAAGGAATATCATTTCACATAGGAACATTTGATTTATAACTGCATTATGGACTACAGTGTGGAAGAATATGGTCACCAATTTAAAGATGTATACAATAGTCCATCACATATAGATGGGAAAACAAAATTATTCAAGACTTTGGTATATCTTTTGAGGGGTTACAATTAGAAGTATCCAAATATTTGGGTTGAAAAAATGGTATATATGTAGAAATCTTATAATAAAGTAGTCTGTAGTTGTACTCATAAGTCCCAATTTGAAACTTCTCATGAATATTTTCCACCTTCACCTCTGGATATTGCATATGACATCAAGGAGGAGTGAGGGAGGATCTCACAGGGGATGCTCTAAGGATGGAGAAATTTTTTAAGAAGATCAAGTAGATACATCTACAAGTATAGGAGACAATGAAAAAGTTAAAAAAAAAGTACAATTATAGGCATTATCGACACAAAATAGAGACGTTATTCAAAGTGGGAGACAAAATATGGTTATAGTTTAACAAAGAGAGGCTACATGGTTCTGGTAAGAAAATAAAGGCTTTGTGTTGAGTTGATTTTGAGATACCAGAAAAGGTGGGAGATAGTGCCTACCAACTCAATCTACCCTTATACATGTGCATTTATTCAATGGTGAATATGCAAAATCTAAAATCTATGAGCCATCCATGCCAGATCAAGAAGAGTACCAGGTCTTACCTTCCATAGAGGACATAGCTTTAGATGCTCATGTAGAGTTGACAAAGGATACATTTTTGTAAAATATGTCTTGAATTATAGTACAAGGGAAGCATGATCTTTGGAAAATTGGGGTTGAAAGGACAACTTTTGAAGAAGGTTAAATGGTAGGGTGAGAGAGAAGGTAGAGGAAAATTTTGCTCATATCATTTAGTAAAATATTTTTGGAAGAAAAAGCCTCTAAAAATGGGGATTTATGATCCATATTGGATTATTATATTATTTTTCCTCCATATCATGCTTTAAGGATAGAAAAATCAAATAAATCATATTATTGGAGTAGCTTTAGTAGTGGGACCTAGTTTGGAAAATTAGGGTTAAAAACCTTTTGGAACCAATATGATGCCTTAAATGAAAAAAAATTTGGGTCAAATTTTTTTACTTAGGTTTGGAAATCCATATCATTATTCTATAGATAGAGACATTTCCAATGGTTTAAGAAAGACATCAATCAGAGTTCCAATGCAAAACTTATGCTTACTAGAAGTTGACCTATTGTGATTGACCACCATAATTCGTGAGCATGCCACATCAACCCCCATTAATCATGAAAAAGAGGTTAGACATGTATTGAATATAATGAAGACTCTAGAAGGGACAAATTATAACTCATGTTGAGGGTTGAATTAGACAAATTTACTCCTAGTTAGCTATCAAGTTATGTTATAAGCAAGCCACTAGGAGGAAAAGGGGTTCCATTCTATTTTCTTGGATTTTGTTCCATAGTAGATAAAGGTACCTAAGTGTGGTTAGATAAAGAGAATAACATAGTGGGGTTTTTGTTTTGTACCATCCCGCAGGCCTTAAGTCTACTGATTTATATACATTTTGACTTATATCCATAATTTAATTATATTATATTTACTTCCTTATAAGATCCTCTCTCAAACTATAGCACAATATTAATGAATAGTAAATGGGATAGTTTTATATAATTCCCAATTCTTACTCCTAAAGTTCCTTCCCATTTAGTTCCCATGATTAACATACTTAACCCATCTACTACCAATAAAAAGAGAATAGGTGGTAAGGGACAATCATTCCTCGGCCCATTTATTGGGAAGAAAATCCTAGAAGTTGGCTCATTGATAAGAATTGCAAATAATTTTGAAGTAATGAAGTTATTATTTAGTTTACTATAGTAACTCATCATTATTTGAATTAGCACTAATCTTAGATGCAACCAACTCACCTTGTCATAAACCTTTTCTAGGTCAAGTTTTATTACCATGGCCTACAATTTTTTATCTTTATTGGCCTCTTGAGTTACCCCTATTGTGTTATGCATCTATCTATTAAAGACAAAACCAAATCTTTCTTATAGAATGTAATTGGATAGCATCCTTTTCATTCTAGTTTCTAATATCTTTGTTATGATCTTATATATAGAGTTACACATAGATATTGACATGTAATCATTAAAGGATTTTGGCTCACTTTTCTTCAAGATGGGAGCTATAAAAGTATAGTTATTGCCCCCATTACCTTCCTTAGTATATTCGATTGCTTAATTTTCTTTAAAAGTTCTTCCTTTAATAATTTATGAAAAATTAGATAAAATTCATTCGTCCACCTATCTAGGGCTAGTTTCTTAGTCTTTTCAAATGACAGTAGAATAAATTTTAGTTATTCTTTAGTAAGATCAATTCCAAATCCTCATTATCCTTCTCTTCTAACAACCATAAGGATAAAGAAATTAGTTAGGGGATCTCAAGAGCAATTTCTGAACTGATTTTCCCTACTTCTATTACCTCTTCAAACTTACTAACTCTATCTCCACCCATATTATTTATTCCCTATATTTTATTTATACTTTTTCCATGCTTTTCATAATTCTATTATTTTTTGTGATGTTTTCCTTTAGCTAACCATATTGCTCTACTCTTTAATCTCCATTCCATTTCTTATTGCTCAAAAAGTGTCTTCTTTTTTCCTTTTTAATTATCTTAGTGTGCTTAGGTATTTGGCTAAGAATTCCCCTTTTGAATTGTTCTCAAGCAATGACTTTCATTAATCTTCTACGTATATTAGGTCCTTTTGAGCCTTTTTTATTTTCTGTAGCCCATTCTCTTACTAATATCCTAATTTATTTAAATATTTCTACCAAATGGAACATAGGTATTCCCATTGTCGAATCATTTTTTTTTCCAATTATATTTCTCTATATTCATGAAATTGTATTCCAACCCTTGTAACTAAATTTAAAAGGCCCTGGTGGCTTGCAATCCTCCTTTGTTTAATTATATTGATATTGGAAAATCATCTAGGCCTCCTCATTCTTCCACCTAAGTCTCCATTCTTCCCTCCTATTTTGTTATTCTTTCATCTAGTAATAATATCTTGAACATTTTTAATGACCCTTCCTTTCCACTCCTCAGATTTGTCCATGTGGATACCAATTGAATAAGTTCCATTTTACAAATCACTACCTCCTCAAATGGTTGTTATAAATATTCATCCAAGAGAATCACTTATGGGATTCTCCCCCCACATTTCTTATAATTCAAAATCAAATTGAAGAATCCTCCTAGAATAACCTTATCATGATTTGGGATCCATCCATGTATCTTCAAAATATTATAGAATTCTGCTTTGTCAATGTAATGACCAAACATATTGATTATCGAATAATATCTTCCTCCCTTTTAATTATAAAACTATATTAATACCTATATTTTGAAATGAAGATTGGATAAGTTGTATAGTATCATTCCACCCTATAACTTAACCTCCTTACTTACCCTTTTCATATAGATAGAAAAATCACTAGTGATTTAAACATGATGACAAAATATTCACTAATTTTCAACATTCACATGTGGTACCTTGAACCAATGATACATCAAGATTGTAATTAGTGAAGCATTTTAGGAGGTATATCTTTTTATGGGCACTCCTTACCCTCTCACATTCAATCATGGGATTTTCATGGTTTCACATTTATTGGGGAATTTTCTCTAAGAGCCCCAATTTCAAATGTTTTCATTCTTTGACATTTTTTTTTAAGCTTTGCATGAGCTAGGAATAGCTTCCTACCTATAAAAGGTGTGTTAGAATCTAAAGTATTCCATATAAATATCCTCCATTTTTAAAATACAAATGAAATACTATAAAATGTGAAAAAGACTAAGATACATTCCCCAAATTATTATGATATGTTGATTGATTGTATTAAGGACTATCAATCCATATTGAACACTTGGAAAGTGTTAGGTCCCTATAATACTAGTGATTCCCCCATTACTATTGTCATTGTATCCCTTATTGTTATTGTTGTGCCCCTACTGTCTCCATATTGTTATTATGGTGCCCCTTAGAATCCCTCTATTGTTATTTTTGTGCCTTTATATTATTATTGTTAGGTCGACTTTGTTATATTGTGACCCCTTAGACTCCTATATATAGAAAGGAGGTTTTTTCATTTGAATCATCAAATAAATGCTCATTTGTGTAATGTAAAGGAGGTTTCCCCCTCGAAGAGGCTTACTTCTAAGGTGTTCATCTATATTTTCTATCTTTCTGTGAGCTGGTTTCATAACATTTGGTATCAGAGCTTTGGATTCTAGGGTTTCGCTGCTCCAAACAGGTCATCGTGGCATTTTCGCTATAAATTTTTTTGTTGTGATGTT
Source organism: Pinus tabuliformis (assembly GCA_031772625.1). Classification (NCBI taxonomy): domain Eukaryota; kingdom Viridiplantae; phylum Streptophyta; class Pinopsida; order Pinales; family Pinaceae; genus Pinus; species Pinus tabuliformis. The sequence continues at coordinate 502,630,090 of CM062815.1, forward strand.
TCAGAAGCTAAAAAAAAACCCATTTCATAAGAAATCTCGTTGAACCTCGGGTCTAAAATTCATATATTTTCTCGCTATATGTTCGGAGATATCATCTGAGGAAGTTAGGGATTTTGCAAGCTCTAGAATTTCATCTAAAACAGGTCACTCTTTCGCTACAAAGTTTCAGAAACTTAAAAAAACCCATTTGAGATGAAATCGGTCTGAATCGTGGTGCCGAATATTAGATCATGTCTCGCTATATTTGCAGAGATATAATCTAAGGAAGCTAGGGTTTTTGGAGACCACTGAATTACATTCAAAACAGGTCACCTTGGGAAAATCATCATAACTTTCTCTTTGAGCATTAGATTGAATTTTTGTTAGAAGTTATAGAAATAGGATAGACTGTAGTTTTTTGGGTACCATTTTCAGATCCTAAGGTTGAAACAGTGACTCACAGCACGTAGTACAAGTTCGCTCTACTAAACAAGTCTATACTCAGGTCATCATGGGAGATTTGGCATAAGTCTTCATTGGAGAATCCACTCTTGATTAGACTTGCGGAGTTAGAAATATTACATAGAGGGTTACTATAGGAAGAAATTTTAGACCTTGGAGATCTAAAATTACAGAAATACATCAGATTCAATATCAAGCTCCTACAAAGTGAAAAAAAAGGTGTGTAGTTTTATTTTTATTTTTATTTTTGCATAGGCTTGGTTTGAAAAATTAGTTTGAAGGAATTCAAAGGGCATAGTGAAGCATTATTATCGATAATTGATGCCCCGAATAAAGAAAATGGAAACACCTAGTAAGCAACCTGAAAGCTCTAGCATGACTCATGAATAAGAGGAAGAAATGCAACATGATATATCAAAATTACAAGGCCAAGTGCAACAAATGTCACTCGCACAAAAAGTAACAAAATATAAGATGGATGGTTTAAAGAAGGGCGTAGAAGCTAAGATGGATGGTTTAAAGAAAGGCATGGAAGCTAAGATGGATGGTTTAAAGAAAGTTGTAGAAGCTAAGATGAACGATGTGGAAGCTAAGATGGAAGGCGTGGAAGCTAAGATGTACAATTTGAAGATAGATTTGAAGACAGATTTGAAGACAGACATGGAAGATTTGAAGACAGGCATAGAATATTTGAAGACAGATTTGACAAAGTTTCTACAAGAAATGCTTACTAATGGTGAAAGGGTAGTAAAGGAAACTCACGATGAGAACAAAATAAATGTTAATCATGATTTCATAGACTCTAACATTGGAACGAAGAACCACCATGTTCCAAAGATCGATATGAGGAAGTTTGATGGCAAGGATCCCCGAACATGGATACTACAGATGGAGCAATTTTTTGATCTCCATAATGTGAAAAACACACAAAAGGTACGCATTGCAACTTTATATTTGGAACCAAATTATTTTGTATGGTATCAATGGCTTTGCTCTCGTAAACAAATTGTCACTTGGGCTATTTTTACGGATGAAATGATAGAACATTATGAGGATACAAAAAGCAACACTTTTTTTAGCCAATTGATAAATCTCAAACGAAAAGGTTCAATGATGGAGCACATTGAGGACTTCCAAAAATTGAATATAAGGGTAAAATATATTCCAAAGGAGCATAGGATTGATGTATTCATAGGGACTTTAAAAGATAACATTCAACATGAGGTTCACCTTTGGGAACCAGATTCATTGGAGAAAGCATTCAAGTTGGCAAGAAAAATGGAAAGCAAAATTATGGCAACAAGGAAGTCTACCACTTACAATCATAAAGAAGGAAGTGTTACTGCCCCTAGCCATCCACAACGTACAAGGTTGGCACCAAAACAATTGGAAGGAAAAAGAGCGAAAGGGCTTTGTTATAGTTGTGATAGTAAATACACTAAAGGTCATAAGTGTGTCGAGAAGAAATTATTTTACATAGATTGTGAAGAGGAGGAAGAAAAGGAACAAGAAACGTCAGAAGAAGAGCATATACACCAAGAACAAACCTTTGAAAAAAAAGAAATGAATCCGACCATATCTTGTAATGCATTGGCTAGAATTACCACTCTTCAAACTATCAAGATAGAAGGGCATATCAAGAAGAAAAAGGTAATAGTGCTGATTGATTCGAGAAGTAAACATAATTTTATTCATTGTAAGATAGCCAAGGAATTGAATTGCTTCTTATATCCAGCACCAGAGTGTCAAGTGATGGTTGCAAGTGGAGGAACCATAAATTGCTCAGGAAAGTGCCATAATATCAAGCTATCCATGGGAGAATATGTATTGAATAGCCCAATGCTTTCCATTCCAATGGGTGGTGCTGATGTTGTACTAAGAGTCCAATAGCTACAATCCTTGGGTACAATCCCTTTTAATTTTTAAGAACTTTTCATGAAATTCTCTTTAGAAGGAAAGGAAGTTGAATTAAGGGGTATCGCAGGGAAAACATGAAAGATAATCAGCTCTAATGGAATGACAAAGCTTCTAAAGAAAGAACAACGAGGCATAATTGCACAATTATGTTCACTAGAGGTTCCCACATCGAAATCATCCATTTCTCCAAATATCCAAAAAGTCTTGGAAAATCATTCCAAGGTATTTGAGACTCCCAAAGGGCTCCCACCTATTCATGATCATGACCATGCTATTAATTTGATTCCAGGAAGTGTTCCTCCAAACACCAGGCCTTACAGATATCCCTATATCCAAAAGAGTGAAATTGAACATATGGTTGCAGAAATGCTAGAGGTTGGTATAATTCAACCTAGTCAAAGTTGTTTCTCTACTCCAGTAGTATTGGTTCACAAGAAGGATGGATCATGGCACATGTGTCCATATTATAGGGAGCTCAACAAGCTCACTATTAAAAATAAATTTCCCATTCCTCTCATTGATGAATTATTGGATGAATTGCATGGATCAATTTACTTCACCAAGTTGGATCTTCATTCAGGATATCATCAAATCAGAATGAAGACTAAAGACATTCCAAAAACAACCTTTAGAACTCATGAAGGTCATTATGAATTTTTGGTCATGCCTTTTGGCCTTACTAATGCACCTTCTACATTTCAAGGTTTGATGAATTCCATTTCCAAACCCTTCCTTAGAAAATTCGTGTTAGTATTTTTTGATGATAAACTAATCTATAGCAAGTCTTGGAAGGATCATCTCCAACATGTTGACATGGTGCTCAAACTATTGGAGGAGAAACAATTATATGCAAAAATCTCCAAATGTTTCTTTGGAGTACAAGAGGTGGAATATCTGGGTCATATTGTATCTCATGAAGGTGTTAAGGTAGCCCCTAGCAAAATTAAAACCATTAAGGAATGGAAAATCCCCACATCCATAAAACATCTACGAGGATTTCTCTGGTTGATAGGGTATTATCACAAGTTTGTTAAGAATTATGGGAGAATAGCTGCACGTCTAACAACATTATTGAAGAAAGATGCATTTTCATGGACTCCAGAAGCAACGAAGGCCTTTGAACATCTTAAAGAGGCAATGTGCCAAGCACCAGTCTTAGCTACATCGGACTTCACAAAAACCTTTATTGTGGAATGTCATGCCTCAGGAAATGGAATTGGTGTTGTTTTAATGCAAGAAGAAAGACCCATTGCTTTCGAAAGTCGTCCAATCAAAGGAAAGTATTTACACAAAGCTATTTGTGAGAAGGAAATCCTGGAAATATTACATGCACTTAAGAAATGGTGACCTTACCTAATGGGAAGACACTTCAAGGTAAAAACAGATCATGATAGTCTTAAATACTTTTTAGAACAAATAGTATCTTCAGAAGAGCAACAAAAATGGGTCACAAAGATGTTGGGTTATGACTTTGAAATCTTCTACAGAAAAGGAAAGCAAAATGTTGTGGCAAATGCACTCTCAAGAAAGGATGAGGATGTGGAAGAATTTCTTTACTCCATTTCTATTATCCAACCAGATTGGATAAATGAAGCAAGGGATGAATGGAAGAATGACGAGGAAGTATGGGCACTCATTCAAAAGATACAACAAGATCCCAATACATCTGATACATTTAGCTGGAAAAATGATTTGTTATGGTACAAGGATCGGTTATACCTATGTAAGAATTCCCAACTCAAACAAAAGATTCTTAGGGAATTGCACACCTCTCCCTTAGGAGGGCACTCAGGATTTCTAAAAACCTACCACAGGGTTAAGAAGGATTTTTTTTGGGATGGCCTTAAATCAGATATTCAAAAGTTTGTGGTGGAATGTTTGGTTTGCCAAAAAAATAAATTTGAAACAATTAAGACCCCAAGACTATTACAACCTTTATCCATTCCAAGCCAACGTTGGGAGGAGGTTTCAATGGATTTTATCACAGGTTTACCCAAGTCTGAAGGAAAGAGTGTTATCATGGTGGTAGTTGACAGACTTACCAAGTATGCACACTTTTATGCATTATCTCATCCATTTAAAATGAGTACAGTTTCTACTGCATTTATGAAACAATTCAAAAGCTACATGGAAACCCAAAGATTATTGTAAGTGACATAGATCCCATTTTCACTGGAAACTTTTGGACAAAATTATTTTCTTTTCTTGGTAATCAGTTAGCTCATAACTCATCTTATCATCCTCAATCTAATGGGAAAACTAATATAGTAAACAAATGTTTGGAAGGATATCTTCATTGCTTTGTATCTGATAAACAGACACAATGGGTCAAATGGTTACCTCTAGCTGAATGGTGGTATAACACATCCTTCCATACTGAAACAAAAATGACCCCATTTATGGCACTTTATGGATATCATCCAACATCCATCACATCATATTTAAGAGAAAATTCTAAGCTTCAAGCAGTGGAAGGTCACATCGAGCATCAACAACAAGTTCTCCAAATCTTAAAGGATAACCTCACCTTGGCGCATAATAGAATGAAACAACAGGCATATCAGCATCGCAGTGAAAGAAGTTTTGATGTAGGTGATTGGGTATTCCTATGGCTACAACCATATAAACAAATGTCCCTCAAGCAAGCTAAGAAGTATAACAAATTATCACCAAAGTATTATGGTCCATACAAGGTGTTGCAAAAGATAGGTACTATGGCGTACAAATTGGAGCTTCCTGCATCTTCCCGAGTGCGCCCAATTTTTCATGTTTCATGCTTAAAGAAGGTTATAGGTGACAAGATTCCAGTTCAAATGATATTGCCATAACTTGATGAGGAAGGAAAAATCATATTGGAACCTGAAGAAGTCAAAGAAACAAGAACTCAATAGCTACGAAATTGATCAATTTCAGAGTATCTCATCAAGTGGAAGAACTTACCTATTGAATATTCCACATGGGAGGATGACAATTTTATACAGAATCATCCAGAACTACTCAAGCGTTGAGGACAACACTTTTTTGAAGGAGAGGGGCATGTTAGGTCCCTATAATACTAGTGATTCCCCCATTACTATTGTCGTTGGATCCCTTATTGTTATTGTTGTGCCCCTATTGTCCCCATATTGTTATTATTGTGCCCCATAGAATCCCTCTATTGTAATTTTTATGCCTTTACATTATTATTGTTAGGTTGGCTTGGTTATATTGTGACCCTTAGACTCCTATATATAGAAATAAGGTTTTTTCATTTGAATCATCAAAGAATTATTCATTTGTGTAATGTAAAGGAGGTTGCCCCCTCGAAGAGGCTTATTTCTAAGGTGTTCATCTATATATTCTATCTTTTTGTGAGTTGGTTTCATAACAGAAAGAAACTTTAGGAATTATATATTATGTCAATTCCATACCCCTATTATAGATGGTTTGGGTTGAAGCTTCTAAGTCTAATAGCTAGAAACCCTCCATGTACTTTCTAATTTATTCCTTCCTACTTGTTCTAATTAATTAACAAGTTATTTACCATGCAAATACTGAAAATAAACACAAGTACACGCTCAACACATTACAAATCATCAACTGAAAGAAACTGAAACAAACACACAAATGACATCGTTATTTTTGGACTAATGTCCGTGGAAAAACCCATTCTGGGAAAACCAGTGCAACTATCTGATGGTTTGATTTATTAAGAAATTTCAAAATACAATCTGGGTGCCAAATCTGGCTCACCCAACAGAGAAAAATCTCCGCAGTAGTACCTCTCCTTCGGAGATAGATGCTTTGGCTGAAACCCCGAATAAACACTCTTGCAACTCCTTAACTCCAATTTGCCTCATGAAAAACCCCAACATCAGCCTCTAGGGACCGCCTCAGCCTCCTCTACCCTCTACATCATCTTTCCCGGTAGTTCCCGATAGTTATGGTAGTTCCCTGTAGTTCCATATTTTTCCCTCTGCATCAGCTTTCTTGGCAGTTCCTAATAGTTCCAGCTTCTACCCTCTACATCATCTTTCCCGGCAATTCTCGACAGTTTTGGCTTCTACCTTCTGCGTTAACTTTCCTAGCTATTCTAGCAGTTCCTAGCAATTTCGGTTGTTCTTGGTAGTTCCAGCTTCTACCCTCTGTGTCATCTTTCTCGGTTGTTCCGGTTGTTCTCGACAGTTCTGGCTTCTACCCTCTACGTCATCTTTCTCGGCTATTGTGCTAATCTTCCCGGCACTATCTCTGCTTCTATATTCACTACCCCTCAGCTGCAACTCCAGATCACTCTCTCAACTTTCTCAACAAACCCAGCCCCAAAAAGTCAAAATCTTGATCTCTTGGTGTGTTCTCCAAGTGACCCTGAAGCCTCCTCTTATACTTTTCTCGTTGAAAAATCAACGGCCGAGATTAAGTCCCTAATCAGAAACTAATATTAGATCTAGTTTGATGCATGGCTTTTGGACCATTCTAACATAGTTTTATATTAATTCACATTAATATTTTAATTTCCCTAAGTTTAGACTTAGGGACTCCATTAAAAAGATTAATTATTTTAATATCTCCCAAAGTTTTTAGAATTTGACCAAACCCTTTCTCAGTATTGGAGATCTCATGTGCCTTAGCCTCTCCACCAAATTTCATGGCTAGAGAACATCTGATGCTACACCAAATCAACACTCCCTCTGAGCTAGGACTGTGCTCTAACAATACTCCTTACTGAGTATTACTCTAATCATCTAGAATCGGTCCCTGATTCTAGGCTTACTGCTCATCATCTATACTGCCACTGCTGCATCTGTATGACAGTGCCCTCTGCATCCATGCTGCTACCCATGACCCTACCACTGCCACTGTTTCATCTGCACTACATCCCCTCTCATCATGCTGCATCGTGCTACCCATAGCACCACCACTGCTAATTACTACACTACAACTCAATTACTGAGAAGTAAGTAACTGATCTCCCAACTCTGAAATCTCTGTCAGGTTAGAGACACTCCCGATGTTGAAGCTCCCTCTATCGCTGACAAGTGCTCCCTCTCTGAACTTTGTGCTACTACAACAAATCCCTGCATCTATCATCGTTGCACACCTCTCTGTGCCATCCTACACTAGTGTAACACTTCCATGCCTCTCGCACTATTGCAACCTGCTAGCCTCACACTATCCTAGGAATATTGCACTGTAGTTCTCTCTCCCGCTCCATCCTCATCCATCTCTACTGACATCCACCAGTCCTACTACTCCTCTTCAAGGATCTCGTAGCTAGGTATAATCCAAGAGGTTGGGTACCTCGAGGATCCTATCCCCCATCTTCTATAGTCCTCTTGACTACAACTCAATGTCTCCCCACTTTCACTCAAGTGGTGTGTGTGCACTCATGGCACAGTGATCATCTATCTCCACTTCCTTCTATGCCCTTTTTGACACTGCCTTGGCCTCGGAATCCTCTCTCTTTCTCTTCTTCCTCAAACACTAGGTAGCATAATGACCCAGCTCCCCACAGTGGAAGCATTTGACCTTGGAGAGGTCCTTCTTCTTCCACTTTTCTTGGTCACCCTCAGATGCTATGGTAGCATCCACCTCCTCTTCGTTCTTGATTTTGATCCCCTTGTTGCTACTTCCTATCTTGGTCACCCTCCTGATCTCTTCTTGGTGAAGAGTCGCCCACATTTCCTCCCAATCTGAAAGGGTCACCCTGCCCAATATGCTCTGGACAAACATCTCCTAGTCTTCTAAGACTACATTCATGGTTGTTCTCACCATCAACTCTAGATCTAGTGTGGCCCCTATGGAAGTAAGCCAATCCTATATCTCCTTCAATCGACTGAGGAAGGTGTCGATCTATTCTTCCTTCTGCATATGGTATGACTGCAGTTGATTTCCTAGGAGCATCTTCCTCTCCATAGAAGTATGCTAATACAACTTGGTCAGGTCCTCTGACATCTCCCGTGTCGTATTCTAATCGGCAATATGTGGTACTATATGATCCTTGACTCTGTTAAGAATGATACTCTTGGCCCTCACCATTGCTTCCTCATACCTATCATTGTTAGCTGGGTTTATTGGGACTACTATCATCTTCAAGCTGAAGTGCTTGACATGATTTCTATCAAGTACAAAGAAGATTTTGGCCTTCCAGACTATGAAGTTTGAGGCTCCGTCCAGTTTGTCCTAGTCTCTTACTCCATGTATTGCCATTCTACTACTCTTCTACTTCCCCCGTGGAAGTTCTCGATGTGACCTTCTCAGCTTCGATTTCCCTCCTGGAATTATTTCTACCGATGTCGAGATTCCCCCTACTCTGATCATCTGTGCAACCACACCATTGATCTGGATTTCTCGGATAGAAACCCTCAGTAGCAACTCCCTCCTCCTTGGCCTTGCCCTGTTATGGACTGTTCTAACAATAGAACCCCACCATATCCATTCTCTAACTTATCCATAGCCTCCTAAACCACAACAACCTAAAGGTGAGAGCTCCTAGGCTCTGCGCAGTCCCAACACTGGCAAACTAGCTCCCTAATCCAATTGCATCAGCCCTTCTAGCCTCTGCGGGGTTTTGTGTCAGCCTGTCTTTGCCTCCATTAGCCTTTGCGCAACCTCTTCTTGGACCGAACTTGATGACACAGGCATTGCGTCACCCATTCCTTGTTGTTTTGCTATTAGGAACAACTCCTGTCACTTGGCACAACTGTTTTCTGCTGCTGCTGCTCTGCTCAGCTGATGTCCTCAGTTCTCCTGTGATCTGCAACCACACTATGATACCATGCTGAAGTCTCTAAGTCTAACAGTTTGAAACCCTCCATGTATTTTTCAATTTATTCCTTTCTACTTGTTCTGATTAATTAACAAGTTATTTACCATGTAAATATTGAAAATAAACACAAGTACATGCTCAACTCATTACAAATCATCAACTGAAGGAAACAGAAACAAGCACACAAATGACACCATTATTTTTGAACTTCTTGTACCTTAAGAAACCAATTTCTTGGCTATGGAGAAATTTTGTTTAAGAAATTAATGAATATTGTTTGTTGTCACTTATTTGTCACTTTATTGTTTGTTGTGATCTGAAATGAAGGACCTGGAAAACTTGCTCTTTAACCCTTAATACGTGTATGACAAGAACATCTCAGAATGCCATTTTTTGCTAGATATAAATGATGAATGAAGAAAGCTTGAAGGAGAAGTTTAAGATAATATGCTTCTTAACACAAAACCTACTATCTATCACTTAGAAGAATTATGAAAATGAGAATTGAATCATAGACAATATGTTGCTTAACACAGAAACTACTATCTGCGACCCTGGGAGAATTTAAAGATAATATGCTTCCTTACACAGAAACTATTATCTATAACTTAGAAAGGAAAGTAAAAACTTCAAGTATAGGAGCGCTCTTTTAAGAAATTTTAACTTTATCTACATAAGCAAATAAAGACTTGTAGCTTCATTACTATACTTGAAAGAAGAAAACAAAAGATGACACATGATAGAGAAGGTTACAAAATTATACCCAACAATTCATGGAAACTTCTGATTCTTTCATTAATCAACAGTTATATCAGGAATACAGTGGCCTAGTCTCCAGGTTCTCCCAAAATTCAAACCATCAATCCCTTCTCTATAAATTTTTCTCTTTTTATACATTGTGAAACAATTACTAATCTCTAAAACTGTCAAACTACTAAACTGTTTCTCTAACTATCTGAAGTAAGAATTATTACAAAATATTACCCATAGCGTAAAGACATCTCAAAGAACATAAAATAATGGAAAACAACTGAACATAGAAGATGGCAATGACTACTGGCTTTCAACTCTGTTAATCAGCTTTTGAGTTCCTCTGTGGATGCTTTAATAATGCTTAATCCATTTAAACCGTAATTAACTGCATTAAACTTTGACTTGTGTGTAGATTGGGGCTTATGTATATATCGGATGCGCTTATATTAGCCGAACACAAAGAAAACATGCCCAACTACTTTTTCTTCAGATTTGGCTTTAATGCTAATTTGTCCTTTTACACAACAAAATTAACACAAAGCACACAACAATGGAACTGAAAAAAAATTAATCCAGTTTAATAGCTCCATTGGATCCGAAATCCCATCGCATATCGCAATCGGTGCTTTCCATTGTTATATCAATGTAATGTTGAACTTACGCATAAATCCTTAATATTTGTGCTATTTCTATTATATCTCTTTTATAATACAAATACACCATGAAAATGCCTTTTCTGCTTTTAACGTGGGCTTTGCACAACTATCGAGGCATACCTTTATCGCAATAGCAATCAGCGCTTTCAGTGGTGTATTAACCCAATCCTAACAATCTGTGATATGGCAGAGCCAACGATAGTATAAAACATGGCATATATAATATCGGGTCCGGCCATCGCATATCACAATCGGCGCTATCGGCAGAACCAATCATCCATAACATTGCAGACCCACTGAAACTTTAAAACATAATATATATGTGTTTCGGGTTCGACCTGTTCAATGCTTATTTCTATTATAATCCTTTATAATAGAAATACATATAAAATGTGTAACCATACCTTTTTCCTCCTTTTCCAAAGCCTTTGCACAATTTTCAAGATACACCTTTATCACAATCGATGATCGATGATTCCTGTGGTAATAATATAACTTCTCGCTGCATCTTTGCGATTGCGATTTAATCACATCACTAACATATATATATATATATATATATATATATATATATATATATATATATATATATATATATATATATATATATATATATATATATATATATATATATATATATATATATATATATATATTTTGGTTATGGCTCCATAAACCATTTATAACATGATTTAACTTGATCACATGGGCCAATTCTTTTACACTTGTTTCTTTTGTGTTTTGATTCCGATATGCAATTTGTTACATCTCCCTCTTACCTTATCTTTTAAAAGATATTTTCAAGTGATTTTTTGAATGAAACATGAATATTAAAGGCAACAAAGAATACATGTTACAACATCTGGCTCCACCTGGGGATAGTGCTTTTGCCACAGAAGCGCTAAGAACCATAGATTAATGCCTTGTTCATTGGGCATGGAGTCATATATAGCTTCCCCAAGCTTAATTGTGTGAACATTTGTACAGCAAGCCCACACCAATATCTGCAGTGATAAGATGCTTACACTTTGATAGCAAAATATTGAGAATCGTAGATCAGTAGCCTTAGTTGGGCATGGAGTCCAAAACTGTGAAAACCCTGAAATTTGACAAACTGTAACCTGGCAATATTGAAGTCTGAAACCTCTGCAAACCAATTTCCAACTGGGAAAGTCACCCTTATTCATCAACTAATGATTAAACTGAAGAACTATAACTATAAACCAAATGCTCAAGACCTGAGCTTATTTATGTACAAGTTCCTACATATGTACATGATTGATCTCCATCAGGTGAATTCAATCTTCCAATGTTACTAGGTTAGCATTTGAGTGCTTATTCTAGAACCATTCTACCAATGAATCTTGAAAATTCAATTCATCCTGAACAAAAAATAAATTATGCATAAAACCAGCTCACAACAAAAATTAAGAGTATATCCACAAAATGATATGTGTATACTGTTGATAAATTCTTCCATGTAATCTGCCATAGGATCTTCAAAAGTATAAGAAAAAATATGTTCTTGATCAGCTCCAAAAAAGAAATTCTCTATGTATGAAGGTTCCTTCTCGATTAAACCTTCTGTTGGGATAATATGTTCAACATATGAATCAGCAACATCTTTAAGAAAATGATCTATGTCAATTTCATGTCTCCACTTTTGATCTCTAAGCTTTGATTGAAAATAATTTGTAATTCTAACCTCAGGAAGAAAAATAAATTTTTTCACATTACTATATGACATATGATCAACTTCAAATAGTTTGTTTACCTCTGATCCATGGGTATCATTGTGTTCTTCAATGCAATGGTACACAACCTCTTTATCAGCTTCCTTTTCACATAAGATAGCCTCTTTTTCTATGATAGATGGCTCAATATATTGCTATCCAACATATTCCACTTGTTGGTTTCTTCCTCTATGTTCAACACCCAACTGATGCACTTGAAGAACTTCGTCCTGTTCCCCATTTAAACCATTTTCATTATAGATAGGAGGATCATCAAGTTTAACAAAATAAGAACTCTGGAGATTTATTTTCAACTCAATTATTTCATCCTCTTCTCGACTGCTGAGCAAAAATTCTTGATGCATGTTTGAACTTTCCTCTATCTGAATACTCTCTTGATTTCCTTTATTCACTTGTTTTGTAGGAAGAGATTCTTGTGGAGTTTCCTTTAGTGAGGAAGTTGAAACTTGCTGCTCACTTTTATTTTCTTGAATTCTTGATCTTTTCCTCAATCTCAAGTCATATTTCTTATGTAGTTCAGTCTGCATAAAATCAGAGAATTGCTTCCAATATTCATCAATTTTATTTTCATCATAAATGGCATCTATTTCATCATATTAATACTCTTCTCCTTCGATACCAAGTTCTTCTTCATCTACTTCATATAACATAGATCTCTGAGAATTCTTATTTTCTAACTCTAACCTATTCAACCTATCTGACAAAGTTTTAATTACATTAACCATATCCTCCAATGCTTGACTTTGAGAGGATTCCATCTTTGCCTTTCCCTTGTCTTGGACAGGTTGTGTCTTTGGTGCTTTTCCTGCCACCACCAGATTTGCTTGGAACAGAGTCAACCAATTCTTTGCTTGGGATATTATTGGAGAGAAATGTTTTATAAACTTCTCCGCATCATTTTGAGAAAATGATAGTTCCTCGCTTTCAAAGACTTGCTCATAGTTAATATGGCTATAACTTCTCTGGATGCTTGATATATTATCAAAAAGATCATTAGTTTCATCAAAAAGATTATCTTGAGCCTTTAAAGTTTCTTTAGCATCATAATATTCACAACAACCTTCAAAAAGAAACTTGTTTGGATAATAAATTTTACAACAAGAATTGAATACTGAATGGAAATCTTTCAAAGATGAAATGCTTGCAAAAATCAAAGACTTGAACCAAACCCTAGCTTCTAGGTCCAAAGAAAACAAAAACAACTTCATCTTCACATCTTCATGAATAATGCCCAGCTGCTCCATCCATTCATGAAACTCTTGGAGGTGCTGAGCCAGATCTTCATATTCCTTTCTACTGAATTTTCGAAGATACTCATTCCACGCAGAAAATGCAAGCATATCATGAGGATAGCCAGTGATGCCAATAAAATCAAATGGATCAAATTTATGGACTAAGAATGCATGGAGAGCCATTATAACCCAGAAAAGAAAACTTCAAAGTACAGTGGAGTTGCCAATCAATGTTGTAAGTGAAAATCACATGTGTGAATGTACAACCAACTGCTGAAACTTGTCATTCTCAAGAATTAGCTTCAAACTTAATAAACTCAAGGAAAAGTGCTCTTATTCAATTGCTTTTATTCAAAATAGCCAAATATTTCCTCCTCACTGAACAACCAGAGGAAAATATTGAAAACCCAGGGAAAAATGTTCTTGTCTTCTCTCCCCGGCAATGGCGCCAATTAATGTTGTACCTTAAGAAACCAATTTCCTGGCTGTGGAGAAATTGTGCTTAAGACATTAATGATTATTGTTTGTTGTCACTTATTTGTCACTTTATTGTTTGTTGTGTTCTCAAATGAAGGACCTGGAAAACTTGGTCTTTAACCCTTAATACATGTATGACAAGAACATCTTAGAATGCCATTTGTTGCTAGATATAAATGATGAATGAAGAAAGCTTGAAGGAGAAGTTTAAGATAATATGCTACTTAACAAAGAACCTACTATCTGTCACTTAGAAGAATTATGAAAATGAGAATTGAATCATAGAGAATATGTTGCTTAACACAGAAACTACTATCTGCGAACCTTGGAGAAGTTAAAGATAATATGTTGCCTTACACAGATTCTATTATCTATAACTTAGACAAGAAGGTGACACTTCAAGTATAAGAGCACTCTTTTAAGGAATTTTAACTTTATCTACATAAGCAAATAAAGACCTGCAGCTTCATTACTATACTTGAAAGAAGAAAACACAAGATGACACATGACAGAGAAGGCTACAAAATTGTACCCAACAATTCATGGAAACTTCTGATTCTTTCATTAATCAATAGTTATATCAAGAATACAATGGCCTAGTCTCCAGGTTCTCCCAAAATTCAAACCATCAACCCCTTCTCTGTAAATTTTCCTCTTCTTATACATTGTGAAACAATTCTTGATCTCTGAAACAGTCAAACTACTAAACTGTTTCTCTAACTATCTGAAGTAAGAATTATTACAACATATTACCCAGAAGGTAAAGAAATCTCAAAGAACATAAAATAATGGAAAATAACTGAACATAGAAGATGACAATGACTGTTGGATTTCAGCTCTATTAATCGGCTCTTAAGCTCCTCTATGGATGCTTTAATAATGCTTAATCCATTTAAACCGTAATTAAATTCATTAAACTTTGACTTTTGTGTAGACTGGGGCTTACGTATATATTGAATGCGCTTATATTGGCCAAACACAAAGAAAACATGCCCAACTAATTTTTCTTCAGATTCGGCTTTAACGCTGATTTTTCCTTTTACACAGCAAAATTAATGCAAAGCATGCAAAAGCGGAACTAAAAAATAATCAATCCAGTTTAATAACTCCATCAGATGCAGAATCTCATCGCATATTGCAATCAATGCTTTCCATTGTTATATCAACATAATGTTGAACTTATGCATAAATCCTTCATATTTGCGCTATTTCTATTATATCTCTTTTATAATAGAATTACACCATGAAAATGCCTTTTCCACTTTTAACACGGGCTCTGCACAACTATTGAGGCATACCTTTATCGCAATTGCAATCGGCGTGGTGTATTAACCTAATCCTAACAATCTGCGATATGGTGGACTCGACGATAGTATAAAACATGGCATATATAATATTGGGTCAGGCCATCGCATATCGAAATCAGTGCTATCGGCAGAACCAATCATCCATAACATTGCAGACCCACCAAAACTTTAAAACATAATATATATGCGTTTCGGGTCTGGCCTGTTCAATACTTATTTCTATTATAATCCTTTATAATAGAAATACATATAAAATGTGTAACCATACCTTTTTCCGCCTTTTCCAAAGCCGTTGCACAATTTTCAGAATATGCCTTTATCACAATCAACAATCGATGATTCCTGTGGTAATAATATAACTGCCCGCTACATCTTTCCGTTTGCGATTTAATCGCGTCGCTAACATATATATATATATATATATATATATATATATATATATATATATATATATATATATATATATATATATATATATATATATATATATATATATATATATATATAGGTTACGGCTCCATAAACCATTTATAATACGATTTAACTTAATCACATGGGCCAATTCTTTTACACTTGTTTCTTTTGTGTTTTGATTCCGATATGCAATTTAATACATCTCCCTCTTGCCTTATCTTTTTAAAGATATTTTCAAGTGAACTTTTGAATGAAAAATGAATATTAAAGGCAACAAAAAATACATGTTACAATAGAACTAATGTCCCTGGAAAAACCCAATGTGGGAAAACCAGTACAGCTATCTGAGGGTCTGATTTATTAATTAGTTTCAGAATACAATGTGGGTGGCAAATTCGGTTCACCCAATAGAGAAAAATCTCAATAGTAGTACCTCTCCTTCAGAGACAGATGCTCCGGCTGAAACCTTGGATAAATACTCTGGCAGCTCCTCAACTCCAGTATTCCCCACGAAAATCCCCAGCGTCAGCCTCCAGGGACTACATCAGCCCCTTCTGCCCTTTGCATCAACTTTCTTGACAGTTCTGGCAGTTCCGATTGTTCTCGGTAGTTCCGGCTTCTTCCCTCTGTGTTAGCTTTCCTGACAGTTCTCAACAGTTCTGGTTGTTCCCAACAGTTCTAGCTTCTGCCCTATGCTTCAACTTTCCTGACAGTTCTGATTTCTGCCCTCTCTGTCAGCTTTCCCAACTATTCAAACAGTTCTCACAGTTCCAGTTGTTCCCAGCAGTTCCGACTTCTACCCTGTGCATCAGCTTTCCCAGCTGTTGTGATAATCCTCTTGACATTATATATGCCTCTCTACTTCTATATTCACTTCCCCTGAGCTAGAACTCCAAGTCACTCTCTCAACTTTCTCAGCAAACCCAGCCCCAGAAAGTCGAAATCTTGATCTCTTGTTGTGTTCTCCAAGTGACCCTCAAGCCTCCTCTTATACTTTTCTCGTTGACAAATCAATGGCCGAGATTGAGTCCCTAATCAATGGCTAAGATTAGATCTAGCTTGATCCATGACTTTTGGACCATTCTAATACAGTTTTATATTTATTCACATTAATATTTTAATTTCCCTAAGTTTAGACTTAGGGACTCCATTAAAAATATTAATTATTTTAATACCTCCCAAATTGTTTAGAATATGCACAAACCCTTTCTGGGTCTTGGAGATCTCATGGTATTTAGCCTCTCCACCAAATTTCATGGCTATAGAACATCTGATGCTACCCCAAATCAACAGTTTAAAGAAATAGAATGAGATTTAATTGAAACTAGTTTTTGATGTTCCTAGGATATTTCTTTTTAAAGTATTTCATTTTTCGTATCTTTTTAAAAAATAAAGGTTAAGGTCTAGAGAAAATTAATATCCATTTGATCCTTCTTACTATGGGAAATAACTAACAATTTAAGAAGCAATAGCACCAAGTGAATTTGATTGAGTACTACCTTTCATTACAGAAGTAGTTTACCCATCATAGTGAAAGGCAAGGGGCTAAGGAAGGAGATAGGATTTATATTATATATAATTTCCAATAGGGAAAACAATACAAGAGGAAAAGTACATAACCTAAGGAGGGGCATGAAATAATGATAATTAGAGTAAGTATTGAAGAAGTGATATCACATAAATGAGGTGACTTAATCACCTATTCAGAAAGTTGGTTCCTACTTTACTTGTACCTCCTTCAAATTGCTATGTAATTCCATTTGAAATCCTTTTCATAGGCATGAACACTTATCTACCTATTATTTTCCAATCTATGTTAATAATCACCAAGCTTCCTTCCATCCATAAATATTATTTTAGGTGTTTTAATTTATTAAGCCTTAATTTATACCTTGTTCCATAGCTTTCAAAATATTTAAATTCATTTCCTAAACCTATAAGGATTTGACAATATTCATTTCTAACTTAGAACTCTAGCACATCAAGGCTTCATCTAATTGGGAAGAACACCCCCCCCCCCACCCTTTCTCCTTGGTTAGAGGGTATTGTATACATATTTGAACCTAATGGATTTCTAATCTTAAATGATAATTCACTCATAACCCTTATGAGGTATTTGTTTCCATAAGGAGTTTGTACACTCTCTTGTGTGCCTTTTATAAAGTTGTCTTTCAAGGCTATGAACCTCCCATACCTAATTCTTATCACTCTTAGAAATTATTTCCATAATTCAAGTGGAAACCATGATGTCTTCACCCAAATGTGTTTGATTAGATTATCTCCTTCCTCATATCAAAACCAAGGTGCCATCTTTTTAAATCCAAGAAAGATGCTCTAAAACCCCATTTCCTTCCCAAAATTCATTCGAAGTGTTTTTCACTTTTAAATTCAATTGTCAATAAGTCATGAATAAATAAGTGAAATAATAGTGCATACCCAATAAACTATTTCCGTTATTGGTCCATCTAATTATACAATGAGGCCTCAATAACTTGTCTATTAATGAATCTTATAATGGTTTCCTTATGAACCATACCATTACCAATTATATTTTCACATCCTCCCATATCACTAAATGAACTTTATCCCCCTTCACTTTAATATTTCTATGCTTGTTTTTCTTTTATTTCCTTTGGTTCTATTTCTATTTCATATCTAGAACTAATCCTCTTCTTGCATGCTCCTTTTTCGATGGCTCTTTAACCACCTTACCTTGATCAAAGAGCAAAGTGAAATTCCTTTAACTATCAAAGTATCCACATGGTATAATCAACAGTAAAAGATCCTACATGTCATGGATAAAATCTATGTAATATACCTTTCCAACTTAGATCCTAGCCTCAGGTTACTTAGTTTTGGATCATTGTGAATCTGACATAATATTTCCCATCACATTTTTTGTTCCCTACAAACTTTTGGATGCTTGGGTTGTCTAAGGGTTGCCAAGGACCTAGGTCTTCCTCCCCGTAGTGATTTTTTGGTAAGCCTTATATCCCTTCCATATCTCTATTATTTCTTACCTAAACATAAAAATCAAATTATGAATAACCATGTCATCCAAATATACTTGTTCTTCATTCATACCTTATAAATTTAGGGTTTCCTCATCCTGATGAGATAAATTGTGACTAGATAGTTTTGATAATTAAACTTTATTTTTAGCAGATAAGAGTAAATTTAAGTAATTTACATTAAAAAATTTCTACATTTCATGCAAATATTGGATCCACCTACCCATAGTTAAAACACTTAAGGTTATAAATGTTAAGACTCAATCAATAACATGAGTATCATTCTCATTGTATGCCACACATTCATTTGAAGGTTACCAAAGTATATAATCATAGGAATATTTCATACCTTGTTGATACAACGAAAGTTAATTTAGGTGGAGGAAATGTTGGAATTGGGAATGTTATAAACCTATTTGAAACCTTAGAGATGGAGGAGAAACCCTACCCTAACTTACCACAGTTAGCAAGCTAAAATACCCTTCTTCAGACCCTAAAAAGATAACAATTAATGCTTAATTATTCCAGTTAGAATACAATAGAGTGATCAATTATTTTCTTGCAGTGAGAAAATACAGATTAACTTGTCTCCATCACTCCAATTTCTTTATGAAAGAGTGATGAAGGGTCTATATTCTATAAAATATTGGTTGCAAGGTAATCAATTCAAATTGAGAGGTAATGACTTGTCAATGTCTAATAATTTATGCCTAAAACTAACTTATCTTGGCCCTAGGTATTCAAATAAATGCTACCATCTCCTTGAGAAGCCTACATAAAGTGGGTGTTCCTAGGGGAGAAGTGGATAGAGAGAAAGATCATAAGTAAATGTAGGGGATATTTCTTAGGGGAGTCTCTTTACATGCCTAAGTGAGCTTAACTTTGAACTATCAATGAAGGTGGAGCTAACATCAAGGTATTGCAAGGGGGATGTTACATCCAAGGTAACTATTGAAATCCATTCTACCTTTTTTAATATGGATTTTGATG
Organism: Pinus tabuliformis; assembly: GCA_031772625.1. Classification (NCBI taxonomy): domain Eukaryota; kingdom Viridiplantae; phylum Streptophyta; class Pinopsida; order Pinales; family Pinaceae; genus Pinus; species Pinus tabuliformis. The sequence continues at coordinate 502,649,787 of CM062815.1, forward strand.
TAGCTCGCCCAATGTTTGTTATCATTTGAATGCATCTAGCTAAATTTGGATTAACTTGGATAAACTATTTTAGATTTATGATGTCACTCTAATAGATATTTTGTATGAGAGAATATATAGGTTCTTTTTTTGTGCTGTGTGAAAGATATAGGTGGAAGTAGTGGAGACAATATATCTAAGAGTTGGAGCAGGATTTTTAGCAAATAAACTAGTCAGGATCTATTTTCTTCTCCCTCCACTCAATTTATCAAATCTTAATAAGATTCTAAACCTAGTGAAATATATTGAATGGTCCTAGATAGATTTGTAGTGTCTAAATCTTATCCATAGGATAAAAATATAGATAAAAAAATTAGAAACTCCACTAGGGAGATATCCATTTGATTTATCCATAATTCCTTGATAGTTCTTGGTTTCTATTATTCCTTGAATCTTCTCTAGTGTTTTCTATCTTAATTTTGTCTTTGTTGAGATAGATCCACCCTTAATCTTATATATTTGAGCTTGTTTGGGTCATAAAACCTCACTCAAACCATTCATTACTTTGTCCCCTTGTTGACTTAGATACAATAACTCCTTAATTACTCATGGGAGCCCCATGGAGAGTGATATTAGCCTCTTCATTGCTAAATATCCCCCATGACAGAGGGATGATTCCTATAGGAGGCCTTTTTAGGTGAAAATTGGGTGTTTTCTTCCCTAATTGAGGTATATATTGGATTCAAGAGGATTTACAGGACTTTATTCCTCTAGGATCAAACTCACAAGCCCCTCCTATCATCAAATCTCATCAGATTTGGTGAATTTGGGTCTCTCTTAGCTTCAACTACATGTTGTTTATTTGGGTGCTTTAGTGAACTGTTTTTGAGAGGTGATCTGAACAGTGTCTCAAGTGCGTGATGCTTCATCTGGCTAACTAATTAATACTTTTTTCTCACGTCTTCATGAAAACATTAGGAAAATAAAGTGATTTTGTGTTATATATTGTATCTTTTAGTTTGAGTGTGTTTCTTGTAGTGACAATGGAGGGTTTGGCTTATTAACTTCCCTCATTGTTCTACAACCTTGAACTTTCTTTGTTGGCTAGTTATGTGTGTTTGTTTTCCTCATTAGATGTGAAAAGCTTCACATCTTCTTTTAAAAGTAGTTTTGACATTTCTTTTGAGTTATTCTATTTGAAAAATTCATTAGTAGTGTTGGACTGGGTGAGAAAAATGTAGATCAAAATTATCTTCCAAATAATTGAATAATTTGGAGTGTACATTGAGAGAGTGTGAGGTCTCTAAATTGTTGATTGGAAAATGATTAGGTATCTCTTACACTTCCATACTTAGTTTCCACTGAATTGAATGATTGCACCTATCATCTAAATTGTGCATTTTTGGATTAGTCAAGATTCATAAAAATCTAATCAAGGTTTCACTCAGTACCCTTGAGTAAAAATAACCATTAGAATAAAGTGTTAATAAAATAAATCTACACAATTTCCATTTGAGAATACTAATAATAAACTAATATATAGGGCCTTGGGTTAGGATTGGAGAGTAAACTCTCCAAGACCACCAAAATCAAAACTAGCGATCACTAGAGAGTGACTAAAATCCATTATCACATAGATCACTTCCCGGGAGGCTCCTCTAACACAAGAGTTTAGCATGAGGTCAAATTAGGAACACATGGAGTGGTATCGCTTCTCCATTTGTTTCTAGTGCTTTTTGGATCACTACCATATGAAGATCTCTTTATTGCATGATTCGATTTGAACAATCCCTTATAGAAGTTTTAGGCTTCGTTTCCTTACCCATGTCTGTGGTCCCAACTCACAAGTGTCCCAATAATTATTCAATTGTAAGGTGATGTAATAGTAACCATTCTTTAGAGTAACCTGTCTAGTTGGCTATGAGTAGATATTTTGTATGGTACCTAAGAAAGTTGTCAGATCACCATATCAGTGCTTATGGGGAGTGAATCTCCATGCTACTTGTGGAATCACTTGTGCTAGTAAAGGACGGTATAGGGAGGTTAATGTAATTATTATTTTTACCTTTATTTGTTGGACTTAGGCCCTTATCATCCCAAGTTGATCTCCAGAACGCCATTGTATCCATTGATTCACCTATTGTTATCTATTATTTTCAAGGGGTGTTCTTTTTGGTCCAAGTCTCATTTCTCATAGAGTTGTCTTGTTTCATTAATAAACATATTTATTCACTATGGTTGAACAAAATATCCATCATCCTCATTGGCTTCAAGAGCTTCCTCTAAAAGACGAGGGTCGAAACTTATAGAGACATAGGATAACTCCCTTAGAAGAGGACTTAGACCTACAAGAGCCTAGGAGAATTATTTTTGGTTCAAAAGAATCAAGTTATCCTCAAAGTGGTAGATGAAATGTTGCTAGTCAATGAAAATCATCCTTTGATTGACCCTCTTGACATTGTACTCGTTAGGGTGGGTGATAAATTTTTAAATCTTTTTTCATTAGTTTTTGTTATAGCTCCATTTACCACCCTTGGTATTTGCGATTCTTGGTTTATGGCCTAGGGCAACCCCTCCTTCCAGACTTGGTATAAATATTTTAAAAACAGTGTTTTATTCCCTGTACACTACTTTTCCCTGAGATTAAAGTGTGTACACGTAGGTTAGTCCATACCCAACTCGTGTATATGTGTTAAAACACTTAAAAAAAATAAATTTCCTTAGTTATGGGCGGTGTTCATGGGTTTTACCTATTGTTTACCTCCTAGTACTCGTGGCCCAACTGTTTCCCAACTAAAAAACTAATTGGGAGAAGTATAAATAGACTTCTATGGGAAGGCCTTAAGAAAGAGAAGAGATAGAATTATTATACTGAGATTATCCCTGACTAATTCTGAAGTATCCTTGTACTTCAAGCACTTCCCCAAGTTTTAGGAAACTCTTGTTTCCTTGAGTGTTGATATTCTCCCACTTGCTTGAGATATCATAGTATTGGTTATGGAAGGAGGCTGTTGAAGACTGGGACTGGAAAAATCTTGAGGATGGTTCCGCTAGGAGCCGGAAGAAGAAGACTCAGGTGAATTCTCTTCGTGTTAGTAAAAAGAAGTGTTGTCTTGTTCCTGAGATTGACTTTGTTTATGCATCAGATATCGTTATAATTCATGTATGAATGTTATTTTGATGTATAACTAGTCATTTTCTTATATGATATAAAGTTGATCTCACTAAAATGCTTTATCTATATGCTGCTATGTATGTTCGAATTGGTTCATTTGTAGATTCGAAGATCATCAAGAGTTGCAGAGGGTCTGAACCCTGTTGGAACTACCCAAACAAAGGACATCCAAGTATGGTCGCTATCTCATAGTTTGTTTATATAAGGCATGTTGCCTGAGTTGTATGAGTGTTTCTACTGTAGTTTTCTCCTGCTCTGTTGGGGTTCCAACCCAAAGCCCTAGGGTACTTATTCCCATAACAGAATTGGTAACTCTACTGGGGATAACAATCTTGTTATTCCTAGTTTGAGTTGTTCAATGTCAATCAAGGCTCAGTTCTTGGTTTTCTTGCTGTGACAGTATTGTTTGGTCCAGTAGAATCTCAGACCTTAAGTCTGATATTTTTGATCTGGCTTTATTTTTTATTTTTCCTGCAAAGCTTTGTATACGCACTTTCGTCTGTTTACAGTAGCGTACATACGCTTGTTTATGTGAAGTGAACCCGCAGATACATGATTTTCCTTTATCAGAGGTGCGTGTACATGCCTCTGTGCTTGAACACAGTCACGTATACCATTTTTTGCATTGTTTTTTCAAATCTCTCTGCCTAGAAAGATTTGTTTCTTGGTCTTTTTGGTCTCTTAGTGGTCAATTTCTATCTTTAGAATTTTATTATTTAATGAGCTCACTATTTTGAATTCTCTTCTTCTTTCAAAAGTTTTGGCCTAGGTTTGCTTTTGAGTGAGTTTTATGATTTGTGTTTTGGCACACAAGACTTCTTGCTGAGGTTCTTGATTGTTTTGGTCCTCCAGAATAGCAAATTATTTTCAATCTTAGTTTCAAGCTCGATTATTGGTCTACTTGCTTTTCTTTCCATCATTTCATGGCCTTACACCTTTCCTTGATTTTTGAAAGTTTCTTTTTGACAAATTTGAAAGTGTTTCTTTCCTGACTTCTTGGTTAGTTTGTCAAAGCTCTTTGCTGCCTTTTGGGTCGTTTAGTACAAGTTGAAGCCCTTTTTGTTCAAGTTTTCATTCGTTGTCGAATTTGTGACTTGCAAAGTTTCCTTGTGCTCTTATTTCGATCTTTGAGTCTTTGGTGGCATTTAGAGTGCTTTCGAAAGGTTTTTTTCATTGCTTCTTGAAAAAGAAAGGTTCTTAACAAACATTGTTTTTGTCTTCTTTTTCCATGTTTGATTTTGGTTTCTTTTGAATTTTTGAAAGTGAATTGTGATATTTTTGATTTGTCCTTCTTGTTTGGAGAATATTTTGTATTCAAAATTGGTATTCCTTTCAAACACTTAAATTGGCTTATTAAAGTTATAAACAATTGATTTCATTTATTTTTAGAGTAATCTAGGATCTTGCATTTTCATGTACACCTTGCATTAGGGTATTTTTGCATTATTAAAGCATCAATAGTCTTTTTATTTTTTTGTGGGGGTGAACTATGCTTTAAGAAAATAAAAGAATTTTTTTTTGCTTTATAGAAGTTTCGTAGAACCCAAGTAGAAATTTCTTTTCATCGAAGAACAAAACGATTGCATTCATATAAGTTAGTTTTTCATTAATTTCTTTTGTGTCATACAAACACCATTTGTTTCATCTCCATTTATCGCTTGACTTAAAAGAACAACCATTTAAAATCAAGTGCTTAATAAAATAAACTAGAACCTTTCGTATTGTCATCAAAATACACCAACAAGTTTAGGTTTATTTAGGCCCTTGGATTAGGCGAGAGGAGAGTAAACTCTACAAGGCCACTCTAAATTGTAAAACATAGAAGTCTAATTAAAGAGTGAAATCCAATAGTGTTTGGGAGACCGGGAAAGCTCTGTGACTGGGAGTTAAGCACAAGGGTTTGTGAAGATAAGGACGAGAGATACCCCCTCTCTTACTTGTTGGATCCTACCTCATGACTATTCTACCCAGATTCTGATATGAGTTGGTGCCCATAGTTTCCTATCCTAGGAATCTACATAGGTGACTGTGGAGGGGAATCCCGTGGCACCTGAGGTTGGCATTGCATCATGTTCAGTAGTACTTCCGGAGGGCACCCTTGCAAATCTTGGGGGCTTGCACTGGCAAAGGCTGTTGTCTGGAGGTCAGCGTAACTACCTCTGATACCTTCGCTAATAGGCCTAGGGCATAATTACCCCAATCTACTTTAGGAAGGCCCTTATTATTAAATTTCTTGTATTTTGGTGTCTGATCTTGATCACTCGGAGCAGAAATACTTGGAAGTTTCTTGATTGTTGATATCTTTAGGGACATTTTAGTGAGTATTTTGTGCTCCTAGTCGGCCTAGCTTTTAATTTTCTTGAGTCTTTAAATAGATTTTATAAAATTAATTCAAAGTAGTTGACAGACCATCTCGACGGTCTCAGAGACTTTGGGCTTTCAACTATGAGTCCAAAGCCTTCTCCTAGAAGGTGTAGGAGCGATTCTGCCAGTGGTTTCCAACTAGTGGCCACAGGCACATTGGAGATTGATCCTCCACTTAGGGGCATTAGTTCACAAGATCGACTTGGTATTACTACAGATTTAGAGAGGAACACACCAGTTCTTTCTTGAGTACTCTTCCAGTTAGAAGATATTATTGAAGTAGAAGAGCTTTCAGAGTCAATTGCAGCTCTGAATTCTCCTCTCCCTCCTGATCATCCAAATGTATTGTTATACATTGGACCTCCAACTCACAAGCCTTTGAGCCTAGGTCCACACACATCTATCCCTTCGATGACTACTGCTGGAAGCATGGCATCCACAACAAGTGTTGCGAGCATGCGGACTTCCATATCTGTGCAAGGGGGAAGAACTATTTCCATCCCTTCTAACACTCCTTGCACATCTATATTTCGGTCTGCTTCCATTCCATTGATGAGTGTAAGTTCTCAGCCTAATGCATCCAGTTTTGTATTTTTCCCTTTCAGAATTCCCTCTCAAGGTATTCCTTCTGTTCCTTTGAATATACCATCAACCACCTCCACATCTGTGATGAGTGGATTGGCTTCCTTTCAGGGTTTCCCATTTGGAAGTGGTCATATGCCACATTCCAATTCAATAGTAGGGTCAATGCCTTTTCCTTTTACAAGTCAAGGTAGTAACCCCTTTCAAAGTTGAACAAACCCCGTAGTTAGTGGGATAGGAGCAGGGAATCAATTTTTCAGCCAACAAGGGAATATACTGTATTCCTTGGTTAATTCATTTCAAAGTTTTTCACCCTTTGCTAATGCTTGGAACCCTTACCAGGGGCTGTCAGCTCCTTTCAATACTTCGTTAGGGGGTAACTTCACCAGTTACAGAGGATTTTCGGCAGGAGTTGGTAAAACTCCAAGTTTTGCTGGACCACAAGGATCACCCTTTGGTTTAGTAGGTTCTACAAGTTACTTCAGGCATCCTGGTGCCTTTCAAAACCTAGGTCATTCTTTTCAAACCTATGGGAACCTTGCCCAGTCTGAATGGAATTCCCAAGGTCCTCCACGACTTCCTTTTATGGCCACGCTTAATCTACCAAACTTGACTAAATTGGCGAATGATCCAATTAGGTACAATCTGGCTTGGCCCCAAGTCCCAACTAAAATTCCATTGGATATTCCAAAATTTGAAGGGAAGAATGGTGAAGACCCAGGAGACCATGTGACCACATTCCACTTATGGTGCTCATCAAACTCCCTGATCGATGATTCAATCAGGTTGAGGTTATTTCAGTGCACCCTAACTGGGAATGCGGCCAAATGGTATATAGAGTTTCCAGGGGCACCTTTACTTCTTTCACTAATTTGGCTAATATTTTCTTGAACCATTTTCAGTTGACTATTCGCTATGAAGCCGAAACTGAGCTTCTAGCCAATTTTCATCAAGACACGGCAACTCACATTTCGGATCATATCCAGGAATGGAGATGGAGAAAGAGGCTTATCAAAGCCGAAATTCCACCAGAGTTCCATCTCGAATGGTTTCTCAAATCTTTACAACCTGAGATCTCCAAGGATGTTTCTCTTTCCGGTGTTTATTTGGAAGAGCAGGATATTTTTAGAGCCCAATAATTAGAATTGATGTATTCTCAGTTTAGAACTCTTCAAAATATCCTACCTAATGCTCGTAGATCCAAGGTTGATTTAGCCAAACCGAAGCCAAGCCCTCATGTCGATGGTATAGTTGGATCAGTTGACACAAATACGGTGAGCCTTTTGAACCAATTGCAACAATTGTCTCTATAAACTGCTTCTTCTAACTAGGCAGCATTGTCTACACCTTCACCCTCCCAACCTACCTCCATTAACGCTGTCCAGGCTTCTAACCCCAAAGGAAATCAACAATCCGATGGGAATAAGAAGGGATGATTTAAGAAGAAGAACCATGAAGCGAAGGGTAATGCGAACAAGCCCAGTAATGGTGTCGGTGAGGGTAGAAAAGAGTCTAAGAAAAAGGTTAAATTTCCATGCAAGTTATGCAATGGAGATCATTTGACTCATCTCTGCCCCAAGATTCAGGATGCTCAGCGCTTGTTAGTGCAGCAAGGGTCCTCTAGCTCCCAAGCTATCCTGACTAACCCTTTTCCCCAAGGGAAAAAATTACTTGTCGGCGTGAACTCGAATGCTGGTACCTTTGTAGGGGGCAACCAGGAAGGGGAAAATTCCTCAAATGTGTATATGATGAACTCTCATGTCGATGTTGCCACACGAGCATGCGATTATGGTGAAACAAAAACATCTAAGGGTAAATCTATTCCTGAAACCACAAACCCACTTCATATTGAGCGACCCTCTGCTGATTCTATACCTCAGATACTGAAAGGTTCCGCAAAGCACTCGACTATTAACCCTAATGCTAGGGCAGCCTAGAACTACTCAATTGTAGAAGATCTGGCTCAAAGTCCTTGTGCTATGTCTGCATTGGAGGTACTCCAGTCGTGTCCTGCTCAGAGAAGTGCTTTGCTTTCGGCAATCAGGGCAGTGGATCCAAAAAATTCTTTAGTGCTCACTTTTGATATGCTGAATGTCAAAAAGAGACTTCCTCACCATATGGCTTTCCAGATAAAGTCTACTTACCGAAAAACCAATATTTTTCAGATAGTTATAGATGAGGGAGCTTCCACATGCGTAATTTCTATGTCATGTTGGAAGGCCATTGGATCACCTTCAGTTGTTCCTTCACCGACTCTTTTAACAACATTTTATGGTCATTCTCATAGTCCACACAAAATTATCCTGGCTTTTCCTATATGTGTTGGAGGAAAGGTCATTAATATTGAAGTAGAAATCATTGATGCCAACCTGGATTACAACCTCCTCTTAGGAAGGAATTGGATTTATGAGATGGATGCCATAGTTTCATCTCTATTCCACATCCTCTATTTCCCTCATGAGGGGAGGATTATTAAAGTTGATCAGTTAGTGTTGTTGGGAAAAGTATCCAATACGGAATGACCCTATCCCACTCTAAGGGTGATAGTACCTCAGCAACAATCAAAGCAAAGCTATTCGAGATTACTTCTTTATGAGATGTAAGAGAGGGGAGAAAGAGATCCACTAACCGTTGTCTTCCGCTAATGATTGATCCAATCTTCTCTCTTTGATGTTTGCTCCCAGCTCCTTGCTCTTTCACTGGCCCAGCTACACCAAGGTCCTGCAAAATGGCAAGAGAGGGAAACTACAAGAAGCATACATTCATAATTGATTCAAGGATTAGAATAAATCAAATATACAAGTATCAATACGCCATTGAGACACATGCATATAGAAGAACCTCAAATGCTTTATTAATGGAAGAAGTAAAGTTCAGGAAGTGATACAACCATAAAAGGTCCAATCCAGCATCACCTCCCAGCAGAAAGAAATCTCCTCTTCACCTCCTTCAAGCAAATCGCCCAATAATTCTATACTCAAACCAACAGCACTTCCTTACATTCACAAGATTCCAGCCTCCCTAGACCTCATGAGAGAGCTCTATATATAGGTGTTTTGGAGAAAGGATGAGTCAGCTTGTAGCTGGCATGAAGCTGACTAGTGTCCTCTCCCACTTCATTTATTCTTCAGTTCTTGAGTCCACTTGGAGGTTCTTGCTTCCACTTGGAGATCTAGACCCTCTTACTCATCACAAGTCGAATTCCCTGATCCAAGTGTCATTTTGGAAGCTTCCTGGGCATTGACACCTTGAGGAATGACTGTGCCACATGTCCCAACTCGCCCAGCACAGGTAGCCTTCTTTGCAGTTAACATTCAGCGCAGGTAGACAGTGGAGCTCTTGAGATTCAGCGCAGATGCTCAGTGGAGCAGTTGACATGATCCAGAATTAGCCTGTTTTTGAGTGTTTTCAGGTGGAGAACTGATATTTAGTGCTGTGGTTTATTGACCTTGTTCCTCTAGGGGTAGGAACAACATGTTTAGGGACTTTGGATCCCTCAAATTATTGACATTTCATGCTTCATGCTGTAAGGCACAAAAATGTCTATAACAGTTAGATTATTCTCCGGGTGACTCTCGAGCAACTTTGGATTCTACCGTTCCATTGGTGGATAATCCCTGTCAACCTATAGAGAATTTAGGAGTTGGGATGCACTCTTCCTTGATGGGTGTATTTGATCTTCCCCCTCCTACAGCTACAATCGATGCAATTTCATCCTCCAAGGGGCCTTTATACCCTTGGACCTTACCTTCATCTACAACCACATTAGATGGAGGGCATGTTGGTGGAATAGCATTTCCCATGTCTGCAAAAGAACTTACCTATCAATCTATCATTGAATCTACAGACAACCATCCCACTCCTTTTTTAGAGGAGGAGTTAGATGGTGATGTGTCTCCAGCTTGGACCCTGTTGTGCTCTACAACAACCCCCCATTTCATATCATTTTTACTTATAAACATTAACATATGAAATGGGTCCCTTTAAAATTTGATTTGGTATCAATACTATTATAATTCAAACAAGTCCAAAAAATGAATAAATGCACTTTATAAAACTTTTTGGGTAAACCCCTAAAAGAAATCACGTAATGATTTGTCATTGCGATAAAGCAATCGCAAGATCGCATATCGCAACGACACATGAATTATAATTAGGCACCCAAAGTTTTCCGCCGATGCGCATTCGGCACATTCGGCGATCGGCGATATTCCATGTACATGTTATAATGCTCCATGCCAATAGTCCCGACGCGGTGCGCATTCGGCGATCGGCGATCGGCGACACGCTACCACAGTTGTGATGTTCCCAAAGACTAGTCCCGACGCGATGCGCAATCGGGAATCGGGTATCGCGGCAATATCACCCAAATCCTTATTGCGCTCAAAGCTTTTCGCCGATGCGATATCGCATTCGGTGATCGGTGATATCCAATGGACGCCATTAAAGCACACTAATTACATCCCCGATTGCGATCCGATAAAGTGCGGTTTTCAACGAAGAGCCGTTAAGTGATGGGATGGCGCAATTCATTTGTAATAAAGGCTTGATCTCTCACGCAATCCTTCATCTACGCTCAACCGCCAAAACGTCCATTGCATGCTTAAGTGAATCGTTCACCCGAATAACGATATAATGGGCATTTAAGAAATGACGGATTGAAAACGGCTAATTAATAAGATCATGTCTTAAAATCTTTTCACGGATTGTATACGCACCCATTTTAAAAGCTAAATCTTTTAGTTACGCATCTATTCATATGTGCTGTATCACTTAAGAGTTTTTCATTGCTATCTCTGTGTATTACGCCCAATTGCCTCCTTGTGCAGAATTCATTCACAGAAGCTAGACCAGAAAAGATGGGAAAGAAGTCCAAGAAGACTACAGGTGCCTCTGCAACACCATCTGCGGGACAAGCGGCCGCAAACAAGAAGAAGGGACTAATATCCGATACCACATGCACGGGGCTCACCAGAGTGACTTGGCAGGGCACTTATAACCTAATTGAAGCTGAGCAACCAGAAAAGATAGTGTCGCAAGCTAGTGTGGACTTACTCAAGAAGTCTGATGCAACTCTCAAAGATTTGGCCGACTCTTTCCTTCACAGGATAGCGGCCAGAGATCAAATTCTTCCTTATACAGACGTTGTGCGATGGGCGATTGAAGAAATCCCCATTTTGGACAGAACTTTTAATACAAGAGATGGGAGGATTTTCGGGTCATTCAAGCCAGAAGACCTAAGGCAAATGTATCATTTGCCTGAACCCGAGAAAATATATAACAAAGACTTCTTGGAGAAGTTCGCAAGCGAGAATGAGATCGAATCTGAACCTATCAAGGATTGGAGGCAAAATCCCAACAAACACAAGCACGAATCCTCCGGTAGGTACTCTGTCGATTCTTTAGCTTCTCCTTATTGTTATGCGGGGATTATGATGTGTAGGCTATGGGGATTACATGATTCTGCCAATTTTACCATTGAAATGGTTCCTTTAATGGAGGCAGCAGTAAATAGTTGGATTATGGATTGGGCTACTATCCTTTCGGATAAATTAGCAGTAGCTGTTCGTGATTTTAGGTCTCAGTCTGTTGTTTCAGAAAGGAAAATGCCCCCGTTCTACTATAGTGCATATATCCTAGACACTCTTTGTTTCAATTCCGAATTTCCTGTTCTCGGGTGGAGGTGGACTGCACAGGACCCTTCACCCATTCATATATATCATCAAAAATTGTGGAAGTCTTCTTATAAAGACCACCTGTATCAAATCTGTAATGGTTTCATGGTGCCCATTTACTATTCCATTTTTGATAAACCCATTTCAAAAATTTCCTATCAAGCTTCCTTTGATTTACCAGCAGTAGCAAGTTGGTTTGGAGAAGAAAATTTCACCTACATCAGAGTTTTCGGCAGCAAAGCCGACCCACATGTTCTTCCTCTTTATGTTCCAGATAAGCTGCTAGCTAGGGAGATTGCATATCAGATCATGGTTGAGAGTACTACACAGACTCTCAAAATAGAAAAGAAGAGAGGATGGCCATCATTTCCCTTCAGATGTGGCGTTTATACTCTGCATGATCTTAAACATGCAGAAAAGGAAGCCATGAAGCTCCAGTCTTTAATGCTAGCCACGATCCCAAACAGACCATACGACCCAAAAAACACTGCTTACAATGCATTAGAGCAGGCCAAGTTAACAAGGTTTGAGCATCAGAATGATATGTTTGATGACTTGTTCATTGCCGCTGAGACAATTGGTCATGTTAAAGAACTCGCTAGGATGCGATATAATGATGTGGGATTAACTGAGTTCAATAAACTCAGAGAACAAAGGTTGCAAACTCTACCTCTGCATTTACTGGCAACATCCCCAGCAACATCATCAAGCCGACCTGTTCAAGAACAGGAGGAGCAGCAGAGAAAAGAACAAGCAGAAAGGCTAGAGAAAGAACAAGCCGAGAAACAGCATAGAACACAAATGGAACAAGAAGAAAGAAGGAAGAAAGAACTGGCAGATAGGCAGAAAAGGGAGCAAGAAGAACAGCAAAAGAAGGAACAGGAAGAAAAACAGAGGAGAGAAAAAGAGGAGCAACAGAGGAAAGAGCAGGAGAAAGAGCAGCAGAAGCAAACCACCAATGTAGACACTACTATAGACCCCAATTTATTACAAGAATGGCAGCAATTTCACTCCATCATCAGTGGATTGGAATGTTCAAAAAATGGGGATACCTCTAAGACAAGTGATACTCAGGATGTTACCTCTCCTCAGGTTCTAAGTGGAACCAGCGGCCCACCAAGTTCAAAAGAAGTTGAAGTTATTCCAAAAGACCCCTCTGACCAGGTTATTCTACAGATAGAAGATATTCCGCCATTGGATGTTTTCTACAGCCCAAAACACAGGGCAGTTGTAAGGCGGTCAAGGAAGAGACGAAGGATTGATCAACCTTCTATCTTCCCCGAACAAACGGTCACGGGTAATGTAGTATGGAAGGAGGAATTGGATCCCTCCGATGACTTAACAAAGCTATCACAGTATGCAGGCGCTTACTCGGCGGCAACAATTGACAAAGCATCGGAGGTGAGCCTTCTATTGAAGAATAAGGACCAAGAAATCCTTGCGTTACAGGCAGAATTGGTTGAAACAAGGCAAAAAGCAGCACAAGCTGAAGAACAGTTGCTGGCGCAACAGCAAGAGAACAATCAGTTGACTCAGCAATTGCAAGCGGAAAGGCAAAGGATCGATCAGGGTGCGATCCAGAAACAAAAAGAATTGTCGGAGGCATTGGAGAATTTGAGAGTGGCGAATGAGCAAATGATGAAGACCAAAGACGAGCAGATTGCTCAAATGTCATCACAGCTGGAAAAGATGAAAGGTGCATCGCAGGTAAAAGAGTTTAAAACAGAAGCATTATTGATAAACAATGTGTTGATAGCTCAGATCAGACTCTTATGTCAACAGATGGATCAGGCTGAGTCCCTATGTGAGCTAACTACAACGATAAATCAACAGGTAGAAAAGGCCAGGACTGAACTAGATCAAGCGGACGAAGCCATTACTGCACATCTTGACTGGCAAGATACTGATTTGGGAAAAGCAGCAAAATTGCCCAGGATTAATGAAACACAGAAAGATATTCATTTTACAGAATGGCATACTCAAGTGATGAAGGCAGAAAGGGCGGCTTCAAGATGTAAAACAACCGCCAGCAATCTAGTGGATCTAGTCAATAACACTCTTTACCTGGCCAATATGATTTCTCAATGTACACCGGGAAAGATGACAACTCCAAATGCATTAGAGCTAACATGCTACCCTGAATTAGAAGAAAAAGGAAGATTAATCGCTGGAGTTAAAACCTTATCCTTAGATGCATATTGGCTCTTTTTTATCAAGCCACATACATAGAGATCTGCCCTAAAGTTCCTTACAGACGCAATCGGGTGTATAATTCCCGATATCCAAGATGCCACCTACGCTGCACAGCTCAGTTCGTGCCTCAACAAACCTCCGGAAGTTGAGCCAATGCTTGCAATTAATCAACTCAGATTCAAAGGAAAGCAGCCGACTTAATGAGTCACCCTCCCGCTTGCCAGATCGCCAGCCAAAACAGGATCAAGAGTTATTGATACCAGCTTAGTAGGATTTCTGTTTAAGTATATATTTAAATTAGATTATGTATTTATAGACCCTTTCATTGTTTTGGAAAGGGTCGTAAAATTTTGTAACAGACTTAAAGGCTGAAGTTTGCACTACTGTGCTTTAGCCTATATTCTTTTGTGAAACTCGACCAATGGTTCTTAATTTAATGGGAAAGCTGTTTTATGCAATTGCGCACTATTGTCTGTTGTTTGGAATGCTTTCTGAATTGAAGGAAGGACTGCGACGTGTTGGATACCTATAGTAATAGGTTTCATATTTCATGATTGGCAAGAGAAAAGCCAAATATGCTCTGCTCTGGTATCCAAAGATCCCATATTTCCTAGAAAGCAAGAGCTGGGTAAAGTGTTTCAAGTATTGAGGACCTTATTTCAAATTTTGTGGATGATTCAACAGTCTAATCTGGATCATGCCATGTTTCAATTTTGAGTTGTAGAATAGAGAAAGAGGTCTGTCCAAACAGCTTAATCTTGGCAGACAAGTAGTTCAGGTAGAGAAGCAAAGGTTCCCAAAAGTTTAATCTGGGACCTTGGAAGACATAAGGGTAGAAGTAGATAGAGAGAAAAGGAAAAAGCCAAAGAAAAGAAAAGGCAATTGAGGGTTGCAAGTCCAAGTGCCCCTCCAAGAAGAAACAAAAAATGCTAGGCAAATAGTTGGGTAGGCAGTTGTGGTTGCAGAAAGAATATGATCACCATTACTCAGGCATCAATAGGTCTCTTGCCAAGGCAACAAATCTATCAGCAAACAAAGTGGTGAATTCCATGAAATTACAGCAAAGAGCATCACTAACTTCTTTTCTTTCCCTCTCTAGTCTATCACTAACACCCCCTTTCTAATTCCCCTCCTTCATTCATATTAACTCCTAATTCTACTATATAACCTCCCTTATCTTACCCCACCCCTAATAGTATTAACACTAAGGTGTATAAAACCCCAAACCTTATGTATATTCCCTCCCCTAGGCATAATAGCCGTGTATTTCTCAAAAGGGACCAAATGGCATCTGGCCACTTTGGTGAACCTATTCCACCCTTTTTCCCCTTTGCTGCAAGTTAATTTGCCCTCAAATCTCCTCTGCATTGCTAAAACCCCCTTTCCAAACCCATTTTGCCCATAAAACCTTTGCAAAGGTTAATGCCCGCCTCTGGCACGTTTCCCAATCCTACCGCATTGTGGTTGAGCCAAAACATTTGCAAAAACCCACATAAAACCCATAAAGTTTGATTTTTCCGCCCGCAGTATTAAAGGCGCATGTTTCCCCTCCGCCAGCCGTCGGATCAAGCCCATCAGATCCGACGGCCCACAGCAATATCGGAGCGCTTCCCGTGGCTGCACGTTAACTTCCGGGAAAGTGACGTTGCGCCTTGTCACGCCTCCTCCACGCGTCGAGCAATGAACCATCTCGGAGCCCGCTCTGACAGCCCCTGCGCCGTACCTAAACCGCCCCGAGAAACCGCGGCGGTTAAGGCTTTAACCGTGACCGCTGCACTTTAACCGCCACCTACCCGCCGCTGACTCGCCGCCACGTCCTTGCCTGCTCGTACCTGCCTCTCCTATTGGCCCACCTCACTGCTGACTGGGCTGCCACCTCGCCGCCCCCTTGACCAATCACCCACTGCCACGTCGCCCGATGACGTCAGCTGACGTCACCTCACCATGACCCACCAATGACGTCATGCTGACGTCAGCAGGAAAAAGCGCCAAATTGGTAAAATAACCCATATTTACCAATTTTACCCGTGTTTTTACCATTTTACTGTGATTTCTGCTGAACGCTCTGCATGACCGTTTGAACTCAAATTTTCGCCAACCAGTCGATTAGCCCGGGCGACCTCCTCAAAAAGCAACTGTGCACCTGTGTTTCAACCTCTGCTCGTCGAATTACAGGTATTTAGACCATTTCGCCCTCCATACGACCTTCATTAAGCTCAGATTTGCTCAGAGGGATAATAGAACCATAAAAACGATATTTACACCGTTCATTTCCCTCCATTCATCCACCATTGTCATTGTGAGGGTCAAGGAACACCGGCAGAGCTTTAGAAACCTGCAATTCGCATATAACCTCTGTAATTCTGCGTTTTCCCAGCAGAATTCCTAATAGACATAATTCACCCGGTTGGAGAGTTCAGTTAGACCACAGAGAGGTTCTGTCACTAGACTCCAGTAGTATTTCAATTGCTATTGAGAGAATTCCCCTTGAACACTCAAAACCTCATCTGTTTCTACAGAGGACTGCCTCCAGACTGTGTTTTTGCCATTCCACCTGTCTACCTACAATTCTTGCAACTTGAAGAGCTATGGAGACTCCTATTGCACTAAATATTAAGCCCATCAATGCCCCTCACCAGGAACTAGCATGGAAAGCCCTGGGGGACATGGACTACCAAATGCTGGATTGGTTCCCCATGGGAACCAAGTATAATGTGCTAATGTTGAATGAACTAAGAGCCCAGCACCTCAGTGGGGCAGATATCTTGGGGATTTGGGAGTCAAATTTGCCCATATACAACCTTCCCCAAGTCAATCCAATGCCAGAGCTTATTTATAGCTGCCAGGAATGCTATGACCCCAGCCAAAGAGCAGTCATGAGCCCCACAGGCCTAGTCCTGTTCCAGATCACCCCAGAGAGCATAAACCAGATGCTGTGCTTCAATACAGCCAAGAAATTGACCCCTCTGTCCATGCAGAATCTGATTAACACAGGGATCAAGCTGTCCAGTGACCAGATTGTCAAAATCAACCAACTGTTTGTCACACCAGGCTCTGAAACAGTCAGAACCCCTCCTATTGGGTACCATTGTCTGAATGAGTTGGGCAGAATGTTGGTGGATCTAATTGGCTATGTCCTAGGATTCAGGGGGCTGGAAGATGTAGATGAAAGCATAATGGCAATGCTGTCCATATTTGCCCCTGGTAAGCCTCCAGCTGTGCAGTATGATTATGCAACTTACATAGCAGAGAAAATCCATGATCAGTTCATGAATTTGAAAAGGGAGAGACTGTTCAGGTACAGCTCCTATATATATCATTTATTCCTTTTCTATCAGCCAGCTACCTTCTCTGTTCCTTTGAGGCCACTCAATGCCCAAGGAAGCCCAAGATCAGTTGTTTTCTGGACCTCTGTTTTTCATTTTACCTCAGTATCACCCTATACATACTGTGAATTTATTGATTTATTTGTTCATCCGGCCCTAACAGCTCTGCAAGGTACTCCTCCTCCTAGATTAACCGATGAAATGAAGAGGATTCTACATTTGAACAAATCTTACAATATTGGCAACTGGTACTTCTACCAGAACCACACAGTCATTAGGATATATGGCTGTGAATTGAACCCATTTAGATTGCCAAGGTATGTCCCCATGAGGCTTTTTGCCTTAGAGTATTTCAGGCAGTTTGGGAACTCAGATTACCTTCACTTTCAGAGTAGAAACAAGAAGTCACAATTGAAGGTAAGAAGCCAGCTAGGTTCCTTCCTGTATAACAAGAAAGAGGAAGGGTGGAAAGAGGCACACAGCATCCTGGAAGGCCTCAGATTGCAGACCAGTTTTGAGTGGATTCCTTATGACCCCAATCATTCTATCTCCCTCAGGAGAATTAGATACAAATTGGGCAACTATGCACATAAAAGACAACCTGAAATTGAACAGTATGCCAATGCACTAGATTGGGAAGAGGGTACACTAGTAGAACAACTCACTGAGGTAGAACTACTTGAGAAAGAAGCTAGGAATGTGCAAAAAGAAACTGACTTGGAAACTTGTGGACAGGTGCCCCTCTCCTACAGAAAGCAAATTGGAACAGCTGCTAGATCTTCAGCAGCACAGCAGCAAACCACTGAGAAGACATCCCAGGCAGCAGGCAAAGACAAAGGTAAACAGGTGGAACAGCCACCTGAATTGACAGAGGAACAAGTTGACACCTTGCTACAGCAGCAAGAAGAAATGGAACAGCAAGAACTGGGGCAGCAACAAGAAGAAGCACAGTCCAGTGAACAGCAGCCCTTGCAGCAGGAAAAGGGGACAGATCTACCTAGTTACACTGAGCAGCAGCCCCAAACAGAGGTGCCTCCCGGGACAGATATCAATCTAGACACCTCAGTCCTCCAAACACCGCAGAAGGAGGATGTGACAAGGAAAAGGGAGAGAGAGACCCCCCACACCTCATCCTTCATCAGAGGAGAGAAGAGACAAAGACTGAATGACTCCCAAGAGGAGGACATAGCAGTAAGACAAGCCATGGGCATGGGCCCACCCAATGGAGAACTTTCGGCCAGCTCATCTCAGCGTGGACATGACATGACTATGGGAGGAGAGGTCAGCTCCTCCGGTCAACATAGAAAAGGGCAGTCAAGTATAAAGCAGCAATTCATTGACATCAAAAGGAGGAGTGATCCCATAAAAGTGCAGCTGTATGATCACTTGCTAAACCTAGCTCCTAGCAACCAGCAGAGACTCATGTCTGCTTTCGATGTGAGTAAAGGCAAAATGATAATGAGCCACTTCATGCCCACAACTTTGCAGCCTCAGTCCACCTCAGACTATCTAAGAACCAACATGGAGGTTCTTGCCAAAGACATACACCCCATGGACAAGATTGAATTACATAAGCAGACTGGTGAAATGGTGTATGCCTCCCTGGCAGATGAGACATTGGAGAATTATAAACTAAAGAGCAGCCTGGACAACACAGCTTCTCAGCTGGAGTTAGAAAGAGCATCATCACAAGCCAAGGACAATAGGATCAAGTCCTTGGAAGAGGTAATTATAGAGATAGGGCATGATCCTAAAGATGTCAAAGGCATCCAAGAGCTCCTGAAGATAAGGGATGCAGACATGGCAGCCCTAAGAAAGAAAATCAAACTCCCGACCACCATCCATCCACAAACAGATGAAGTTGCCCAGCAAAGGCAAGAGAAGGATGCTACAGATCTGCTAGTATCCCTATACAAAGAGCTGGTTAGGACTCAGGACCAGCTAGGACAAACTGAAGCTGCAAAGGCAGCACTGCAAGAAACCCTGAAGCAAAGAGAAGAGGGCCAACCCTCCCAGCCTCCTCCTGTCATAATAAATCTTGAGGAAACCCCTCCAAAGATTACTCCTCCTCCTC
Source organism: Pinus tabuliformis (assembly GCA_031772625.1). NCBI lineage: Eukaryota > Viridiplantae > Streptophyta > Pinopsida > Pinales > Pinaceae > Pinus > Pinus tabuliformis. Next base: position 502,669,155 of record CM062815.1, read on the forward strand.
AGCAAACAGAAGCTACAGCACCATCCACAGCAGCAACAACTACAACATCAGAACAGGCTGCTAGTTTAGACATGCAAAAGCTGCAAGCTGAGATCCAAGCCATGGAATCTCAAATGAAAGAGCTGGATGAGCTTAAGAAAACCTTGACTAAGGTAAATGAAAGGTTTGACAAGAGCAAACAGAATGAGGCAGCCAAGGACAGAGAGGTAAAAGCTCTTAAGAGGAGAATTGCTGAACTAGAGAAAGAGCTTGCACTAGAAAAAGTGACAGCTGAAATGAAAGCAGTGCTATGGAGCAACATTGGGCGGTCCATTGCCAACCAGTGGCAATATATTGAGACCATGGATGAGCAAATGGTGCTCATCACTAAAGCAAACAGAGAAATACAGAGGGCCAGGGCAAGCCTTGGACACATGCCAGAAGCTGCTACTAGGATAATCAATACTCTGAACTATAAGACTAGCTCTCAATTAGCTGTCATGGGAATCACCAACAGGACAGAAACAATTGCTGTAGCCAAGAGAGTCATAACATTGAGGAACCTGGTTGGAACACTGGAGAGGAGGACACAGGATATGCAAACTGAAATCAACAGATTCCTGGAAAAGTTCGTGGCACTACAAAACAGAGGCCTCCCCAGCATTTTAAGCAGTGTAGGAAGACTGCTCACCCTAGAGAATTACAATAAGAGAATTGATGCCCAGGCAGTAGCAGAGATTGCACAACCACCCAGCACTTCAGCAGAGCCAGGGCCAGCCACCGGGCAGAGTATGTATGACAGGGTGGAGAACCTGTTTTTCCTCATGAATGAAGTTGACCATCTGTTTGATACACCACCTAACTTCTTCAAATTCACAGAAGCAGATGAAACTCTAAGGGCAATCTTAGCACACCAACTGCCCACACAGGATGCCTGGAGAAATTTGACACAGACAGTTTTGTCAGGCCAGAATCAGTAACGCCATTTCTACAGGCAAATAAGCATACATGCGCAGGCACAATTTTGAAGAAAGAGATCTACAGGGAAGAGGCAGAAGCTGAGCCAACTCAGCAGGACCATTAACTCGCCACAAGCAGCAGTCACAATCACAGGTGACAAGTCCAGGATACAGCGTACAAAGCCTTAAAGACAGATCTTCCAGCATTTATTCAGAATATCTCGACCGACTTAGCTGTTCCCAAAGGCTAAAATATCTTCTGACAGAGCATTGAAATGCCTGTACTCTGTAATCAATGCTGTATTAAATTTTGGTCATAATATCTTAAGTAGTTGGTAAGAATGTAAAATCTGAGATAACTCAGAACTCAGATATTTTGTAAATCACCGCAAGTATATATTGACCCTTCACAGCAGTTGAAGGGGTTGTTGCAATTTTCTTTAAAGAGCTCTCGCTCATTGTAATATTTTCAGAGAAGTAATACAAAGGAATAATGGAATTTCCAAGGCTTGGTGTTCTTTGATGTATTGTGGTGAAAGATGAATGTTACAGGATTCCAGGGTGTTGCATAAAACAATAAGTATTCTCAAATCTCTTTGTTATATGTTTTCGAGTCTTTTGTTCTCTTTTGTTGTTCAAATGTTTTACACTTGATAGCAAGGTGAAAGGATAGTTCCAGGATTTAACCATGTTTACCCTGGACTCAAACTGAGCTATTATACATGTTTTCCTCAGATACAGTGACAGAATTGTAATTCTTAATTGCTGCATTTCAAAACTGTGTCTTTTACTGTGACAGGCATTCTCAGGGATTCAATTTTTGCCCCTGAGACCTCTGTCTTTCTCCTCTTAAAGTTGTCTGTTGGAAATATATAGACAATAGGTGAAAATTCTTAAATGCTTTCACTGTTTGTGTTACCTGTTTCCAGTCATTTAATCAAAAATCTGTTCTATTAAACACTCAAATGGCCCTGTAAGTTCCATCTTTCATCTCAAAGTTTCAAACACATATAGCCACAGACTCCATTGCCCAATGGTACTCAACCTCTCTGAAAACTACATCACTAGAATCTAAAAGGAGTTTCATCAACCAAAACATAAACAAAACCAGTGTATAATAGCTAGCCTAAAACCCTATCATAAACAGTTACAAATCATAAAGAGAGAGCCCTCTCTGATCACAGTTTGGCTAGAAACAGTGATCCAAAGATTGGTTAGTGGTTACCCCGGCCGTATTCCCTTGGGAGTCATAGGGAACAACCTGGGTGTTAACATAATTGGCGACTCCACTGGGGAACTTAAGATTTTTTCAATTACTATCTATTTCCAAGAGCTACCATCAAGCCTGAAACTAGCCAAGAGGCCTTAGGACTGTTTCTGTAAACACAGGGACAGCTTTAGGGAAGAGCTAACTAGGGAATCTTCATCTTAGCTTTGAGAAATATATAGTCATTCCAGAATTCTTACCTAGTCCTTGTACATACAAAACTTTCTGTATAAAGTTCTAAAGAATACTTAGAAGCTGGCTCCCAAAAGAAACCCAAGGCACACTAGGGCAAACCCTGACCCTGATCAACCCATCATTGTTGATAATCCAAATATCATACCAAAGAACATAAGGAGACAGCTAAAGCAGGAAAAGCTTGCTGATTCAGATATAAGTTTAGACCAACCTATCCTCATTCCAACTCCTTGCAAAGTTCTTTTCCGTTCCACACCCAATTCCCCCAGTTCACCATCAACCTCTCAAAGTCCTCTCCTTCCATCTTCACCATCTGCACACACTCCCTCAACCAGTTCCCCACTTATTACCCATCCTCTTAACCCGGTTACACCTGTAATCCCTGTTGTCCCATTTGTTCCTATTAACCCTATAAACCCCATAAACATGGCTAACAGATATGCACCTCTGCAGATACCAGCCAATGCTCCAGCTCTACCCCAAGACTACCAAACTAGACTCTCATTTTTTGACTCCCATGGCCCTTTGACAGCCATCCAGCATGCTAAAAAGATGCAAGACCACTTTGAGACCTATGAAATAGATGATGACAGTGTCAGGATGAGAATTTTTGTCCAAAGCTTAACTGGGGATGTCAGAACTTGGTTTAGATCCTTAAATGCAAATTCCATTGCAACCCCTGAAGTTCTATACCAGGAATTTACCAACAGATGGGAGAAAAAGAGAGATCCGCACCATATACTTGGTGAATATAACACTATTAAAAGAGGTCCCCAAGAAACGGTTTTGGAGTATTGTGCTAGGTTTAACAACATATACAATGCTATCCCCCAGAACTTAAGGCCCCCTCCTGATTTGGCCCTTTATAACTTCCCTGATGGTTTTGATTCTGATATGGCCTATCAGTTGAGAGAAAGAGACCCTCCAACCCTTGCAGAAGCCCAAAGAGTTGCAGTCACTGTAGAGGCCAACCTAATTGCCAAAAGAAACAGGGCAAAGCTTGAAAAGAAGGTTGGTTTCAAAGAAGAGCCCTCAGGCTTTGATCAAAAGTTGGATGCAATACTAAACAGCATGAAAAGACTAGGTGAAAGAGTGGAATCAGTTGAAAGAAAGTCATCATGGGAGGCACCACAAAACAATCCTCCTAGAAACCCAAATTTTAGGAGAACACAGAACCCCAATATAGGAAAGACAGGTGCTGACCAAGATATCAGACCCCCTTTTCAAGAAAATTATGCAGAAACTTCCTCAGCTAATCAGCTCAATGAAGATCCTGACATCAACTTAATAGGTCTGGATGGTAAAAGCCATGTTTTCTTAACACAAGAAGACCATGAGGAGGATGAAAACAAAACATTCCAAACACAATCAGGAGAGTCTTTTGACTTTAAACAAGGGTATGATACTGCTGTCTATGAAGTCCATAAACAATACAAACTAAGAAGTCGGACTGTAAATGCAAATCAGCCTGAGAAGGTAAAGGAGAAACAGCAATCTAAAGAAACCTTAGTCACTGAACCTAATGACAAAACAACCTTGCCTGCAAAGGAAGTAGTGGTTGAGGAGGTCACTGAACTACTGTCCACACCACAACAGCCCACGGCAACCTCATCCTCCCACCCAAATCCGAACATTACCCCTCAAGTCATGGGCATGAGGGGCAGGTTCCAAAATCAAGATGAAATCCAACAAGAAGATTCAATGAACAGAGAAAGGACTGCTATCCGTGACTCTAAAATTCAGGTGGATAAACCCTTTGACCTAGGAACAGAGATTGGCAAGTTAAAGATAGCAATTCCCCTGTCAGAGCTAGCCAAGCATGACATATATAAGCAACAGATCAAAAAATCCCTTCAGCTCACCAACAACAAAGATGATGTAAATGTGCTAGATGACACTCCAGAATTACTGTTTGGCCCAGAGGTAGATGGAAAAACAGTAGTCACAGGGGTTTTACCTTTTTATGTCAGCTTGCATATTCATGATAAAATACTGCATAATGCAATGTTTGACTCAGGTGCCTCTCACAACCTTATGCCAAAAGCGGTCATGGAAAGGTTAAACTTAGACATCACAAGACCATACAAAGACCTGTTTTCTTTTGATTCTAGTCAAGTCAAATGCTTGGGCCTAATTAAGGATTTATGTGTGTCCTTGGTTCAATTTCCCAACAAAACCATTTTAATGGATGTTGTTGTTGCTGATATCCCACCCAAATATGGGATGCTCTTATCAAGATCATGGGGAGCCAAGCTCCAAGGCTCCCTGCAATTAGACATGTCATATGCAACCATCTCTGTCTTTGGACAACCAAAGAGACTTTATAGGGAAACACTCATGAAATATATGGTCAGCAGTGAAGAAAAGCCTCAAAATTTTCCAATATATGCTGTCCATTCGGACATAGACTCCTTCATCCTCTTCAATGACAGCACAAGCTCCTCAAACAATGACATTAAGACCGAAACACCCATACAAGAACAAAACATTGATCAAACAAGTGGCACCTGCCAAATTTCAATTAGCCCAACAGTACCCATTAACCCTCCTTTAGTTGTCAAAGATTGTCAAACAAATGATGAAATTATCCTAGGAGACAAATGGGAAAAGAAACCTCAACTCATGCTCACATGCCATCCCATGAAAAGAATTTAAAATCTCCTGACCAGCAAGATAGTCTGTGGGTCCTAGAGTTTGATGGCTCAGTTAACAAGTTAGGGGCAGGAGCTGGAGTATGGATACATAACAAAGAGAAAGCCTGTGCACAAGGCCGGGCTTATAGATTGAACTTTAAATGCACTAACAACATGGCAGAATATGAAGCTCTGCTACTAGGCCTCAAGATTGCAAAATCATTACAAGCACATAGCCTCTCAATCATGGGGGACTCTGATCTAGTAATTCAACAAGTAAAAGGGAATTTTGTCACCAATGACAAAAGATTGAGGTCCTATAGGTCTGCTGTAATTGAAATACTAGAGACTTTCTCCGAGTTTGTTATCACAAAGATTCCAAGGGGCCACAATCTCCATGCACATAGCTTGGCAACATTTGCCAGCACCTTCAAATTCCCACTACAACCCAACAATTGTTTCACAGCAGAGGTCAAATATAGGCCTTCTATTCCAAACAATGTCAAAGAGTGGCAAGTATTTGAGAATGACAGGCAAATAAACAACTTTTTAACCTTGCAACAAGAGTTTACAGGATTAAATATTGACCTTGAGACAGCAAGTCAATCTCAAATAGTTGATGGAGCAAGTCAATCACAATTACAGTTTCAACAGTCTGCCCACCCAATGTCACCTAGAACAGCCAAACAACTACTCAGTCCAACCATTTTCAACAAAGAAAACATTCAGCAAATTCACCAAATTGACTGTGAAGAGCTGAGCAACGCTGGAGATGAAATCATACAACTCAAAGACAATCTTCTTCCAGCAGGTCTTACCCCACTAGAGGATATTTTTGACTCAAATGATGTCCCCAGGAAACCAAAGATGCAGCCATTAGATGCAACAATTGAAGAATGTAACATTGGTACCACTGACAAGCCTAAAATAATAAAGCTATCTGCTGCTTTGCCCCCTGACCAAAAACCCAAATATATTGATCTCTTTAAAGAGTTCCAAGATGTCTTTGCCTGGGGTTATGAGGACTTGAAGTCTTATGATACCTCTGTTATCCAGCACACCATTCCCCTCAAGCCTAATCAAAAACCATTCAAACAGAAATTGAGAAGAATCAATCCTGTGCTTCTTCCTTCCATTGAAAAGGAATTACAAAAAATGTTCAAAGCTGGTATCATAGCACCAATCAGGTTTTCTGAATGGATTTCAAATTTGGTCCCTACAAGAAAGAAAACTGGTGAGATTAGACTTTGTGTAGACTTAAGGAATTTGAACCTAGTGTCACTCAAAGACAATTACCCCTTACCCAAAATGGACCACATCCTTCAAAGAGTAGTAGGAGCCTCAAGAATATCATTGTTGGATGGTTTCTCAGGTTTCAATCAAATCCTGGTACACCCTGATGATCAAGACAAAACTGCATTTACTACCCCATGGGGCACTTTCAAGTATGTGAAGATGCCCTTTGGATTGAAAAATGCAGGGGCAACATTTCAAAGAGCAATGGACATTGCTTTTGCAAAGGAAATTCATGATTTCTTGGTCATTTACTTAGATGATCTTACACCCTTTTCAAAATCTGACCAAGAACACTTGAAACATTTAAGACAAATCTTCATAACATGCAGAAAATATGGTATTTCCTTAAACCCCAAGAAGTCATTATTTGGTTTGGAAGAAGGGAAACTTCTAGGGCATATCATTTCGAAAAATGGCATAAGAATTGATCCAGATAGGATACAAGCTATCCTACAAATGCCTCACCCAAGGAATGTCAAGGAGCTGCAAGGATTCTTAGGAAAAATCAACTTTTTGAGAAGGTTTATCCCAAATTTAGCAGAGTTAATCAGATTACTAAACAATATGCTAAAGAAAGATTCAAAGGTCAAATGGACTGTTGAAGCAAAACAAGCTTTTGAAAGTATAAAATTGGCCTTGACTCAAACCCCAGTGTTAACTAACCCTCAGTTTGACAGAGACTTCATCATTTTCTCCTTTGCCTCCCAACACACTATTGCTGCTGTTTTATTACAGAAAGATGACCAAGGGAATGAAAAGCCCATTGCTTTTTTCAGCAGAGCTCTTAGAGATGCCCCCCTAAAGTACCAAATAATGGAGAAACAAGCCTATGCCTTAATCAAAGCCATCAAAGACTTTAGGATTTACATCCTTTACTCCCATGTTGTAGCTTATGTACCAAGTCCTATTGTCAAAGACATCCTCACACAAGAAAACTTAGAGGGAAGAAGAGGAAAATGGATTGCAAACATACTTGAATTTGACATTGAAATAAAGCCTACAAAGCTGATAAAAGGGCAAGGTTTGGCCAAGTTAATGACAGAAGCAAATTTCCAAGCCTTAGATATCAACCAACTGGACAGTGAAACAGAGCTGGCGACTCCAAAGATCAATGTAGCCTTTGAACAATCTCCATGGTACTCTGATATCTGTTATGTGTTACAAAACCTGTGTGCTCCCCCAGGACTGTCCAGAACTAAGTCTAGGTTCCTAAAAATGAAAACATCTAAATTTTGTGTGATAGATGAGAATCTACTCTGGAAAAACCATGAAGGTATTTTGCTGCACTGTCTTCTTGAGAGTGAAACTGACAATATCATGCAAGAATTCCATGCTGGAGACTGTGGTGGACATTTGTACTGGAAGTCCACTGTGGACAAAATATTAAGGGCTGGTTATTACTGGCCCACTATGTTCTCTGATATGAAGAAATTCACAACATCATGCCACAAGTGCCAACTGTTTGAAGGCAAAAGACAGTTGCTGCCACTTCCTTTGAGGCCCATTGCAACAGAGAGACCTTTTCAACAATGGGGCTTGGATTTCATTGGAGAAATTCACCCCTCATCTTCAGGACAACACAGATGGATTCTAACAGCAACAGACTACTTCACCAAGTGGATTGAAGCTGCCCCATGCAGACAAGCAAATGATTCAGTAATCATTCAATTTTTGGAGAACAATATACTGGCTAGATTTGGCTGCCCAGACAAGATAATAACAGACAATGCTGCTGCCTTCAGATCCAAGAAGATGGTGAACTTCTGCCATAAATTTCACATTACTTTGGGCCATTCTACAGCTTACTATCCTCAAGGAAATGGTCTTGCTGAATCATCAAACAAAAGCCTGATAAACATCATAAAGAAAGTGCTGGAAGAGAACAAAAAGAACTGGCATAAGAAACTAGTAAATGCTTTATGGGCAGACAGATTAACCACTAAAAGATCAATTGGGACCAGCCCATATGAGTTAGTCTATGGATTAGAGGCCAGATTTCCTTCATCACTAGGAGTGCCGGTTATGAAACTCCTACAAGAAAGCCAAGCAGAGCCAAATGACATGCAAAGAAGGATTAACCAGATAATTTGTCTACAGCAGACCAGAGAACAAGTTTTCAGCAGAGTGCAGATACTACAAGAGAAACTGAAAAAGGCCTTTGATAGAAGAACTAAAGCAGAAGATTTCAATGTAGGGGACAAAGTTTTAAAGTGGGATGCAAGAAGAGAAGAGAAAGGAAAACATGGGAAGTTTGATTCTTTATGGAAAGGACCATTTTCTGTCCAAGCAGTACAAGGTAATAACACCTACTTCCTAAAAAGTTTGACTGTGACTGAAATGGATGAAGGTCCTGTCAATGGCAGGATGCTGAAGCACTATTTTGACTGTTCACTATGATAGAAATTCAGAGGTTCATTGTATATATGCAGTTGTACATATTCCTTTTTGATTTAAATTGTATAAAGAGGTTTTCCCAAATGCTGCACCTAGCAGCAACAGGCAGATAGAATCAGAGGTTCTCCAAGAAGGAAACACACTATTTTGACACATTCATGCAGCAGATTTCAAAGACAAAGATGGGCAGTCAAGGAATAAGGCAATCTGACCTGCTGTTCTTGGTCTTTCAAAAGAAAAACCATCCCCATGTGGAGCCACTGTTGGATACCTATAGTAATAGGTTTCATATTTCATGATTGGCAAGAGAAAAGCCAAATATGCTCTGCTCTGGTATCCAAAGATCCCATATTTCCTAGAAAGCAAGAGCTGGGTAAAGTGTTTCAAGTATTGAGGACCTTATTTCAAATTTTGTGGATGATTCAACAGTCTAATCTGGATCATGCCATGTTTCAATTTTGAGTTGTAGAATAGAGAAAGAGGTCTGTCCAAACAGCTTAATCTTGGCAGACAAGTAGTTCAGGTAGAGAAGCAAAGGTTCCCAAAAGTTTAATCTGGGACCTTGGAAGACATAAGGGTAGAAGTAGATAGAGAGAAAAGGAAAAAGCCAAAGAAAAGAAAAGGCAATTGAGGGTTGCAAGTCCAAGTGCCCCTCCAAGAAGAAACAAAAAATGCTAGGCAAATAGTTGGGTAGGCAGTTGTGGTTGCAGAAAGAATATGATCACCATTACACAGGCATCAATAGGTCTCTTGCCAAGGCAATAAATCTATCAGCAAACAAAGTGGTGAATTCCATGAAATTACAGCAAAGAGCATCACTAACTTCTTTTCTTTCCCTCTCTAGTCCATCACTAACACCCCCTTTCTAATTCCCCTCCTTCATTCATATTAACTCCTAATTCTACTATATAACCTCCCTTATCTTACCCCACCCCTAATAGTATTAACACTAAGGTGTATAAAACCCCAAATCTTATGTATATTCCCTCCCCTAGGCATAATAGCCGTGTATTTCTCAAAAGGGACCAAATGGCATCTGGCCACTTTGGTGAACCTATTCCACCCTTTTTCCCCTTTGCTGCAAGTTAATTTGCCCTCAAATCACCTCTGCATTGCTAAAACCCCCTTTCCAAACCCATTTTGCCCATAAAACCTTTGCAAAGGTTAATGCCCGCCTCTGGCACGTTTCCCAATCCTACCGCATTGTGGTTGAGCCAAAACATTTGCAAAAACCCACATAAAACCCATAAAGTTTGATTTTTCCGCCCGCAGTATTAAAGGCGCATGTTTCCCCTCCGCCAGCCGTCGGATCAAGCCCATCAGATCCGACGGCCCACAGCAATATCGGAGCGCTTCCCGTGGCTGCACGTTAACTTCCGGGAAAGTGACGTTGCGCCTTGTCACGCCTCCTCCACGCGTCGAGCAATGAACCATCTCGGAGCCCGCTCTGACAGCCCCTGCGCCGTACCTAAACCGCCCCGAGAAACCGCGGCGGTTAAGGCCTTAACCGTGACCGCTGCACTTTAACCGCCACCTACCCGCCGCTGACTCGCCGCCACGTCCTTGCCTGCTCGTACCTGCCTCTCTTATTGGCCCACCTCACTGCTGACTGGGCTGCCACCTCGCCGCCCCTTTGACCAGTCACCCACTGCCACGTCGCCCGATGACGTCAGCTGACGTCACCTCACCATGACCCACCAATGACGTCATGCTGACGTCAGCAGAAAAAAGCGCCAAATTGGTAAAATAACCCATATTTACCAATTTTCCCGTGTTTTTACCATTTTACTGTGATTTCTGCTGAACGCTCTGCATGACCGTTTGAACTCAAATTTTCGCCAACCAGTCGATTAGCCCGGGCGACCTCCTCAAAAAGCAACTGTGCACCTGTGTTTCAACCTCTGCTCGTCGAATTACAGGTATTTAGACCATTTCGCCCTCCATACGACCTTCATTAAGCTCAAATTTGCTCAGAGGGATAATAGAACCATAAAAACGATATTTACACCGTTCATTTCCCTCCATTCATCCACCATTGTCATTGTGAGGGCCAAGAAGCACCTGCAGAGCTTTAGAAACCTGCAATTCCCATAAAACCTCTGTAATTCTGCGTTTTCCCGGCAGAACTCCTAATAGACATAATTCACCCGATTGGAGAGTTCAGTTAGACCACAGAGAGGTTCTGTCACTAGACTCCAGTAGTATTTCAATTGCTATTGAGAGAATTCCCCTTGAATACTCAAAACCTCAACTGTTTCCACAGAGGACTGCCTCCAGACTGTGTTTTTACCATTCCACCTGTCTACCTACAATTCTTGCAACTTGAAGAGCTATGGAGACCCCTATTGCACTAAATATTAAGCCCATCAATGCCCCTCACCAGGAACTAGCATGGAAAGCCCTGGGGGACATGGACTACCAAATGCTGGATTGGTTCCCCATGGGAACCAAGTATAATGTGCTAATGTTGAATGAACTAAGAGCCCAGCACCTCAGTGGGGCAGATATCTTGGGGATTTGGGAGTCAAATTTGCCCATATACAACCTTCCCCAAGTCAATCCAATGCCAGAGCTTATTTATAGCTGCCAGGAATGCTATGACCCCAGCCAAAGAGCAGTCATGAGCCCCACAGGCCTAGTCCTGTTCCAGATCACCCCAGAGAGCATAAACCAGATGCTGTGCTTCAATACAGCCAAGAAATTGACCCCTCTGTCCATGCAGAATCTGATTAACACAGGGATCAAGCTGTCCAGTGACCAGATTGTCAAAATCAACCAACTGTTTGTCACACCAGGCTCTGAAACAGTCAGAACCCCTCCTATTGGGTACCATTGTCTGAATGAGTTGGGCAGAATGTTGGTGGATCTAATTGGCTATGTCCTAGGATTCAGGGGGCTGGAAGATGTAGATGAAAGCATAATGGCAATGCTGTCCATATTTGCCCCTGGTAAGCCTCCAGCTGTGCAGTATGATTATGCAACTTACATAGCAGAGAAAATCCATGATCAGTTCATGAATTTGAAAAGGGAGAGACTGTTCAGGTACTCCTCCTATATATATCATTTATTCCTTTTCTATCAGCCAGCTACCTTCTCTGTTCCTTTGAGGCCACTCAATGCCCAAGGAAGCCCAAGATCAGTTGTTTTCTGGACCTCTGTTTTTCATTTTACCTCAGTATCACCCTATACATACTGTGAGTTTATTGATTTATTTGTTCATCCGGCCCTAACAGCTCTGCAAGGTACTCCTCCTCCTAGATTAACCGATGAAATGAAGAGGATTCTACATTTGAACAAATCTTACAATATTGGCAACTGGTACTTCTACCAGAACCACACAGTCATTAGGATATATGGCTGTGAATTGAACCCATTTAGATTGCCAAGGTATGTCCCCATGAGGCTTTTTGCCTTAGAGTATTTCAGGCAGTTTGGGAACTCAGATTACCTTCACTTTCAGAGTAGAAACAAGAAGTCACAATTGAAGGTAAGAAGCCAGCTAGGTTCCTTCCTGTATAACAAGAAAGAGGAAGGGTGGAAAGAGGCACACAGCATCCTGGAAGGCCTCAGATTGCAGACCAGTTTTGAGTGGATTCCTTATGACCCCAATCATTCTATCTCCCTCAGGAGAATTAGATACAAATTGGGCAACTATGCACATAAAAGACAACCTGAAATTGAACAGTATGCCAATGCACTAGATTGGGAAGAGGGTACACTAGTAGAACAAGTCACTGAGGTAGAATTACTTGAGAAAGAAGCTAGGAATGTGCAAAAAGAAGCTGACTTGGAAACTTGTGGACAGGTGCCCCTCTCCTACAGAAAGCAAATTGGAACAGCTGCTAGATCTTCAGCAGCACAGCAGCAAACCACTGAGAAGACATCCCAGGCAGCAGGCAAAGACAAAGGTAAACAGGTGGAACAGCCACCTGTATTGACAGAGGAACAAGTTGACACCTTGCTACAGCAGCAAGAAGAAATGGAACAGCAAGAACTGGGGCAGCAACAAGAAGAAGCACAGTCCAGTGAACAGCAGCCCTTGCAGCAGGAAAAGGGGACAGATCTACCTAGTTACACTGAGCAGCAGCCCCAAACAGAGGTGCCTCCCAGGACAGACACCAATGTAGACACCTCAGTCCTCCAAACACCACAGAAGGAGGATGTGACAAGGAAAAGGGAGAGAGAGACCCCCCACACCTCATCCTTCATCAGAGGAGAGAAGAGACAAAGACTGAATGACTCCCAAGAGGAGGACATAGCAGTAAGGCAAGCCATGGGCATGGGCCCACCCAGTGGAGAACTTTCGGCCAGCTCATCTCAGCGTGGACATGACATGACTATGGGAGGAGAGGTCAGCTCCTCCGGTCAACATAGAAAAGGGCAGTCAAGTATAAAGCAGCAATTCATTGACATCAAAAGGAGGAGTGATCCCATAAAAGTGCAGCTGTATGATCACTTGTTAAACCTAGCTCCTAGCAACCAGCAGAGACTCATGTCTGCTTTCGATGTGAGCGAAGGCAAAATGATAATGAGCCACTTCATGCCCACAACTTTGCAGCCTCAGTCCACCTCGGACTATCTAAGAACCAACATGGAGGTTCTTGCCAAAGACATACACCCCATGGACAAGATTGAATTACATAAGCAGACTGGTGAAATGGTGTATGCCTCCCTGGCAGATGAGACATTGGAGAATTATAAACTAAAGAGCAGCCTGGATAACACAGCTTCTCAGCTGGAGTTAGAAAGAGCATCATCACAAGCCAAGGACAATAGGATCAAGTCCTTGGAAGAGGTAATTATAGAGATAGGGCATGATCCTAAAGATGTCAAAGGCATCCAAGAGCTCCTGAAGATAAGGGATGCAGACATGGCAGCCCTAAGAAAGAAAATCAAACTCCCGGCCACCATCCATCCACAAACAGATGAAGTTGCCCAGCAAAGGCAAGAGAAGGATGCTACAGATCTGCTGGTATCCCTATACAAAGAGCTGGTTAGGACTCAGGACCAGCTAGGACAAACTGAAGCTGCAAAGGCAGCACTACAAGAAACACTGAAGCAAAGAGAAGAGGGCCAACCCTCCCAGCCTCCTCCTGTCATAATAAATCTTGAGGAAACCCCTCCAAAGATTACTCCTCCTCCTCAGCAAACAGAAGCTACAGCACCATCCACAGCAGCAACAACTACAACATCAGAACAGGCTGCTAGTTTAGACATGCAAAAGCTGCAAGCTGAGATCCAAGCCATGGAATCTCAAATGAAAGAGCTGGATGAGCTTAAGAAAACCTTGACTAAGGTAAATGAAAGGTTTGACAAGAGCAAACAGAATGAGGCAGCCAAGGACAGAGAGGTAAAAGCTCTTAAGAGGAGAATTGCTGAACTAGAGAAAGAGCTTGCACTAGAAAAAGTGACAGCTGAAATGAAAGCAGTGCTATGGAGCAACATTGGGCGGTCCATTGCCAACCAGTGGCAATATATTGAGACCATGGATGAGCAAATGGTGCTCATCACTAAAGCAAACAGAGAAATACAGAGGGCCAGGGCAAGCCTTGGACACATGCCAGAAGCTGCTACTAGGATAATCAATACTCTGAACTATAAGACTAGCTCTCAATTAGCTGTCATGGGAATCACCAACAGGACAGAAACAATTGCTGTAGCCAAGAGAGTCATAACATTGAGGAACCTGGTTGGAACACTGGAGAGGAGGACACAGGATATGCAAACTGAAATCAACAGATTCCTGGAAAAGTTCGTGGCACTACAAAACAGAGGCCTCCCCAGCATTTTAAGCAGTGTAGGAAGACTGCTCACCCTAGAGAATTACAATAAGAGAATTGATGCCCAGGCAGTAGCAGAGATTGCACAACCACCCAGCACTTCAGCAGAGCCAGGGCCAGCCACCGGGCAGAGTATGTATGACAGGGTGGAGAACCTGTTTTTCCTCATGAATGAAGTTGACCATCTGTTTGATACACCACCTAACTTCTTCAAATTCACAGAAGCAGATGAAACTCTAGGGGCAATCTTAGCACACCAACTGCCCACACAGGATGCCTGGAGAAATTTGACACAGACAGTTTTGTCAGGCCAGAATCAGTAACGCCATTTCTACAGGCAAATAAGCATACATGCGCAGGCACAATTTTGAAGAAAGATATCTACAGGGAAGAGGCAGAAGCTGAGCCAACTCAGCAGGACCATTGACTCACCACAAGCAGCAGTCACAATCACAGGTGACAAGTCCAGGATACAGCGTACAAAGCCTTAAAGACAGATCTTCCAGCATTTATTCAGAATATCTCGACCGACTTAGCTGTTCCCAAAGGCTAAAATATCTTCTGACAGAGCATTAAAATGCCTGTACTCTGTAATCAATGCTGTATTAAATTTTGGTCATAATATCTTAAGTAGTTGGTAAGAATGTAAAATCTGAGATAACTCAGAACTCAGATATTTTGTAAATCACCGCAAGTATATATTCACCCTTCACAGCAGTTGAAGGGGTTGTTGCAATTTTCTTTGAAGAGCTCTCGCTCGTTGTAATATTTTCAGAGAAGTAATACAAAGGAATAATGGAATTTCCAAGGCTTGGTGTTCTTTGATGTATTGTGGTGAAAGATGAATGTTACAGGATTCCAGGGTGTTGCATAAAACAATAAGTATTCTCAAATCTCTTTGTTATATGTTTTCGAGTCTTTTGTTCTCTTTTGTTGTTCAAATGTTTTACACTTGATAGCAAGGTGAAAGGATAGTTCCAGGATTTAACCATGTTTACCCTGGACTCAAACTGAGCTATTATACATGTTTTCCTCAGATACAGTGACAGAATTGTAATTCTTAATTGCTGCATTTCAAAACTGTGTCTTTTACTGTGACAGGCATTCTCAGGGATTCAATTTTTGCCCCTGAGACCTCTGTCTTTCTCCTCTTAAAGTTGTCTGTTGGAAATATATAGACAATAAGTGAAAATTCTTAAATGCTTTCACTGTTTGTGTTACCTGTTTCCAGTCATTTAATCAAAAATCTGTTCTATTAAACACTCAAATGGCCCTGTAAGTTCCATCTTTCATCTCAAAGTTTCAAACACATATAGCCACAGACTCCATTGCCCAATGGTACTCAACCTCTCTGAAAACTACATCACTAGAATCTAAAAGGAGTTTCATCAACCAAAACATAAACAAAACCAGTGCATAATAGCTAGCCTAAAACCCTATCATAAACAGTTACAAATCATAAAGAGAGAGCCCTCTCTGATCACAGTTTGGCTAGAAACAGTGATCCAAAGATTGGTTAGTGGTTACCCCGGCCGTATTCCCTTGGGAGTCATAGGGAACAACCTGGGTGTTAACATAATTGGCGACTCCACTGGGGACTTAAGATTTTTTCAATTACTATCTATTTCCAAAAGCTACCATCAAGCCTGAAACTAGCCAAGAGGCCTTAGGACTGTTTCTGTAAACACAGGGACAGCTTTAGGGAAGAGCTAACTAGGGAATCTTCATCTTAGCTTTGAGAAATATATAGTCATTCCAGAATTCTTACCTAGTCCTTGTACATACAAAACTTTCTGTATAAAGTTCTAAAGAATACTTAGAAGCTGGCTCCCAAAAGAAACCCAAGGCACACTAGGGCAAACCCTGACCCTGATCAACCCATCATTGTTGATAATCCAAATATCATACCAAAGAACATAAGGAGACAGCAAAAGCAGGAAAAGCTTGCTGATTCAGATATAAGTTTAGACCAACCTATCCTCATTCCAACTCCTTGCAAAGTTCTTTTCCGTTCCACACCCAATTCCCCCAGTTCACCATCAACCTCTCAAAGTCCTCTCCTTCCATCTTCACCATCTGCACACACTCCCTCAACCAGTTCCCCACTTATTACCCATCCTCTTAACCCGGTTACACCTGTAATCCCTGTTGTCCCATTTGTTCCTATTAACCCTATAAACCCCATAAACATGGCTAACAGATATGCACCTCTGCAGATACCAGCCAATGCTCCAGCTCTACCCCAAGACTACCAAACTAGACTCTCATTTTTTGACTCCCATGGCCCTTTGACAGCCATCCAGCATGCTAAAAAGATGCAAGACCACTTTGAGACCTATGAAATAGATGATGACAGTGTCAGGATGAGAATTTTTGTCCAAAGCTTAACTGGGGATGTCAGAACTTGGTTTAGATCCTTAAATGCAAATTCCATTGCAACCCCTGAAGTTCTATACCAGGAATTTACCAACAGATGGGAGAAAAAGAGAGATCCGCACCATATACTTGGTGAATATAACACTATTAAAAGAGGTCCCCAAGAAACGGTTTTGGAGTATTGTGCTAGGTTTAACAACATATACAATGCTATCCCCCAGAACTTAAGGCCCCCTCCTGATTTGGCCCTTTATAACTTCCCTGATGGTTTTGATTCTGATATGGCCTATCAGTTGAGAGAAAGAGACCCTCCAACCCTTGCAGAAGCCCAAAGAGTTGCAGTCACTGTAGAGGCCAACCTAATTGCCAAAAGAAACAGGGCAAAGCTTGAAAAGAAGGTTGGTTTCAAAGAAGAGCCCTCAGGCTTTGATCAAAAGTTGGATGCAATACTAAACAGCATGAAAAGACTAGGTGAAAGAGTGGAATCAGTTGAAAGAAAGTCATCATGGGAGGCACCACAAAACAATCCTCCTAGAAACCCAAATTTTAGGAGAACACAGAACCCCAATATAGGAAAGACAGGTGCTGACCAAGATATCAGACCCCCTTTTCAAGAAAATTATGCAGAAACTTCCTCAGCTAATCAGCTCAATGAAGATCCTGACATCAACTTAATAGGTCTGGATGGTAAAAGCCATGTTTTCTTAACACAAGAAGACCATGAGGAGGATGAAAACAAAACATTCCAAACACAATCAGGAGAGTCTTTTGACTTTAAACAAGGGTATGATACTGCTGTCTATGAAGTCCATAAACAATACAAACTAAGAAGTCGGACTGTAAATGCAAATCAGCCTGAGAAGGTAAAGGAGAAACAGCAATCTAAAGAAACCTTAGTCACTGAACCTAATGACAAAACAACCTTGCCTGCAAAGGAAGTAGTGGTTGAGGAGGTCACTGAACTACTGTCCACACCACAACAGCCCACGGCAACCTCATCCTCCCACCCAAATCCGAACATTACCCCTCAAGTCATGGGCATGAGGGGCAGGTTCCAAAATCAAGATGAAATCCAACAAGAAGATTCAATGAACAGAGAAAGGACTGCTATCCGTGACTCTAAAATTCAGGTGGATAAACCCTTTGACCTAGGAACAGAGATTGGCAAGTTAAAGATAGCAATTCCCCTGTCAGAGCTAGCCAAGCATGACATATATAAGCAACAGATCAAAAAATCCCTTCAGCTCACCAACAACAAAGATGATGTAAATGTGCTAGATGACACTCCAGAATTACTGTTTGGCCCAGAGGTAGATGGAAAAACAGTAGTCACAGGGGTTTTACCTTTTTATGTCAGCTTGCATATACATGACAAAATACTGCACAATGCAATGTTTGACTCAGGTGCCTCTCACAACCTTATGCCAAAAGCGGTCATGGAAAGGTTAAACTTAGACATCACAAGACCATACAAAGACCTGTTTTCTTTTGATTCTAGTCAAGTCAAATGCTTGGGCCTAATTAAGGATTTATGTGTGTCCTTGGTTCAATTTCCCAACAAAACCATTTTAATGGATGTTGTTGTTGCTGATATCCCACCCAAATATGGGATGCTCTTATCAAGATCATGGGGAGCCAAGCTCCAAGGCTCCCTGCAATTAGACATGTCATATGCAACCATCTCTGTCTTTGGACAACCAAAGAGACTTTATAGGGAAACACTTATGAAATATATGGTCAGCAGTGAAGAAAAGCCTCAAAATTTTCCAATATATGCTGTCCATTCGGACATAGACTCCTTCATCCTCTTCAATGACAGCACAAGCTCCTCAAACAATGACATTAAGACCGAAACACCCATACAAGAACAAAACATTGATCAAACAAGTGGCTCCTGCCAAATTTCAATTAGCCCAACAATACCCATTAACCCTCCTTTAGTTGTCAAAAATTGTCAAACAAATGATGAAATTATCCTAGGAGACAAATGGGAAAAGAAACCTCAACTCATGCTCACACTGCCATCCCATGAAAAGAATTTAAAATCTCCTGACCAGCAAGATAGTCTGTGGGTCCTAGAGTTTGATGGCTCAGTTAACAAGTTAGGGGCAGGAGCTGGAGTATGGATACATAACAAAGAGAAAGCCTGTGCACAAGGCCGGGCTTATAGATTGAACTTTAAATGCACTAACAACATGGCAGAATATGAGGCTCTGCTACTAGGCCTCAAGATTGCAAAATCATTACAAGCACATAGCCTCTCAATCATGGGGGACTCTGATCTAGTAATTCAACAAGTAAAAGGGAATTTTGTCACCAATGACAAAAGGCTGAGGTCCTATAGGTCTGTTGTAATTGAAATACTAGAGACTTTCTCCGAGTTTGTTATCACAAAGATTCCAAGGGGCCACAATCTCCATGCACATAGCTTGGCAACATTTGCCAGCACCTTCAAATTCCCACTACAACCCAACAATTGTTTCACAGCAGAGGTCAAATATAGGCCTTCTATTCCAAACAATGTCAAAGAGTGGCAAGTATTTGAGAATGACAGGCAAATAAACAACTTTTTAACCTTGCAACAAGAGTTTACAGGATTAAATATTGACCTTGAGACAGCAAGTCAATCTCAAATAGTTGATGGAGCAAGTCAATCACAATTACAGTTTCAACAGTCTGCCCACCCAATGTCACCTAGAACAGCCAAACAACTACTCAGTCCAACCATTTTCAACAAAGAAAACATTCAGCAAATTCACCAAATTGACTGTGAAGAGCTGAGCAACGCTGAAGATGAAATCATACAACTCAAAGACAATCTTCTTCCAGCAGGTCTTACCCCACTAGAGGATATTTTTGACTCAAATGATGTCCCCAGGAAACCAAAGATGCAGCCATTAGATGCAACAATTGAAGAATGTAACATTGGTACCACTGACAAGCCTAAAATAATAAAGCTATCTGCTGCTTTGCCCCCTGACCAAAAACCCAAATATATTGATCTCTTTAAAGAGTTCCAAGATGTCTTTGCCTGGGGTTATGAGGACTTGAAGTCTTATGATACCTCTGTTATCCAGCACACCATTCCCCTCAAGCCTAATCAAAAACCATTCAAACAGAAATTGAGAAGAATCAATCCTGTGCTTCTTCCTTCCATTGAAAAGGAATTACAAAAAATGTTCAAAGCTGGTATCATAGCACCAATCAGGTTTTCTGAATGGATTTCAAATTTGGTCCCTACAAGAAAGAAAACTGGTGAGATTAGACTTTGTGTAGACTTAAGGAATTTGAACCTAGTGTCACTCAAAGACAATTACCCCTTACCCAAAATGGACCACATCCTTCAAAGAGTAGTAGGAGCCTCAAGAATATCATTGTTGGATGGTTTCTCAGGTTTCAATCAAATCCTGGTACACCCTGATGATCAAGACAAAACTGCATTTACTACCCCATGGGGCACTTTCAAGTATGTGAAGATGCCCTTTGGATTGAAAAATGCAGGGGCAACATTTCAAAGAGCAATGGACATTGCTTTTGCAAAGGAAATTCATGATTTCTTGGTCATTTACTTAGATGATCTTACACCCTTTTCAAAATCTGACCAAGAACACTTGAAACATTTAAGACAAATCTTCATAACATGCAGAAAATATGGTATTTCCTTAAACCCCAAGAAGTCATTATTTGGTTTGGAAGAAGGGAAACTTCTAGGGCATATCATTTCGAAAAATGGCATAAGAATTGATCCAGATAGGATACAAGCTATCCTACAAATGCCTCACCCAAGGAATGTCAAGGAGCTGCAAGGATTCTTAGGAAAAATCAACTTTTTGAGAAGGTTTATCCCAAATTTAGCAGAGTTAATCAGATTACTAAACAATATGCTAAAGAAAGATTCAAAGGTCAAATGGACTGTTGAAGCAAAACAAGCTTTTGAAAGTATAAAATTGGCCTTGACTCAAACCCCAGTGTTAACTAACCCTCAGTTTGACAGAGACTTCATCATTTTCTCCTTTGCCTCCCAACACACTATTGCTGCTGTTTTATTACAGAAAGATGACCAAGGGAATGAAAAGCCCATTGCTTTTTTCAGCAGAGCTCTTAGAGATGCCCCCCTAAAGTACCAAATAATGGAGAAACAAGCCTATGCCTTAATCAAAGCCATCAAAGACTTTAGGATTTACATCCTTTACTCCCATGTTGTAGCTTATGTACCAAGTCCTATTGTCAAAGACATCCTCACACAAGAAAACTTAGAGGGAAGAAGAGGAAAATGGATTGCAAACATACTTGAATTTGACATTGAAATAAAGCCTACAAAGCTGATAAAAGGGCAAGGTTTGGCCAAGTTAATGACAGAAGCAAATTTCCAAGCCTTAGATATCAACCAACTGGACAGTGAAACAGAGCTGGCGACTCCAAAGATCAATGTAGCCTTTGAACAATCTCCATGGTACTCTGATATCTGTTATGTGTTACAAAACCTGTGTGCTCCCCCAGGACTGTCCAGAACTAAGTCTAGGTTCCTAAAAATGAAAACATCTAAATTTTGTGTGATAGATGAGAATCTACTCTGGAAAAACCATGAAGGTATTTTGCTGCACTGTCTTCTTGAGAGTGAAACTGACAATATCATGCAAGAATTCCATGCTGGAGACTGTGGTGGACATTTGTACTGGAAGTCCACTGTGGACAAAATATTAAGGGCTGGTTATTACTGGCCCACTATGTTCTCTGATATGAAGAAATTCACAACATCATGCCACAAGTGCCAACTGTTTGAAGGCAAAAGACAGTTGCTGCCACTTCCTTTGAGGCCCATTGCAACAGAGAGACCTTTTCAACAATGGGGCTTGGATTTCATTGGAGAAATTCACCCCTCATCTTCAGGACAACACAGATGGATTCTAACAGCAACAGACTACTTCACCAAGTGGATTGAAGCTGCCCCATGCAGACAAGCAAATGATTCAGTAATCATTCAATTTTTGGAGAACAATATACTGGCTAGATTTGGCTGCCCAGACAAGATAATAACAGACAATGCTGCTGCCTTCAGATCCAAGAAGATGGTGAACTTCTGCCATAAATTTCACATTACTTTGGGCCATTCTACAGCTTACTATCCTCAAGGAAATGGTCTTGCTGAATCATCAAACAAAAGCCTGATAAACATCATAAAGAAAGTGCTGGAAGAGAACAAAAAGAACTGGCATAAGAAACTAGTAAATGCTTTATGGGCAGACAGATTAACCACAAAAAGATCAATTGGGACCAGCCCATATGAGTTAGTCTATGGATTAGAGGCCAGATTTCCTTCATCACTAGGAGTGCCGGTTATGAAACTCCTACAAGAAAGCCAAGCAGAGCCAAATGACATGCAAAGAAGGATTAACCAGATAATTTGTCTACAGCAGACCAGAGAACAAGTTTTCAGCAGAGTGCAGATACTACAAGAGAAACTAAAAAAGGCCTTTGATAGACGAACCAAAGCGGAAGATTTCAATGTGGGGGACAAAGTTCTAAAGTGGGATGCAAGAAGAGAAGAGAAAGGAAAACATGGGAAGTTTGATTCTTTATGGAAAGGACCATTTTCTGTCCAAGCAGTACAAGGTAATAACACTTACTTCCTAAAAAGTTTGACTATGACTGAAATGGATGAAGGTCCTGTCAATGGCAGGATGCTGAAGCACTATTTTGACTGTTCACTATGATAGAAATTCAGAGGTTCATTGTATATATGCAGTTGTACATATTCCTTTTTGATTTAAATTGTATAAAGAGGTTTTCCCAAATGCTGCACCTAGCAGCAACAGGCAGATAGAATCAGAGGTTCTCCAAGAAGGAAACACACTATTTTGACACATTCATGCAGCAGATTTCAAAGTCAAAGATGGGCAGTCAAGGAATAAGGCAATCTGACCTGCTGTTCTTGGTCTTTCAAAAGAAAAACCATCCCCATGTGGAGCCACTGTTGGATACCTATAGTAATAGGTTTCATATTTCATGATTGGCAAGAGAAAAGCCAAATATGCTCTGCTCTGGTATCCAAAGATCCCATATTTCCTAGAAAGCAAGAGCTGGGTAAAGTGTTTCAAGTATTGAGGACCTTATTTCAAATTTTGTGGATGATTCAACAGTCTAATCTGGATCATGCCATGTTTCAATTTTGAGTTGTAGAATAGAGAAAGAGGTCTGTCCAAACAGCTTAATCTTGGCAGACAAGTAGTTCAGGTAGAGAAGCAAAGGTTCCCAAAAGTTTAATCTGGGACCTTGGAAGACATAAGGGTAGAAGTAGATAGAGAGAAAAGGAAAAAGCCAAAGAAAAGAAAAGGCAATTGAGGGTTGCAAGTCCAAGTGCCCCTCCAAGAAGAAACAAAAAATGCTAGGCAAATAGTTGGGTAGGCAGTTGTGGTTGCAGAAAGAATATGATCACCATTACTCAGGCATCAATAGGTCTCTTGCCAAGGCAACAAATCTATCAGCAAACAAAGTGGTGAATTCCATGAAATTACAGCAAAGAGCATCACTAACTTCTTTTCTTTCCCTCTCTAGTCTATCACTAACACCCCCTTTCTAATTCCCCTCCTTCATTCATATTAACTCCTAATTCTACTATATAACCTCCCTTATCTTACCCCACCCCTAATAGTATTAACACTAAGGTGTATAAAACCCCAAATCTTATGTATATTCCCTCCCCTAGGCATAATAGCCGTGTATTTCTCAAAAGGGACCAAATGGCATCTGGCCACTTTGGTGAACCTATTCCACCCTTTTTCCCCTTTGCTGCAAGTTAATTTGCCCTCAAATCTCCTCTGCATTGCTAAAACCCCCTTTCCAAACCCATTTTGCCCATAAAACCTTTGCAAAGGTTAATGCCCGCCTCTGGCACGTTTCCCAATCCTACCGCATTGTGGTTGAGCCAAAACATTTGCAAAAACCCACATAAAACCCATAAAGTTTGATTTTTCCGCCCGCAGTATTAAAGGCGCATGTTTCCCCTCCGCCAGCCGTCGGATCAAGCCCATCAGATCCGACGGCCCACAGCAATATCGGAGCGCTTCCCATGGCTGCACGTTAACTTCCGGGAAAGTGACGTTGCGCCTTGTCACGCCTCCTCCACGCGTCGAGCAATGAACCATCTCGGAGCCCGCTCTGACAGCCCCTGCGCCGTACCTAAACCGCCCCGAGAAACCGCGGCGGTTAAGGCTTTAACCGTGACCGCTGCACTTTAACCGCCACCTACCCGCCGCTGACTCGCCGCCACGTCCTTGCCTGCTCGTACCTGCCTCTCCTATTGGCCCACCTCACTGCTGACTGGGCTGCCACCTCGCCGCCCCCTTGACCAATCACCCACTGCCACGTCGCCCGATGACGTCAGCTGACGTCACCTCACCATGACCCACCAATGACGTCATGCTGACGTCAGCAGGAAAAAGCGCCAAATTGGTAAAATAACCCATATTTACCAATTTTACCCGTGTTTTTACCATTTTACTGTGATTTCTGCTGAACGCTCTGCATGACCGTTTGAACTCAAATTTTCGCCAACCAGTCGATTAGCCCGGGCGACCTCCTCAAAAAGCAACTGTGCACCTGTGTTTCAACCTCTGCTCGTCGAATTACAGGTATTTAGACCATTTCGCCCTCCATACGACCTTCATTAAGCTCAGATTTGCTCAGAGGGATAATAGAACCATAAAAACGATATTTACACCGTTCATTTCCCTCCATTCATCCACCATTGTCATTGTGAGGGTCAAGAACACCGGCAGAGCTTTAGAAACCTGCAATTCGCATATAACCTCTGTAATTCTGCGTTTTCCCAGCAGAATTCCTAATAGACATAATTCACCCGGTTGGAGAGTTCAGTTAGACCACAGAGAGGTTCTGTCACTAGACTCCAGTAGTATTTCAATTGCTATTGAGAGAATTCCCCTTGAACACTCAAAACCTCATCTGTTTCTACAGAGGACTGCCTCCAGACTGTGTTTTTGCCATTCCACCTGTCTACCTACAATTCTTGCAACTTGAAGAGCTATGGAGACTCCTATTGCACTAAATATTAAGCCCATCAATGCCCCTCACC
The DNA here is from genome assembly GCA_031772625.1 of Pinus tabuliformis. NCBI lineage: Eukaryota > Viridiplantae > Streptophyta > Pinopsida > Pinales > Pinaceae > Pinus > Pinus tabuliformis. Next base: position 502,694,126 of record CM062815.1, read on the forward strand.
AGGAACTAGCATGGAAAGCCCTGGGGGACATGGACTACCAAATGTTGGATTGGTTCCCCATGGGAACCAAGTATAATGTGCTAATGTTGAATGAACTAAGAGCCCAGCACCTCAGTGGGGCAGATATCTTGGGGATTTGGGAGTCAAATTTGCCCATATACAACCTTCCCCAAGTCAATCCAATGCCAGAGCTTATTTATAGCTGCCAGGAATGCTATGACCCCAGCCAAAGAGCAGTCATGAGCCCCACAGGCCTAGTCCTGTTCCAGATCACCCCAGAGAGCATAAACCAGATGCTGTGCTTCAATACAGCCAAGAAATTGACCCCTCTGTCCATGCAGAATCTGATTAACACAGGGATCAAGCTGTCCAGTGACCAGATTGTCAAAATCAACCAACTGTTTGTCACACCAGGCTCTGAAACAGTCAGAACCCCTCCTATTGGGTACCATTGTCTGAATGAGTTGGGCAGAATGTTGGTGGATCTAATTGGCTATGTCCTAGGATTCAGGGGGCTGGAAGATGTAGATGAAAGCATAATGGCAATGCTGTCCATATTTGCCCCTGGTAAGGCTCCAGCTGTGCAGTATGATTATGCAACTTACATAGCAGAGAAAATCCATGATCAGTTCATGAATTTGAAAAGGGAGAGACTGTTCAGGTACAGCTCCTATATATATCATTTATTCCTTTTCTATCAGCCAGCTACCTTCTCTGTTCCTTTGAGGCCACTCAATGCCCAAGGAAGCCTAAGATCAGTTGTTTTCTGGACCTCTGTTTTTCATTTTACCTCAGTATCACCCTATACATACTGTGAATTTATTGATTTATTTGTTCATCCGGCCCTAACAGCTCTGCAAGGTACTCCTCCTCCTAGATTAACCGATGAAATGAAGAGGATTCTACATTTGAACAAATCTTACAATATTGGCAACTGGTACTTCTACCAGAACCACACAGTCATTAGGATATATGGCTGTGAATTGAACCCATTTAGATTGCCAAGGTATGTCCCCATGAGGCTTTTTGCCTTAGAGTATTTCAGGCAGTTTGGGAACTCAGATTACCTTCACTTTCAGAGTAGAAACAAGAAGTCACAATTGAAGGTAAGAAGCCAGCTAGGTTCCTTCCTGTATAACAAGAAAGAGGAAGGGTGGAAAGAGGCACACAGCATCCTGGAAGGCCTCAGATTGCAGACCAGTTTTGAGTGGATTCCTTATGACCCCAATCATTCTATCTCCCTCAGGAGAATTAGATACAAATTGGGCAACTATGCACATAAAAGACAACCTGAAATTGAACAGTATGCCAATGCACTAGATTGGGAAGAGGGTACACTAGTAGAACAACTCACTGAGGTAGAACTACTTGAGAAAGAAGCTAGGAATGTGCAAAAAGAAACTGACTTGGAAACTTGTGGACAGGTGCCCCTCTCCTACAGAAAGCAAATTGGAACAGCTGCTAGATCTTCAGCAGCACAGCAGCAAACCACTGAGAAGACATCCCAGGCAGCAGGCAAAGACAAAGGTAAACAGGTGGAACAGCCACCTGAATTGACAGAGGAACAAGTTGACACCTTGCTACAGCAGCAAGAAGAAATGGAACAGCAAGAACTGGGGCAGCAACAAGAAGAAGCACAGTCCAGTGAACAGCAGCCCTTGCAGCAGGAAAAGGGGACAGATCTACCTAGTTACACTGAGCAGCAGCCCCAAACAGAGGTGCCTCCCAGGACAGATATCAATCTAGACACCTCAGTCCTCCAAACACCGCAGAAGGAGGATGTGACAAGGAAAAGGGAGAGAGAGACCCCCCACACCTCATCCTTCATCAGAGGAGAGAAGAGACAAAGACTGAATGACTCCCAAGAGGAGGACATAGCAGTAAGACAAGCCATGGGCATGGGCCCACCCAGTGGAGAACTTTCGGCCAGCTCATCTCAGCGTGGACATGACATGACTATGGGAGGAGAGGTCAGCTCCTCCGGTCAACATAGAAAAGGGCAGTCAAGTATAAAGCAGCAATTCATTGACATCAAAAGGAGGAGTGATCCCATAAAAGTGCAGTTGTATGATCACTTGCTAAACCTAGCTCCTAGCAACCAGCAGAGACTCATGTCTACTTTCGATGTGAGTAAAGGCAAAATGATAATGAGCCACTTCATGCCCACAACTTTGCAGCCTCAGTCCACCTCAGACTATCTAAGAACCAACATGGAGGTTCTTGCCAAAGACATACACCCCATGGACAAGATTGAATTACATAAGCAGACTGGTGAAATGGTGTATGCCTCCCTGGCAGATGAGACATTGGAGAATTATAAACTAAAGAGCAGCCTAGACAACACAGCTTCTCAGCTGGAGTTAGAAAGAGCATCATCACAAGCCAAGGACAATAGGATCAAGTCCTTGGAAGAGGTAATTATAGAGATAGGGCATGATCCTAAAGATGTCAAAGGCATCCAAGAGCTCCTGAAGATAAGGGATGCAGACATGGCAGCCCTAAGAAAGAAAATCAAACTCCCGGCCACCATCCATCCACAAACAGATGAAGTTGCCCAGCAAAGGCAAGAGAAGGATGCTACAGATCTGCTAGTATCCCTATACAAAGAGCTGGTTAGGACTCAGGACCAGCTAGGACAAACTGAAGCTGCAAAGGCAGCACTGCAAGAAACCCTGAAGCAAAGAGAAGAGGGCCAACCCTCCCAGCCTCCTCCTGTCATAATAAATCTTGAGGAAACCCCTCCAAAGATTACTCCTCCTCCTCAGCAAACAGAAGCTACAGCACCATCCACAGCAGCAACAACTACAACATCAGAACAGGCTGCTAGTTTAGACATGCAAAAGCTGCAAGCTGAGATCCAAGCCATGGAATCTCAAATGAAAGAGCTGGATGAGCTTAAGAAAACCTTGACTAAGGTAAATGAAAGGTTTGACAAGAGCAAACAGAATGAGGCAGCCAAGGACAGAGAGGTAAAAGCTCTTAAGAGGAGAATTGCTGAACTAGAGAAAGAGCTTGCACTAGAAAAAGTGACAGCTGAAATGAAAGCAGTGCTATGGAGCAACATTGGGCGGTCCATTGCCAACCAGTGGCAATATATTGAGACCATGGATGAGCAAATGGTGCTCATCACTAAAGCAAACAGAGAAATACAGAGGGCCAGGGCAAGCCTTGGACACATGCCAGAAGCTGCTACTAGGATAATCAATACTCTGAACTATAAGACTAGCTCTCAATTAGCTGTCATGGGAATCACCAACAGGACAGAAACAATTGCTGTAGCCAAGAGAGTCATAACATTGAGGAACCTAGTTGGAACACTGGAGAGGAGGACACAGGATATGCAAACTGAAATCAACAGATTCCTGGAAAAGTTCGTGGCACTACAAAACAGAGGCCTCCCCAGCATTTTAAGCAGTGTAGGAAGACTGCTCACCCTAGAGAATTACAATAAGAGAATTGATGCCCAGGCAGTAGCAGAGATTGCACAACCACCCAGCACTTCAGCAGAGCCAGGGCCAGCCACCGGGCAGAGTATGTATGACAGGGTGGAGAACCTGTTTTTCCTCATGAATGAAGTTGACCATCTGTTTGATACACCACCTAACTTCTTCAAATTCATAGAAGCAGATGAAACTCTAGGGGCAATCTTAGCACACCAACTGCCCACACAGGATGCCTAGAGAAATTTGACACAGACAGTTTTGTCAAGCCAGAATCAGTAACGCCATTTCTACAGGCAAATAAGCATACATGCGCAGGCACAATTTTGAAGAAAGAGATCTACAGGGAAGAGGTAGAAGCTGAGCCAACTCAGCAGGACCATTAACTCGCCACAAGCAGCAGTCACAATCACAGGTGACAAGTCCAGGATACAGCGTACAAAGCCTTAAAGACAGATCTTCCAGCATTTATTCAGAATATCTAGACCGACTTAGCTGTTCCCAAAGGCTAAAATATCTTCTGACAGAGCATTGAAATGCCTGTACTCTGTAATCAATGCTGTATTAAATTTTGGTCATAATATCTTAAGTAGTTGGTAAGAATGTAAAATCTGAGATAACTCAGAACTCAGATATTTTGTAAATCACCGCAAGTATATATTGACCCTTCACAGCAGTTGAAGGGGTTGTTGCAATTTTCTTTAAAGAGCTCTCGCTCATTGTAATATTTTCAGAGAAGTAATACAAAGGAATAATGGAATTTCCAAGGCTTGGTGTTCTTTGATGTATTGTGGTGAAAGATGAATGTTACAGGATTCCAGGGTGTTGCATAAAACAATAAGTATTCTCAAATCTCTTTGTTATATGTTTTCGAGTCTTTTGTTCTCTTTTGTTGTTCAAATGTTTTACTCTTGATAGCAAGGTGAAAGGATAGTTCCAGGATTTAACCATGTTTACCCTGGACTCAAACTGAGCTATTATACATGTTTTCCTCAGATACAGAGACAGAATTGTAATTCTTAATTGCTGCATTTCAAAACTGTGTCTTTTACTGTGACAGGCATTCTCAGGGATTCAATTTTTGCCCCTGAGACCTCTGTCTTTCTCCTCTTAAAGTTGTCTGTTGGAAATATATAGACAATAGGTGAAAATTCTTAAATGCTTTCACTGTTTGTGTTACCTGTTTCCAGTCATTTAATCAAAAATCTGTTCTATTAAACACTCAAATGGCCCTGTAAGTTCCATCTTTCATCTCAAAGTTTCAAACACATATAGCCACAGACTCCATTGCCCAATGGTACTCAACCTCTCTGAAAACTACATCACTAGAATCTAAAAGGAGTTTCATCAACCAAAACATAAACAAAACCAGTGTATAATAGCTAACCTAAAACCCTATCATAAACAGTTACAAATCATAAAGAGAGAGCCCTCTCTGATCACAGTTTGGCTAGAAACAGTGATCCAAAGATTGGTTAGTGGTTACCCCGGCCGTATTCCCTTGGGAGTCATAGGGAACAACCTGGGTGTTAACACGACGTAGCGATTAATATTTGGGAGTGTTAAGCAGCTTACATGGTACTTTTATCTGCATATGTATTCATTCCTCTTATATAAATTGTTGTGTTATTACTTCTTGCTATTATTGAATACATGCATGCGCTATAACAGCAAATCTCTATCTCAGCCCACTATTGGATGTTTTGTGATTTGCATTTCTTTTAATCATGTATGTAACAATGATATAAATGATAGTGTAGTAATTTCGCTGTTATCGCTTTGTGTAACTATTTATGCACAGCAATCTTGAGCAATTTAATATCTATGTTTGAAGACAGAGTCATCTATATGCCTGTCTAAAAGCCTAGATCATCAAACGCTACACTTTAGAGATCGATAAAACCCCGGGGTAGATTATAGTTATTATATTCCTGCCGATAGTTGTAGTTATTCGCTTATCACTAGCATAATCTATAAGTCGCTCATCCATCCCATTTTTATCCATTTTTGGGAAACTGGTCCCATTATCCCCAGTCGGAGCCACTATTCCAAATGGAAAAGGAGCTGTACTAAGGTTCGGACCGGGTGGTTTCCCCTATGTTGTTGCAGCGATTTTCAAGGCTTCAACATAATTGGCGCTAGAAGGAGGGCCTCAACTGTGAATGGCACATAAGTCCAAACCTATAAGCCATTCCAAGAGTATTTCCCCCTTCGAATCCCCTCAACCTTCCCACTTGCATACTGGTTCGCCGGTATCCAAACAAGGAGAAGGGGAATCAACTACCACTACTCAAACCCATCATACCACAGAACAATTAAGTCTTGAATCACCTGAAGTCCAGTCTCTAATCCATAAAATTCAGAGCTTCTCGATTTCACCACATAAATATGAGGTATCAGAAAGCAGTGCGACTTCGCAGTTCAATCTCACTCACCCTCTCACCAGACTTCAGAGCGAAAAACTCGGTATTGAACCCACTAAGTTTCCTTTACCTAAAAGGAAAAGGGCGAAGAAAATTACTGAAGGATCTGATAGTGAAGAGCTCTCATCCACGTCCTCCATTGCATTTTCCCCTCTGCGAGGTCAACCATCCACTCCCCCATTACAAATTGTCGTTCATCAGGGATCAGAAGCCTCAATATCCCAACCTATTCACTCCTCATCTTTGATCCCTTCCCATACATCTGGAATCCCAACAGTGGTGTCAACCACTGTCGCTATCATAATGGTAGACCCATGGACTAGGCCAAGTGCAGTCAACATGCCTGCACCATTGCATGATCTACCAGATGCTCCCGAAAAATGGCTGCCTAAATTTAATCCAGATGACGGGACCCAGGCTGAAGAACACATTAACAATTTTATGTTAGCAGTTAACTTAAAAGGAGTGACAGAGCAAGATGTTGTTGTAAGACTCTTCCCTTACACCTTACAAGGATCAGCAGGATCCTGGTATTTTTCCTTACCTTCTGGTTCAATTACCAGTTGGAACACATGCCAAGAGCAGTTTCTTACCAAATATGGAGATGATAGGTCCTTAGCTACTTTAATAAACGACCTCTCCAATCTGAGAATAGAGCACAGGGAACCAATAAAGGAGTTTAATGCCAGGTTTAATAAACTCCTGAATAAAATCCCTACCGCTTCTAAACCAAGTGAACAAATCTGAAGCGAATGGTATATTACTGCCCTACCTGCCAACATAGCTATTTTTGTAGATAGGGCTGGGAAACCTACCTTAGCTGAAAACATGAGAGAAGCACTTGCTGTTGAAAAGCGCATCAATGCTCTAGAAAAGAAAGCTGCTTTGGAAGATAGAAAAGCTAAAAAAGTCTCATTTAAAGAAGATTCCAAGAAGAAAACCCCAAAGGACCCGTATGACATGGAAGGTTTACAAAAGGTCCTTAAAACGTTGTCTAACGAAATGGTCGAGATAAAGAAGCAGGTGGCCGAAACCTCAAACAAAAGACCATTTAGAACTTATAAGAAAATTGAATCAAAGCCGCCCAATGTTATATCTAACGCAGATTTAGAGCAAGAAGAAGAGGAAGAGGAAACAACCTCACAAACCGATGATGAAGAAGAAGTAGCTGAATACCACGGAATGTGGGATTTTATACTCCCAAACTCTGATACCGAGAATGAAGAAGAAGCCTTTCCGGTTACTACAAGAAGTAAAAGTACTTCTGAACCTGCCCAGGCAACTTCAAAGAAGAGGAGCGTAGGTGCTGCCACAACAAAGGAAAAAGTCCCCCCAAAGAAGTCGCCTGTAGTAGTTCCCCAAAACCAACCTTCAACTTCTAATTCTCCTTCAACACCCAAGACATTAGTGATATCTGATTCAATGGAATATAACATTGTTGATGACATGAAGAAAACTAAGGCAAATATAACCATGTTTGAGCTTAGTAAATTAAAGCATCAACAAAAATTACTTCTTAAAGAATTAAATGCTGTTCCCTCTACTCCCCTTCCCAGTGCAAGAGTTGCTAATGATTCAGGCCAGCCTCCTGCAGGTATGGTTGAAGCTATTGATTCAGTTCTAAGTGGAGATAAATCGAATTCTCACACTCCACCCTTCCTGCTGACCTATGAGATTTATAACAGAAACCTGCACAACTGTTTAATTGATTCAGGGGCATCATCTAATATAATGCCAGCTTCAGTTTGTTCTAAACTGAATATTGAACCCCAGAAGTCTGCCATTCATATTGTACAATTGGACATGACTAAAGTGCAGGTTGTGGGAGAAATTAATTCTGTAACCATTAGGTTGTCTACCGATCCCAGGATTGTACAGAGGATAGACATCCTAATTGCTGATATACCTGAGTTTTATGGTTTAATTTTGAGCAGAGATTGGTCCGAAAAACTGCACGGGTACATTTCCACAGATTGGTCACATATGTGGCTTCCCTACAAGGGAAAGCCAAATCAAATAAGGATCGATCGAGAGAAGCATATGACCCACACAGTTACTGAATTTGAGCAAGAAAACCAACCTGTGGCATTCAACAACAACATTTTGGGGAACTATTCGTCAGAATCATTCTTTGGCAACTTTGTTGCCCAACCATCTCCTTTTTCAGTCAATCATTTTACATCTCAGATTGAAAATTTTTCACAAACTGATAAGTCCAGATTTTTTAATGATGCTGAGAAAAATGTAAATATTTTTGTTAATACTCCTTTATTTTGGTCTTTATATTTTGATGGCTCTAAGTCCAGCGAAGGCTCAGGAGTAGGTTGCATTTTGGTTAGTCCGCAAGGAGAAAAGACAATGTTGTCTTGTAGGTTAGAATTTGAGTGCACTAATAACACAGCCGAATATGAAGCTTTAGTCCAGGGATTATATAAAGCAATCGGCCTTCAAGTGCAATATCTAAAAGTATTCGGCGATTCGGAAATCATTGTCAAACAGGTGAGGAATGCAATTCATTGTCTTTCAAGTCACCTCAAGCATTATCAATCGCTAGTACAGGATCTTACCTCACACTTTTCAGCATTCAACATTTCCTCCATTCCTAGGTCACAAAATTTGGCAGCCGACCTACTAGCCAATGTAGCTTCTAAGCTTCTACCTTCTGAAGACTACAGCCTTGATAGATTTTCTATAGAATTACTTTTTAGGCCTTCAATTCCTGACAATATCACTAATTGGAGAGTATTTAACCATGACGAAGATATCTTGCAGTTTCTAACTTCCGAAAAGTCCTATAACAATCAAGTTATTGAGGAAGATGATCATGATCTACAGATGAAGGAAACGCCTCAAGAAAATTCAATTCCTAAACCAGTAGTGAAGCTTGAAGACCTTTATGATATCAAAGACAGGTTTAAACCTGTAATTAATGCAAAGCTTCAAAGTTCTACCCTTAGGTTTGAATTGATAAATCTAGGCACTAACTATGCTCCTCAAAACATCAACTTAGGATTAGGACTTTCCCAGGAAGAAAAGGAAGCATTTATTAAATTGTTAAGAAAAAACAAACAGGTCTTTGCTTGGAAGTATGATGATTTAAAGACGTATGATACATCTATTATCCAGCATACCATTCCTATGCTTCCTGATCAGAAACCGATTCAGCAAAAGTTAAGAAAAATACATCCAAATTTGGAGAGCCAGATTAAGTCGGAGCTTAACAAGCTCTTGAAAGCCAAGATTATTTTTCCGGTCCGACGTTCAAACTGGGTCTCTAATATGGTGCCAGTCAGAAAGAAAAATGGCGACATTCAAATCTGTATTGATTTCAGGAACCTGAATAAAGCGATCTTGAAAGATAATTTCCCATTACCTACTATGGAGCAAATCCTCCAATCAGTAGCAGGCTCTGAATTGATGTCCTTTCTTGATGGATTCTCAGGATATAACCAAGTTTTGGTTCATCCTGATGACCAACTTAAAACCACATTCAGAACAAAATGGGGAACATACGCATATCAGAAAATGCCTTTTGGACTCATAAATGCAGGAGCGACATTCCAGAGAGCCATGGATATAGCCTTTAAAGGGTTGATTAATCGATCAGTAGTCGTCTATCTAGACGATATTACTGTATATTCTAAGAAGAGATATAATCATTTGCATGACTTAAATCAAATCTTTCAGCGATGCAAAAGATATGGTATTTCTCTGAACCCAAAGAAGTCTTTCTTTGCTCTTGATCAAGGAAAACTCTTAGGCTTTATAGTATCCAAAGATGGCATTTATATTGATCCTGATCGGATCAAAGAAATTTCTGAAATCCCTTTCCCACACAATAAAAAGTCGATGCAGTCATTTTTGGGCCAGATCAATTTTGTTAAACAATTTGTTCCAGATTTTTCTCAAATTGTATTACCACTTCAAACAATGATCAAGAAGAATTCAGTCTTCAAGTGGGGATCAGAAGAAAAGCAAGCTTTTGATGTTATCAAGCAATCAATAATCAATGCCCCAGCCTTGAATAATCCAAATTTTTCTAATCATTTTACATTGTATACCGTTGCGTCCGATGTGTCTTATGCTGCAGTTCTCACGCAGCCAAATGCTCACAATTTAGAGGCACCAATATCATTCTTCAGTTCAAATCTTCAGGGTGCCGAATTAAATTATTCCGATGTAGAAAAACAAGCCTTTGCTGTATTTAAAGTGGTCAAACATTATAGACCCTTTCTTTTAAAAACCCATACAAAAATAATAGTTCCTTTCCCGGCAGTTAGGCAACTATTAATCCAGAAAGAGCTGGGTGAAAAAAGGGCAAATTGGGTCACAGCGCTTCAAGAATATGACCTAGATATTAAGCCAGCAAAGATTGTTAGGGGCCAAGGTTTTTGCAGGATATTGGCTGGAGCATCCAACATTCCAGAATCAAGAGATGCAGATCAAACTCAAGAAATTAATCAGATAAGTGTTATTGATTCTGGATCTCAATATGCCGATTTAATCTTTTATCTAAAGAATGGTTATGCACCTCCGAATTTGTCTTACAAAAACAAAAGGGCCATTAGATTAAAAGCAAAGAATTTTACAATCATTGATGACGTGCTTTTTAGACAGAATTACGATTCTATCTTGTTAAGATGCCTTGAAAAACCTGAAGCCCAAAAGGTTTTGCAGGAGCTACATGACGGACCAGCAGGAGGACATTTCGGAGCTGACACAACAGCTCACAAAATTATTCGTGCTGGTTACTATTGGCCTACTTTGTTTAAAGATGCTCACGAGTACGTAAGGAAATGTCTAAATTGTCAAACTGCTAGCGGAAGACAACGTAAATCAGCTTTCCCCTTGCAACCAATCAACATTGAACAACCATTTGAGCAATGGGGATTGGATATTATTGGGGAGATTACTCCAGCATCTTCCAAACAGCATAAGTATATCCTTACTGCTACCGATTACTTCACAAAGTGGGTTGAGGCAATCCCTTTAAAGACAGCAAACTCTGAAGCAATCATTGAATTCATAGATCAATTCATCATTACCAGGTTTGGTGTCCCAAATGCTCTTGTTTTTGATAATGCATCTTACTTTTCAGGCAATGCTATGTTTGATTTCGCTATTAAAAGAGGATTTAAGTTAAAATATTCTGCTAATTATTATCCCCAAGGAAATGGTTTAGCAGAATCTACTAATAAGAATCTGATTAAAATTATTAAGCGAACTATCGAACAAAATCAGAGGAATTGGCACAAATCCTTAGTGTTCGCATTATGGGCTGATAGGATAACACATAAAGCTTCTATTGGAACTTCTCCATTTAATCTTGTTTATGGAAAAGAAGCAATCTTACCCACAAATCTTATTCTTCCTTCTTTAGCCCTAGTGCAGTTCATTGAGGAAACTCCTTCCTCTTCTATTCAGTTCAGACATGACCAGATCCTAAAATTAGAAGAGGAAAGAGAAAAAGCCAAGGTTACTCATGCCAAACACCAGCAAGTCATCAAAGCAGCTTTTGATTCAGCCTCATCCGGTTCAAAGCAGTTCCAAGTCGGTGATTTAGTTCTGAAATGGGACAAAGCCCATGAGGACAAGGGTAAGCACTCTAAGTTCCAGAAGTTGTGGCTTGGACCATTTCAGATCTGTGAGAAGATAGGCCATTCAACCTTTATATTGCAAGATTTAGCAGGTTCGAGAGATTCTCTCCCTGTTAATGGCCTTGTCTTGAAGAAATTCTTTCACTGAGGAGGTAACCCCTTCTCCTTTCATTTCAGTAGGATTTTAATAGTTTGTAGGATTTTAAGAAATAAGGTTGTGAGATGTCTTCCATTGACCTTTTGCTGTATTTAAAAAAGTTGTCCCACAGAATGAATATGAACATTTGCTTTTAAAATGATAGAATTTTTAACCAAAAAGGATAATTTCTAAGTAATTAGATGTCTTTGTATTCTGAAAACACAATTCAAGTTTTTGTCAACTCCTCTCAAATCACAGAAATATTGTAAATCATTTTCTGCTTTTCAAATTGGTCTCTAAAGGTCATCCATACTAAGATAGGAATCAATCCAATCTCAGCATCCTCAACTCTTACTCTGTCATCCATTACTCTTAAGAAGAAGATTGTTCACCCCATTCACTAAAGTTTATGATTTTTCAGAGTGTAATTCTAAAATATAAGATATTTAAGATAAGAGGTCTTATTACAAGCCTGCTTACCACGATCATCGAGAAACAGTTTATCTGACATTACCAATACTGCAAACCAAAACAGGGTAATGGCTTGAAATTTCAAGACAAGGGGTCTCATCACGAGCCAGCTTGTTCAGCTAAGCTGCTATCAGTGAGTGGCATTGTCAAACAACTGGCCACCAAACCAGGACAATGGCTTTTTATCTTATCATTGACAGAAAAGAAAAAAAGAAATGAAATACAAAATATGTAAAAAAATATTTTGAATTCATTCTGTTAATCACACTCTTAATTGGATGGGACAATGGACAATCACATGGTTAAAAGGTATCCCTGTCGAAACTATAGATGTTTGCTGGCAGCAGAGGCTCTACCTATGACAGATGAGTTTATTATAAAAGGCTGATTTGGAAAGATATTCTATTTTATCATTACAAACCAATAAAGACCTATTTCAAAGCTTAGAATGTTTTTATTTTCATAGAAAAGAGGGAGTCAACAAAATAGTTTCATTTTTCTCAGAATATATTGAAATCTAGTTATATTAGAAATTTCCCCATTGATTGAAACTCTATTTTTTTGAAAAAGCTTAAGTGTTTCTATTTTTGAAAGAGATAACTGGTTCTTCCAGCGAATCGCCAATTGTTGTGCTCTACAACAACCCCCCATTTCATATCATTTTTACTTATAAACATTAACATATGAAATGGGTCCCTTTAAAATTTGATTTGGTATCAATACTATTATAATTCAAACAAGTCCAAAAAATGAATAAATGCACTTTATAAAACTTTTTGGGTAAACCCCTAAAAGAAATCACGTAATGATTTGTCATTGTGATAAAGCAATTGCAAGATCGCATATCGCAATGACACATGAATTATAATTAGGCACCCAAAGTTTTCCGCCGATGCGCATTCGGCGCATTCGGCGATCGGCGATATTCCATGTACATGTTATAATGCTTCATGCCAATAGTCCTGACGCGGTGCGCATTCGGCGATCGGCGATCGGCGACACGCTACCACAGTTGTGATGTTCCCAAAGACTAGTCCCGACGCGATGCGCAATCGGGAATCGGGTATCGCGGCAATATCACCCAAATCCTTATTGCGCTCAAAGCTTTTCGCCGATGCGATATCGCATTCGGTGATCGGTGATATCCAATACACGCCATTAAAGCACACTAATTACATCCCCGATTGCGATCCGATAAAGCGCGGTTTTCAACGAAGAGCCGTTAAGTGATGGGATGGCACAATTCATTTGTAATAAAGGCTTGATCTCTCATGCAATCCTTCATCTACGCTCAACCGCCAAAACGTCCATTGCATGCTTAAGTGAATCGTTCACCCGAATAACGATATAATGGGCATTTAAGAAATGACGGATTGAAAACGGCTAATTAATAAGATCATGTCTTAAAATCTTTTCACGGATTGTATACGCGCCCATTTTAAAAGCTAAATCTTTTAGTTACGCATCTATTCATATGTGCTGTATCACTTAAGAGTTTTTCATTGCTATCTCTGTGTATTACGCCCAATTGCCTCCTTGTGCAGAATTCATTCATAGAAGCTAGACTAGAAAAGATGGGAAAGAAGTCCAAGAAGACTACAGGTGCCTCCGCAACACCATCTGCGGGACAAGCGGCCGCAAACAAGAAGAAGGGACTAATATCCGATACCACATGCACGGGGCTCACCAGAGTGACTTGGCAGGGCACTTATAACCTAATTGAAGCTGAGCAACCAGAAAAGATAGTGTTGCAAGCTAGTGTGGACTTACTCAAGAAGTCTGATGCAACTCTCAAAGATTTGTCCGACTCTTTCCTTCACAGGATAGTGGCCAGAGATCAAATTCTTCCTTATACAGACATTGTACGATGGGCGATTGAAGAAATCCCCATGTTGGATAGAACTTTTAATACAAGAGATGGGAGGATTTTCAGGTCATTCAAGCCAGAAGACCTAAGGCAAATGTACCATTTTCCTGAACCCGAGAAAATATATAACAAAGACTTCTTGGAGAAGTTCGCAAGCGAGAATGAGATCGAATCTGAACCTATCAAGGATTGAAGGAAAAATCCCAACAAACACAAGCACGAATCCTCCGGTAGGTACTCTGTCGATTCTTTAGCTTCTCCTTATTGTTATGCGGGGATTATGATGTGTAGGCTATGGGGATTACATGATTCTGCCAATTTTACCATTGAAATGGTTCCTTTAATGGAGGCAGCAGTAAATAGTTGGATTATGGATTGGGCTACTATCCTTTCGGATAAATTAGCAGTAGCTGTTCGTCATTTTAGGTCTCAGTCTGTTGTTTCAGAAAGGAAAATGCCGCCGTTCTACTATAGTGCATATATCCTAGACACTCTTTGTTTCAATTCCGAATTTCCTATTCTCGGGTGGAGGTGGACTGCACAGGACCCTTCACCCATTCATATATATCATCAAAAATTGTGGAAGTCTTCTTATAAAGACCACCTGTATCAAATCTGTAATGGTTTCATGGTGCCCATTTACTATTCCATTTTTGATAAACCCATTTCAAAAATTTCCCATCAAGCTTCCTTTGATTTACCAGCAGTAGCAAGTTGGTTTGGAGAAGAAAATTTCACCTACATCAGAGTTTTCGGCAGCAAAGCCGACCCACATGTTCTTCCTCTTTATGTTCCAGATAAGCTGCTAGCAAGGGAGATTGCATATCAGATCATGGCTGAGAGTACTACACAGACTCTCAAAATAGAAAAGAAGAGAGGATGGCCATCTTTTCCCTTCAGATGTGGCGTTTATACTCTGCATGATCTTAAACATGCAGAAAAGGAAGCCACGAAGCTCCAGTCTTTAACGCTAGCCACGATCCCAAACAGACCATACGACCCAAAAAAGACTGCTTACAATGCATTAGAGCAGGCCAAGTTAACAAGGTTTGAGCATCAGAAGGATATGTTTGATGACTTGTTCATTGCCGCTGAGACAATTGGTCATGTTAAAGAACTCGCTAGGATGCGATATAATGATGTGGGATTAACTGAGTTCAATAAACTCAGAGAACAGAGGTTACAAACTCTACCTCTGCATTTACTGGCAACATCCCCAGCAACATCATCAAGCCGACCTGTTCAAGAACAGGAGGAGCAGCAGAAGAAGCAACAGGAGGAGCAGCAGAGAAAAGAACAAGCAGAAAGGCTAGAGAAAGAACAAGCCGAGAAACAACATAGAACACAAATGGAACAAGAAGAAAGAAGGAAGAAAGAACTAGCAGATAGGCAGAAAAGGGAGCAAGAAGAACAGCAAAAGAAGGAACAGGAAGAAAAACAGAGGAGAGAAAAAGAGGAGCAGCAGAGGAAAGAGCAGGAGAAAGAGCAGCAGAAGCAAACCACCAATGTAGACACTACTATAGACCCCAATTTATTACAAGAATGGCAGCAATTTCACTCCATCATCAGTGGATTGGAATGTTCAAAAAATGGGGATACCTCTAAGACAAGTGATACTCAGGATGTTACCTCTCCTTAGGTTCTAAGTGGAACCAGCGGCCCACCAAGTTCAAAAGAAGTTGAAGTTATTCCAAAAGACCCCTCTGACTAGGTTATTCTACAGATAGAATATATTCCGCCATTGGATGTTTTCTACAGCCCAAAACACAGGGCAGTTGTAAGGTGGTCAAGGAAGAGACGAAGGATTGATCAACCTTCTATCTTCCCCGAACAAACGGTCACGGGTAATGTAGTATGGAAGGAGGAATTCGATCCCTCCGATGACTTAACAAAGCTATCACAGTATGCAGGCGCTTACTCGGCAGCAACAATTGACAAAGCATCGGAGGTGAGCCTTCTATTGAAGAATAAGGACCAAGAAATCCTTGCGTTACAGGCAGAATTGGTTGAAACAAGGCAAAAAGCAGCACAAGCTGAAGAACAGTTGCTGGCGCAACAGCAAGAGAACAATCAGTTGACTCAGCAATTGCAAGCGAAAAGGCAAAGGATCAATCAAGGTGTGATCCAGAAACAAAAAGAATTGTCGGAGGCATTGGAGAATTTGAGAGTGGCGAATGAGCAAATGATGAAGACCAAAGACGAGCAGATTGCTCAAATGTCATCACAGCTGGAAAAGATGAAAGGTGCATCGCAGGTAAAAGAGTTTAAAACAGAGGCATTATTGATAAACAATGCGTTGATAGCTCAGGTCAGACTCTTATGTCAACAGATGGATCAGGTTGAGTCCCTATGTGAGCTAACTACAGCGATAAATCAACAGGTAGAAAAGGCCAGGACTGAACTAGATCAAGCGGACGAAGCCATTACTGCACATCTTGACTGGCAAGATACTGATTTGGGAAAAGTAGCAAAATTGCCCAGGATTAATGAAACACAGAAAGATATTCTTTTTACAGAATGGCATACTCAAGTGATGAAGGCAGAAAGGGCGGCTTCAAGATGTAAAACAACCGCCAGCAATCTAGTGGATCTAGTCAATAACACTCTTTACCTGGCCAATATGATTTCTCAATGTACACCGGGAAATATGACAACTCCAAATGCATTAGAGCTAACATGCTACCCTGAATTAGAAGAAAAAGGAAGATTAATCGCTGGAGTTAAAACCTTATCCTTAGATGCATATTGGCTCTTTTTTATCAAGCCACATACACAGAGATCTGCCCTAAAGTGCCTTACAGACGCAATCGGGTTTATAATTCCCGATATCCAAGATGCCACCTACGCTGCACAGCTCAGTTCGTGCCTCAACAAACCTCTGGAAGTTGAGCCAATGCTTGCACTTAATCAACTCAGATTCAAAGGAAAGCAGCCGACTCAATGAGTCACCCTCCCGCTTGCCAGATCGCCAGCCAAAACAGGATCAAGAGTTATTGATACCAGCTTAGTAGGATTTCTGTTTAAGTAGATATTTAAATTAGATTATGTATTTATAGACCCTTTCATTGTTTTGGAAAGGGTCGTAAAATTTTGTAACAGACTTAAAGGCTGAAGTTTGCACTACTGTGCTTCAGCCTATATTCTTTTGTGAAACTCGACCAATGGTTCTTAATTTAATGGGAAAGCTGTTTTATGCAATTGCGCACTATTGTCTGTTGTTTGGAATGCTTTCTGAATTGAAGGAAGGACTGCGACGTAGCGATTAATATTTGGGAGTGTTAAGCAGCTTACATGGTACTTTTATCTGCATCTGTATTCATTCCTCTTATATAAATTGTTGTGTTATTACTTCTTGCTATTATTGAATACATGCATGCGCTATAACAGCAAATCTCTATCTCAGCCCACTATTGGATGTTTTGTGATTTGCATTTCTTTTAATCATGTATGTAACAATGATATAAATGATAGTGTAGTAATTTCACTGTTATCGCTTTGTGTAACTATTTATGCACAGCAATCTTGAGCAATTTAATATCTACGTTTGAAGACAGAGTCATCTATATGCCTGTCTAAAAGCCTAGATCATCAAATGCTACACTTTAGAGATCGATAAAACCCCGGGGTAGATTATAGTTATTATATTCCTGCCGATAGCTGTAGTTATTCGCTTATCACTAGCATAATCTATAAGTTGCTCATCCATCCCATTTTTATCCATTTTTGGGAAACTGGTCCCATTATCCCCAGTTGGAGCCACTATTCCAAACGGAAAAGGAGCTGTACTAAGGTCCGGACCGGGTGGTTTCCCCTATGTTGTTGCAGCGATTTTCGAGGCTTCAACAGACCCTTGACTCTACTTCTTCTTTGGATTTCTCAAATACAGTTCTACCATCTGACGAAGCAATTTTAGAAGTGATGACATGTGTAGATCGACCTTGGGAAGATTTACATCATAGTTCGTATTTTCATCCTCCTATGCATGAAGTCAAATATAGGTTCTCCAATCTACTTACTAACGATGTTTGTACAGTTTCAAACCCTTTGGCTCCAACAAAATTCTTTGCCGAAGGTGATATGCTGGTTATCTCAAGAATTGTACCTATAAACATATCTAGGAACAAGTTGGTAGATCCCCCAGATGGGCTCTACCTTAAGAAGTATTTTGCTTAGGTTTCGGCTGAGTAATTACTTGTTTGTATATATTGTATTTTTGTATATATATTTTTTAAGCATTTTGTGATATCGAAATTTTTGATCTACTTTGGAAGGTGTTGATGGATGACTTGATATATTTCAGATTTTCCAATGGTGCTAGTCGGCACACTCGGAATCTTGCTTCCGCATCTTGGGTGATTTATTATCCATCTGGTCAGTTGATGGTGTCAAGGGGAGTATGTATTGGTCCTACTTCAAATAACATTGTTGAATATACTGTCATTATTAATTTACTATCCAAAGCAATTTCTTATGGAATTGATTCATTGGTGGTTTATCTTGATTCACAATTGGTAGTGTCACAATTAAATAACATTTATCGGGTTCGAGATCCTTATTTATATCACTAATTTTTGAGAGTGAGAGTGTTGCAACAATCATTTGTTTATATTACATATGTGCACATTCCACGATCTGAGAATTCATTAGCAGACTCTATCGCTAATCAAGCATTAGATTGGCATATCAATCATTCATCAAATTAAGCAAACATAAAAATTTTGGATCTGTATATATATCATAAAATTTCCTATGTATACATAAAGTGTTCAACAAATAATATACAAAATTGGGACTAAATTCCCATAATCATTTGCAGTCTTTCTATCGACCAAGCTCAGGATGAGCGGCTAAGAAGTTAACTACTGCATTGGCCACACGCCGAAGTATGCGAACCCAGTCCCATGGTACTCCTACCACGCGGTGCTGCATATCCTCAGGTAGATCCTCTATGGCTATCATTGATACCTGGTGAGTCAATCTCACCAAGTTTATTTGGACTGCATATAGGACCCTCTCTGTCTCAGCTGCTACCTCTTCAGCACCTCTTCCGCGATCCCTGTGCCTCAGGAATCCATCTGGTATCACTGGACCCACATATGGAACATGATCATTTTGTCAATATTTCGTCCCATCAAAAATATTTCTAATTTCATTTCATATTTAAAAAAGAAAAAAAAATCTTAAAAATTGACAAAAACTTAAAAAATTGTTACCTATGTCTCCCCATGCTGCGTTTGGTGGCAACGCCAAGTTTTGATCTCCTCATAAATCCATGCTAGCATACAGGTAGTCATCGACTGTAATGATCTCTTGGTCCCACCAGGTGAAAAACTCATCATCCAAAGTCGTTCTCGGCACATCCCTACCTCCAAGGCATTTCATCAAGTCAACCCATCTACCCATCTGTGGATCTCACGGGCTACTAATAGAGACAGATACCTTGGGACATAGCCCAGGTACCTTCTCAAAGGAGAAGGACAATAAAATAGTCCCATATCCAAAGTTTTTTGTCTGACCCTTTTAAATGGAGGTTAGATGGCTCTTCATGTTGGTTAGAAGAGGTACGAACCAGTCAAAAACCATGGTTAGGCATTCCACTGCCAGGCTCATGGACACTCGTGAAGCCTGATGTAGTGAAGTTGATCCATTTACCCTAGCAATGGTAAACAACAGAATCCTCAGAGATAAACTATCCACGTGTTTGATTGGAATCTGACTTCCAATCTTTTCCAAATGCCCAGGACAATATATATGTACATAGTCTTCTATTGAAAGACTACTCCATGTCCTGCCAGTCAAATGCATAACCTCCCCTCTTTGGAAGAGACCTATAATAAAGTAGATGTCTTCCACCTCAATCCTGAGAGGCATCTAATATATCATGAAGGCATCATCCTCTACACTCCAGTAGTGGATCAGTAATTCGAGTAGGTGTGTGTTGGCTTTCATGTTCGACATTTTGAAGAATTTCAACAAGCTGCACCCTCTCAATGCATCTAGTGCATTTTGGTCGTTCATTAACTCATTGTCAATTGTGGTATGCTCTCTCTCTCTCCATGTGATGGTCATCCTGAAAGAAAATGAGTTTCAACCATTAGATTTTGTGTTTGAATTTCAACTCACGTACACGCGGGTTCCCTTTACACAAAGTTACATGTAGCACCATCATATACGCAGGTTGGTCACAACCAACCCGTGCGTACGCAGAGTTGGATTTTTTGACATGAATTCCTACGGTCAAATTTTAATAAAAACTTCTAAAAAGTATCACAAAACATTGCAAGTATGGTTTGAAGGTTACCTGGTAACTTTGGCACGATTTCAATGGTCAAGTTCTTGAGAGGCAAGTTTGCTCCTTTTTTGATCCACGATTTTTTTCCAAATAGCAATAAAAATTTCTTGAGTCTAAAAGTCAATATATAGCTTTAAAATTTCAAAAAAAATTCTCAAAACTTGATTTTTCATCTGATGAATTTTTTGACTTGTGGGCTTGGATTGTCGAGAATGGGTTATTGTTTCAGGATATTTTTGATACTTCTTCGAGATCTTATTTCGATCCCATGACCCCAGACCCGTCATGGCAGGTATCGTTCACTCACTGGCATATAGGTTAGGGAAAACCATTTTTTTTGTTGCATCTTACATACTAGCCTCCATTTAGTGATACATTTGCCATAGGGTCGACCCCATCGTGTACTGGTTAGAAAACCATGTTCACTCACCGATTTTTAATTCATGATGTGATGGTAGAGCCATCCTTTAC
Source organism: Pinus tabuliformis (assembly GCA_031772625.1). NCBI lineage: Eukaryota > Viridiplantae > Streptophyta > Pinopsida > Pinales > Pinaceae > Pinus > Pinus tabuliformis. Next base: position 502,714,826 of record CM062815.1, read on the forward strand.
ATGGGCATCTTAGTTATAACCTCACTGACATTGGTTGCCCATGCTGTTATACTGAGTAGGCTTGGGAGTCCTCTTTAGTCCTGCCATGACTTTTGCATTGAAGACAGATTCTGCTTGCTTCTATGCTTATTTCTGGCCTTATACCCTAGAGGTTTGCTTTGTGTTGAGTTGTACTGCTGCATTGCATTTTGACTATTTTCACCTTTTGGCCTTGAGCCGGCTTCATTTGGACTCGTGTTTAAGCCACTTATTTCACCATGTCTTCTGCAAAATCAACCATGCAATCACTTAGCTTCTGCAACTTGACACATCCTTTGACCCATGGAAGGAACATCCCTTTGAGTGTCCTTGACTAGTTTCGCCTCCCTGCATTGAGCATAGGATTGTTCCCATCCCAAGAACTAGATCATCTGTTTATCTGACACTCATTATTTCCATTGTACTATAGCATTCTTTTATTCTTTTTCCAGTTTAAATAAAAAGGCCAAAAAATATATATATTTCAAAAAAGAGCAGGAATGGGACAACATTTCCATATATTGTTGGCAACTAGAGTTAGTCGTGTCACCCTTGAACAAAGCACTCAAAAGAAAGTCTCTCCTCCATTTTGGGTGGGATTTAGTTTGACTTAGGTATGCCTTAACCTTGTTATTGAGTCAATTCTCCTCCAATTGGTTACCTCTTCCAATCATATGGAGAGTTCGCTCGTGCCTCCTGCATGATGAACTTATACAGAGTTATCATATGTTGCCATATAGTCATCATTGAGTCGTGCTTTTGTTCAAGGGAAGTAAGCCTAAGTCGGCCTCTCTGCGGTGTCTCTTGACCTATTTTTCAGTCGGCCATCCCTGGTTGTCAGTGTCATGTTTTTCATCACATCAGTTATATTGGTCCTTTTCCCATGCCAGTTTGAGAAGGTCTCCATTGACTTCTTGTTGGCGGGTCTTGTCCTTATTAACGGTGACATATTTCTCTTAGGGCAGGCCTAGAGCCACACCCTAGCCCTGTTTTCATTATTTATAGCTCAAATTGTGCTCAGCATCGATCAGTATCATGGGTCTTTGACTGAGTGGCTTCCCTTGTGTTCAACATCAGCTTTTATTATCACACGTTGGGATTCATGCAGTGCCTTGGTTTCCATTTAAGCCTATTGGTGGATTCCTCGCCTTTTCGTCAGCTTTCATTATTGGTTGGTTCAGATGGTTTCTATCGTGTGCTAGCTACATCTTATGTACGTTGGAAACATGCTTCGATCAGGTTACTACATCTTTTTCGTCCAATTCCTTCCACATTATTGGCCTATGAGTTACACTCGCACTAGATTTATGAAGGATGCCTTAATGCCTTCCTTCTAGCTGATATTTTCCTATCGACTATGGATCATTGCTCTGGGAAAAATATCTAGAGTCCATTTGCTAGTACTTTAGGGTTTTTAGTCATCAATGGTAGATTCCTTCACTATCGACAGTGGGAAACCATCATTGTCCCCTGATTGATAGATTATTCCAAGTGTTCGACTTCAGCTCATTCATTCGCACTTGTTAGATTGTACTGGGTACCTTGACTCTCATTATCATTATCAGTGAGTAGTCTCATGTTTGTTAACAGTATACAACAATGACCAGTAATCAAACAATTTCTTACGTGGTCAACCTCAGATCATTTATTCCCATTTTGTAGAAATTTACCACCATGGTCGGTGAAGAACTCGGGTTGCATCAGCATGTTTTGGTTCACTTGTTAGTTGCTCCTATTACTTCTAGTTGACACCTTCCACCTTATATGTTGCAGTCCTTCAGAGGGACATCTTATATGCTAGCATCTAAGTTGTGATGCAGTATCATTTTATTCCATCATGTTCATTTGGTACTATTGGGATGAATTTTTGATATCAGTGATCAGCTTCATCTTTCAGCTTCATTTATCATCTTCTTATATATGATATTCAGACATGTACTTTTTTGATCACGATCAGATGATCCATTATGTGCTTTCAGTTCTTTATATACTTGTATACATAGTGGATCTGCTTGTACTTGATATGCAGACATGATTTACTTTCTTTGAGCATGGGTATGCCCGCCTCAGACAACAGTTTCTTTCTGATCTCTTTTTTATGGATTGGTAGGCTGAATTCTGGTGAAGTCCTTCTCAAAACATCGACAGGTTTCCTTTCCATATACTTAATACATTTTGACCATCATGTACCCCTTCTGACCTCATATATTAGGGAGCATCTGTTATAGCTCCATTTACCACCCTTGGTATTTGTGATGCTTGGTTTATGGCCTAGGGCAACCCCTCCTTCCAGACTTGGTCCAGTGTTTTATTCCATGTATGCTACTTTTCCCTGAGATAAAATCTTGTACATGTGGGTTAGTCCATACCGAACCCACGCATATGTGTTAAAACACTTAAAAAAATTAAATTTCCTTAATTATGGGTGGAGTTCACAGATTTTACCTGTTGTTTACCTCCTAGTGCCCATGGCCCAACTGTTTTCCAACTAAAAAACTAATTGGGAGAAGGAAAGGTGAAGTAAATGGATCATGTTTATTTTATGCTGATGTTTATATGTATATATATGTGTATGTATGCATATCATTGTCTGACAAGATCATCAGGGATCATTCTTGTGGAAGAATGATTGCTTATGTAGGTGAATGGCATGAAGAGGTTCCTGGTCTTGCAAGGAATCAAGTGGAAGAGTAGTCATGACAAATCACTAGTACAAAATGGCTAATTAGTTACTAAAAGAGAGACTAAAATTTTCATATAAACGACTATTTTTCATTCGGTGACCAATAGTAGCTAATTTACAGTATGTTATAACATGGCCAATGTTTAGTTTCTTTTAACTTAGTCCTTAATTGGTTGTCTCAATTTTATCATCTAGTAATATATTTAGTCATAAATTTGGTCATTGATTTAGTCATTAATTGTCGCAATTAATGACCAAATATATAACAAAATATATTACTATATGATTACCCGAGAAAACCAATTAATGACCAAACAAATATGACCAAAATGTTGGTCATGTTATAAGACACTGTAAATTAGCTACTAATAGTCACATATATGAAAATTTTAGTCATCCTTTGAAACCAATTAATAACCAAAGAAATATGACTAAATTTTAGTCATGTTATAATATACTATATATTAGCTACTAATAGCCGTATATATGAAAAATTTAGTTATCATTTGTAATCACAAATTTATCATTTGCAGTATTCATTTTTTTTGGTAGTTTCATATTCATTATATAAATGATTTAGTATTTTCTATTCATTTCATTTAATTTCATTCATAATCATTATAAACAACTTTAGTTATATATTCATTTTATTTTCATTCATCATCAATCAATATAAAATACTAATTTAGTAGTTTTAGATTGATTTTATGTGTTCATTATTAATCAACATAAATTAATTAGTATGATTTTGCAACTAAAAAAAAATGTCATACAATGTGCATGTTCATATAATATGATAATGCAAAGTTACATATATTAATTACAAGACTAAATAATATCTAGTGCAAATAAAAATAATTTCAACCACATAAATTTTATTATATAAAATTTCAAGTATTACAATATGAGTTTCCAACTTAATATTGGTTGGACTACAATTTACACATGAAATATTGTTTTATCATTTCAAAACATTATCACTGTGTTGCCAAGGCATTGCAAGTGAATTCACCAACTCTGAAGACTTGACCATCAATCTCTATGTGTGTGTCTTATGCAAGATATTGGCTCAAGGGTATCACTAGACCGGTTCTCTTCTCTCTCTCATTTTTCATTTGCCGTTCCACTATTATTGGTCTCCTCTTTCTTCAATTCATGCTTCTTACAATCAATATTGAGTTCCTCTCCTAAAAATGAAAGAAGATACAATGCAGAGTATAAGACATGAAAGACGATGAATACTTGAATATAAATTAAAGTAGACTATAAAATATTTATATGACATATAACTCAACATCAGCAATGCCAATGTCATTTTCCCCCATAAAAGCAAGAAATTCAAATAAGTTTTATTTAATTGGCGATAGTGGCCATTATGTGGCCATATGACCTATATAAAAAAAGAAAATAAAACATCACCATAGAAAATAACACCTTAGTAACTTAGTTATATTCAACCTTCAGAGAAATCTTAGGCAAAATCATGCCAACTAAGTTACATGTTAAAAATATCAGGTTGTAGATAATTGTTAAACAAATAATCTGAGGTGTGATGTTTAACCCTTGTTGTTTTACTCACAACAACATTTCATTCTCTAACGCGTGAACTTGGTCAAGTATATAGACAACCTATGCTCAAATAACAACATGAAAGTAAACATTTTTAATAGTCATGAAAATATTTTAACACAAACAACTAAAAGGATTTCACTTAACATCATGTAATACTAAACTCATGTTCAAACTTTGGATGTTTTTTAAATGGACATGGAACCAAGTATTTTCAATTTCATATTTAAAATACAAAACAAAATAAAAATAAACATTCAAAATAAAATCAAACAATAAAGAGAGGATATCATGGAATGAACATTTCAATTATAAGAAATTTGTTTACCTATCCACCAGTGTCTTGTCTAGCATTCCTAAACATTTTCTTGCCCAAAATAACCATGAGGTGAAAGAATCACAACATAAAAAACCATAGGAATCTCTACTAGAAACATTTCCAAATATGATGGCTCAAGTGCCTCAAGGATCTCCAACAACAAATGAATCATATCCAAGACATGCATTGCATTGTTTCCCCATCCTTTTTCCAATCCCATTTCCTGTAACCTACCCACACCAAAGTCAAGTAACAATCAAATGAAGGCATTGACATTTTCTTATCTTTTATATCTATAAACTTTGAATCTGATTTGTTTCAAGAACATATTAATTCACATTTAAATCCTTCCTTTCATGAGAAGGTATCAATCAAGTAGGACATAAAAAAAAACAACCTTAATGAGGTCCTCAAACAATTCCTACAATATCAATAATTTTCTTGCTATGATAACTTGGGTAGAAAAATAGCAAATCTGCAAAAGAAAAATCCATATATTATAGCCAAGGCATTGCTGGAGAATTCACCAAATCTAAAGACTTGACCATCAATCTATATTTGTGTGTCTCATGTAGGGTATTGACTTTAAGGGTATCACTACACCAGTTCTCTTCTCTTTGTCTTTCTACATTTGTCGCTCCAGTGTTATTGTTCTCCTCTTTCTTCAATTCCTGCATCTTACCATCAACACTGAGTTCATCTTATAAAAATTAAATAATATACAATGCGGATTATAAGACAAAAAAGATGATGACCACTAGAATATAAACTAAAGTAGACTATAAAATATTTATATGACATATACCTCAACATTAGTAATGTCAATGCCATTTTTCCCCAAAAAAGCAAGAAACTCGAACAAGTTTTCTTCAGTTGAGAAATAGTGGTCACTGTGTGGCAAAATGACGTATAAATAAATCAAATAAAATTTCACCATAGAAAAAACACCTGAGGAACTTAGTATTCATCCTTCAAGAAAAGCTTAGGCAAAATCATGTCAATTAAGTTTTAGATCCATCCACCTTACAAAGCCTTAGTTATTGAATAAGAAAGGAAACAACTCTCAGATGGTATTGGCCTTTATTTCTGTTACATAAAGTCACAGTCAAATCATTCATGGAAAAAACATTTGCATCTATACTTTGCAATAGATTCATACATGTAGTTAAGATATCCTCAACAAGAGGCTTTTCTAGAGGTTTCATATGAAAATAAACCTCTCTTCCTTTTTGCATTGCCATTGTCTTTGGGAACCTTAGAATTACCCAATGACAAGGCAACATCTTGGGAAATTTCATCATATTCTTGTGTTGGCTCCTTTGGATGATTAAAGAACCACTCCATAGCCATTCCAATACCATTTGTTTCAATAGGCCTCAATGCTTCCTCTGCACTGGACCCTGGAAATCCCATGTCAACCATCATAGAAATGACAACCTCATCAAGTGAATGACCTGTGCTTCCAGGAATACCATTTTTGCTTCCTTTAACATCACCTATGGCACTGTATACATGGGTAATAATGGAAACAAAAAAGGTTACCTAAATATGAACTGCAGTGACAAAACTTTGGATTTCTCTAGATAGGTAGAACACCATTGAGAACTTTCTCTTGTACGGTGCAAACAAAAACCTCTAAATCCCTTGGAACAGTGATAGAGCCTCCAAAAATTGGTTGCACTAATAGTTGTGATGCAGAGGGAACAATTAACAATAAAGAAGAATTCACAAGGTACTCCAAAATCCTGAAATAGCTTAGTATGTCTCTAACAACCAAGGTGCATGCTCTTGCTTGTCATTTTCAATACCTTTATCATTTTTTGTTTCCATTCCTTGCTGTGACATAATAGTATTGTCCACAACAAATGAACTATTGCTTCAAAAGTAGTCAAAAATACTTTTAATTATACCATGAGCATAGAAATAATTCACCATTGTTGTATCGCACATTCGCTTATGGTTTTCATATATAATTGTTGTCATGTCATCCACAACTTTCCAAGTAGTGACACTTTGAAGAAAGTGATGACTCAAACTCAGATGAGCTACAATTATCATCCACATCAAGAGTGTCATGAAAAATTTTGGCAAGAGAAACCACCACACTCTTTGCTGTTGCACTAAGCAATCCTATATCATCACAATATTGATTGGTGGTGGGTGTGGTTTTTAACCTATTTTCTGCACATTCTTTCCCCAATTTTGACCCTTCTGTCCTCCAAGCCTATGAATTTACTTGACCAATTCCCCTATTTTCTCACCTTTATAACCTATTCTACTGTTATGTTACTTTTCCATATTTTACTGAGTAATGTGATCATTTATTCCTTTTTGTGGCTAACTAGGAGAGTATTGAAGAATTATTTTGGGAAGCTCTTCTTCTTTTCAGGTGATGGCTTGTGAGAACAAAGCCACAAAGAAGATAGGCAACACAGATTAACTACAAAGAATGGTAGAACAATTTGTTGTTACACATTGGATGATGTTACAAGTTGTTGTTACACATTGGATGCTATTACAGGTTGTTGTTACATATTGGATGTTGTTACACTACACACTGATACAAGAATATGTTGTTATGCCAAAAGTGTTGTCGCTAGCGATTCCATGACATCCCGAACCATTATTTACACAATTTTGTTTCACCGAAGCTGGAAAATGTGGGTACTATTCCACATAATAGGTATCTGCGGTAGGAATTGCTTATTTTGGAAGCAACAAGGCCCAATCAGTTGCAATCCTAGCTACTGTATATTTGTATTTAGAAATAGGTTGTAACTACTTTTATTTTTTATCAGCATGAGAATCATGATATTCTCATGACTGGTATATTTCTAATTTCACGATGTAATAACTATAAAGGAACTCGATTTTTCATGTACAAGGATACATCATATAGAAAAGTATTGTTACTCTGCTTCTGTAATTCTAAGTTTATTTTTAGTATTAATCAGCACAGTGATGTTGTTACTACTCTTCAACTGATTCGTTAATTACTTTTGTGTTACTTCTATGCCCTACTAAGGAGGAAGGGCCTCCTCTTTGGCAGGGATTGCAGTGATAGAGGTAGTGTACATTCTAGTTTAGCTAATTGATTTATGGTTTCTCATTGTTGCTGTACAAATCGTGGATTACATTCGATGTTGTTTCCATTTATATTATGATGTTACATTGAGTTAATCAACAAAATGGTAGTAACCAGCTGGAGTAGATATTAGTTCCTGTGTGGTGCGCCTTTACTTTAATAGTTGTGAAGTGTGATTAATTATGTAGAGTGTTTTTAAATCTACATGAATGGTTTGATTCAGCAATTTAGTTCAGCGACACCTTAAACTATTTTTTGCATTTTCTTATTCTTGGTTGTGGTGTATCAACACAGGTAGTTCAAACTCCATTGAAATAGCAAGACCTACCTTGGGTGGACAATTAAATGTTGCAGCCTTGGTCAATTAGGATTGATTGAAATAGTACTACATTTTGGCGCCGTTATTGGGGATGGCAGTTGACAATACAGTCAACCAAGTTGTTTGTTTGATGTAGAGTGTTCCTAGTCCACACTTGTTGGGCGGTAAGATGAGAGGTAAGAACCTTCACATCGCTCTAACATACCTGGGTGAGCTCACCATTGTGATCACTAGGATACTTAGGACATTTTGGTGTTCTTTTTAGTGTGTCTTCATCTCTTCAACCACTGGGTGGTAAGACAAGAGGTAAGAACCTGTGCGTTGCTCTAATATACCTAGGCAGGCTCACCACTGTCGAAGACTAAGGCACTTAGGGTGTGATTTAGGACACATAGGGTCCATGTGTGAAACTATAGAAATGATAGAGATACCAAAACTACCTCCAACTCTAATTAGTCACAAGAAAAATGGGTCGTAAAAAGGAAAGGAAGAGTGTAGATCTGGGAAGGAAAACATTCATCTAGGAGCTAATCTCTAAGGCAGAAAAAGAATAGTCCAGCTCTCAAAGGGATGTAAGGAAAATAGGGCTGTAGAAGGCTGTTACTCCCATAGCAAAAGAAAAAACCTATGATTCCTCTATCTCAGGACCATATCATTCTAAAGCTAGCACCCATACCCCTAAGACCAAGAATCCAATTCAAGGGCAAGAGGGGGAAGCTAGTAGCCAGAATTTGAGGACCGAAGGGCAAGGGGAAACTGACGGGGAACATCGAACACCTGGGATGGAAGAACACTTGTTGGTTTATCAATACCCAGATATAGGTAGTGCGGTAAAATAGCTAGCCCCAAGAACATCTGAGCCACTAATCACAGCTACGAGACCATCACAAGAACAGTTTGAAGGACGTCTGTTACAACAAGGGTTAGAAGGACTAGTCATGGGGGAAAACAATGACAACAATGCTAAAACAGATGCTACTATCACCACCTTTGAGTTCCCAATCGGGGATATCAAAGGTGAAGCTCCTATGAAAAATATTCCTCTATCATCCTTACCATCCTTCTAGGGGATGACTGTGGAAGATCTAGACACCTTTTTATTTGAGTTCAATGTCTTATGCAGAAGTTATGATTATACCTTAGATGCATAGAAATTAAAATTATTTCCTGCTACTTTAAAAGGGGTAGCCTTGAGATGGTTCCTGGGATTTGGATCCACTTCTATTTGAACATGGAATGACAAGAAAGAGACATTCTTATCAAAGTACCAAGACTACTACAGAACCTGGGACTTAAGGGAGGAGATCTTTAGAATGACACAGAAGAAGGATGAAATCCTAGAGGATTATGTGGAGAGGTTCCACTATAATCTGCAATGGTCTAAACATAGTGATCTAGACCATGAGATCTTGAAGACTATATTTATTAGAGGAATGAGGAATGACTGCCTTGATACCCTGAACCTATTAGGGAAGGGGGATATATCACAAGAACCATTCGCTGAAATTGTAAGGCTATGCCTAAGATGCTCTAGAGGATCATCTAAGGGGAGGAGTGCAGTTCAAGATGCCTCCACCTGGATACAAAAATCTGTAGGAGGGGGTGTAACTAGAGCAGAAATTGGGAATTTGTTTGAAAATTTCAAGACTGGTATCCTCAGTACTCTCTCTGTCTAGATAACGACAACACAGATCAAGAAGACACAAGAAGAATCTGATACACCTTTGGCTATGTTCTGTTTGAATTTCTGAAAGAAACATCCTTTGAGGGAATGTGAATTGAACAACATCAGCTTATGCAACATTTTCAAGCTGGAACATTCGACAAGGCAATGTCCGGAGATTCCTAGAATAGAGGGAGTACTTAGAGAGTCAAGCATGGAAGTGCAACCCTCCTATTTCATCGCACCAAGGAGGCCATGGAAACCATGACCTCTAGGTATGTCTCAAGACTTTTCCTCTTTCAATTCGTGGAACAATTCATATAATACTCAACAATATCCATGGAAATATCCTACTCCTCCTCCAATGCAATTTCTTTCATCCTGGAACCAGTGGTCTCCATGCCCTTCTGTTCAATATCCTCAATCTCAACCATATCCTTGGAACCAGAATTGGAGAGGAGATGCCCATAATTCAGCTCTGCCTAGACTACCCATGCAACAACAACTATAGTTACCTCCTTTCCAAACTCCTGCTCCTCCACCACATGTGCGACCCGAACGACCTGTGCAACCTAACCCAAACCCAAACAATAAAGCAGCTCAGCACATAGAGGCTCTAACTACCTTCTAGACCTACCTTATTACCCCCATGGGACTTAATGAAATAAAATTGCAATCGAGCAAGGTAATTAAACCAAGTCACTCCCCTGTCATTACAAAGGAGGAATGTGAACCATCCAAAAGAGATGTTGGAGGCTCTGAGGCAGCTACTGCACCTACAACAACTGATATAGAGGAAGTTATTACATCTGTAATAGTCGACCCGCGAAGAACTGTTACTGTTGTAACAACCAACTTGGGGAAGTCCAATACACCTGTAATAGTTGATTCCAATGTTGTAATGCAAGAACCTCCATATCCTCAGAGATTTGTCAAACCTAGGATGACTTCACAGCCCGAATATGATTTTCTTAGGGAGTTGCAAAATTTTCATGTATGAATTCCTCTGCTACAAGCCCTTAAAGAAGTACCTATTTATGCTAAAACTGTGAGAGATTTGTGCATCAAGAAACCTAGGAGGAATCCTAAAGACCCCACCACCATACATGTGATGGGGAAATTATCCGAATTAATGTCTGCTCAACCTCTCCTAACTAAGTATAATGATCCAGGAAATTCTACGGTCACTTTCTACATTAACGATTAGCCCATAGCCAACACATTGATCAATCTCGGGGCTGCCATTAATGTAATGACAAAGGACGTCTTTATCACTCTTAGGCTACAGGGACTTGGACATACTCCTACTATACTTGAATTAGCAGACAGGTCCCATGTTAAACCCGAGGGGATGTTATAGTATATAGTGATTACAATAGCTTCCTGGAGGTATTCGGCAGATTTTTTATCTTGCATCCCAAATCTAATTTGGGGGGACATCCTTTGATCCTACGGAGACCTTGGTTGGCCACTACAGATACATTTAAAGGTTGGAGATCGGGGTCTATGGTGATCTCGGATGGCCAGGCAACAAATAACCTTAGCCTTTACCCCCCAAAACCAAGTATGGATATATATAACCCTTGGTGGGATGAGTTTGAGCCTGAGTCAGATCTTTCCCTACCACTCCTCACTCTTGGGAAATCCCAGTATTTCAAAAATGATTCAGAAGATGATTTCATTAATGGTTTTATTAGTAACTCACTTTCTGTCGCTTTTGCTAAGAATGTGAATGAGGAAGAAGAGGTGGAAGATATATATTTTGAACAAATGAGAACTGCTCTGAAAATTGATAGCTGTCTAATTGAGATAGAATCTGGAAAGTTTTTGAATATTAACCCCAACCTGACTGTTGAGAAAAACCAATTGTTGTTATAGCTGTTACAGAAATACAAAAAGACATTTCCATGGGACTATATGGATATGAAAGGGATCCACCCTAACCTATGCACTCACCATATTTATTTGAAGGATGGCTACAAACAAGTCAGACAACCACAGCGCCGCATGAACCCTACACTAAAGGAGGTGGTGAAGGAAGAATTACAAAAACTCCTGAGTGCTAATTTTATTTACCCAATATTTGATAGTCAGTGGGTGTCACCACTTGTCATCATTCCTAAAAAGAATGGCAAGTGGAGAGTCTATGTAGATTACAAAGAACTCAATAAAGCCACTCAAAAGGACCATTTTCCCTTACCATTTATAGATCAGGTCCTTGATACCCTCTCCAGAAAGAAGTTCTTTTCATTTTTGGATGGATTTAGTGGCTATAATCAGATACAGATTGCCCCAGAAGATCAAGATAAAACTACCTTTACTTGTCCTTGGGGAACCTACGCATACAGAGTACTTCCTTTTGGACTCTGTAATGCACCAACAACCTTTCAAAGGGAAATACTGGGGATTTTTTCTAACTTGTTGAATGACTACTTGGAAATATTCATGGACGATTTTACACCTTATGGAGATGCTTTTGAAACAACATTAGTCAATCTGGAAAAAGTGTTGGAACGGTGTGTACAAACTAATGTTTCCTTGAGCACTGAAAAATGTCACATGATGATGACTGAAGGGATCGTGCTTGGACACTACATTTCTGCTGAAGGAATCAAGGTAGACCTTGCAAAAATAAAGGTAAACTTGAAAATTCCAACCCCAAAAACACAAAAAGAGGTACATAGTTTTTTGGGGCGTGCAGGGTATTACAGGAGATTTATAGAAAAGAATTCAAAAATTACATCGCCATTATTTTCCTTGTGCATGAAGGATGTTGATTTTTTGTGGACAAGGAAGTGTGATTAGGCCCTTTTAAAGCTAAAATGTTGTGTATCAGCAGCTCTGGTCTTGTGAGGACCTAATTGGGAACTGTTGTTTCATATAGCTACAAATTGTTAAGTTATGGTATGTTCTATGCTTATAACAGTTTACTTCTTTTTCTTATTATATTCCACCGATTAGCAATCACATGTACATAAAGTAAAGTGCAGATAGAACATTAAACGATCGACAGAAAACAAGCGAAGACAAGAGACACAAGATGTGGCGGCTAGCCAGGGACAAACCCCACAATGTGTGGGGAAACCCTTTGATCAAATCTTCTTTTATCTTCAATAATTCAGCAGAGAGAAATAGTACAATAAATCTGATTCATATCAGCAGTAGCAAACCCTAGATCAGTAGCATCAGCATTAGCGGCTTCATTATCAAACTAGGGCAGACCATATCTCACAAACCGACAGTCGGATTGACTTCATTCCACCACCAAAAGTTTTGGCTTCCAGAGGAGGTTCAGATGAACCTAGAGCGCAGTTGAGATGAGGAGATCTTCTAGGTCACACAAGTCAATCTTTACTTCTGCAGTTGCAGCTTCAGTTTCAACAGTTTCCGGCTTCAAACTAGGGCAATCGATATCTTGCAAACCATTCATTGGATTGACTTCATTCCACCACCAAAAGTTGCAGCTTTCAAAGGAGGTTCAGATGAACCTATAGCGCAGTTCCAAATAGGATATCTTCTAGGCCACGCAAGTCAATCTTTACTTCTGCAGTTGCAGCTTCAGTTTCAGCAGTTTCCGGCTTCAAACTAGGGCAGTCGATATCTTGCAAACCGTTCGTCGGATTGACTTCATTCCACCACCAAAAGTTGCGGCTTTCAAAGGAGGTTCAGATGAACCTACAGTGTAGTTCCAAAGAGGAGATCTTCTAGGCCATGCAAGTCAATCTTTACTTCTGCAGTTGCAGCTTCAAATTCAACAGCTTCCGGCTTCACATGTGTGAGAGAGAGAGACCCATTTCAGCGTAGTAGAGAAGAGACTCATATCTGCGTAGTAGAGAGAGAGAGAGATGTGATGAGATGAGTGAGTCCAAATGAGGAAAAGTCCTCTTATATTTATACACAACGTTGGTGGGTGAATAGATGCGACTGTTGGGCTTCTGAGCCTACATGAGTTGTAGGTCGGCTTGATAATAATTCCATAATCAAAATAAATTCATATCTCCATGAATACTTATCAGAATTGGATGATCTTTATATCAATCCTACACCTCTCAACGAGAGGAATCTAAAAAAAAATATTATTAGCCATGAATAAGATGACCCACATGAAGTTTTTCCCTGGTTTCCAATTTTAACACTCCCTCTCAACATGGAGAACTTCATCTGCAATCTGTCTATCGGTCGTTACTATTCATCCATCAAATGCACTGCCTTGTACAGCCTGACCCTTGCCCTGCTCTGCTCTATTTTGCCTGTTTTGCTTTGTCTTGTTCTGTCCTGCACTGATCTGTACTGTTTTGTTTTGTTCTGCTCTGCTCTTGCATTGTTCTGTTCTACTCTGCTTTTGTCCGAAATATGAAGAAGAAGAAATGATCGAGGATGTATCATACTGACTCAAAGTCAGTCTCAGAGTATGTACCACTGGTCCCAGACCAGTCTCAACCAACCCAAAGTCAGCATCATAGTGAGTACAACTCCAATGGTCCCAGACCAATATCATCCTCCACTGACTCAAAGTCAGTCCCAGAGTATGTACCACTGATCCCAGACCAGTCTCAACCGACCCGAAGTCAGCGTCATAGTATGGTACAACTCCTACCACTGGTCCTAGACTAGTATCATTGATCCCAGATCAATGGAGGTCATCCTAGCGTAGGGAGTACGGTAGTTACAACGATGCATCCATCGGTACTACTATGGTCCCTAACTTCATTTCCCTGCTCATTGATCAGATGAGAGGTACTTCCCATGAGTCCCAGACAGCATGGGTAGGATGCCTCGATAGGAGAAATAATCAATCCTGTCCTCATAGGAGAACACATCAATCTTGCTACAATCGCCATGGAGAACACATCAATCCAGGCCGCCATGGAGAACACATCAATCCAGGCCTCACAGAAGAACACATCAATCCTGCTACAATCGCCATGGAGAACACATCAATCCAGGCCTCACAGGAGAACTAATCATCCTGCTACACAGGAGAGCAAATCATCCTGTTCCACAAGAGAGCGAATCATCTTGTCCCACAAGAGAGCGAATCATCTTGTTCCACAAGAGAGAGAATCATCTTGTTCCACAAGAGAGCGAATCATCTTGTTCCAGTGCGCACCACCAGGGGAGGGTGAGTCACCCTGTGGTCTTATGTTGCTCCAGTAAGAACCACAAGCCCTCAGAGCTCCCAGAGCTCAATGTATGCAACATGTAGGACCCTTGTACAAGGGTTTCTTGATGACTCCAAGTCGTTTGGGAAAATCACAAATTAGATCTTTCCTCAGGGCTTTGACAAGGTGTATCAACCTATACATCATCTTAATGTGATGGAGCCTCCTTGCTCATCAACTTATCATATCCCAAATGATGTCTATCTGCTGGAGCAATCGACGAATACGAGATTCCTCAATAATCGAATCCCACCTCTAGTTGTTATAGAGAATCACAATGGTATCAAATGTAAATCCAAACAGCTCACTGAAGAGCTTTCACAACCAGACTGCCTCACATGAGGTCATGCTAGCAACAGTATATCCTACTTCAACAGTGCTCAAAGTCACCGACTTCTGCTTCCTGCTCATCCAGGATATCGAAGCAGATCCCAAGGTGAAACAGCACTCGGAAGTGCTCTTACGGTCCACCACACTGCCTGCCCAATCAGCATCAGTATCTCCAAGTAGTCTCACATCTTCGACAGTGTATCTTAACCCATTGTGCCATGAAGATATCTCAGAAGATTCTTGGCATCAATCCAGTGAGGCTCAACCAAATATGAGCTCACAATGCTAACTGCAAAACATATGTTCGGATGGAGGTTCACCAAGAACATCAATGCGAATGAGTTTATGAAACTCAAAGGCATTTCCCAAATCTGGTCCGACATCACTACCATATAACTTTTAAAAGTTAAGATCCTCGAGGTAGTCACAGGCTTGCAGTCCATCATACCAAATATTTCCAATATCTTTACCACGTATTTTCCTTGAGATAGGAAAATTTCCCTTGGCTTCTGCCACACTTCAAGTCCTTGGTCGTTCATTTCAAATTCAGAAGCCATCTCCCTCTTACATTTGTGAATGAGAGGGTTTGCACCTGTAGAAAGAGGTCATCCACATGCAACACCAGTATGATAGGCTTTTCATCTTCAACCTTAAAGTAAAGGTTAGGATCGGCTTCACTCCTAGTGAATCCCAACTTCATCAAGTAGCTATTGGTCCTCTCATACCATGCTCGGGGTGCTTGCTTTAGCCCATAGAGAGCCTTCTTCAACCTCCATACATGAGATTTTCAATCATAAATCTCAAATCCTTCGGGTTGCTCCACGTAGACCTCTTCTTTGATCAAACCGTGCAAGAACGCAGTCTTGACATCCATCTGATGTAGGTTCCATCCTTGTGAAGTCACAAGGGCTATGATCAAGCGGATGGTTGTATATCTGGCAACAGGTGAAAATATAACATCATAGTCTATACCTTCCTTCTGGGAGAAACCATGAGCAACAAAAAGAGCCTTATACTTTTCCATACTTCCATCTGCTGCATGCTATATCTTGTAAATCCATTTGGAAGTAACGACTGTCTTGCCCAGGGGTTTGGGAACTACTTCCCAGACATCATTCTCCATAATAGACTCATATTCTATGGTCATAGCACCCTTCCATAGTTAATGCTTGATGACATCTGAGAATGATGAAGGCTCATTTTGTATGATCGTGTTCATGATGGTCAGGTATCCCTGATACCTATTAGGTTTCTTACTTTCACAAAAGGTTCCTCGGGGTGCAACATGTCCTTCAGCATCATCAACTAGGCCCCTAATCCATGAACGTCTCTTCCTAGAAGAGGAAGTCTCATGTGGAGGAGGATCAATCGGATCCATGGGTTCTTCTACATCAGGCATTGATTCATCAGCCTTTTCTTTCGGTTCCCCGTTGTCGGCTTCTTGAGAGCTCCTCAAAGTCAGAAGATTGTTCACCTTGCTGAGAGCCATATCTTCGTCAAAGGTGACATCATGAGTAATTATGACTTCCCTTTGACCGGCTACATAGATTCTATAGCCTTTAGAATTTTCACTATAGCCCACGAAAATTCCCTTCTTTCCAGATGCACCCAATTTATTTCTTTTCTCTTTCGGCACATGAAAATATATAGGGCTTCCAAAAATTCTGAAATGAGAAACATCAGGTTTCTTACCAGTGAACTTTTCTTCAGGAGTCTTGGAACCCAATGCTTGATGAGGGCATCAAATTTTGTACATATACGACAGTGTTTGTAGTTTTAGCCCATAGAAACTTTGGAAGTCTTTAATCATGTAGCATGGCCCAGACAACTTCCACAATCGTGCGGTTCTTCCTTCCCACCACACCATTCTACTCAGGAGTATGTGGTGTAGTAGTCTCCCTCTTCGTGCCAACCTCAGGTATGCCTGAGTGAACCAACTGTAATATATCGGAGGTCTTGCTTGGGCTTGAGGGGAATGGTCCCCTTTTGAGCTTTCCTTTGGCACATCCCATACATACACCTTCTTTCTCTACTTGGAATTCGGGCATCCCTGTTACCATCTGTCTTACATCGAGCAGAGCTTTGTAATGAAGGTGGGAAAACCTCTGATGCCAAAGTTCAGACTAAAGAGTTGTGTCACAAGACATGACACCTAGCGGACTTCCATCAACCTGATATAATGAATCAACACTAAATCTAAGATTAAAGGAATCTTTATCATTATTTTTCCATATACATACCTTGCCATTGCTGAAGGTTACCTTGTAGCCTTTGTCTTCCATTGCCAAGATGGACACTAGGTTCCTTTTGAGGTCAGGTGCATTTAATACATCCTGGACTTTCTAGCCTTCCTGAATGGTTGTCCTCTTCCTCGATCTCCAGCTCTCCTCTTACCTTTGCTGTTGAATTTGTCATTCCTTTTATTTGCCATCAGAGGGATTTTGATCATTGTCCTGGTGTGAGTCCTTTCTTCTCTTTGCATGAGAAGAAAAGGCAGCAGGAGGACCTTTAGGCATGGGCATTTCTTGCACTTCTACCCTTGTTTGTTCTTGAATGCATCTAGCCATTAATTCCTTGAAACCAGGAATTACATTATAGTTCAAAAGAGTAGTTTTGAACACGTACCATTTGGATGGTAATCCTCCAAGGGTTGTGAGTGCCATTTCTCTGTCAGTAATAGTTTCCCCAATAGATAGGAGATCGTTCTTGATCTTGGTGATTCTTAAGAAGTATGCTTGCATACTTTAATCCTTACTCTTCTTGATTTACCTCAACTTATTTCTAAGAAACAAAACTTGATTTGCATCATTAAATTTAAATAAACTCACCAGTCTATCATAGATTTCCTTGGAGGTGTCTAGATCAGAGATGTAGGCCACCAAGTGCTTGTCGATAGAGTCCCAGGTGATCTTCTTTGTTTTGACTTCTCCATTTTTCCATTTGTTCCAGGCAGCAGCAGATGCATTTGATGAAGGCTCAACAATATTGCCTCTTACATGGTCCAGCACTCCTTGATCTTCAAGGGTTAGATCGATAGACATCTTCCATCCATGATAGTCAGCTTTCTCACGGAGCTTGTCTTCAGCAGGAAAGAGTGTTGAGGACCCCATAGTTCTTTTAGGATAGCCTTGCCAATCTTCTCTTCAATGATTGCTCTTGCTCTTGCTCTGGCTTTGTCTTCACCTCGGCTCTGATACCATGTTACGTTATGGTATGTTCTATGCTTATAACAGTTTACTTCTTTTTCTTATTATATTCCACCGATT